>CM056197.1:118607856-119211318 GCA_029692085.1 Gymnothorax javanicus | reverse complement strand
AAACTCAATTTTTGTTGTGAACATTTTCTTTACCTTTTCTATGTTTCTATTGCCTATTGCCCAAATTAATTCCTTGTTGATTTTAACTCCGTAATAAACATTACCGAATGAATGCTATTACGCTGTACAAATATTTAGCGCCGCTTATCTACTAGTCGGTGTTGTTACAAAGTCTGAGGTGACAACCATGCCACTGTTCACAGAGTGGTCTGTTATTAACCCGTATGCCCTCCGTGATTTTTAGATGGGATTCTCCGACACGGGGCGATGTGTGACGTGCTTTTCCATGGTTGTGGTGGAACCATATTGCCCTGACTGGGCGTTCTGCATCCGACTCCAATTCTACTGGAAGCGCTTTGGTTAGAAGTCCAGGCTGTTTCATGTTTGACGTATTTGCGAGGACGCATGGGGCCGCCTATTCACCTGCCCTCACACATATTTTGAGACCATGCTGATGAGGGCATTTGTCATCTATGAACAACCTCTGTGATGTTAGCCTATTTAATGTATATGTAAGCTTTTGATGCATTACCAATACCGAATTTCCGCGAGGAGAAAAACGCGCATAATCTGAAAGCTCCCCGCGTCTGCGCATAATATTTACGCGTCAGCTCATGTCCGTGCGACTGTCTCTGTGGAAAGCACAATTCGGAATGTCCTGGTAACGCTGACGATTTAAAATCGAGCGGCTGAAAATTCACATGGTCGCCTCCAATACTGTATGTCCGGAAATTGCCCAAATGACAGGTGCGAGACCATACGATTTTGAACCTTAAGATGGCACAGATGCCATGTGATTCTACATTCACTGAGCTGGCTCGGAGCTCTCGGTAATAATCGAGGAAAGCCGGGGCAGTGGTGTAATGCCCGGGGATGGCAGATGGTGACCTTTCAGGGCAAATCCTGAGCACTCAGTGAATGTTTACAGTGCGCAATGAGAGCATGGTATTGGCAGCAGGCTGATGTAAACGGCAAAACGAAAGCATGTGACTTAGTACTGTGAAGGGACTATCGTTTGGACGTGCTCTCTTGGGTTTTCGACCCATGGGTAAACGGCTGTATAGGCCTACTTGGCGCCTTTCCTTCGCTTGAGAATACGCCCAATTATTATTAATACGCTTGCATGACTCGGTGCTCCTTTAAATGTACGTAGCCTGTGAAATGGGGCACATTAGTATATACTTGAATAAAGAAATGATACAATGTGCCAATGTCACCTATTTGCTTTTTGTTCAGTCGACAACTGTGATTTCATTATATAGTCTAGATTATGCTATTACGCAAATACGTGCGCGGTTTGTTTGTATTTTACATATGGTGCCCGATTTCAATAAAGTTTGAAGACGCCTTTCAATACAGTGTGCTTTCAGCACCACGGTCAGATCTCGTGGAGAGAACAATAGACAGATCGGCAGGGCTTGAAGTCGGGTACCGTCAACCAATGATATAGTTAGATGAAACGAAGAGATACATGTGCTACATATGATGCACGCAGTGTTTGAATAATTCTGCAAAGGACAAGAAAAAATTGAACATTCATCTTCAGAAAATGTACGCTATTCGTGGTAACTACGTAATGAACTTAAAATTCATCTGATTTAAACGGCAAGAGTAGCCTACCACTACAGCTTCAGCTTTTTAAAATCTTGGCAACGATGGCTTTAAAACGACATCTCGAATGTATTTTGTGTACTTAAAATGACTTTTGGCTAGGTAACAGTGAAAGAACGAAAACCCCTGCTGAAAAGCATTAGAAGCGGTCTTCGGGCAAATTATTCGGTGAAAAATTGTTGACGGTGCCTCCCACCACATCTCCGTTTGACAGAGCTCACGAGAGAGGGAAGGAGGTAGGAAGGGAGACACCGGTCAACAACGTCAAAACGACGAGGAGAGGAGAAGAAAAAGAAGCAGCATTCGGTAGAACACCTGAACTGTAACGATAGGAATTTTTGAATTATTATTGTTGGCTGATTAATTATTAATAGGAATATAATGAATAGCAATCAAACGGAAGGACGGAAACGACTGCAAATGTTATCTAACACAATACAAGCTCGCTGCCTTGGATAATCACAACATAGTTGATAAGTGTAGAAACCAATAGGGGATCTAGTTCAGTCAATGCAATCTGTGATTGGGAGAATGTGTTTTATGAACATTTAAATACGTTTACGCAAGCTGTAAGTGATACAGGACTGAATTGTAGGTGTGGAGGAGCGTTGCATGCTGTTGAAATTGGAAGCAGTATCAAGCCTATGAACGCGGCACCGATTTAATTACTTTTGCCTAATCGTTTGTCAAGACAACAGGACTGAAACTCTCCTGAAACACGAAACCACCTTTAATTATTTCCACTGAGAGGATCCCCCACCCCAAAAAAAGGGACAAATTGAACTAAACATTTGAAGACAACGGGGAAAGACAAAAGGAATTGACCAGAAACTGGTTGAAGAATAAGAGCAGAAAACAAATCGTTTATTGCAGTTTTCAAGACTTTGGAACACTTTCACCTTTTTTTTTCCAAGACGGAGTTATTTTCGCATGCAGTTTGCTACGGTGGCATACCAGACGCGACACTTATGTAGGCTATACGTATGAGACTGTAACGTCAACCGGGACAAAGAGAAGCGCCCCCGTACATTGACACGCAGTCCCTCTATACCCACAGTAGCGTTAGACAAAGGAGCCCAACGTGAAGACTGCTACTGCTGACGAATTTGCCCCGACGTCCCGAGGATTACGTCCCAAACTGAAGGTATTGTACCATTAAAACTACTATTATTTCTGAATAATCGGCACAGGTTTACAAATAATGAGCTTGTCCCTATTGAATTGGGATGGTGTTTGTTTATTATTCTAATGAACTTGCTCTTGCCATTATTGGGACGCCCGCTATTGTTTACTTTTGCGTTTTCCCTAAATTTTAAGTGTTTAAATTATTTATATTGTATTAGCTTTATTTAAATTACCAGTTACGTTATTATAATGAGCTATATGTCATGACTTGTGTTTTATAGCTTCTTCAGGCAAAAGTAACTATCAGGAAAAATCAAAACATTTGATGAAAGAGTAATATTTTATTCTACGCCATCTGCCCATCCTCCTGCATCCCCAGACCCGCCTTCCCCTGGTTCCCCGAGTCGCGCTCGTTTCCAAGGCCGCTGATCTGGTTTCTGTCCCCGTGCGTTTTGGCTGCACCCCCGCGCAACTTCCCGATGAAGGAGGCCGACGCAATTAAGCTCTTCGTCGGGCAGATTCCCCGAAACTTGGAGGAGAAAGATCTGAAGCCCATATTCGAGCAGTTTGGGAAGATCTATGAGCTGACGGTTATAAAGGATAAATACACTGGCATGCACAAAGGTAAGGACTTCACGCATCGGCGTGTCACAAGGAAACTGTTCAAAACATGGAACAGAGAGATGGTCAATTTTTTTCTGCTTTGCGCAAGATGACCGCTTTATGCGAGATGCCTTAGTTTCGCAATTTGTCTTGCATATAATTTCATAAACACTATTTTTTGATCAATGGTCTTCTGTTCACTTAAGTAGGCTACAGTATAATGAGATGGAAATGGTTTGTGGGATTCTGAGGGAAATATTTGGGCAAAATCTGAAATATGTGTAAAGTTTTTACACAAAGCTGTTCAAAAATATATGTTGCGTCTAGTGTCGTGTGCACCATGTGTGGCATGGACGGCAGGCCGAGTGCTACCACCTGTTTAGAATTAGAGTGGAACAATGCTTGTAGACGCAAAGGGAACAAAACGGATTGAAAAGACGTAGACAGAAGAGCAAAAATGAGACGTTGGGATGTGAATGACAGCGCAGAGGGCGATTGCCTATTCAGTTGAGTGCTGCACTGTAAGTAAGGGACATTTAGGACTGTAGGCCTATGCTGGTTCTGACTGAGCGATGACTGGGCTGTAAACATGGTCCTTGGCTTCAGGACTAGTGAGGTCCTGGTTGCTCCAACTGTTTTTTTTCCCCCTCTCTGTCGCTCCCTCTCACACTTTCTCTCTCTCTCAGTCACACTTGACACACGCTCAGTCTCCTATTCATTCTCTCATGTCTTTCCATGTACATGCATGTACTATTGTATAACATACGGATACTCGTACTCTATATTTGAGCATCTGTTTGGGAGCATTTATGCATCCATCCTCAGCCTGTTAGCCGTTGGGAAGAGGACGACAGTCAGCCTGAGTTTATGAGTCATGTGGGAGCAGTTTGGTGCTGTTCGTGTATTTGGAGGTGGGGGAAACTGGTCTCTCCTGTAGGTTGGCGACCTCCGGCTAATCAGCTCAGTCCCCCAGACGTTGACCTCCAGTTATGCTGCAAGAGCGTTAGCATCACGACACCGTTATTAAGGTTTCTCTGAGTTGTCTTATAGGGAACAAATACTCCTTGGGCACTCCAAAACAAGTGTGCCATCTTGAAAAGTACTTCTGCAAAAATCGAAATAATGAGCATGAATTTCTTTTATGTACAAAAGTAAAATTGTATTTTTATTCCTCTGTAAGATGAAAGTAGCGGAACAGGTGTGAGTATTGGTCTCATTTCAACATTTGCCAGTCGAGTCCGAAAATGTAACTTTTAACTGAGACGGACTGATAAGATTTAAAATCCTGCTTGAAGACTAATGCACTTGTTAAGATGGAAGTTCTTTTTGCAGTGTAATTGGTAAGAGCTGATGTTACACCAAATTTGGTGACGTGTGACCCTGATTCTGTGACCTGCAGTGCTGAAAAGAGCACTGGGATCATTTACTCGGGAAAAACTATGGACATCACGATGTAAAAAATACTTCGTAGCAAATGAAAATCCTGCCTTGAACATCATACTTACGTAGAAGTGGAGAAGTATTACCAGGTAAATGAACTTAAAGTACAGAAGCGAAACTACTCATTTTGGAGAAAATCAGCCTGTGACTGATGAATCACTATAAATTTAAAAGGTCTCCAACATAATTGCACAACTAATTAGCAATTATGAGCCAGTTCAAAATCTCCCCTTCCTGACATCACAATTGGGAGTGACCATCCAGAATAATGAAATCTGATGGACTGCTTGGCTGAAGGTGATCAGTTCTTCTTGCCTGTGGTTGGTTACTTCCCCATGTGATGTCAAGAGGGAAAAGATTTTGAAATGACTTGTAATAACTAATTGGCTGTGCACCTGGTGACATAATAGGGGACCTTTAATAAAGTAAAATATTAATGCTGATGAAGATGCATAAGCAGCTTTTTAATGTTAATGTAATTGATCAGTTTAACTGCTCAATAAACAATCTGAGTTCTTCTTCCAGCACTGCTGGTCACAGAATCTGACAGGCCAGCTAATTCGGTGAAGCACCTGCACATCGCTGTGGTCTGAGTCTTGCGGTGTAGCTCTCCCCCGGGAGTTGGTGGTTAGGGAGCACTAACTATAGTGCTCACACACCCAGAGCTACAGGTACCGCTAATTGGAATGGGGTGGGGTGTGTTTCTGCCGTATGGCGGAGTCTGGGCCTTTTTTCTTCAGCTTCGGGGATATCTCTCGTGATGGGCGGCAAAACATTAGCTGTCATGAATCTGTAATTCTTCTCTGCTTGGTAACTCTGCAGTAGTACACGAGTCTGTGTTGCCTTGTCATTGCTGTCGTTGGCTGTCACTGCACGTCCATATATGAATGTCACTTATGAGTCATAAGTCCGAATCTGACATTCTGTCAAAGGAAGAAAACATGGATCTGTGCCTCAGGGCTGCACTGTATGGAGGGCCATATTGAGGAGATGTAGGGACGTTGCTCAAACATGTGCATGTGGTCTGTCTGTAGGGTTCCGTGATTGATGAAGTGGCTCTGCTATAATGGTGCCTTTTGCTGCCTGTCAATGCGAGTATTGAGTAAATGTGATTGTGTGCATGAGTGTATGTGTGTGAATATGTTTTTATCATTACTTTGTGTATGTGTGTGTTAGAGTGTATGTGTGGGTGGGTTAAAATCTGCCTATTGTCTAATGCTGGGGTGGGCAATTCCGGTCCTAGGTGGCTGGTGTGTGTGCAGGTTTTTATTTTTATCAATTACCCTGACTAATTGAGCTGATTGGTTGTACACACAAATATAGATTTGTCCACAGATTAGATCAAAGTAAAATGTTACATTCTGGGTAGACAAGAAAAGTCTATGGTGGTCATTCATAATAATTTAATGAAATGCAGCAGAAATGTCTGATTTCAGTAATGGTTTGGTTAATTAAGACAATTAACTCATTAAAGGCCAGAAGTTAGTGTGAAAACCAGAGACAGATACGGAACTTGTTGCCCACCTCTGGTCTAATGGCAGGAGTAGGAACAATGGTGGTGTGTCCTTCTTCCAACACAAAAGTGCAGCAGTGAGAGTGAAAAAGTGAGAGATGTGAGAGGTACAGCACTAGGACTGGAGACCTGTGGTCACATGGTGTCAGACTGCACAGTTCCTCATAGTTGTGTCACTGTTAACCCCGTTCGGTATGAGAACACAAATGTGTGATTACAATGTTCCTAACTGAACGCTGAACACGTTCTCACCTGAACGTATTACTGCTAATGAGACAATAACTCTTGAAAGCAGCTGTAAGTGTTCTGGAAAACACATGATGAAAAACGAGCATTCGGAGAGCGCACACCTCCGTGAAGACCCAACAGTCCCACATGTCTGGGACACATTCAAGTTGCATATATGTACCACCACACAAGTAAATATAAAATTCCTTGATCCAGAATTTGATCCGGATCACTCCCAAAATTAAATCACTTTTAAGTTGGACCAAGACACTTCTCTCGTAAAAATAATAATAAAAATCTGTCCATAACATTTTCTGTAATGTAGCGAACAAACAAACATTCATACCCATAAACCAAAAGGAAAGCGTAACCTCCTTGGGGGAGCTAAAACTTCTTAAAACTTCAACTTCAAGAGGGTTAATCGGGTCCCTTTGTGCTGGGATGTAGTTTTGAGTTGCCATGGATATTACTGTGTGACTCTGTGCGCTGGGCTGTGTTTTACTGCGCTGGTCTGTGCTCTTCCTCACGACACTGAACGTCGCTGTGCAATAATGGAGTCTGCTTGGCCATATCTAGGTGGGCACAGATGGTCCATTCAGCTCCAGATTACATATCCTCCTCATGTGTGCACAGTCAGTGAGATATCACAGTGAACATACTGCAAGTGATTTGTATTGAGTGTCTTGCTAAACAGATTTTGGCTGTGTGCATTAATAGGCATTTGGAAGTCAAGTGAGGTTGAGGGCAAGTGTGTTAGAATTGCTCTTACATTACAGTCATTTACTTAGAGGCTTTTATTCAGGATGACTTCCAACATGCTGTACGTAACGAGGTTAGACCAGCATATATACAACAAATGACTTACACAATTGAAGCAACCTCACTGAATGGAGATCTGCTGTAGGAAACATATTGGCTTGCACAAGAGCCATAAGAAGTCGGAATATTAATAGAGGTCCATTAGATGTAAGAGCTTTAACATTAACCTACTTTGCTATATGCCTGTGGTGGAAGATTTGGGGTCTTGGCGTTTGCGGAGAGAGAAGTCCTTGTAGATTGAGCTGACCTGTCTTAAGTGGTGTGCTTTCAGTATGTGGTCTGTGTGTGTGTGTGTGTGTGTGTGTGTGCGCATGTCTTAGTGTTTGTGCATGCACACACACTTTTGTGTGTCACTTCTCCGTCTGATTAAGTGTACGCACCCGGCCGAGTCGCCCAGTCTACGGGCATTTGTCCAAGGACGATATGCCCCTGGAAAGGAACTAGCCAGATGACACAAGGACATGTACCCTCCGAGTTGCACATAATTAGAGCCAGTTTCCGAGCACTGCTGGCCAACTCATCCGTTCTCTCCCGTCTTTCTCTCTCTCCCTCCCCCCCTCGTCTCTCTCGCTTTCTCTATCTCTATCAATCACTCTTATACATTTATTTTACATTCAATTTTACTCTCATTATTATTTCCTTTGGATGTGTGAGTGGATGTTACTGTTTTGATGTAGGCACGTTGGTCTCATTTTTTTGTTGTTATGTAATGAAGGAGGAGTCTTCCTCTTCCCTCATCTCCGTTTTAATTTAGTGCACATTTTTGGAGGGAATTACACATGTAGTGATAATATTACAAAAGCGAAAAAAGAAACCTATGAAAATAAATCGTATAACTATCTGTCTTTGACATTTTATTTCTGTCTCTCAGGATGCGCCTTCCTTACTTATTGTGCGCGAGAGTCGGCGCTGAAGGCCCAGAGTGCCCTACATGAGCAGAAGACTCTTCCAGGGGTGAGCCTCCATTTTCCCTCTGCACTGTGTGCGAACTACACTCACCACACTGTACAAACTCAACTTCCCATAAGTCCACATCAGTCTTAACAATCACATACTCCTGTTAACTAATATAGTTAACTCAGCAAAGAACTTTTTCTCATGCAGGTAGAGTAGTATTCTCATTTTGTCCCAATTTCTACTACCCTTGATGAAATTTAAAGAAATTGAATTCATCAAAAATATGGGGAGTTTTTTCTTTAAATAATAGTCTTTGTTGGTTTATATGTGATATATTTAAAATGACGCCTCAGGAATCCTGCAAGATAATGTACATAGTGCACATGTGCGGAATATAGTGGCTGGTACAGACATACATTTTATAAGTATTAAGTATTTTAAATAAAAATTTCACTTTTTTTTGATGTTATGGTTGCCTTTTCTCAGCACATTATATGCTGACAGACTGCATGGACTGCTCTGATTTAAAAAAGAGTGATTCAGCTCCACCTTTACTCCAGACAAACACTTACAGGCTCTTTTCACCTTGTGTTCAATTTGACAAACGAGCGCGGATAAGGACAGAAATAAACTGTTTCTTATAGTGTTAATTCCTGTCACTTTTTTCCTTTTTTTTTTCTCTCGGTTTCTCTCTCGCTCCGTGCTGTTGCTCTTTCATTGCTAGTCGTGTGCCGATCTTCATGCACGTTTGGGGAGGGGCAGCAAGGAAGGGAGTCAATGAGAGAGAGAGAGAGAGAGAGAGAGAAACAGACAGAAAGAATAATGGAATAGGAAGGGGGTGGAGGTGGTGTTAATACAAACATTAATCCAATTAGTAGCCCGACATTAGTGTGACCTTTCACAGAAAATCAGTCGGCTGGTCGTTTTTACCCCCCACTGGCATTGCACCCATTCACCCCTCTCCCCCCTTTCCCCTCACCCGCCACCGAACTCCTCCCCCACATACTTCCCTTCCCCCCAAACTCCCTCCTTCTCAATCAGCCTTTACCATAAAAGCAACACACCACCAGAGATGCGCACGCACACACACACACACACACAGCCGCTGCAGTCCTCATACGCAACATCCTGCTTTGGCCATTATTGCTGATGGTAATTAATGCAAGGTTTTATGGTTGCATTGTTACTATATCACCAATATGAATTCTAATTAATCACACAACAGATCATTTGTGCATTACTCGAAAGCCTCAAAAGCAATACTGAATTGATTTCGATCAGCTTGAATGCCAACAGCAGCCTGCTGTCCATCAATGATGCAGAGATGAAGTAAATTCCTGACCTGGAATTATCAGTTGAGAATGACGTTCATGTCTTTGAGCGATCGTGGTAACATGTACAATGGTGCTTTATATCAGTGAACAAATGGAGGTGAAGAAGTGTTGTAAGATATCTGCTCCCAAAGAGGATGCATGGGCACTTTGGAGATGAGTGTATACGTTTGCAGAGCAGTGTTTAGGGGGAGCTGTGCCACAGTAATGGCATAACCTAGCTGTAGTAAAATCAGTAGTGGGTGAGCCTGTAGCCGTCGTCGTCTACCCGTTTCCTGCCAGTGTGATTGGTTTGGAAATGACAGTTATCAAGGTTTCAAAAATTGTTGTTAAATGCAGGAGTGCTGACCAAGGCAAAAATAGTGTAACAGCAATAATATAAACAATGTAATACTAATCCTCCTGCAGTCTATTGGCAACTTGTCCCGTGCCCAGTATTTGTTCTTGTTGTTGTTGGTGTTGTTCTTCTTCTTCCCTTCATCATCTTCATCTTCATCTTCTTCTTCATCTTTTTCTTCTTCCTTCTTCTTCATGTGTGATATATTTTCAGAGTATTCAGAATCCATAACACAAATGTTTGCTCGCAGTTGTCTTGCCCTAATTGCTGCTGGTTTTCAGTCTTGCATGTGCTGAAAGGTTTTGCCTCTGAAACACGCCTTAGTAAATCCAGCCCTCGGCCAGTAATGATGCCAATTTGTGCAAATGACTGTTCAGGGAGATGAGGCATCACAAGTAAACTGTGTGTGTGTGTGTGTGCGCCATGAACGATGAGTGAGCTGAATATGGAGCGGTGATCCTTATTGATATATTGGTCAGTAAAAAGGCTTTAGGCTTCCTATGTGCATGTGTAGGAGTGAGAGAGAGCGGGATGGAGAGTTCTTTTTTTTTTTTTTTAACAGACTTTCATCAGTCACCATGACATAAAAAAAGATATTTTATTGATCAGTTTCACACTACTGCTCTCAACTACTCAGATAGGAAAGGTAGGTCAATTCATTCAAGATGTGAAAAGTTCAGAAAAAGAAGGGGGTGGGTAGGTTTAGGGTTGTTTGTTGCAATCCCCATCCGAAAGATTCACAGATACATGTATAATGATTAAACTGGAGTAACTAAGGCACAATGAGGCAAACCTTCTCCCAGCTGTAGAGGTGGAGATTCCAGGGGTCAGAAAGGGGTCCTGCCCTGGTTCACTTCCGCCTGTGATCTTAATCAGCTGCTTTCACTAAATCAGCTCAACCTCCTTTTGTTCTGACAAATCCAGGTGATTTGTTCAAAATTTTGGGGAGGACTCATTTCCCAAGCTTGGATTGTCTACCTATTTTTTCGTTTCTCACTTTTACAAGCCAAAATTAACTCTCCATTTACAACAGTTCAGAAAACATGACTACAGCACCAGTGTATTTCAGAACCTTGCAAAGCCTGCATTTGATAGAAAGAAGGGGAAAGAGAGAGACCGAGGGGGAGAGAGACGGAGAGAGAGAGAGAGAGACAGAGTGGGAGAGGTGGACAGATGGCTTAATCCGAGAGGCATTTTGTCCTGATTTATCGTTGGTAAGAGGGACAAGACACTGTCATCCAAAGTAACAAAAAAATAAAGCAATAAATTCAAAAAACTGAATAAATAAAAGACCTGAGTCACACACAGGTCTCGGGACTAGTGCATCCCTCCACAATACCTCTGTTTCCCCCCCTCCTCTGCTCTCTGTCTGGTCTCTGGGTTTAACCTGCTGTGTTGTGTGGCTGTTGAGTGAACGCTGGAGCGTGCTGAGACAGTGTGTGACACGTACAGCAATGCTGCTGGAACTAACTCTAGACCCGAGCCTGGGTCTTCAGCTGTGCAGCGTGGCGATGGGGAGGACGGTGTGTGTGTGTGTGTGTGTGTGTGTGTGTGTGTGCGTGCGTGCGTGCGTGCGTGCGTGCGTGCGTGTGTGTGTGTGTATCACCTTCCTTTTTTATGCGCTCTAAGCTTGATGAAATTTGGAAAAAAAAAAAATGACTGCTGATGGGTGTAAAAATCGACTGAGAGTTTAGGGTTGGGCTTTTTTTCGATTAGCAATAACTGCTAATCAAGATGGATATTGCTTGGCACTCAACATATTTTGTATTCAGTTTTGAGACTTGATACTGAGCCAGATGTGTGTGTGTTTACATGGGCATATATGATAGAGGGTGGATCTCCTTCTTTGTAGTGTGCTAGTGCTACTTTATGTGGCCTCCCTTTCACACGTGAATCTGTGTGTGTGTGTGTGTGTGTGTGTGTGTGTGTGTGTGTGTGTGTGCGTGTGTATGTTTGGATCTGCTTTTATAAGCGCTCAATGGATCGATATTCTATCTGGATTGAAACAGAACTGCTACGTGGCCTTTGCTGGGCTGGATTCACTGCATGAGCTCACTAACAGGCTAGAGTTAATCCAGCCTCATAGATTATGTATCTGTAGATGGGAGATTTCCTGAACTGAATTTGACTGAAGCCATTTGATGCCACAGATGCATGTTGCCTTATATTTATATGGACAGATACTAGACGTTGGGGTGGCTCACCTCATACTCTCTTCAGTGCTGGTGGATGTTGTGTGGTAGAAGTGTGTTTGTCTTGCTTTGGCTTTTGACATTTTGACCCCCCACACACACACACACACACACACACACACACACACACACACACACACACAAGTTGTTTATGTTTTGTGTGTGTGTGTTTATCCATGAGTATGGTTATGTATATACGAGTTTCTCTGTGTTTGTATGTGTGGGTGAGTCTGTATGTGCATGTGCATATATGTGTGCACGTGTGAGCGTTTGTGTCTGCCCGTGCATTTTTGCATGCGTGTGATCCTGTATATGTGTGTGTGTGTGTGTGTGTGTGTGTTAAGAGCCAGGTTGAGGTGAGATGGCCTGAGAACACACAGGAAGCAGCAGCTCCTCCGTAAATAAAGGCTGTTTGTGCCAGGGGTCGTGTTCCAGAAATAGAAGACTGAGATTAGACTGCTCTCTCCTCGCTTGAACCTAATGCACAGTGTCATTAGGAACAAGGCCTCTGGCTCTGCTCCAATCAAATTGTCCAAGAGCGGTGACACGGTACTCTTTCAGCTCAGCATATGGACCATTGTGTGCTTATTGAGAACACTGTTTGGTTTCATATGCTGGATTTGCGTCCAATTAATTCTGGCTATACCGGACACAAACAAAAAAAAGGTGTCTGTCCAAACGAATACTTTAGTCTGAAGTCTTAAACTTCACTTATTTTACTTAGTTTTTATTTCTGCAAAAAAAAAAAAAAAAAAAAAGTGAGATTAAGATATTCTACTATCGCACTACTATCACTATTGAGTCTAAATCTTAATTCTGGACTAAATTCAATTTTTAATTTGTAATCTCCATACAAAACTCAGTATAGTCCCAGGACTAAGCTTAATCTACGTTTGTGAAACCTGCTTTTCGCTCATTTCAAGGTTGGCTAGTTGGATGTGGAAATTTCGACTGTCGAGCTTACAGTCACTTAAAACGTGGTAATATCGTTTTATGTCTAGTTACTGAACTGAAAGGTTGTTAAGCCTGGCTTTATGTGTAGTGAAGCCTCCTCGAGGTACCGTAACAAAGCCCTCTGACTGGGGTTCGAGCCGCCAACCTCTGCAACCCTGAGCGTCCTGCTCTCTGACCGCTGCGCTACATCCTTTTGTGTTTTGTGCATTGTGAAGGAGGTAGATCTCCTGTCTCCCTGTGCGCTCTCAGTGATTATAACTGAGCCTGTGAGGCTGAGGAGAGGGTCAATGAGTGCATGAGTGAAAGAGAAGATGGATGAATGGAGGATGGGGGAGGGGAGGATGAATATGGAGGAGGCGAGAAGGATTTGGGGAGGGGGAGGGAGGGATCAACAAAAGTTTGACATAATGAGCTGCGGGGGGCTGAGGTGAGATTGGGAGGACGTCTGTCATTTTAAATGGAGACATCTGGTGGAGACTCAGGGAGCGTGTTTCTCTCTGGTGGCTGAGGTGCTGGTGTTGGGGGAGGGGAGGGGAGGGCTGAAGGATGGTGATAGAGAGCGATTTCATCGTTTTGGCCTCGACTCAGCCAAAAACCCTGCGCTCGGTTAGGCGCCACGAATTACATCACGTTTGTCGAACGACCGGCATGGAAAAGCTCGCGATCCGAACTGCTGGTCGTAATTGTTCGGAAAGTTGCACGCTCTGTATGCCAGCTTGTTAAATTTGAGAACAACTCGTGAGCGGTCGCTTTCAAAACTGCCGGCTTTGAATTGCAGGTATTTAAATTGATATTGCACAAGTTATTTTGGGAATACTGCCCTTTTTTATTCAGCATCAGAATCTAAGTACTTTCATATCGCTCAGGTCTGAAATGTGTACAAAAGGCACTGTGCGCATGAACAAGTTGTGTGTGTGTGTACTGTGAACTATGCATTACATGTGTACGTGTCAAACAGTACATGTTCTTATTGATGATTGCCCAGTGGAGGGTAGATTCTGCCTTTTTACAAGGAAGAGAGACTTAGTGTGTGAGAAAGATTGAGTGTGAGCGAGTGAGAGCGGGAGAGAGAGAGATGTGAAGGGGGAAGGGGAGCTGGGTGGTTGATTCTGGTTGCAGGTTCTCGTTGCCAGGAGACGGCGGAACAAGAGATGCTGGGTTGCCTGGCAACCGGCGCGATGCGATGGCCAACAGTGTGAAAAAAGGGGGGATGGCAGGAGGTTGTCAGGGTGTGTTTCCCGTCATTTTTAAATACATTAGCCTTGTCTTGAGGGGACTTTTCATCGTAATTACCGGGGACAGGAGAGCTGAGCCGACCGGTTAGAGTGACAGGACGGGCGAATGTTTAGCAGTGAAACATAACGTTACGTGAATGAGAAGTGAGTGATAGAACATTACAATTATCATAATGCCATCATGGCTTGAGGGCCTGCCGGGGGGGGGGTCCTTCATTGTATTATGCGATTTATGGATGGCGACAGAAAAGAGAAACAGCAATATAATGACACAGTTTATCTCCCTCCCTCTCACTGCCCCCCCCCCCTTCACCCCCACACAGCTGGAAGCATGTTTGGTTGGTCCAATTTATCCATTTGGTAGCATTGGGGGAGGGGGATTGTTGGTAGAATGAGATTTGATTGGTTAATCCAAGGATTTAATATTCCATAATCCTTGAGAAATCCTTAGGCATTACCACGAGTGCTGAAATTAACACTGTGTGTGTGTGTGTGTGTGTGTGTAGGCGTGCGCATATGTGTGTGGGTAAGTTGTTTTCTGTTTGTGTGTGTGCGTGCGAGCGTGCGTGCGTGTGCAAATAGGTGTGTGTTTGCACGCATGGGTGTGTGTGTTCACAGCAAGTTTTTAACAATCAGAGTATGGACATTTTTGGGATGTGAGGATAATGTTGCCCATCCTCACACATGGATTAGATTAAGGAAAGGCTTTTGAGACATGCAAGAATGAATGGAAGTCAATGTAATGGTCTCACAGGGATAGAAGTATAAGGGGTGTGTGTGTGTGTGTGTGTGTGTGTGTGTGTGTGTGTGTGTGTGTGTGAGATTTAGCGGTTGTGTGTGTGCGCGTATGTATATGTGTGTGTGTGTGTGTGTGTGTGTGTGTGGTTTAGCGGCTGTGTGTGTACGTGCGTGCATGCGTAGGTGTATGTGTGTAAGTGTTTGTATGTGTCAATGTTCCGTCTCATCGTCAGTGCCCTCCTGCCCATTACATTGTATGGCCATGTTTCAAAATGCTCAATTATTCTAATAATAGGCATGGTCAGGTTTTTCTGAGCGAGTGGAAAAATTAAAGCAGAAACAAGAAGAGGAAGTCGGCTTCTTTGGTTCTGGCCAACTGAGGAAATTGTTGGAAAGAGCGACTGGAGTCTCTGCTGGCAGGTGAACGATTGACTGAGGTTAGAGATTAAAGGAGTTCATTCCACCCCGATTGCACTTTCTCTTTATTCGGGGGATTAAACTCTAAATATGCTTTATTCTCCTCCCTCTTCCCCCTGTCTGCCCTTCTGCACTGTCCTTTATTCTGTACTTTCATGGGTGATGCTGTCCATTTTCTCCCCTTTCCCTTGGCTGTATGCATCTGTTCATGAGATGGGAGTTTTATTGTTTTCTCCCCGTTTCCTTCACCTCTCTTTGCCTCTTGCATTTGATTTTTCTATCCTCCATCCCCCTCTTCACAGCTCTCTCCCCCCTCCCGCCCTCCCCTCACTCTAGTACCCGGCCGTCACCCTTGGCAACCCGCATCCTTGTTTACCTGCCGACGATGTCGTCAGACAGTTGCCGTGGCGACGGCAGTGTGAGGGGAGGGGCTCGGTTGCCATGCTGATCGGGAGAGCCATTGTCACGGTGGCCCCGCGGTTCTCACCTGCCTCGTCTCTCTGTATATTCGCTGTCCGCAGCCCTCCGAGCTTTTTGGCGGAGTGAATGTAAACTCCCGAACCGGGAAAAGACGAACACGGACGCGGGCTGTTCTCTTACTGAACGTGCGTTAAGCGCGCGCTCAGTGGATTGTGATAATGGGAGAGGGAATCGCGCTATCCCTGAACGACTACCCGCTCTGGGTTTATCGCGCTGAATTTGTTTTGTGCACGGTGAAATGTTCATCACAGATGTCGCTAATTTTTTCCCTCCCTTTCCTTCGTCAATCTCTTTTCTTCTATTCCTTAAACCCCTTGAACGCAGATTTTTTTTTTTTTTTTGCTGGACTTCGCCCTTAAGTAGATTCAAAATCCGTCAAAAAATATTTTCACAAATTGTATAGTTGCATTCATGTGGTGTCGGGATATTCGGAAAAACGACTTTCCGACTGGGAAAATTCACATGAACGCCCCCTCATGTCGGAAAAACAACTCGGCATCTCGGCGATAATTTTGGTACATGAGTTGCCGACTTGACTTGATATTGACGTCACATTCACCCAAAAATGGCAGATGAAAACCAGAGTGTAGTTTACTTTTGAACAATTACGGACGTTTTTCTGATTAAAATACATATGTATGAAATTAATCATATTTCATGGCTCACCTGATCCGTTTCGGTTGTTCTTCAGTGTCACGAAAAAACTGGAAACAGCTGTCTGTTTTCTTTAAACGCTCTGAGCATTAAAATACAACTCAGCTTCTTTGCAACATCCATGTTTTTCCCACATTACGACTTCAAAGCACATGAACACAACGAAGTCAGAAGAACGACTTGTCGACTTGGGAACTCCGACCTTCCAACATCACATGAATTCAGCACATGACTATGTCTCACATATTCTGTACCTTCTGATTGTGGCGCTTCACAGAAGCTACATCATTCTTATATTGAGAGGAATATTCAATCCCAGGATGAGTTTTTTTTTTTTTTTTTTTTTTTTTTTCTTGCCGCAGCATTACATCAAACAAAAAATATCTTGATCTTGTGCATAATTTTATACACATATTTTGGATCTTTGGTAAACCTGGGGATCTCCACTATCATTTAAAATACGGTTGAATTCCACAGGTTTGAATAAAGTAGCTGCATATTTAACAAACCCATTTATGGGATTGCCGAGTTTGGGAGGTTACAGTAACTGTTAAAAGGTCTTGCAGTCTGACCTCCGTGCTTTTAGCTGTGTAATGAGACCTGAAATCTGATTCTTTTCTCTCATTTTCAATACCCTCACATTCTACAGTCTTGAATTGTATCAGTCAGTCTTGACTCGGCAATAGTTTTGTCGTCTTTGGTAAAAAATGGAATCGCAGAACATTAGGTTCAGTTCATTGGTTTTGCTAGGAAGAGACATTATCATTTCTAACACACATTTGTTTTTAAGGTTGACTCTTGCTTTTCCTGTAAGAAAGCCACTTATGGGGAGATCTCCCCTCCCCCCCATCCAGGAGTCGGTAAATGTTTGTGTACGAGAGAGTGGTCAGGCGAGTGTATATCAAGGTGCCAGTTTCTCTGTCGGTGGTCATGTAAAGTGCACATATAATGGGCTTTGGTGGTGATCAATACCATCTCACAAAGGCCGATTACGATTGATCGATCGCATCGATTGACTGGGGACCTGCACAAATCACACAGCCCTGCCTGGTAAACAGTTCATTAAGCCTCTCGCCAAGCACGAAAGGGGCAGATGTCCCTCCCACCCTCCCTCTCTCTCACGCACTCCCTCTCTATCTCTTTCTTTTGCACGAGCACTTTCTTACTCATTCTTTTCCAGCCATTTCTCTTCAATGTTCTGCTTTTGCGAGAGCTTTTCTCCCACAGTGACAGTAACAGTGTATTACTCCTCATTTCCTGTCATGACTCCTCTTCTGTCGCACCTGCTCTGCATTATTTTCACCTTTATTTTCTGATTCTCTGCTCAGTCTCTTTTTCTGTCCTCTCTACACCCTCTGGGGTTTCATCAACCCTGGTCTGATCCCATTTCTCCTCAAACCAAGATTTAGTGAGAAAATAAATAAAGGAATTTTTCTCACCTTCCCCATTTTAACCCTTCAAGACCTGGTGCCGTGTCTGCGTGCTTCTTTCTTTGAGCCCTGATGCGACGTGAACGCATTTTAGATGATAATTTTTCAGAAACGTGACCAATGAAGTGCATCGTGATTCGCTAAAATACGAGTGGTGAAAGTGAAATGCATTATGGGGTTTGTGCTTTTAAATTTATTACCTTATGTGCTGACCACAAAAAAGTTTCTGAAGCTGCACTCCACTCAGTTCTGATAGCTGATGACCTGATCGAGGGGAGCAACATTGACTTTTTTTTACAGTGCTACTTTACTTGTAAACTGCAACTTGTAAACAAATCACTGTAATGTTTGTTTTCAGTTTTTTTTTTTTTTTTTTGTTTATTGGTTTTTACCCCTCAGCCCTGACGCGCGGTGGGCGGGAAAATTTTGTCCGGACCATTTCTCTGTAACCGCTTTGGTTAGTTTTGCATGTGTACTCGCTTTCGTGGGTAGGCTTGCCTCGTCAAGGTTTCGTACCCCTATGATCTTTGACCTTGCCTTACTGACCTTCACCTTTAAAACTTTTTTCCGAGCCATTTCTCTCAAACCGCGTGGGTTAGGAACTTGATTTTGCATATGTGGACTTGCCTTGGTAGGTAGGCGTGCCTCATCCAGGTTTTATACCACAATGACCGTTCACTCTGGCTCAAACACTTTCACCTTTGATTCAGTGTGTCGGGGCTGAGGGGTACTGCCTTTGCCCCTGCAAAGCACATTTTTAAAATATGTTAATGAGCATTCGGGCTAAAGCTATTATTTTCAATATATGCCAGTGGTTTATGCTCTCAAATTATTTTTATGCCTTGTTTTTTTTGGGCTACAGAGGTTGAAAAATAAATGTTTTTTACTGAACATCAACAGGTTTTTCAGAAAACCCACGGGTGTGGTTGTTTTCAAACATTGCCCTAGGTCTGGGTTTTAGAATGCTCCTTTAGAGGATGCGCTTGGTCTGAATGGGTGAAGATAAATTCCTGAGTTTTGGGAAACACGTTTTTTGTTTTCCGTTTCTTATTCTATGTGCACTGTGGATCTTGGAGGACTGCGCTCTTCAAGTTGGAACAAAAGAGATGTGCCTTTGCTCAAAAGCTCTATGCCTTTGCATCTGATAGCATGGCACAGCCATAGTGGTGATTTATGGCTTGATTAAAATGTATAGGTCATTGATGGCTGATATTCTGCAGGCAGGGAATTATATTGGGAGGGTTGGGCGCCCCATTAATAAGCCCTTCATATCTGTCAGGGTTTATGCATCAATACTTGCAAAGTTTATGGCTCTGAGGGAAATGTCCTATGAATAGTATTAATTATTCATATTGGCATATAAGTCAAAAGTGATGCTGGGTCATTGTACGTCGGTCCAGGCCAAGTTTGGAGATAGATTATGAAGCCTGAATGCTGGTATGAAGGGTTTATCAAAGCCGCATCACTCTTCGGCGTCTTATATAGTGAGCTTCGTAATTATTTGGACAGTCACTCCATCTTGAAGGATTGTAATTCTGACAGCTCACGCTGTATGGATTCAAATGCCCTCAAATTAAAATGTGACGCGTCATGCTGTCATTGAGGGACATGTACGTGGCCCTTTTAGGAATTGCAGTGCTTTAAAATGGCGGCCCTGTCCGAGTAATTATGGGCTTGACTGTACCTTAACCCATGTAAACCGGGACAGCATGCGCGCATTTGAAGAACGTGTCGTTGCCGACACAGATATGCGCGAAATTTTGAAAGTACCGTAATTACTGTAAGTTTTGCGCAATAGAAAAAAAATTCCAACTGTTCCTGAAAGCTGAGAAGCTGTGCTTCAGCCCAAATACAGGTTACTATGGTAAACATGGCAGCATGATTCTCTGCTGGGATTTTTGCATTAGGCCTTAAAGGGTTAATACCATGGTACTTCAAACGCAATGTGCAGTAAAATTATGGATATTTCCCTTCCGTCCAGTTTAGGTCAGTCGCTTTAAACTGATTCTGTGTGAATGTGATGAGCATGTGAAGCATGTTACGCTTCTGCTTCTTACTGCTTTGCTTCCTTCGCTATTCAATTTGCTTTATGCTTTTTTTTGCATGAAAAAACACTGCACTTCATTTTGAGAAGTATACAATGCAATAAAAACATGCTCTTAGCACTGAATGATGTGTATCTCAACCGTAAGCGAGTAAGAAATTGGGGATTGAGAAATGGAATTGAATGACAAATGAATTATATACAAAATTCAGTATTAGTGATGAACGATGATTCATCAAAATGCATAGAAAAATAGAATAGAAATGTAAAATTTCCCTATTATAGCGTAGTTTCTCTCCCTCTCTCCCCCCTCTCTCTCGCTCTCCCCCTCTCTTCCCCATTTTCCCTCCTCTCCGCTGTAATCCAGTCTCTTTACGTAATCCAGATTATCTGGTGAGCAGGTTTAATCTCTGCTCTCCCTCAATCCTCTGTGGGCGGCTCTTCATTCGTCAGTTGCATGCACAGAGGGGGCGGGGCAGAGAGAGAAAAGGCCACAACACAGGAAAAGCTTGAGAGAGATAGCAGGAGTTATGGGGAAAGAGAGTGGGTGGATAGAACTGTATAAGGAGAGAGAGGAGGGAGTGAGAAGAATGTGAGAGAGCAAGAGGTGTGAGAGAAATGGAGAAATTCAATCTATTAGTGAAAAGGAAAATGTATATTTGACACGCACGTGCAGGTTGTCAGAATTGTTCGGATGGAATGCCACCCCTCTCACCCCATTCACGATACTGGCGAAACACGTACTGACCTGCGCACATCATACAATGCAGGAGGGCTTGTTTCCCACAGGCCACAGCTACAGAGCAGTCCATAAGTATGTGGATGACTATACTGTCCAAAAAGGGCTGAGCCATCTACAGGATTCACACACTACAGATGCTGTCACACACGAATGAAAGCAGATAATCTCTCCTTTATCCTGTTTTTCCTCGCTTACAAATCCAGTATGCTGGGGTGCAGAAAAATTACGCAAAAAAAGGGAATGTTTTTTAAGTTGTGGCACTGTCCAGTTGCCTTCGGTCTGCACTGTGTAATCCAGCTAAACATGTACCTTTCAGATGAACCGGCCCATCCAGGTCAAACCGGCTGACAGTGAAGGCAGAGGAGGTGAGCATGCCTGTCATTTAGAATCCATTTCCTGCAGTGCTCCTGCATGTAGGCACAACTCTCCTTTTTCTTGCCTACGTATAGCCATACCTATAGGAGCCCAGTCTCAATCTGACGCGTCATATAGTGACGCTGCATGACCAAGTGTTGATATATGCCGCAAAGGAGGCTTTTGGCATCCTTATTTGACGCCAATCAAAAACAAACTCTACCACCTAACCCTAAACCCGAACCCTAGCCGTAATTGTTAAATGCAGACGCTAATATCCTCCTTTTGCGTCGTATATCGACGCTTGGTCAGGTAGCGTCACTGTATAACGACTCGGATTGAGAATGTCGAGGGTTTGGAGCGCAATGGTTATATGTCCATTTTGGAGGTTTTGAGAAAAATAGATTTTTAGGTTTGCAAATGCTCTTTTAAATCAGGAACATCATTTACATCATTTTTATGTCAGTCACTCTTTTACTGCATGGTTCAGAAGTATACTGAACATGTAAATTTTCATAAGTGTGGTACCGCAACATCATGGCCAAAATTGCCAAAATGGACATGTCACCTCCGTGCTCCAACAATTCTAGCACTTGATGTGACATAACACAATGGTGATAGATTGAAGTTTGTTTGCAATGGAAGACAGATGATTCTGTAATACTGTTCATGTTTATTCATCAAAATATCAATGTTTAATTCATATAAGCAGATTTTGTTGGACATTTCACAAAATGAAAATGTGAATTCTGTTTAAAACTGAGGCGCATGGGCATATAATTATTGTGCTCCAAGAATTAGCTGATAGAAATGTGTGACAGGAGGTAAAAATCTCAAAATCACAAAATTTGGACATATCGCCATTGTGCTCCAAACCCTCGATGTGTTGGAAGCCTTGTGTTGGTCCAAGAGGACTCTTGTAGAAAAGCACCATACACATACAGGTACACCTCATTAATAACACACGAGAATATAAGGACACCTTGCTAATAACTAAACTCTGGAACAGACCAGTTCATCAACTGAGTCGCGTGCAGCCACTCCTCTTTCCAAGGAGTAATACTTATAATTCTTCACACTTGTCATATAAGGCACATCTTATGCTATAACACCACCAGCGTGTAGATTAATATTAGTGCGGACATAAACATTGTACAGTGACATCTAAATCCGTATGAATGTTTACACTTGTAATTGTTCTATTCATGTTACCTTTTGATGAAAAATAAAGGCACGCCGTTTGTCCTTCAAACACTTTACCACGCCCTGATACAACCACTCTATTATTTACTTTGGGGAAACCGCTTTCTTGAGGAAGTTCAGCTTGCAAGCCGGAGTCGCGCAGTTCCTAATATGAAATGTCAACTCTGCCATCTGGTGGGCATTTATAAACTTACAGGGCTCTGTTTTGTTTTTCATTTTACATGAGGGTATTATGGAAATGTTCCTTTTAATGTATGACTGTTGTGCGTGTTTAACTTTGCTATTCATGGTTTTTGTCCGTTTTGTATGATTTTTTGCTGATGAAACATAGTTTCATTGTCCATAGACAGACGTGGAAATAAGCTTGTACACTCCAGGACAAAAAAGGGGGCCATGGCAAAATATTAAGGTTTTAATGGTCTCAATAACAAATCGCAGGTCAGAAAATTAGCAATAATATAACAATTAGATAAATTAACTTAGTATGGGATACCTTTCCCTTGATTTCATTAAATGTTTAAGGCTTGTGGGTAAACTTGTGAAAAGCCTTTTTTCTTTGGTTTACGGAAGGAAGAGCTGAAAAATAAAATCTGATCCTTCTTTCTACAGAAAACAACTTTCTAACTGCAGGAAGCTAATCTTTCCTCAGTATTCTCCTGCACAGCAAGGTGTCAAATGACCTTTCACAGTGATGCAGTTTCCAGTTCTTTCCCCCCTAAACGGTGCACTGCAACAAAAGTCTAGGTGGCGATCTTGGGAGTGTATTTGTTTAATCTCGGTTAATTTTCTGACCAGTGATTCATTTAGGCCATTAAATGATTCATATGCTGCTATTTTTGGCTTGGCCCATGTGTTTTTGCTCAGGAGAGTATGTGTAAGTGCGTGTGTTCATCAGTTAGTGTGTGAAAGTTTTAATGTGCGTCAGTGTGCATGCGCTTGATTGGATACGGGATTTAGACAAGCCCCTGTTTTTCTTTCACTTCCCCTTTCACCACATCCCTTCATATTCTCCTGCTCCTCCTCTCCCCTTCCCTCTCTCTGGCCCTCATCCCCCTCTCCTCTCCTCCTCAGAAGACCGGAAGCTGTTTGTGGGCATGCTCGGTAAGCAGCAGTCGGACGAGGACGTGAGGAAGATGTTCGAACCCTTTGGCACCATCGATGAGTGCACAGTGCTGAGGGGGCCTGACGGCACCAGTAAAGGTAATGTCTGTCAATCAGCTGCTCCGTCAATCAACCCCTCAGCCAATCAAACGCTGGGGATTTTCTTCAGCTAGCGCATGACGGCACAGCCGACGATAAAAGTGATTGGGGGAAATAGCGCTGTGTTCATAGACTGTATAAAAATATGGATGAAGCAACCCTGACGTCACCCGTTGGTTTCAGCACACCATTTAGGAAGCCTCGATTATAGCAATTTGAACAGCACCATTTTGTCATTTTGAAACTCGATGTGATTCCTATTGGACAAGAGCGTGAATTGAAGATCCAGGGAGGAGCGAGGGGTGGATCACGGGTGGATCTGACCTTATCAGACGAGGATTAGAGGATAGCCACGCCCCTAAAGCATATTCTGGGTTTATCCTTTATTCTTGTCTATTTTGGACCATAATTTACAAAAATGAACATTATGATATATTGAAAGAGACTTGAAACTTGTGATAGATAATATAAAATAATGTGGAAAATTATTATTGAAATAAGAATGCAGGTGGGAAAGAAGGGTCTTTTTTTTTCATAGACTTCTATAGCATTGAACTTCTTTCTGCAACCACCAAAGCCATCTGGGCCATTAAATAGAATGCAAGTTTGAGAAATTTCCACATTGGCCTCACTTTTCAGACCCGGGTGCTGCGTCCATCCTTTTATACAGTCTATGGCTGTGATTGGAAAGTTAATGAAAGACAGGGAGAGGACAGCAGTGCAGTTTGTAAATATTTGGACTGTCAGGAGAATTTTGGCTTATTGGTCCTGAACTTCTGGACTTCAGCTGTTGGGTTTGTGAAGACTGTATATGGGATGAAAGAGAGAGACTGTCAGCCATGTTCTGGGGATATTTACATCCATGTTGTGTTAGCCATATTGGGGGGGGTTGCTGTCTTTTTTCAGTTTCACTGTCTAAGTACAGACTGTGCTTTGTTCACACTACACGCAAAACCGGTTAGTGCATGCAAAATCGATTACGTGGACTGTAATTGGTGCATGGCAAATATCCCGGCCAATCACAGGACATATCATTGGTTTTGCACGTGCTAAAAAATGTAAGTGAATCTGGCCCTATGTGCACAGATGGCAATGATTCATATGGTAGTACAGAATTAACAGATAGATTTAAAGTCACCGAATAACAACCGTGACTGACAGGATGCCGGTGATGATTTGACTTCTGTTTCTTTAACAATAAGAAATAGAAACTCTGAGAACAGTGAGAATGTAATTTGCTTGAAATATGAGGGTATTGATCATAAGACTGTTTTTCAATTTGATTGTTGGTGATGTATTGCTAGAACCATGAGCAATGATGTGTTAGAATGCTGGTGGATGGCGCATTACATGCTCTGTCACGCTGACCATGATTGATAATGTTCTGTGTGTCATGTGGTCTCGGGTTGAGGCAGGAGTCTGTACAACATGGTGACCCTGCTGGATTGTTTGTTGAGTGTGTTACGGATCACGACTGATGCCACATTCTGTGTATCATGTGGTCTCGGGTTGATGACACGTTGTGCTCATCGTGTGGTCCTCGGTCGATGAGGCGCTGCTAGTGCGCCGCATGAACCGTGGCTGATCCATCGTGCTTTGACGTTGGTCACAGCGTGATGATGATGATGTCATAGGTCGGTGGTTGATGGTGCGTTGTGATTGGCAGGCTGTGCGTTTGTGAAGTACCAGAGTCACAGCGAGGCTCAGGCCGCTATCAGCTCTCTGCATGGGAGCCGAACACTGCCGGTAAACCCCTCATACACCCTTCACTCACGCTACTGCTCAAACTCAGTGATGCCAAACATACCGATGGCTCTCTCTCTGCTCTCTCTGTCTCTCCTCTCTCGCTCTCTCACTCTCTCTCTCTCCACTCTATCTCTCTTTCTTTATCTCTCTCCTCCTCTCTCTTCCTCTCTCTCTCTCTCGTCGTTACAGAAACGGTCTCACTGAATTTACAAACCCCAATTCCAATGAAGTTGCGACGTTGTGTAAAGCATGAATAAAAACAGAATACAATGATTTGCAAATCCTTTTTGACCGATATTCAATTGAGTACACTACAAAGACAAGATATTTAATGTTCAAACTGATAAACTTTTTTTTTTTTTTTTTTTTTTTGGAAATATTCACTCATTTTGAATTTGATTCCTGCAACACATTCCAAAAAGGCTGGGACAGGGACATGTTTACTACTGTGTTGCATCACCTTTCCTTTTAACAACACTCAATAAGTGTTTGGGAACTGAGGACACTAACTGTAGAGGCTATTTAGGTGAAATTCTTTCCCATTCTTGCTTGATGTATGACTTCAGTTGCTCAACAGTCTGGGGTCTCCGTTGTTGTATTTTGCGCTTCATAATACGCCGCAAATTTTCAATGGGAGACAAGTTTGGACTGCAGGCAGTCCAGTCTAAGTACCCACACTCCTTTACTAGGGAGCCACACTGCTGTGACACGTGCAGAATGTGGCTTGGCATTATCTTGCTGAAATAAGCAGGGACATCCCTGAAAAAGACATCGCACAGATGGCAGCATATATTGCTCCAAAACCTGTATGTACCTTTCAGCATTAATGGTGCCTTCACAGATGTGCAAGTTACCCATGCAATGGGCACTAACACATCCCCATACCATCACAGATGATGGCTTTTGAACTTTGCACTGATAACAATCTGGATGGTCCTTTTCCTCTTTAGCCCGGAGAACACAATGTCCATTATTTCCAAAAACAATTTGAAATGTGGACATGTCTGACCACAGCACACTTTTCCACTTTGCGTCAGTCCATCTCATATGAGCTCGGGCCCAGAGAAGCCGGCGGCGTTTCTGGGTGTTGTATGGCTTTCGCTTTGCATGGTAGAGTTTTAACTTGCACTTGCAGATGTAGCGACAAACTGTGTTAATTGACAATGGTCTTCCGAGGTGTTCCTGAGCCCACATGGTAATATCCTTAACGGAGTGATGTTGGTTTTTAATGCAGTGCCGCCTGAGGGACCGACTGTCACAGGCATTCATTGTTGGTTTTCGGCCTTGCCGCTTACGTGTACAGATTTCTCCAGATTCTCTGAATCCTTTGATGATATTATGGACTGTAGATGATGAAATCCCTAAATTCCTTGCAATTGCACGTTGAGAAACGTTGTTCTTAAACTGTTGGACTATTTGCTCACGCAGTTGTTCACAAAGTGGTGAACCTCGCCCCACCCTTGCTTGTGAACGACTGAGCCTTTTGGGGATGCTCCTTTTATACCTAATCATGACACTCACCTGTTTCCAATTAACCTGCTCACCTGTAGAATGTTCCAAACAGGTGTTTTTGAGCATTCCTCAACTTTACCCGTCTTTTGTTGCCCCTGTCCCAGCTTTTTTTGGAACGTATTACAGGCATCAAATTCAAAATGAGTGAATATTTCCAAAAAAACAATAAAGTTTATCAGTTTGAACATTAAATATCTCGTCTTTATAGTGTACTCAATTGAATACAGGTCGTAAAGGATTTCCAAATCATTGTATTGTTTTTATTCACGTTTTACACAAAGTCCCAACTTCATTGGAATTGGGGTTTGTAATACTGGAATGGAACAAACTTTATTATCAAGGTCTGTAGCAGTGAAATGTGTTGTGGCTTCTACTGTGCTCACCTGTCCTCTCTGAATCCTGGTCTGCCCTCCACCTCTCTCCCTCTTTCTTTCTATCCCCCTTCCCTTATCTTCTCTCTCTCTCTCTATCCCCCCCTCGCTCTCTCTCTGTCTCTCCCCCCCTCTCTCAGGGAGCCTCCTCCAGTTTGGTGGTGAAATTTGCCGATACGGAGAAGGAGCGGGGTCTGAGGCGCATGCAGCAGGTGGCCTCCCAGCTGGGCGTCTTCAGTCCCATGACCCTCCACTTCGGGGCGTACAGCGCCTACACGCAAGCCGTGAGTATACGCACAGACCACTGACTCTGGATCAGCTCTGCCTCGGCGAGTTCACACATCGTGCTTCAGCAGAGGAACAGCTGAGCCAATAACCAGCCAGTTATTCGGCGCAAAAAAATCTTTGGTTATGCTGGTCGGTAGATACAGTTTGTGACACGACGGCGCAGTGGGAATCGCTGTTGCTTCAAAGCTAGAATATTCTGCGGTCGAATCCTGCCTGGGCCCTTCTATATGGAGTCGGCGTATTCTTCTCTGTGATGAGTCTGTCAAGGATCTAGGGCTTGTTCTTGCCTCTGGCCCATTGAATTCTGGGATAAGGTCCAGCCCTAATGACCGTGGCCGAGAATAAGTGCAGTAGATAATGGATGGATGAATATGGTCGATACATGATTCATAATTGGTCATACTGACCAGTACACTTAAGGTGCCCTGGGATCGACGATGTATGCTTAGTTTTAATTTTGACGTGAAGCCTTACTTAGCTACTGGAAATAACAGCCCTGAATCTTGATTGGCTGTCAGAGTTAATAACGGACATTGGGGTTTCACTTTGATGGATTGAGACGGATGTCCTGCTCGCGGTCTTCAGTCGGAGGAGGTTTCGTGGAAATGGCTGCCAGCTTTCAGATCCAATAGCATCATTGGTTACCGTGGTGACTCGGGCACAGAGGAGAGCCAGCACTAATGAGCCCTGATTGAAACCTGACCCGACTCATCCGCCTCCATCGCTTTAACCCGCCTCCTGTCTCTCTCCTCCCCCCTCAGCTGGTCCAGCAGCAGGCTCTTGTTGCACAGTCCGCGTACCTGTCTCCCGTGGCGACGGTCGCTGCGGTGCAGCTGCAGCAGATGGCGGCCATCAACGGCAACGGCATCATCGCTGCGCCAATCACGTCCATCGCCCCTCCCTCCTCGGGTAACGATTTAGATGCGACTTGCATAACCCCCCCTTTACACACACGCGCACACACACAAACACACAACCTTAAGGCTGGTGCTTTTAGCATCCCCAAACTTTTGTATCCATTTCCAAAACAGCTTCCAAACTACTGTGTCCTTAAAACTTGTTCTGACTTCTATGCACATTGCTTACTACCTGTACTTGAATACAGACTGTTTCCCTTAGCCACGAGTTGAGCAATCTGGATGAGAAGGTTAAATTAGCTAAATATTCTTCTATTGGTTCTCTTTTGCAGGTACGAACACGCCCCCTTCCATCGCAGCCACGCCCGTTCCTGCCCTGCCTCCGCCAATTGCCGTCAACGGCTACAGTCCGTTGCCAGCTCCGGCCAGTGGGCAGCCGGCCTCTGAGACGCTGTACACCAATGGGGTTCACCCATACCCCGGTGAGGACCTCCTCAGACAGGATCTGCCATTTCTGTTATGCGCTAGTGTTTACATTATTGATTAGAAATATTTGCTTTTCTTCCTCCACAGTTTCAAGATCTTTGTTCAAAAAAGCTGTTATTGTTGATTGTGTCACTGTACAGTTACTGAACGTTATTTGAATTAGTTTATTGGTAATGAATTTCGTTGCAAGCATAGGCTACTGCATTTCTGAGTAACATAAATTCAAAGCTAATGTAACTGCACTATTGATTATTGAAAAGCTGTTCTTCCCACATTCTGTAAGTGTGTTTTTGTTTGTGGTTTCTCTCTCTCTTTCTTGCTCTGTGTCTCTCTCATTCTCTCCCTGCCTCCTCCCTTTCTCTCTTCATCTCTCTCTCCCTATCACTCTAACAGCCCAGAGTCCTGTTGCAGCATTGGATCCTTTACAGCAGGCATATGCAGGCATGCAGCACTACACAGGTGAGAGCTAGGGCTCTGTGTGTGTGTGTGTGTGTGTGTGTGTGTGTGTGTGTGTGTGTGTGTGTGTGTGTGTGTGTGTGTGTGTGTGTGCGTGCTTGGGTGTGTGTGTGTGTGCGTGCTTGGGTGTGTGTGTGTGTGTGTGTGCTTGGGTGTGTGTGTGCGCGCATGCATCTACACATTTTAAAAAAGCCCTAACAAAATGTGTCTCTACATGTCCTGACCCCCCCCCCACCACCCAGCGGCGTACCCGGCTGCTTACGGATTGGTCGGTCAGCCATTTCCACAACAGCCCGCCCTGGTCGCTCAGCAACCCCAGCAGCCCCAGCAACAACAGCAGCGAGAAGGTGATGTCACTTCCAGTGCCTGGAGCGCCAGTTTTTGTCTTCCTCTTTTGCCATTTTTTGGATTTCCAGCTCAGCCATTTTTTGTGGTCATTTACCCTGCTTTCTTCTGCTCTTTCCAAATCACTTCCTGCCCTCTCTCTTTCTCTCTCTCCCTCTCTCTTTCTCTCTCTCTCACTCCCTAGCTCAGTGTCTCTTGCACTCTGCCTGACTCTCTCAAATATCCTCTACTCCTAAATTCATGTCCTCTATAAGAGTTAAACTGAAATACTTATTTAACCGTTTATGCTTTCCAGTTTAAGTAACATAAATAGGGAACGCCAAGCAACATTAGAGAATGTAATGGCTTCTGTTTTGCTGGCTCAGGACAAATCAAACATGCTACCATTGGCAATGTGCCTGGTAATCTACTGTTATCTTATCAGCTGGCTTCTTGTGCTGTATTTTGCTTGTTTATGCTTCCTTTCTTTCGTCATAAAGGATCAGCATTTGCGCTGTGATTTGCATCTTAAAGTTTCCTTGCTGGGGGAATAACAGATAAAAATTATCGATGGCGCCAACTCTGATGAATCAGTTTTCACTTTCCTTTATGTGCCACTGGTGGAACCATGTTTGGTTTGGTTTGAGCAGGGGTTGTGGGGTAAAGCTGGATTGATTTAATTGTTCCCAAACTGGAGTTTGAACCACAGCCCTTCCAGCTCACCGTCAAACAGCTCTGCTATCAGGTTTAGGTCACTGTGTAGAGCAGTGGTCAGTGACCCTGCTCCTGGAGATCAACTGCCCTGTAGGCTTTCACTCCGACCATGCAAAAGCACACCTCACACAAAAGCAGGAGATCCCGTTTAGCTGCTCATTGATAGCACCAGGTGTTCCAGATTAAGGCCTATTCCGCACGTGTATTTTTAAAAATGAGTTTGTCCTCCTTCCATTTTCCAAAAAAATTACTGTTCGCGCAAAGAAGCAAAAACAGGATTAATGTGCTGTCAAGAGCATGCCAAATCAACTGGTGCCGATGATGTAATATAATGTAAGATTGTGTTGGCCAATCACAAGCCTTAAAAACTAGCTACAGGGTGCACACCCTTTGATGTCACAAGCCAAAAAGTCTGCTTTCCCTGCCCACAGCTAAATGGTGAAAACGGAGTTTCTAGACATCTCACCATTTGAAGGCATTCTCTAAAAGGTCTGTTTCCAATGACCGAAAACCGAATGCGTGTGGATGAAAGGCTGAAATGCACAGAAAATGCTGTTTTCAAAAATAACTGTGTGCGTATGGACAAGGCCTAAGTTTGCCATAAAAACCTATAGGATGATCGATCTTCAGAGGTGGGGTTGGTGATCAAGTAAAGTAGGTGGAGGCTCTGGTCTTCATGGTAGTCTGATTCGGAAAGCGTGACTGTCGCCCCCCACAGGGCCGGAGGGATGCAACATCTTCATCTACCACCTGCCCCAGGAGTTCACCGACTCGGAGATGCTGCAGATGTTCCTGCCCTTCGGAAACGTCATCTCCGCCAAGGTCTTCGTCGACCGCGCCACTAACCAGAGCAAGTGCTTCGGTGAGAGTGGAGAAGAGGAGGGAGGGTGCGGGTGGGTCGGTTTTAGCTCTGGTTCCCAAACGTGTCCCCGAGTCTCCTCTGGACAGAGTCAGGTGATTGATGTGTCCACCACACGCACGCATGATGTAACTGATCAAATGGGGGGCCTCATAAGGTATTTCACATCAAATGCCTCGATCTGGCTGGGGGAACTTGAGTGGTATGAAACCCATCGCTTAAGGGCTGGGGTTATGACCCCAGTCCTGGAGAGCCACAAGGGTCACTGGATTCTGTTTTGCTGTAAAGTGACAATCCAGTCCAGACACAAGTAACCATTTGTGCTAAGTTGACTGTGTACCCAACTGCTTTAAATTGAATAAGTTGGAGCAGTTGACCAAGAGGTTCTCCAGGACAGGAGTTGCAGCCCCCTACCCTTAGAGGGCGCTACCGGGCAGCTGCTCAGCAGTTTCGCGCTAGATGTGCCTGTATTGAAACATAGAGGCACAACCTTGTTTCTGGAGATCTACCATTTAGCAGGGTCTTGCCTCACCCCTAAAAAAATGCTCCTCATGAGCCAGAGGTCTGCGTAAAGGTGCTATAGGAGCGTAAGCCTTGCTACATTAGAGTTGAAACAAGACCTAAAGGACGATAGCCCTTCAGGAATCAGGTTGGGAAGCCCTGGGATAATCCTTGATGCCCAATTCACACATCAGGAAAGGATGTGCCCAGCTTACAGCAGCAGAATTAACGTTATCATTCCGTTGACGTCCTGTAGGGTATGACTTTTCAAAGGGTGTACTTCAATGCATGTGATGATTTCAGTCCAAAACAAACTAAATATGTGATGTTTACTTTCATCATCGAATATTCACAGTGCTGCTCATGACATCAGTGCTACTCTTAGCATTTATCAGGTTCGATGGGTATACAGGTCACTGTGAAAAGTAGATAAAACCCGCACACCGTCTCGTCTTGAGACTTCTTTATTTAATAAACAAACAAAGTTTCAATCTCAATCATCTTCAATGATCGCAGTCGATGTGCGTTTTGTCATACTCTCACCCTATACAGGTCAATGAGCCATGGACAGGGTGTTCTTACTTCTTGACTGAGCAGGGTGGCCATCTTATTGCTTTGTGCGAACTCTGCCTCTTCAGATAACATTCGATTGCATAGTGTATGCAGAGGGCACTAGGTTTGTCACCACTATTTGTATCTGTTATTTGTACTATCAGTAATTGAGGAAGTAACAACTCCCTGCTTTTCATGATTTATCTTTAGCTTGGCTGTAGTCATCATTTCCCATAATGCCTCAGGCACTGTAGCAGTTTTACAGAAATGCTTTTCCTTGTTCCTCAGGCACTGGCTTTCAGCAGCTAGAATGTTAGGTTGTGGGATGAACTAGCTTAGCATCGCGGTGCATGAGCTCATCTGGAGCCTGGGTTGAGATGATGGCTTATCTTTGCCCTAGAAATCCAGTCACGATTTTTAATTCTCTGCAGGCACTGCAGGGAAATGCGCTAACAGGACAGACTTCTCATTTCAATTCAATTCAAGTTATTACTGTACCTGTTGTTCTCTCCCCTGCATCATTTCAACAATGTGTTTTTACCTTGCTAGATGGCTTGCTTGCTAGATGACGAATATAAGCCTCTTATTGCAGACATATTGCTTAAGTAATGACTCTGGGAATCACAAAAAAAGTACTGTGAGTCATTCACTGTCAGTGGCAATTATGTTTCTCCACAGACGATTTCACTCACCGTCATGAGAAGCAACCCTTTATTAGCTAAGCGTGTCTTAAGCTTTAACCCATACTTTGCTGTAACATAACCCCCGACCTGAAGCCATTAGTGTATTTCAATGAGCTAAGTACAGTAGCTTACACTGGGCGAGCTACCGGTATGTCACTATGTTTAATCACTAGTCTGCCAAAATGCAATATGAAAATGTACACAATTTATGGCAAGACATGCTGAGGATTCTGACTGTGTGCTCCAATCAGGGAATAAAACGGGGGAAACATGCTCAGCGCAGTTAGCTGGATTGTGAACAGTGACATAAATTTGGCCTTTTGGCTCTGCACTTCAACACGCCGGGTTTGACAACAATTAACCCTTAGAGTGCTATAGGTAACTGTAGTTGCCCAATGATGTAAGATCTCAAAATCAGATGCTGTTGAAAACCAATCATGTGGCTACTTGTTTAAAAGAGCTCCCGCAGGGGAGCTCTTTTAAACAAGTAGCCACAAGATTGGTTTTCAACAGCTCAGGATAATTACATTTTTAATTCCTTGAACATTTATTCAGTGCTCTAAGGGTTAACATGAAGTTAAAGAAGAGAGTACTTGCGGGTACTTGCAGCCATGTTGTGGGAACCTTGTGTGAACTGAAGTCCTTTTAAATGCAGTGTCTCTGTCCGAGCACTTATGGAGTGTACTGTGCATTCCACATCTGCGCGGTTATGTTTCAATAAGCAATGGTCTGCTTGGTGAAGACCTGAGTGGTCGAATCAAGAGATGCACCGATACTGATGCTGATATCGTACATAGGTCCCTTACTGACTCAAATAACTGGATTGGGTGTTGGTGACTATTTTATTTATTTAATTTAACCCTTATTTAACCAGAGAAGTCCCTTTGAGATTGAAATCTCTTTTTCAAGGGAACCCTGGGGGTTGAGGCAAGGGGCCGATATGGTATCAAATATTCTTATTTTGATAGGTAACAATTTAATGCATTTATAGCTGTGTAATTTTTTTGTCACATTTTGTTTTGAAAAGTTAGACAAGCAATGTGTCAGTCAGCCCTGATGTTGCCTTAGACATATCCCAGTCTCTCCCACACAGCGAGGCATAGAGCTGATTTATTGAACACTGGTATCGGATTGGTACTCTGTATTGGCCGCTACCCAAAGCACAATTATCGGTATTGGTATCAGGACTGAAAAAGTCAGATCGGTGCAACCCTTGTCAAAACGGTGCACATCAATTTCTGGGGGCATTGAATCTGCAAGGGGGAAGTCTGTCATTTTCCTACATGTCAGTAGGGGCATAGCTCACAGTGAATGGGCTCACTGTAGGTGGGGGGTGGGGGGGTTGGGTCACACTCATAGTTTGGAAAACCCCTGTGTGGTGAAACATTCCTTTTTATATGAGATTATTGGCATTTACCAAACACTTTTACCCACAGTGACACACTTGGCAAAGCGCTTTAGCTGCAGTGAAAGTTCTGAACACCCTTCTTCTATTGTTTTTTGTGTTTTCAGGGTTTGTCAGCTTTGACAACCCAGCCAGTGCCCAGACAGCCATCCAGGCCATGAACGGTTTTCAGATCGGTATGAAGAGGCTGAAAGTTCAGCTGAAGAGGCCCAAGGATGCCAATCGACCGTATTGAGAGACAGGTGAGGACAGGAGGTGCGGTAGGAGAGAAAGACGGAGAGAAAGAAGGGAGGGAATGGTGCAGATTACATGGGGACAGGAACAGTGGAAAAGGAAAGGAGTGTTTTTTATATCAGTCCATTTGCATGTTTATGTGTTTTGGAGCTAATTTTAATTATCATTTAATGTCCTTAATTATGTGCTGAAATGGGAAATAGAGAATTGAAAAGTGCTCAGGAGAATCGTATTATCTCAGGTATCATTGAATGAGCATGCATCAGTGCAGAACAGTACAGACTAGAAAGCAGAAATTTCATCTCGAATTGAATTGAACAATTATAGCTTCAATTGCTTTTTTTTTATCAAAGCAGTGAAATTTTTGAATTCACCTCTTTGGTTGTATTAAAGAGGTGAGATTTGGTTAATAATTTTAAGATTTGCTTAATGCTAAGTACAGTTTGTCAACATGATGTAAATGAAGGCCTGACTGCATGTTGTTCTGAAATATTGAATGAAGTTGTCAGGAGTGCTATGATATTAACCAAGTGTGCCCTATTGGCCATAGTGCTGTGAATTGCGTAAGCTAACTTCTTAAATTTAGAATTATGAAGAGTTTTGAAATTGAGGAAGTTGAATAACTTCTGCTGCCAAAAGCATTACCAATATTCAATTTTTGACGAATCAGCACTGGAATATTTAGCCTTTTAATAAATAAGAAATAAACAACTGTTGTCCATTTAAAATTTTTATTTTACTTTTTACTTTTATTTGTGTGCTGTTTGTATTTTTATTTTCCTGAAACCAACAAACCACATCCAAGACCCTCCTGTCCAATCATAAATTGCGGAGACTGCGTCGCTATGGCTACGGTTTTCTAGCGACCAATAAAGCCCCGCCCCCTTCCTGTCACATCGTTGTAAGTTGATTGGTCTGTCTTGGTTGCCGTTGGCGATTGCCTGTGTTTGGGTTGCTGTGGCGATTGCCTGTGTTGGTTGCCATTAGCAATTTTGTTTTTGGCCATTGCCTCGAGCCACCGGTCATGCGCTCAACTGCATGGCGAGTTGCCGCGGCGACCGTGGATTGTGTTTGGTGCATTGTGAGTTTTTTATTTTGTCTATCTTTGCGTACACTGATCAATAACTCTCACTCGGAGAATCCATCAATCGCTATGATTCTGAATACTTCAACAATATAACTCATTTTACCAATAATTGATATTAATCTCAATATCTACTAATATTTCTGGTGGCTTTGTTTTTGATCAGTTTCCTTAGTGTTTTGTTGTCATAAATATTGTTACAGAGAGTTTTTTATTTTCTTTTGGATTTGTTGTATTTGGTGTGTGTGTGTGTGTGAGCCTGTGTGTGTGTGTGTGTGTGTGTGTGTGTGTGTGTGTGTGTGGTGCTTGCCTATGTCGTGTGTTTTTGTGTGTATGTATGTGTATAGTGCGCGAGTGTGTCATCTGTATGTGTGTGCAGAATATATCTACGTGTAACCTGTGTCTGAGAGGGAGAGCGAGAGAGCGAGAGTGAGAGAGCAAGAGAATTAATGTGTGTGTGTGTGTGTGTGTGTGGTGCTTATGTTTGGTATGTTTAGTGGTGCGTGTGGGTATATACATGTGCGCGTGTGTTTTGTGAGTGAGTGAGACTCATGGCAGAGCATTGACTCCACGGCTCAGGCCAGGACTCTCACACTACAGTGGCTCACAGACAGACTGCAGTCTTCACCAGTGTGGGTCAGATCTGGACCGTCTTTGTGGGCTGTCTGAACCACACTTCTGTGAGAGTTCTGAGCTCCGGACCCGTGTTGCTATAGGGACCGCAGAACCCCAGAGCCAACCACAACTCTGGCACCACACCAAGCACAGAACCAGCTGTAAGCCTGAAGTACAATCTACAAGCCATTTTTGGCCTCTAGGCTTTGAATGGAGCCACAGGGGCCTAATTATCCAGGCAAAAAATGGAGTTGGAAATGAACTGTGTCTCCTGAATAATTCATGAGCCTACTTCAATTATCCGAATACAATCAGGCTCAACCGAGAGGTTATTACTCTACTGTGCTGAAACAGATGTACACATTACTTGATTGGCTGTGCTGTAGTGAAAGTCAGGCCTTCTCCCCATGTTACACGATTGGCTGTGCTGGGTGGGTGGAGCTCTGTTGCTCTGGGGCTGCACTGAGCCTGCGGTTTTGGATGGGAGGAGCATTATTTGATTGGTCCTTCTTTTCCTGCCTTACTCCCTCCCCTCCCTGTAGCTTTTGTTGACTTTCACTTTCTCTCCCCTCCCATAGCCTGTGTTTTTGAGGTAACGGTTTGTGGATGTGCTGGTGACTCACAGTGCCTTGTACCGACTGACGAACTGCTTCCCTCTCTAGGAATTCTGGGTATCTCATGGGGGTGGAGGGGGGGGACAGTCATTCAAACGGTATACTCGTGTGCACAATGAGTTCAGTGCTTTCACTCGGAATAGTTTATTTATTTATTGCTATTTTTAATCAAATGCAACCTTTTAAAGGGTGCCGAGGAGGATTATGGGGAACATTCTACTGAACAGTGTCCCAGAGGTATACATTTTTAAGTAGCCAATTTATTTATTTTATTTTTTTTTTTTTTTTTTCTAGGAATGGCGCTTGTTGCCGAGTAAGCAATGCCCCTCAATTGCAAAGACACAAGCTCCTGGACAAGCTAGTTAAAATAAATAAATAAATAAAAATATGATCCACAGTAATAGTGTACTATGTTTACTTTTCAAAATGTTGCCCAGAATTTCTGCATTGCCAGAGAGTGGTGCATGTTGGGAGTCTGTTTGCCTGTCCATAGCCCAAGAATCAATATCTTTCTCCAGACACTCACACACAGGCAAATACACATGAACCTCTACACACGAATGCATAGATGCGGGAGTGCACACTCACACCTGTGCTCACCCACACACACGCACCTGTCAGGCCACTTTCACCGTACAATAGTGTGGACTTCCCCACATGCGCACACACACACACACACACACACACACACACACAAAGAGCACAGCTGTTGAAAGAGCCAATTCATCTATTGTCTTGTTTATACAATGGGATCGTAATATCGAGGCCAGTAGCGGACCTGACTACTGTACGGAAGTACGGAAGTGGAGCTAAAAATAGATGCCATATTTGCGCTCTTCCCCTCAGAATCCTAAGCTTGATATAAATGGCCACAAAGGGCTAGCAACAATGAAGTATAGCAAGATCTGAAACTCCACTTACATTACTGATGTACTGAGCCAAGTTTGAATTGGAATGGTCTCCACTCATAAGTAAGAGGAAAAGGACGCCATTTTGATTCTAGTGGAGTTCGATGGCCTTTTCATTAGAAGTCAGGTTTCTAAACTACGGTTGCCTAGTTGGTACCAACAACCGGAATACAGCACAGAAACATCCATTGGATGGGGAGTTACATTACTGTTCTACTATTAATTAAATGATTATTTTTGAGCTCAGTAAACAAGGATTCATACAATATCAGTAAATCTTTGCTCTCTACTGCACAGGTTTAATTTGAAACCATTTCTGAGTGAGAATTTGGTTTATTAATGGATGCTCAGTCAGTGAAGGCACTTAAGCATAAAATTGCTGATCACATGACTTCAAAATGTTCTAGACTCTGAGGCAGCTGTGTATAGTCCTTTTCTTGTGATCCCTTAAAGGCCCCTCTATTTCAAATCTCTCCTGTGTATTCCTCTCTTTGGTCAGCTGTCTGCACAATTTGTTTTTTGACTGACACCATTTTTTTTTTTGCAAGTATTCCATCAAATTGAAATGAAACTATAAACAAGAGTTTAACTTGTCAACTATAATTTGAGAATATTTGCACAGGTCATCTCTTCATGCACAGTGACTGCCCAAATGCTTACCGAATACACCCTGAGCACACAGTGCCATAAACTTTGAGATTCAGAGACTCGCATAACAACATCGTCATTCTCAATCCAAAAATTACATGACACTAACTACAACTGGGGTTACTTTATAGCAGCTTCACATGTAGTGGCTTAACGGTGCTTAATATTGGGCATTAGCTAATTGTACTCCGCTTCAGTGAACAGCATGCTATAATGAGCAAGTCACTGCACCACAGTAATTCTGAAAGTGTAAGGATCTGTGTAGGTAACGATGGGCTCATTACCGGGCCAATTCTCTTGGCACAGGAACAGTTTCTGCAAATGAGCTTGTGCTCGGTCATTAGCGGATGACCCAAAAGGAAGCTGTGTGAGCAGTGTGTGAGGAGTCGATGTGGTTCTCCTGTGAAGTTGTTAGCGGCGTCCAAGTTACACGTTCTTCTTCTTTTCTGTCTCCCTCCCGCAGGTGGAACTGACGAGAGGAGTAAAGGGCGCAGAATTCTCTGGAAAGTCCACGCTTGGAATTGCTGTTAATACGTGGCATACAAATGCAACAGACATATATTGAATTATTGATGCAATCAGACCACACAAATCTGAGCAAATGTTGACAAAAGTGAGTTCACATAATGTACTCGATGCATACGCAACAACAAAGGAATTGACACATGCTGTAGCTGCGAGAATATAGCTTTCCCTCACATATGCGCACGCACACAAAGGTACTGACATATACACACACACAGCTGTACATGTTCAATCAAACACACAAAAACACGTGAAGTTACTTGCTTTGGCAAAAACTAATTGTTTTGATTCATTAGTTTGATTACTTGTGCAAGGTGTATAAAATTGTGGAGAAAGAATACAGCACAATTGGATTTGAGGTAAAATGGCATGGATTGAAAACAGAATTATGGAATATAATATATGACTAATTTTGATTGATCATGTTACGAGTTGGCCTCTCTACCTATAAAGAAAGAGAGCATAACTTCTGAAAAGGACCTTCAAGAAAAGATGCTTTTAGCTGTAAATAATTTAGTTTACAAAAATGAGTTTAAAAAACAACAAAAATGCAAATAAACATTATTATTATTATTATTTATTATTATAGGAGCCTAGAATCTCGGATTAGAAAAGAGGTTAAAAAAGCAACAAATATAAAATTGCAGTGTAGTTTTTTTTAGCTGTTGGTATGTTGTGGGAGGGCAAATATTTGGGGAATTTTAATATTTGAAATATTTTTTATTTATTATTTATTTATTTATATGGGAAAGGGGCAATTTTTATTTAAGCTTTTTTAGAAAATACATTTGGTGGTCTGCATATTTCAGACTTTAATTGAAAGATTATGAATTAATCATTTTGCTGATTGATACTTATTTATAAATTGATGTTTTTGATCCTCTTTTTGAGTTAAAATAATAATAAAAGGAACATGAACATTAATTGCAATAGTCTTGGAATTTATTTACACTTACGTCATTGGTGTTTGCGTGTGCGTGTGGGTGTGGTCGGGTGTCTGCTCAGCCCATGATACGCGGGAAATATCGGTGGGTGTCTAATATTTATTTAACACAAACGTGACATCAGCTAGCCGCTCTATTCATCCGCTCGACCTGACAATAGCGATTCCCATGAAGTCCAGCAGAGGAGATAACATCACCGATGTTGGGAACAGATCAGTTTAATTTAAATGTAATGCTTGAAACTGATTGCATCAAAACTGTTTTAAAAAACAAGTGGACATCCAACTGACGAGTCTCTCTGAATCCAGCGGCGGAATGTGTTCATATATTAACTGTTAATGAGTTCGTGTCCGTTCAGGGCAGTTGGCCTTCTGTGCCAACCCATTAATTATAAATTCATTTGGATAGATAACATTTGATCGATGAACTGACAAGGGCATCCTTGTTCTTTCATGAACAAAATACAAGGAGCGAGTCGGCTTTCGGTAATGACCGGAAGAACTTGTAGCGGTCTCCGCGTGTCCGTGCCCTTGTATTTTATCGGTTTTTTCGCGATGACTGTGCCACTGCGAGGCGCGCTCGCACAGCCACAGCATGGCGATCCATAGTTTGAGACCTCGCCCTGTGTACCGCTCCGTGCGCTCCGCTCTCTTCTATTTGCCAAAAGGAGCCAATTTCTCTAAATATTGTGTGGGAAATGACGCACTTATTTAGCAAAAAGGGGACAAGATGCACTTAATGGCACCAGACCAACCATGTTTAAATCGCAGGCTAGGCTAATTCATCACATGTTGCCTCATTGTATGCATGTTGGCTACCCATGACAGAAAAAAAGAGAGGAAGTTACAAGTTTGTGGCTATAAATGTATGCGTGCAATAGCTTTGTGGAGCAGTGGAGTGGAAACGGCAGTAAAATCATTTATGGAGCCATTGAGTCGAGCAGAGTGAGAAAAGTTAACTATTTACAAAATCGAACGGAGTGCGGTTTTTTACGTTTTCAGCAAATGAGGTTCTTCTCACATGCCTGAAAACGTCATTCTCAAACCCTCCCTCCTCCCCCTCTATCCCCCTCCCCACCCTCTCCCCTCCTTTTCAGACCGCTAGTCCTGTGCAACAGCAGCCGGGCTGACCGACGCCTACTCCCGGGGAACAATCATCGTATTCTTTTCATTCCTAGAGCGGAATGGGAAGACAACAGTGATGGATTGAGTGAACAAAAATAAGGGGCAACATGATTGGAATCACCAACATAAGAATATAAGGAAAAAAAAAACGACTAACAAAAATACGAGGGAAAAAAAAACTCATTTGAAGTGGGCTGCAAGTTCGATAGTTGGCAATAATCTCAACCATTCCTCCATTGATCTTCATTTCCATGTCTGCTTTGAAAGATTTTTTCGAAAAATAATGCGGGCGAGCGTCGGAGATACAGAGGCTGGACCATAGAGAAGTAGACACGAACATTGACTCATCCGCACGGAAAGGCAACTTGGTTTCTCTTGTACGACGCCATTGGTACTCCAGATAAGTTGCACTTGCCAGAAAACTATATATTGTCGGTTTTATCGACGTATTTACGCCTCGTTAACTGCGAAGGACCCCTGAATCGAACCTGCGTGGAACTTCGGACTGAAGTGAGTAGCTACCGTTATACGAAACTATTTCCTATTGGCCACTCGGGAGGTTTGGAAATGAAATTTTACGCTTGGGCCTAATGGTTTTCATGTATTATCATGTCTTTCCTCCCGTCTAATTTCATGTTTTTTCCAAGTTGGCGACTGCCTGTTGAATACTCCCCTGATGATCATGGTATGGTAGATGATTTCGCCGAGTCAAGGGCTATTCTGATGTCTGAAACAATCGCTATCTAGCAATGAAGTCACATGGAACTAATTTGGCCTACCTGCACACGAGACAGACGCAGCACTGGGGTGGCATGTACAGACCAACGTATGTATAACCAATCAATAACAATAAATGATTGAATGTATAAAATTAACATTCAATGAAGTCGGGCGCTCGTCCGGGCTCAGAGCAGTTGTTGCCCAGCATATAGGTACTTGATCATTCAAAATTGAGTGGCTCGCTGGCTAGTTACAGGACATATGGGTGCAAACCATTTTGGTGTAGCCTACTTTTAGGCACTCGCTATAGGCTATGGTGTGTTGACTAGCTACCTTCACCACCAAGGAATTGGAATAAAACACTGATTTAGACACGTTCAGTTATCTAACTAAATGTGGTCTTGCAGCATTCATTATAAACTAGTTGGGATATTCACCTGTAGATGTGATGCAGAGCACCAACGCTCACGTGCTGAACGAAAATACCACTTATTCGGCTAAACTTGCGGAATCGGCTACCTCGTACTTAAACGGTACAACTACCCGAAAATTTTTAAAACTGTAATTCAGCCATCCGGTTTATTTGTCGTACAGTTACCCTGATTCTGCGATGTAACGGCGAAAGAGCCATGTCTAAGAACAGTACATTGATAATGCCTCTGTTTATTATTTAACGTTTCTGAAACTCCGTTGTAATACCGAACAGCCTCGCATGGAAGCAGTTTCCTCTGGGAAACGTACGCTGCAAGCAAGCTGCAGTGTCCAGTCGCTGGCTACAATTGAGGTTCCTTCGTCTTCATTTCAAAAGCTTCCCTGCAGGGCATCGACAATCACGTGAGAAGGGAGATGTGAATCTGTTGCTTGCGCCGGGTCTGAGTGAGACTGATCTCACAACACATTCGGTGTCACCGCTGAGTGGCCTTTACCTTTGTTAAATAATTTATGTGGCCATATGTTCCCTCTCCCATAATCTTAAAATCGCTGTCCCGAGAAACAAGTGCTGGGTGCAAAGTGAAAATCAAATGGCCTGAGCGGTTCAAAGGGGGACACGTCGATTGAAGTAGAATATAGCTCATAGTACTTCACTGCGTGAGAGTAACATTTGTGATAACGATCCGCTGATATCGCCTTCGCTTTAAGAGACGGCTGAGAAGGCCACTCTATTGAACGAAAGCTTGCCTTTGGTGCGTGCGAAGTGCCGTTGTTTAGATCTCGTATTTGTACAAGAACAACTTGATAAGCTTGAGGTCGTGTGGTTTCTTCGCGCTGATCGAGCAGGGAATTAACGATGCTTTAAAGTACGATAAGGCATATAATAACTTGAAAAGCTGACGGCAACTCGCCTAAAGTCGTGCATGAAGTATAACGTCAGGCTGCATGCTGAGCGGCGAGAATGTCCAGCCCGCGTTCAGAAAAGTAACTATGTTCGCGGTGTGTTACCGGAAATGATTGTCTCAAGTGTCTACACGCTTAGCTGAACCGTAACAACCGACAGCTGCGAATCTTGCCGTTTCCCCTCACTTTTGCCTGTGATTTTAGTGATGGGAAAACTCTACTCCTCGTTTATAGTCCGATTTGTCCGGTCCATTTCCGGGCCTGCTGGGTCTTTCCTCCCTCACTCACGAGTACAGGCCTAGCCAATTCCGCTATGTTTTGGAGCCTCCGAATGAACAGGCCGAGTCAACGGTCCTGTGTTGCTCGCATTGGCCGCTTACTACACGCCATTGTGGGGCAGCATTCCGCACATCCGCGGCCATGAGGTGGCTCAGACCTACCTGGGGTACCATTGTCATGGTCACGCAGCTAATATATCGGGTCAACATTCGTGAATTGCCGCGTTTACATTCAAACTTGATCATGAATACGACAAAAATAAACTGGCTGCGTCTTAATGCGTCATTTAGTCTCTGCAAGGATAAAAACATTAACCCCTTCAATGAAATTTTAGAGATCGCGTGATGAAAAGTGTTTTTTTTTTTCTCGCTCTCGTAGTTTGAGTAGCCATTGGTAGCCTATTCTTAGAGCAGGAGCTGAAATTGTTGACAAAAGAACTAGCCTTATTCTTGCTTTACCTACTCATATACAGAGTTCCACTAATTGAAGAAAAGCAGTTGGCTGAAGTGCGCAGACCTTTCGAGCTACTGAGAGAACCTAGTATAATTTTCGAAAACGGGTGTCCCTAATTTGCAAACAGGACAGTTCCCCAGTTGCAGCTGTCGTAAATATGACAAATAAGCGAAATGTTGTGCATTTGTTTAACCGTTTGCATGAGTACTTTTCTTGAACTTTAATAAAATCTCATTTTAGGACGGCTAAATGTCGGTGGGGTTTGATAAATATTATGGTTTATAATGCTAAATTAAAGGAAGTAATACTTCTGCTTATCTTTGCGGGTTATTAGTAGTTTTTGTATGGAAAGGATTTAGCCAGATTGTCGACCCTTTCCTTGTCCTGTAAAAAATTCTAGGGAGATTTTTTTTTTTTTTGAAATAAATGAAACTATATTACATCCCAAAGGTACAACTCCCTCGGCATTTTGCAGATGAAATGATCCAGGCATGACCCAAATTTGTGTTTGTTTTCTGCAATGGTTACAGTTGTGGGCTTTGTGTCAGCATTTGTCCTATACTGACTTTACCTGGAGTTAGTGTCTTCAACATGATTGAAAGCTATTCTGCCTTGAGGAAAATTTAGTTTTTTCTTTATCACTGACCAAGGCCTTCGTTCAGCCATGAAGATGTCAGTCGGTAAGTGGTTACCCTGTCATTTGCAGAAAAACATCCCATCCCCAAAGCTTTTGGAAAATGTGCTGTCTCCTCAAAGTTTCAGTGACCAGGCTTGTGGCTGTTCACATCGCTGTTCTTCTGAACTTAGCAACGTTAGCTGGGTTTGAGGTGGACCATTCAACTTGTCCTTGGTGGCTTTGGGAGAGTGGAATTTGGTTAGTGGGGTTTTCCCTCTCTTTTCTTGCAACTGGGGCCTGCTGTAGTTGATGAAGCCTGGGTCACTATTGCTGAGACTGCCTTACCCACATGGTGAACTGCTGGGTGGGAAAGCGACAGTGTCTGGCAACAGCATTATGGAGGGGCATGTACCTCTCCGTCATCTCCCAGATTTAAAGGAGGCCTTGAAACGGGGTGAACGGGATGGGGAACATAGCTTGGAATGTCTAACAGGTGGAAAGTGATGTCAGATAGTAATGACTTGTGACCTAGGGCCTCAGTTATAACATGGCGTACGCTACATTCCCTATGGATTTTGAATTTGTAAAGACAAACTTGACATTTAAAATGATACAAAATTTATACCATTGCGCACTCATGCAGAATTCCAGCTTCATCCAGAACAGCCTAAATAAGGATGAATTGCATTTAGTTGAGCTTCCCCATGATTTCACAAAAAAGGAGTCTTCATTTACTATTCTCTGCTTTTCTTTTTCATGCATATGTAGTATCTCACTATGAAATCTATTCTTCAGGCCCCTGGTCCCATTGAAGTTGGACTAGAGTGGGTTCAGATCTTGCCCATTGTCACTTGCTAGCAGGGTAAATATAGAGCTATGCAAATGGTTCAAAATCACCCTGGTGTTTCTACTAATTATAATACAACACAGGTCACAACTCTTAATATTTTCCATGGTTTACCGATGAGAAGAAAATGACAAATGTCATGGAGTAATGAGTCACTGTTTGGCTGTTTTGAATTCTGATAATGGCTCATTCATGACTCATGGATGCCAGACCTGGAAAGACCTTATGGGGAAATATTTTGGAATAAGTGAATATTGGTCAAAAGTGTATGTTTTTGTTGGCAGTCTTCAGGAATGACACTAATGTTTGAAGTCCAAAGGGCTAATGCATTTCATCTTAACTGTTTGACCCAGGCCTGATTAGACATGCACAAACTCTCGCTCTTGTGTAAGTTTACCTTCAGACTGGAGGCACACAGAAGTTTTTTTTTTTTTTTTTAAAAGCGTAAGGTGGGCACTGCGGCTGGACACTGTACTCTGGACTTCCAGCTCCTCACTGTAGTTACGCTTGGGAACAGGTTGTCTTTGTTTATATTCAGTCCTAGGGATGTTTTCCTGTTGCTTATTTTTTACCTCCTTTCCTAATTTTTTTGCTCCACGCGTTGGAGGACGCCAAGAAAGTGAGACTCGGCCATCGAAATTGGGAGAATGTAGAAGACTTCTACTCTTATGTGCTTTCGTTTGAGGCCTCTTCATTTGCAAACCTGGCAGATTGGGGAGGTGAATCCACAAGATGGTCATGTATATGATACACATTCTTACAAAATGATTCCGCAAAGGATGTGTCCAAGTTTCCTTGCTCAAGAATTCTTTAGGAGTTGATGAGCTGCTCCGCCCTTGCTCCTTCAAGCATTTAATGGGTTGGAGTGACCATCAAGATGGTGGACATCGATTGATAGTCGAGGACGAGGTCAGACGCCTTAAGCAATTGGAGTTGGTGCTACATACTGTGCGTCCTTTAGCTTTTCATAAGTCACCTGATCCCTCAATTAAGTAGCAAGATGTAGGCTCGATCGTATTTTAAATTGATGTTGCATATTGCAACCCTTTATATTTTCATTCCATTTCCCAGGTTGATTTGTACGCCAGACAGAATTGTGTGATAATACTATACACGGACTACTCTTGGCTGAAGCTATTGTGGTAAAGTACATTGCTGAAGGGAGCCAGTGCACCAGTGCTGCATTGGGGATTTGAATTTGAAAGAGCCCTGATCTCAGGCCCAGTTCTCCAAGCCTTATTTCAGGCTCTCTGGCCAACAGCACACAGGTTTATATTCAGCTGCGCTTCCTCCCACTTTCTGACCTTGAAAAACACAATTGGATTAAGACTGATGACATCATTCTCCTGCTCGAAAATTCAGAAGTGCTCAACCAATCAAGGAGAATATTGGCAACTGGCACTGAGAGAGAGAACACAAAGTGATTTGTGGATATTTTTTGACTATACTTCTGCAAGCTCTGTAGTTTGCAAATCAGTCAGAAGCCACAGTGCTCAGTGTTAGAAGCTCACACATCACAGTCCTAATTGTCTTTAACCAACTTACTGTGATTGGTGCACGGTGGTCCTCATAATTTTTTTTTTTTCCACCAATGATATTCTTGACTGTGGTAATGTCTCCTCTTCCACAAAATAACTGAAGTGTGTTCAGTTTCTACTACATGTGGACCGGAATCCTGCCCGCGATTTCCGTTGGATTCACACTGTTTGGCGTTCAGCTGCAAAAGAGTTTTTTGGGACTGTGTAATTCCACATGATGGAGAAAATGGCATAACATGACCTGCTGTCAATTTTGCAGTGGGTAGCTCTGACGCCTCATGGCAGAAAGGTCCTCTGTTTGAATTGGTCGTAGCCCTTTCACTATGGAGTTTGCATTCTCCCCATGTTCAGGGGGGTTTACTCCGTGTCATTCAGTTTCCTCCCATATTCCAAAGATAAGCAGGTTTAAACTGACTGGTGACCCCAGTTGGCCCATAGGCATGAATAGTGAATGAATGTTTGCCCCCTGAGATGGGATGGCAAACCGTCTTGGGTGTATTCTTGCTTCACAGACTCAGTACGCTGTTATAGGGTACTAGTCCTCACAACCCCTGCCAGGAAAAAGTATGGTGGTAATGGATGGATGTTCTGACCTCTGCAGTCACTTTGATTTAACTTGTAGATACAATATCACAAATGTGACTAAAATTAAGTCCATAAAAAAAAACAATGTAACAATCACTGCTAGTAAGTAATGCAGAGCACTGACCTAAATGGCTTGTTTCCTATGCATCACAATAGTTGCCTTCGCACTACGAAAAATTACTATGGATTCACACTGCAAAGTAGCCAAGTCTGCCTCAAACTCGCTTGGTTGTTCTTGTTTGATTTGTGTAATTTTCATCCAAGTTCGTTTGTGTCAATGTCAAATGTTTTTCTTGGAGTGAGGTAGGAATGGAATGATCCTGGAATGAAATGATGCATTATAAGTAAGGCAATTGAGGAAATCGATATATTGAATGTCTCTTAAGTGGAGGACTTGATGTACAATTTGAACGGCAGTGCTTCGTGATATGCAGTTCTTACTCTGGATTGCATTTAGTTTTGACATGAAACCTGGAGAATCTTTCAACATAAAATAAACTTCCAGTATGAAAATTTAATTTCCTTTAATGGAAATTATTTGCATAACGGGGGGAGGCTGATATCAGTGGGAGGTCGACTCGTTCATACAATGCTGACCATTATTAAATCTGGGAATTGATGTGTAGGCAGCAAACTAAGGGTGCTTTCATGACCGGAACCAGAGACTCTCAGTGATTTGCTCAAGAGCCTGTGCGTGGTAGTGCTGTGAGTGGCTGAAAACACTATTGTTGTGCGAAAAATGGACTGTCCTTTCTCCATTCTTGCCCCACTCATTTTTTGGCCATTACAGTTTGAGCGAGGTGACGGGGCGTTGCTCTGGAGAGAGTGACATCATGAGTGCTTCCTGAAATTGGATTAGACTGCTCACTGACTGTTGCTCTTGGCTAAGCCTCTGTTTCCATTCACAACTCGATATAGGCCACTTAATTTCTTCCTTTTTTTTCTACATTTTATTAGTCTTCATTCAGTGACTTATTTTTATTGGGTGAGGCTATGGAATTTGAGCTAGGTGCTTTACAAGAGCATTATCCATCCCACACCTTGGAGAGTTTCATAACAATCTACATTCTGTGTGGAAAAGATATCAAATTTTAGGGGTTTTTATGTCTCTGAAAATAAACATGCATGCGATTGTGTCCGAGAAAGATTCAGATTTAATCTCATTTCCAGTATGAATTGTTGGACTTGAATAGAATATAATCGAGTACGTTTATTGGTGGTAAGTTTATAACATCGCACATTATGAGTGGTGACAACAGGCTTGCCATTTTCCTTATCACTGAGGTGAACCAAACACTTCAGATACTCAAGGACAAGATGGTATCGAGCACAATATCAAGCCTGGACATGAGAACTCCCAGGCCTATAGTCCAAGGTCAGGTCTAAGTGTGGTTTAACTTAGACCCTGGTCTATGTTTAATTTAAAGGGGCAATAAGCGGAAATACATCATTTCTAGATTGAAGGAATTAAAAATCGCTATGTGAAGAACGAGAGGTGTAATTTAATCTGGAGTATAGCAGACGTCACACACCTGCTCTCTGTGTTGATCTCCAGCCCCTTGTTCACAAGTCGGGTCCGGCTGCGCGTTCATGTACGTTCATGTGAATCGCCGCCTCCTCCTTCCCGAGAATGCATTCATACAGCCAGTGAGCGGAATCGCCGCCTCCTCCTTCCAGAGAATGCATTCATACAGCCAGTGAGCAGAATCACCTCCTCCTCCTTCCAGAGAATGCATTCATACAGCCAGTGAGCAGAATCGTCTCCTCCTCCTTCCCGAGAATGCTTTCATACAGCCAGTGAGCAGAATTGCCGCCTCCTCCTTCCCGAGAATGCATTCATACAGCCAGTGAGCAGAATCGCCGCCTCCTCCTTCCCGAGAATGCAATCATACAGCCAGTGAGCGGAATCGCCTCCTCCTCCCTCCAGAGAATGCAATCATACAGCCAGTGAGCAGAATCCCCGCCTCCTCCTTCCCGAGAATGCATTTATACAGCCAGTGAGCAGTGGCAGCGCGTATGTTTTTAAAAAGCGAAATGGCGGAGAGCGGAACGAAACGTTCACCTGAAGACGAGCAGGATTTGAAATTACTTCTAAAGAAACAACGGTCATTGGCGACGAAGTTGTAAAAGAAAGGGACAGAACAATATAACAATAGAACCACACTGCAAATTGCAATCATTTGCAGCCAACAAATTGCAATCAATAACCTGACCTAATCTGTACGAGGGGAGGTGGGGGGTATTTATTGGTTGTTAGTATTGCTTGCTGGTAAGATGATTGAAATAAATGATTGCAATTTGTAGCGTGGTTCTATTGTTATACTACATAAATTGAGACACCAAACTGGTTCACAGCATATTCTGGTTACCAAATGTGTCGTGTTCATATTGCAATAGTTTTCAAGGATTTCTAAAATTAAGTTATGACATGGACATTTCAGTCATCCTCACTGGAGGTCTCTAGGCCGACAGGCCTCTTGTTGAGATATTAATGAAAGACTGAAAAAATGAGCACAAACACTGATGTTCTAAGTCCAAAATGCTGAATTTCTCAAAAACCGGGAAGTAGAATTTTCTAATTTTCACGGTGAATATTCAGAATATCATAAGGAAGGCTCGCACCAAATTAGAAAAGAAGTTATCAGACAGTTTTTGAGATACTCAAATTTGAAGTGGAAAGTTGACGACAGACGCACGCCGGACGACTCTGCATTAGAAAAGCTCCGCTGAATGCTGACACTCGTCACAGCGGAGCTAAAAACTGATTAACTGGTGGCTGATTGGTCCTTCTTGCCTCTAGGCCGTCATGTCCCTATGTGATGCTACTAAGGGAGAGATTTTGAATTGGCTCGTAATCGCCAGATCTGGTGAAACAACTCCATAGGGAACAACGGTCTGGAATTTAATAAAAGTGGCAAATCATCTTGGCTGAAAATGGTTCCAAACAAACCATGGATGCCGTGGTCATCCATTCATAAATACAGGTGTTTTTTCACTCAGATTTTTTAGAATCTATTTCGTGCCATTACCCATTGAAATGCCAGGGACACGGAAACACACCTATTACACCATCTGAATAAAAGACCCAACTTCCTATGTACAGGTTTTGTTACAGTACCATATCCGTATTATACTACTTGGTGGCTAATGTTTGGAATTCCTTAAATCCTTTCCACAGATGAGCAGTAACCTTGGACCCAGGCATCTGAATGATGCTGGAATTGTGATTGCACTGGGAGTACATAACTTTATATTGAACATTCATGAGGAGGTGGTGCTTCTTGAACTATTCAAAAGATGGGAGTTCTTGAGTCTGAAATGGTGGTATGAATCATATCACCCCATCTGCGACCTGATCTGCTACCAGCCAGGCATATCTGGCCACTGAAGCTATTAGGGAGTTCCCTCAACACATTACTATTCACAGATAATGGAATTCAGAGGAGAGTTTAGGCAACATACCTTTATCTCTTCACCATTTCTCCTTTTAGGTAACTATTCTCTTGTTAAATTTGTAGGTTTTGATGGAGCATTGTAACGTGCTGCTCAAGTGGGTATAAAGCCTTGAGAAAATGGGTGCAATTGAGGCAAATGATTCGTTGTCCTGCTAGTGAAATTTTAATTGTTTGAATTTTGTTGTGTTTTCCTTGTTTTTATGTTTGCTACAATTATGAAAGACAAATCATAGCTTGTGCTTAAATAGCTGATTTTCCCTGGAATCCAACACGACCATAGTAGCACCGATAGTACCAGAGCAATACAGCAAACCCGTGTTGTGTCCGAGATGAACTTCCAGATTTGCTTGCTGATTGACTGGCAATGGAAAAATGTCATGCCATTACAGTGGCGTTAATGGTTTTTTTTTAATCCCCCCCCCCCATTTTGGGGGTCTACTGAATTCCTTCAATTACAATAAATTTCTCAAAAGACCCCACACCCACCCTTTGACTCCCATCACAGCACCCTACACCCACCCTTTGACTCCCATCACAGCACCCTACACCCACCCTTTGACTCCCATCACAGCACCATACACCCACCCTTTGACTCCCATCACAGCACCATACACCCACCCTTTGACTCCCATCACAGCACCATACACCCACCCTTTGACTCCCATCACAGCACCCTACACCCACCCTTTGACTCCCATCACAGCACCCTACACCCACCCTTTGACTCCCATCACAGCACCCTACACCCACCCTTTGACTCCCATCACAGCACCCTACACCCACCCTTTGACTCCCATCACAGCACCCTACACCCACCCTTTGACTCCCATCACAGCACCCTACACCCACCCTTTGACTCCCATCACAGCACCCTACACCCATATATACAGATGATTCAGTGAAAGGACAATGACATAAATTAGAATGTAAATATATACAAAAATTAGTAAATTGAAATGAGAATTAACAGCATACCTGCACCAATGCATACATTGATCATAATTACAAATATACATATATACTCATGCTTTAGCAAATATACATTCATACAAACACAGACAAACATATCATATATTAATAGACTCATCCACATTATATTATTTTCATTCCCATCCTTCTGCTACTCTCAGCGCCCTCCATCTATCCTTATATACACTTAACCTACTGTTTTCGTGTGCCATCATACATTCAATTTTACAGTGATGTTTTACGAAGAGTTTGAATCTCTCTGTCCTCAAAGCCTCCACAGATTTTGATTTAAAAATGAAAATTTTGCCCAGAAGTATTATAATATTGCCTATTTTTCCGGAGTCATTTGTTAGACTGCCCAGAAGTATGGTGGGCAAATCCAGTGTAAAATTACTTGAATATAAAGACAGCCACCTCTGAACACCTGTCCGAAACAGACCTACACAGGGGCAGTACCAAAATAAATGTTCCACTGACTCAACCTCTTCGCCACAGAATCTACACAAGTTGGACCCCTCAATTCCCCAAATATGAAGCATCTTTTGAGTGGCCAAAAATTTATATATTAATTTAAACTGAAAAAATCTTATTGACGAGTCTATTGTTTTGTATATTAAATGGAAAACCTGGTTCCATGGAATCAGAAAATCTATCATATAATCCCAAGAATCAAGAACATTCTGAGGATTGGCTCTGTTTTCTTGATTCAAGGTGAAACTTGTATCATTCTATTTATGCTGATTTTTTCAATCCACTGAAAGTTTTTCATAGATGGTCGACAGACAAGCTCCTTGTTACTTCCTTTAACAATTCTTCTTTTCCATTTTAGCGGTATGGCCGCAACCAATTGATTGAACTTTTGTAAAGGGCAAACCTTGCCATAAATGTCAATTAACTCTTCATAAGACATTAATTTACCTTCATTATTTACAATATCATTTATAAAAATAATGCCAGAATCAAACACATTATTCCAAAAAATAAATTTCTTACCAATCAAGATGTTAGAATTGAACCATATGATTTGTTGCAAAATTTCCTCAGTATTTTCTGGAGGAAAGAATTGGAATTGCAGCCAACTTTGTATGGCTTCCATTAAAAACGGGAAAGATTAATGACCAGTTCCTTATTGAATTGTGAGAACTGGGGGTATTTAATCTGTAGAAAGGAAAACAGTCCCTTTTTAAAAATCGGGTGTACATTGTCTAATAGACTCCTGGAAAAGCATCTTGGGTTTTTAGAAAACTTTGGAATCAGGGAGGCTTTGAGTGAGAGATTCAAAGCTCTTAAATTTAACAATTTTAGGCCACCTGATTCATATTCATTGTAAAGGTACACACGCTTAACTTTATCTGGTTTACCATTCCCTATAAATTTGAAGATTTTTTTCTCATATTGTTTGAAAAATGATTCACTTGGTGAAGATAATGTCATAAACAAGCATGGAAATTGAGACACAACTAAGGAATTAAGGTGATTTTACCATAAATTGTTAAATATTTCCCTCTCCATGGCTGCAAAATTTTGTGTATTTTATCAAGTTTTTTATTGAAATTAACTTCTGAGAGATTATCCATGTTTTCAGGAGTATGAATGCTGAGCATATCAACTGATCCATTCTTCCACTTTATGGGTAAATTACACTGTAAGGTAAATGTAGTGTTTTTCAGAGAGCCGATCCTAAGTATTGTGCATTTGTCATAATTTGGCTTCAGGCCTGACAAGCAGGAAAGACAATCCAGGTCCTGTGGTAGTATGGTTTTGAATATAGCTATTTGTACAACAGAGAATTATTTCATCACTATGTATTGGTGAAATCATCTGTGAGGATGAGTTCTTTTTTATTTTTATTTTGGGGACTGTATTACCTAATGGAGGATATTAACTTGTATGACAAAATGACTTTCAGTTAGTTTTTTGCTTAGTTTGGAGACCAGACGGGTGCCATATGAGCCTGACTCATTTTAATTGCCTAAACGATTAGAAAAATTATTATATCCACTTGCATTTGAGGCAAATGTCTGTACTATGCATCAAAACAGTTGCATGGTGGTAAAACATTGTATGTATTATGGTTCACACTGAAGTAAAAATTGCTTTTAAGAGGCATTTTTTTTTTTTTTTTTTAAAGATCAGCTCAGGGCTGGAAACTCACCATCCACAAATTTGTTTGTATTTCACACTTTTGCAGTTCTGTGCCTGGAATAGAAAAATCACCCATGTCTGTTCCGATTAACCCCTCCCCTGCCGCGTGGGCCGCGCCTATTTTTTGGGTAGTTTAACAACCCTAGCTGTTTGAGAGCATTTATTTTTTGAACAAAACTGTTGACCCATGGTTTTCATTGTTACATCGTGGCCATGGTAGTGCCCTGTACCACCTCCACTAAAAAAAAAAATTTTTGGGCACATGTTTCTGCCTGAAGCTAGTGCCCCCCACCATCAGAACTGCATCCTACACTTAAATTTTTGCGGGGTGGTGATTCTGTTGGAAATGGGTGTGGTCCAAAAATGGGCATGGTCGCCTGTCATCCATAGTTTGAGACCCTTTTTCTCCTTGCAGAATCAGTGGCCCAAGGTACTTACCCATTATTATTGTTCAGGGACACTTCCTAAATGAAAAATAGTCATAAATTCCATTTATTCTATTCTGCCTTGAGGTAGGGCCAAATATCTTGTTTGCACAATTCATGTTTTTATATAATCCGGGTGGCGCTGAAAAACATGGGCCAACAGTTCTGTTGAAAAATAAATGCTCTCAAACAGCTAGGGCTGTTAAATTACCCCCAAAAATGGGTGTGGCCCATGTGGCAAGGGAGGGGTTAATCAGAACAGACACTGGTGATTTTTCTACTCCAGGCATAGAACTTCAAAACTGTGAAATATGAACAAATTTGGGGATGGAGAGTTTCCACTTTCTGCCAAAACTGCGCTTATCTTAGAAAAATTGCCTCTTAACTGTTTGGGGAGGGAGGGAGGGAGGGAGGTAGCTCATATTTGGCCTCACAGATAATCTGTAATTTTGACCACCACCCTCAGATGTAATGCACATCTGGTCAATGAGTTTGTGATCCAGGAAATGTGTTGTTTTACCTCCTAGCCATTTTTTCCCCCGTACTTTATCGCAAACTAACTTCAGTATTGCATTTTCATGACGTTTCTTTGTATTTGTGGCACTTCTGTCATAAAATTATGAAAATAAATTGAAATAAGTTTTAACTCTAAATGATATGGGTGTCTTGCTTCATTGAAATAATTTCTCCAATCTCCGTGATGCTCAAATCCCGAGTTACAAAGCCTTAAATGGGACCTATTCTGCTGTTTTTGTTTTTCTCCCAAGTTATGAAATTCTTGGATGTCCAAAAGGGAGGTTTGTAAACTTTTTAGCAAAAAAATAAATAAAAATTCCATAATTTCTTGGCAATTTGATTCCTGTCGTGGCCTCTTGGACTTAGTGCTACCGGCGCCACTGCCACTCAGGCAGATTAAACACTTCCAAGTGTGGGAACTCCGAAGACAAACTATGACATTCAGATCAATTTTGCCTGGCACCTCGGTGCGTACTACGACTGATCCTTTAACACCATCTTTGACCAATCTTTTTTTATTTATTTTTTTTTTCGAAAATGCAATAAGTCAAATGGTAAAATTTGCAGTGAAAATTCATTGGGCCGAGAGAAGCTCCCCGGTTCATTTTCTGGACCCTATAATGCCTTTTCCTGTTGCCCCAATACTAGGACAAACTATGAATTTTGCCAATGGGGAGAAAGCTATAGTTTCAGGGATATGCCCTGTTGTTGATTGTTGACAGCATTTGTCTAGTTTAAAGTGGAGACACCAAGAACGCAAGTATGCCCTGTGGAATTACAGAGCAGTGTGTATTAAATAACGAGAAAAATGCATAATTGTTGTGCATACAATTATGCACAAAATAATTTTATGTGTAATTATGATCAAGATACTTTCTGTGTGATGTGATTCTGGGGCCATAAAAACATTGCATCCTGGGTTTGAATAATTCACTCAATTTAAGTGAATTTAAGTAAAGCCCTACAACCAGCAGAGACAGAATTTGTAAGAGACTGCCATATGGGTAAAAAAAAAAAAAAGCTGCGTAATCCCACACCATTACGCAAGATGGGGGTGGGGGGGGGGGGGGGGGGGGCGGTATTGTGGTACAACTAATTTGTCTGTCCGTCCATTTGGATAAGTGGGGACACATTTTTTGTGAGGCTACTTTACCCGGATGAATGAAATTTAATGCGTGCATTTTAGGAATCATGACCTTGATTGGGTTCAAAAAAGGGAATCCATGTCGGTTGGAGATAATGATGATGATTGTCCCCTTTCTCTAACTTTGAACCTACTCGAGGGCAAATTTGAATAAAAACTGCTTGGATGGGCCAACTTGCAAGATGGCTGTTTACCCAAGAGCTGCATGATTAACAATTGCAAAATGTTGCCATTGTTGGGTAAGAAAGCATATGGTGCTTCCTTCATTATATTTGAAGTATGTTAACAGTGCATTACTAAACCCATGCTATATCATTCGAGTTACATCCAACGGAAACGGTGGTTAATGTAATGAGCCTACCCAATTCTCTTCTCATCCAGTGCTTCTGCAGGTGGCTAATGTTGCATCGTTTTCAGAACATGAAATGCTGTTGTGAATACGATGGCTGTCCTCGCTGGTGCAAAATAAATAACTTGAGCAAGTTGGTGTACTACACACAGACATGTAACCATGCCAGAATGATGTGTAGCTGCGTTGTAAGTAAACTCAGAACCTGCATTGTTTTCTGGCAACTAGAAATGGCAGCTAGTTTGCCATTCGTTTCAATTGGCCGCTTCTGTTTGTCAGGAACCATATGAGGATAAACAAAACACATGACCTGCAGCATCATTGTCGCAACTCTAATTCTTAATGGCTCTGATAGTGGCCAGTTTTGCTGTGCACCTTGTGACATGACAGGGGATCTTAAATGCAGAAAATTGTGCTGAGCAAAAGTCCAAAGTCCTCAAAGTACTTACAGTAGTGTGCAGTGATGATTGTACACCACCACTTTTCACTAAAATGGCTCCTAATACATTCTTTGAAAAATACTATTGCAGGCAATGAGAACAACAACAACAAAAAAAAATTATTCCCGCAAGCATATTGAGGTAAAAATATGGGTAATAAATACAAACACCCGAAAACCTCAATTTTTTAATAACAATTGAAGGGCCTCGCAATTTTTTTTTTTTTTTTTTTTTGACTCTTGCATAGCCTGAATGCATGTTTGAAGGCTCATTCCATGATTTATTGATGCTAAAAAAATTGTTTAAACTGATGGTCAGTTGTAGCCTGGAATCCATACTTATCAAGTGCTGGTCGCTCCCAACGGTCACTGACTAATCAGTCTGGCCTCAGTCGTATAGCCAGCGTTTAGCCCTTACGTCACTAATTAAGTGAATATATGAATATTCATGTTTTCTGCTCTTGGCTGATTGAGCGACCTTTTGGCGAGAACCACCAATCGAATATGAGTTAGCTGGCCAGCAACGGCATTCGTGAATGTTATTTGACATGAGCTTAAAAATTAGATTGTGGCTTGCTTGCGTTTACTCTTGGAGCGGTTGTTAGGTTTTGAACAGGATAATGTTTGGCCATATCTGCATTTTGTTTATTTCAGTGGGATTCCTCGGTATAATAAAGGCTAAGTTAAATAATACTCAAATTACATAACGTATTTCACTGTAATTGGCATTAGCTATAGCTCGAAGGGCATGATTGCATCAGCTAGATTAAAGTGATACTCCACCCAAAAACTATAATTTGTATATCAATTACTCACCATTAGATGTCTTGAACGGACAAAGTTGTTCTTCACCTGGCGCAACTTTATGGCCACTGGAGAGTTTTGAAAAATTATCCAAATTCCTTTTTTGCTGGAAGCAAATGGGGTCACGCAGTAGCAATGGGAAAACTCCACAAAACGTCCATTGACAAACTTTGAAACCATCGTCCAACGCATCGTCCAGTATAATCCAAGTCTGCTTTGTCCACTCGTATCCTCACAACTCTAGAAACGCGGTTATTTTTCACTAAAAATAATAAAATACCACAGTTATGCTTCAAGTAAGCTCTCGCATTCAACGAAGTCCCGCCTCCCGGCTCGTTCATTGCCCAGAGACTCTGGTGCCACTCAGATGAATACTCGTAAAAACACGAGCCGGGAGGCGGGACTTCCGTTGAATGCAGAACTGTGGTGTTTTATTTATTTTTAAGTCTGTCTAAAGGGGCCGGGCACGCTTGCGACTGTGAGCCAATCACAGATCTCGCATGGATTTTGTGCGAATATTTGGAAGTCAAACGCTGGTCTACCGACTGAGGCCAGACATACAAGCAAGTGACCGTTGGGAGCGACCAAAGCTTGATATGGATGGATTCCAGGCTAGGTCAGTTGTTCCTCACATGAACTTTGAGCTGTGCCACAGTGTTAAGCATGATGGCACAATGGAAGGAGCTCTTTGAAATCGTTTGTAGCCGCATTGTGGCCTTGCATGATGCTGAAGACGTTAAATGCTGCCATGGCACTGTAAGAAACGCCACCAAGCATCTCAACGAGACCCGTTCGCTGAAAACTAGTGGCAATAGAGTTGCGAAACTGAAGTTAAGTGCCTCTCGTTCATTATCTGTGTGTGACAAGTTAAAAAAAAAAAAAAAAAAAACGGCAGTAGACAGCACAACTCTGTGATGATATTAATAGCACCAAAACAGAATCATGGATCAAAAGAAGTATGACAGCATCCTTGTGAGGCATGCATTGCTGTCTGGAAAGTGACTGGTTGGTCGGGGATTTTGTTTTCAACAAGGTAATGACCCAAAACACACTTCAAAGTTGTGCAAGAAATTCTCTCAATTGGTAAGAAACATCTAGTGACGTAAAAGTTGTGACTTGGCCCGTTCTGACTCCAGACAATCCAATTGAGCAAATCTGTTGCAACATGGAAAGAGTCTCTTCGGAATGAACTTCAAACCATATGGAATGGTTTAGTGAGTGAGGAAGTAAAAAAAAATATGTGAAAACTGCCTGAAAGATTAAATGCTGTAATCAAAGCAAAGGGTGGCACGAATGGATATTGACTTTTTCTCGCATAAAGACATTATTACTGTTTTTACTATATATTATCTGTTCATTTTCATCCCTATGATCCATTTTTTACATGAAATCCTTGAATAGTACAACCCCAATTCCGAAATAGTTGGAACAACGTGTAAATTGTGAATAAAATCAAAACGCAATGACTTTCAAATCACACCATCCAGTATTTTTATTCACAATAGAACAGAGATAACATTGCAAGTGTTGAAATGGAGAAATTTTACAATTTTATCCACAATATGAGCTCATTTCAAATTTGATGGCTGTTACAGGTCTCAAAAAAGTTGGGACACGGGCCTGCTTACCATAGTGTAGCATCCCCTCTTCTTTTTAACACAGAGTGGAGGTGTCTGGGCATTGCGGAGACGAGTTTCTTGAGTTTAGCCATTGGAATTTGATCCCACTCGTTTAATACAGGCTTCCAGCTGCTGGAAAGTTTTGGGTCTCCTTTGACGAACTTTTTGTTTAATTATGCGCCAAATGTTCTCAATCAGTGAAAGATCAGGACTGCAGGCAGGCCAATTCAGCACACGGACTCTTCTTCTATGAAGCCATGCTGTTGTAATAGCTGCAGTATGTGGTTTTGCGTTGTCCTGCTGAAATACACAAGGCCTTCCCTGGAATAGATGTCATCTGGAGGGGAGCATATGTTGCTCTAAAACCTTTATATACCTGTCAGCATTCATGGTGCTTTTTAAAACATGCAAGTGTCCCACGCCATTGCACTAATGCATCCCCATACCATCAGAGATGCTGGCTTTTGAACTGAACGCTGATAACAGGAGGGGTGGTCTTTCTCCTCTTTAGCCCGGAGGACACAATGCCCATGATTTCCAACAAGAATGTCAAATTTGGACTCGTCTGACCACAGGACACTTTGCTACAGTCCATTTTAAATGAGCCTTGGCCCACAGAACACAGCGGTACTTCTGGATCATGCTCAACAATGGCTTCCTTTTTTTGCATGATAGAGTTTTAGGTGGCATCTGTGGATGGTACGGCGGACTGTGTTTACAGACAGTGGTTTCTTGAAATATTCCTGGGCCCATTTAGTAATGTCAATGACAGAATCATGCCGGTGAGTGATGCAGTGGCGTCTGAGGACCCGAAGATCACGGGCATCCAGTAAAGGTCTTTGGCCTTGTCCCTTACGCGCAGAGATTTTTCCAGTTTCTCTGAATCTTTTGATGATGTTCTGCATTGTCGATGATGAGACCTTCAAAGCCTTTGCAATTTGACTTTGAGGAACATTGTTTTTAAAGTATTCCACAATTTTTTTTACGCAAGCCTTCACAGGTTGGAGAGCCTCTGGCCATCTTTACTTCTGAGAGACTCAGCCTCTCTAAGACATCCCTTTTATAGCCAATCATGTTACACACCTGATGCCAGTTAACTTAATTACTTGCTGAATGTTCTTTCAGCTGATTCTCTTCTATATTAATTGCTTTTTCAGCCCTTTTTTGCCTGTGTCCCAACTTTTTTGAGACCTGTTACAGCCAGAAAATGTGAAATAAGCTAATTTCGTGGATAAAAATGTAAAATGTTTGTTTCAACATTTGAAATGTTATCTATGTTCTATTGTAAATAACATTGGCTCATGTGATCTGAAAGTCATTGCATTTTGATTTTATTCACGATTTACACTTTATCCCAACTATTTCGGAATTGGGGTTGTACTTGGTCTCTGATTTATCTTAATTTTGTTAAGTGTATAATCATCACTGCACACTATTGTCAGTCTCCACAGACTGCATCGGTCTATTTGAAATGTACATTCAGCACTGAACCGGAAGAGTATCAAGCCCATAGGATGTTCTCCTTGATCTTACAAGGCTACTTCTCTGCAGAGAGAGAGAGAGAGAGAGAAGATCAGGGGCACAGCAGTGCAAAAACAGCGAGAGCAGAAAGAGGGAAAGAGAAGGAATACTGCGAAGGTGATGCATGATTCCAACAAACGTTAAAACAAAAGTCTTCCCTAGATCATGCATTTCATTGCCAAAAAACAAAACAAAACATTGAACGGATGTCCTCAAGACACACTTCACTGAGGGGAAACTTCGGGCCAGTGTGGCTTCTTTGTCTTTGTTGGTTTTAGAGTGGCTGTGAAACACTGCAGTTTTACCTAGGGGCAATACTCAAATCATTGGCTTAGTTTCCCACAGGTTGCCTGTTAGAACGACCTAACTGCTGATAAATAAATACTGAGCGGAGTGCTCCATTGCCTGCTGTTTTTGAACAGTTCTTGTCGGATAATTTTCCGGCAGATTCAAATATCCGAGCCTACAGCACTCGCGATGGAATAAAGTGGGGGATTTCATTTTTTGCTGAAGGTCTGTAATATTTTGATCCGAAATCCTTAAAATGTATCCTCACCACAAGTTCAGTGTGCAGGCTTGGCCCATGCATTAGCGTTGGTCAGTGAGGGCCGCTTAAGAGTTCGGCGAGACACTTGTCTTCCCCTGTCCATCGGCGCTCGCCATATGTCTTCATGCCTGAGCCGCATGCTTCTGTACTTCGAACTGGCGGTTTTGTGTTACGCTAGCTTTGCATTGTAAATCTTGCTCGGAGCTATCGGCTTGCTTCCATGCTGCCGCGCTTTTCACGACACGGTTGACGCGGCGTGCATGAACTGACACGGCGGATGAATTACAATTTTCTCGGTCACTTTCACAGAACATTCCAACTAATTAAACCATCACAATCTCGAATGTAGTGGGTTTTTTTTTCTATGTATTAATTTATCAAGTGGTTTAAACCACTTAGTATTCAACCCTAACTATTTAAAACCGGCCTATTTAAGGATATGCATGAAGTTGCTCCCTTCTGAGCACGGTCTGTCGGAAAACCGATCTTTTATTTTACAGGCTACTTTAGTGTCTATTCCGTAAATAACAGTGAATGAGACCGAGCCGATCAGGTTGCACAGAAATGCTCAAACTGAATTTACGTGGCCATCGTCCTGGGCTTTCAGAGTAAGTGAAACTCCCATTCGTAGTGAATTGTAGTCCAGCTGTTTTAACGTGACACATCTCTCAGCGTGACAGGCATGTGACCTGGAGATTTGACTTGAGACAGACCCGCCTTTGCTCAGCAGTCGTGCCATGGCTTTTTTTCCCCTCTGCTATCGCCCTAGAGCAACAGGAATTCCTTCCAAATGCCAGTGAGGGAGTTGGACATGCAGTGTCAGCATGACGATCGAGTTGGGATCCTGTCACACATCTGTGGCCCCATATATCTTCATACATCTCCCGCCAAATGGTTGAGCTTAGTCTACTGTCACGTAGACCCTCAGGCTTAGTCTTCTTAAAAACAGTATGAATTGGTTTTGAGGACAGTTAATTTGTAAAAATGTACTGTGTTAGGCTATTCTTCTGTCCAAATGTGGGACCGTTGACCACCTGTCTCCGTGTGTCGATGTTGAGTCATAATGTCCTTAAATACTGTGTAAATACTGTAATGTGGCCACAGGTTCGGTGTGTGTTTAAGGCTCTGTATCGTATATGGATTATGTGTATATGCAGGGCTCTCGTGAGACACACGCATTCAATAAGTTCACACGCTCACACGCCACACATGACATTTCTCACGCTGAGAAGTGATAAAACTCGCCGCACATTAGTAATATAAACTGTATATAAAAGAGATTAGTAATGGATGAGGCGAAGGCAGATGGCTATGCTTGGATCAGCGACCTATCAGCCAATCAGAAAATAGTATTTCTTGTTGCCAGGTGAAATAGCAGCGCCGTAATCACGTCTTCCACACGCGCGCGAATGCTATTGTGTGCATGCGACAAAGACCTGGAAGTGGAAGCCCGTAATCAGGTAATCACTTCATCACTTATTATTATTCTTTTTTGCTGTAACTGCTAATTATAGTCGAGGAACTATGTAGGATATTTGCTTAATGGATCATTTTTTACCTCACTTTAACAGCTTTGGACGGTTATGGTTAGATGAATTGACTTGTAACTTGTTACGGGGAGGATGGGGGCTCTCTGCCCTCCATGTAGTGTATTTTGGCTGAAAACAAACCCAGCTCCGATCCGGTGTCAGAGGTGGTACCGTAACATCTCTTGTTTGTGACAGGCAAAACGATACAAATACACAAAAGAATTATTTAATTTAGCCTTTATTATACTGGGGAGTCCCACTGAAATTAAAAAAGCACAGATATTTGGGGGAATGAAGAGTCACTTATTTGAGTTTACTGGCAGTTGTGATTATTCAATAACTGATCCTGGTGTGCCATCTAGTGATAGAATATTGTAACTGCGTGCATAAATTTGCAGCTCCACGTCCACTGGTGGGCACACCTGCACAAAGATACACCGTTGTTCTTCTCGAACACGCCAAATCCAGATAATCCGTAAATGATGAATCAAATTAATATTTTAATTTGAAACGAGTAACTAAGTTGCCAGTGACAAAGTAACGAAGTGAAAGTATACTTTTTATCTTTTAACTCCTTCAACCCCACAGCCCTCTACAGAGGGCTGACCAACATATTCCCTTCAACCCCAAATTCCTGTAGGGAAAATTCAAACAATCTGACTAATTGATTGGAACATATCAGGTTACATTTAATGGGATTCCAGAGATAACAGTAAGATACAATGTCCAGATAATGACCAGCCCTCTACAGAGGGCTGTGGGGTTGAAGGGTATAGTGATGCTAGAATATCTGGGGTTGAAAGAGTTAAATGTAGGAGAGTAAAGTCCCAGTTAAAAAAAAAAAAAAATCTTAAGTGAAGCTACAAATCCTCAAAAAAAAAAAACTACTTAAATACTGTAACGAAGTACATGTACATCGTTACTATGCACCTTTGAAAACGAGAGTATCATGCATACACACACCCACCCACCCCCGAAGAAAATCTCGCTCTAGCCTGTCTAGCCTGCATTCAAAACTTGAGAGCCCTGTGTATATGCCATGTCTGTGTGATCAAGGTGTGCACTTTTACAAAACTGTGACAAACTATTATAAATTATGTAAAATATTTGTTGTTCTGCCCACTACTTGCATTTGCTGACATTTGCAGCAGCCTGCGAGTATTCAGTGGTTTGACTGGTCAGTGATTGTCTAATTTTTTCTGTGTGGTCTATTCACACATAAAGATGGACTCACTTCGAAGGATAATTCAGCCAATTTTTTGGCCCAATCCCCCCCTTCCGACAATTTTCAACTAAGCCAAGTTTTTGGGTTCTTTGGATTAAAACTGCCAGATTCTCTCGTGGTGTGAGGTGTGTTGAGTGTATTTGATGTCAACAGTTTTGCTTAGGAGTCCATCAGAAGCTGCACTGATATCAAGTATAATGTATTAGACGTTTATTTACCAATATTAGGCGTAATATTTACAAGTCAATATTGGGTGACGTGAAGTCCAAATCATGGAGTGAGTATGCTTGCCACACATCGGTGGACCAAAAACTAAGAAATGTACAATTTCATGTCCTTACATGTGGTGTCTTTCTCCTCTAAACAGTGGCGAAGAAGTGGTTAAAATCTCTCGGTGTGGGCCAGGCTTGAGGAGCAGTGCTAAGGGTGTAAATTGCATGGGGTCTTCTGGGGCACTAGTGTGCATCCTGGGTACCTCTAGAGTGTGTGTGTGTGTGTGTGTGTGTGTGTGTGTGTGGGGGTGGTGGTGGTCTTCGAGAGGTCCGTGTTATGTGGCACCTGTTTGTGCATTGAGTGTGTCACTCTAGCGTTGTGTTTTATTGAACATTTTGTGTGATTGTTATTCCTATGCTTGATCTAATCGACTATTTGTCATTTTGCATACTGTTGTCAGCTTAAGTACAAACGTAATACCATTTCCATCTGAGCACTTGTTCAAATGTGAATGTATCACTGTCTCTTATTGGAAATTGTGTACATGTAAGTCCATACTATTCAGAATTTTCTCCATGAAGATATTGCTCTACAGTTGTGATCAGTCAGTACCATGAAGTGTCCAGTACCAGTTTGTGTCCATCCCTTCAGCCCAAGATATTGCTTGTTTTCTCTGTATATATTATTCTAGAAAAATATTTGGGTCGTTTCTCAGCACAAACCTTTAGTATTTCTGTATTCTTCTGAGAAGCAAGTGGCCAACAGTAGGATGTCCTTGATGCGTGTGAATTGCCTCAGTCTTGGCTGTTTATGCTAGCATTAGCAGCCTAGCATTAGCACAGAGAGGAATCCAGAGTAATGTGCCAGTGATGTCCACTAGTGTGTGATTAGTGGAGTGACATTGCCCTGCTCTCTTGCAGCATGGTGACACGGCTGAGCGAATGGTTCTGGCAGGAGAGGCTGTGGTTCCCCGAGGGCCTGGGCTGGGCCGACCTCCAGGACCGGGACGGCAGAGTCTACGCCAAAGCCTCAGACCTGTGGGTCACCGTCCCCCTGGCGCTCTGCTTCCTGCTCGTCCGGCAGGTCTTCGAGAGGTCCGTGCCACGTCGCCGTTTTCCTCGCCCCGTGCCTGTCGGTGCCTGCCTCTCTTTGTTTGTGTGTTTGTTTCTTCGTCCCTCGAATTCGCTGTATTTATTGTGACTGTATCATTCACAGCTCTGCCAACTGCTGTTCGCTAATGCCGGACCTCAGCTCAACTCCTCTGCTGCATATTTTTATGTGGTAGTGCTGTATTTAATACACAGTGTTGATAAATAAGTCTCTGTTAACTCTTAGAGCGCTGAATGCAGCTATTGTTGCTCAATGATGTAAGATATCAAATCAAAGCTGTTGAAAACTGATCATGTGGCGACTTGTTTAAAAGAGCTCCCACAGGCGAGCTCTTTTAAACAAGCTGTGACATGATAGGTTTTAAACTGCACAAGATAAATAAAAAAATATATATAAATTTAATTATTTCAGTGCTCTAAGGGTTAATAGTCTCTTCCATGCTGTATCAATAGCACTTGCGTGCTCACTCACTCGCTCTCTGTTATGTGCTCTTTCTCTCTGTCTGGCCCTTTGTCTCCCTGAGTGTGTCTCGGTGCACTCTTCCTCCACTCCTCTTCCCCGATTAAATTGAGGAAGGAGACGGGTAGAGGAATGGAGGACATATTTTCTTGATTGTTGGAATGCTTCTCTTCCCTCTGCCTGGCACTCAAATTCAAATAGGTTTCATTGCCATGAAAAACCATCAGCATGCTGTTGCCAATGTGTAAATTATTGACGTTCAGCAGTAGGAACAGGAATGTGATCAATAAGCAGTGTTCGAAATAAGGAAAAAAATTAGGTTGTCCGGTGTATAGCCTAGGAAACAAATCAGGTTGTCCGCAGTCATTTTTAGTTATCCCATGTACCATCATTAGCATAAAAAAATACGCGCATATCAAGTTGAATAACGCGACATAATGCTTCAATTGGTCGTTCAGGTGATATTCAGAACGATGCAAAAAAATACAAAACGATAAATTATCCTGCCAAACTAAACAACTATTAACCAAAACCACTCTCCTGCAACTCAGTAGCTCGGTTCATTAGCGTGCCATTTCTTAAATATTTCTGAGCCCCGCCTTCCATCACAATCTCAGGCAAAGACCGGTCTGAATGACACTGCATTCCCCTTTCTTATCGGACTCGCCATTAGCTCGCTATATCACTAGCAAGAACAGAGCCGACCTATTTGACATGGCTTGGGACCAGTGAGAGATATAGGCTACAGGCTGCATGTACTTGAAAACAACGCAGCCAAAACACAATCTAAAGATTTCCTGCTTCCTAGCGTGTTAGATTACTGATTATAAATGAATACCTATGAAATTTTAGGTCAGGCTGTACAATTTCAGATAACTTGCCTCTCAGTGTCAAAGAGCAGCGAAGTTTCATGCTAGAAGAGAGCCAACTGCCACACTCACAGCAGTAATTTCGATTGAACTCTAAATATGCATACAATACGTTAACGCTTATAATACAAGCTCATAAAATTCACCTCAAAGGAAGATGCTTATTGTCACATTTTCTAATCTACATTCACTAAGGTTGTTTACGGTTACATCTGGCTCGTTCGTGCCACAAGTTTTCCCTGACTAGTTCGCCCAAGCCTTAAAGGTGCACTATGCAAGTTTGTTTATTTTCTGCGCGATTATATTTTTGTCTCAATTCGCCAACATCTCCCCACGATCCGCTAGCTGCCTGCCCCTAAATTCACTGTAAAAAAATCCAGGCTCTGGAGACCGCACAGGCGTCACAAACTGCAAATAGACACAAGGGTCACAAGCTGTGCCCCATAACATAACAAACCGCTCCGGCCAATCACCGACAAGAGTTGACAGTTATGGAAGCATGGGAAGGAGGGAACTATGGGGGGAGGGACAAGCTGCCTCGGTTTTGTTTGAATTCGAATGTCAACAGAAGTGATGTCAACAAACTTGCATAGTGCACCTTAGCATTGCATTGAGAGGGAAGCTGCGCATTTTACTGTCAAAGGATTATTGATATCACTGGGAAAACGTGTCAAAGATAATGATTGGAAATGGGTCAATAATCGAATGCTTCAAGGGATATTTTCCGCTCCTTCTGTTTACTGTCCGTTAGCTGCCACTGATATTTTATATGTAAACAGATGCCATAAATCACAGGTTAGCCCATTTATGTAATTATATCAAGCATGTATACATACAGCTGTGCAGGCTAGGGATTTATATATGGGTCACTGATATGTACAGCACTACCGACTACAGGCTTAGGAAATGGCGCATTTAATACATGTGGATTTATTGATATCCATTACAAATTGCATTACTGATTAGCAAAATTAAAGATTTTAAGTCTAACTTAACTAATTTAATCTATTCTACACGTCTTTCTGGATCTTTTCTTTCGGTAGGAAAAGGAATGAGTACTTATGGCGAGACGTTCCTTTATTGCACTCGTGAATAGAGCAAAATTCCTCCATCCACCTGTTAAACCCGCGTGTACAATCAGGACAATCACTGACTGAACAATGAGAACCCGGCATATTGCCTTAAACAACCTTTGGCAATGTAAAATAAGTAAAATAATTATGATAGGTAGCCGGCTGTTCCACAGGGATAGCTATGCTTTATCAGCTTTGTTGACATCGCGGGTAAGTCTTGAACTCTGACCAGAAAATTTTCGCGCATGCGTAATAATAATGCCGTTTTAGTCTATTGAAGTGTGCGCCGTGGTCTATCTCTACGTTGTTGTTTGCCGCAGTACTTTATTAAACAAGAATGAAAGTTACGCGCAGGAGGCCTTACTTATGACCAAAATGGTATCGTCCATTGCAGAGGGAAGTAAATAAAATTTTGAAAAATTCAAATTAATAAAACTGCCGGGATATTTGGTTATCCTACGGACAACCTCGTGAGCAGTTTAGGTTGTCTGGATCTATTTCAGGTTGTGTAGACAACCGGATAACCGCTTATTTCGAACACTGATAAGTATATGGCCGGGGTCAAAAAATAAAGCCTTTTTGTGACACTGTGCACAAGAAATCAACAGTTGATTTTTGGCATTATTTTTGTTTTATACGATAATAAACATACTATGTATATCCAGTAAAGACATATCAGGAGTGTAAGGACAATATTGTGTAAGGACATGTCAGGAGTGTTACACATTTTTTGTGAAAATTGATGATAATTCAAAGAGCAGTATTTGGTCTGAGTACCGTTTGCCTATACTTGTATTGATATGTCTTTACTGGATATACATGGCATGTTTGTTATCATATAAAACAAAAATGATGCCAAAAATCAAATGTGCAATGTCACAAAAAGGCTTCGTTTTTTTGACCCCAGCCATGTATGAACTGGTATCTTTGCCTTGCTTTTTCTTTCTGTCCTCTCTCGGTCTTTTTTCTGTTGTTTCTCTTCGTCCTTCTCCCTGTCTCTCCTTCACTCACCCTCTCTCTGTCTCCCTCCATCACCCCACCCCATCCTCCAGGATGGTTGCCACCCCTCTGGCCTCTCTCCTGGGCGTTAGAGAGACCGTGCGGCTCAGAGCCGAGCCCAATCCTGCACTGGAGGCCTACTTCTGTAACAGAAGCAAACACCCCACACAGGTGAGCCCCCCAGCTCAGCTCCCACGCACTGACAATTACACTGTGCTACACTCCTGAACGTACACGCATAACACGTCTTCCAAACAAACACATCAATTAAGCTCTGTCTATCATGTAGAGACGTTGTTGGATATACATTGGATATACCTGGCATTCTGTGAGTGATCGATCTGTGTATGCCGCATGATGCTGATGAATTTCTGGTACCTTACCTGGGGGTTTAACATAACTTTTTCTAACTTTGGAATCAATCCTGCTACCTCCAAATTAAAAGCCCTGTTCTTAGACCGTACGTTTGAGTTATAACTACCCCATATGTTGAATTATTACCAAAATGCCTAAATAGAGATAGGGGTCTTGTAGCATGAAGCAGGATTATGGAGGAGTTGACGTAATTGCTCTAAATTGAGCCCTTAACTGCTCTTTGTCAGTCAGTGTCTTTAGTGTTTCATATTTTTTGGATCTTCCTCTGTGCAGTTCTATTTATAATCAATGAAACGGGGCCCATCTTGGGTACCTTACTCAAAGGTGCAACCAGTTTCTCACTTAAGAATCAAGACTGCGACTTCTGTTAAGCCCAGCTCCCTTTCAACTTTATTGATGTTAAGCCCTGGTTATCAAATTATTGTAGTAAATATGACCAGATGCTCAAAACGCGAACTAATCGTTTGTTTTGAATAGGCTCTGGTGTTTATGCCATTGTAATAGTGTCTCTATGTGTTTCTTCCTGTCAGAGTTCAATAGAAAGTCTAAGCAAACAGACGGGCAGCTCGGTGCGGCAGGTCCAAAGATGGTTCCGACGTCGACGCAATCAAGACCGGCCCAGCCTGCTGAAGAAGTTCAGGGAGGCCAGGTACGACACAGCCGTTGGCGCTTAGCAGGCACCCTCAAGCTCAGAGGGCTTGCAATTAGACGATTCACGACTGCACGTGCTCCATTCGCAGCCGCAGCATAAGACAAAAGCAATGATTAATTGGCCTGAGGGCTTTTTTAACAGTAGACCGACACATAACATCCGCATATCCACCCTTTACAAATATGGCACCATTTTATGAACAAAAGCAAAGATGGGAAAATGGCTAAGCTATTAGCTAATATTAGTATTGAGCATTGTTGGCCAAATGTTTTTTTTTTTTTTTCCTGTACTTAAAGCTATATTTTTACTACTTTGGGCTTAACATGCAGTCACTAAAGTGTAAGATGCATTTTTCAGTTGACTCACCTATATTGCATGCCTTTGTGCCAAAGTGGTGGTGCTGAAATTTACCTCCAACTAACTTGTAAACGCACACCTTATGAGGTGCTCACCGACTATGTGAATTCAAATCAAAAAGAATCATTTTTTTGAATGAACCCTGACGAAGGCTTTATCGCCGAAACGTTGGTGAAATTATAAAATAAAAACTTTGTGCATATTAAGTTCTGAGTGTGCCACGACACCTTCTTTTTGAGCTGAAATTTACCTCCCCATTCACTTGCATTTCCCCTACGAATATTGTAGAACTAGAATATGTCATTTATACACTTTGTGGAACCTATCCAATATTAGGTGTTCGTTATATGATCTTTTTCTTTGAAATGGTCTATAAATTTTTTGTTGGAAAGTATTTTGTGAATTTGTTCCTATTTTTATTTTGCTCAGCTCGTGCTAACAAACTGCTGCGACATAATCGCATCCTAGAACTGCTAAGATTGTTTACTCCAGAACAGACCTGCCCCCTGCTAGGTGGTCGGACCAGTGGGGGAACGTCTTGTGGCGCATTGAGGTCATGATTGAGGTCATCTTCCTGCCCGAAAGACTGGATGTACTAGCGTTTTAGAATGTTTTTTGGAATGAAAATTACAAAAAACTAAGCACTGAAATGACAAGCTGAAACGGACCCTTTTGGGCACCCCTGGTTTAAATGTCTGTTACAATTAATCTCCAAGTGATTGTAGCATTTAGTGTTCAGGTTTGCTTTCAAAGTTAAGCATGACACATTTCATCACATTTTAAAGCAAGAACAATTTTTATTTAACTTTCTACAGTCTCAAAATAATAAAACAAGGAAAAAGGCCTTGTGCAAAAGTTTGGGAACCCTATCAGCTAGTACTTTGTAACTCCTCCTCGGGCAGCTATAGAAGCTTGCAAACGCTTCGTGTAGCCAGCTAAGTCTTTCAATTCTTGTCTTTGGAATTTTTCCCCATTCTTCCTGACAGAACACCTCTAGCTCAGAAATATTCTTCGGCCCTCTTGCATGCACAGCATGTTTGAGGTCTCTCCACAGATTTTCAATAATATTCAAGTCTGGGGACTGTGATGGCCATTCCAAAACCTTCATCCGTCTTTCCTAGAGGTACTTCATGGTGGATTTTGAGGTATGCTTCGGGTCATTGTCTTGCTGGAATGCCCAATGTCTCCTCAACTTCAATTTCTGGACTGAGCTTTGAACATTAGCCACTAGAATGTCTTGATATTTGGTGGAATCCATTCTTCCTTCTGCCTGCACAATATTACCTGTGCCCCCAGCTGCTACACAACCTCAAAGCATAATGGACCCACCTCCATGCTTCACATTTGGCAACGTGCTCCTCTCTACAAATGCTTCACCCTTTTTTCACCAAAGATACCTTCTTTGGTTGTGGCCAAAAAGTTCAATTTTGGTTTCGTCAGTCCAAAGCACATTGTTCCAATAGGCTTGAGGTTTCTTAAGGTTTTCTTTTGCATACTTCAGACGCTTAATTTTGTGTTGAGGTTGTAGGAAAGGCTTCTTTCTTGAAACTCTGCCATGTAGGTCTTTGTTGTTTAAGGTACGCTGTTGTTGTCTTGTGAACAACTAGACCTGTGTCTGCTACTCTTTTTTGCAGCTCTTTTGCAGTGATGTGTGGGTTCTTCTGAGCATTTCTCACCAGATCTCGGGCCATTCTATCTGAAATTTTTCTTGGTCTTCCAGATCTTGCCTTGACTTCAAGTGTTCCATTTATTTTCCATTTTCTTATGATGTTTCTGACAGTAGATATAGATAGTTTGAAATGTAACAACAGTTTTTTGTAGCCCTCTCCTTGTTGGTGGAAGTGAATTATCTTGATTTAACATCCTTGGACAACTGTTTAGAGGAACACATGGTTTTTAACACCAGACTCAACAGCCACCACAGTCAGATACTTTAGAAGGCATGGAGTTACTTCAGAATATATAGTTCAACCCTGGAATTATATTCATCTGACTCATTGAAGCCCTAACGAGTAAATCACCTGGGTCTGGGCCTTAGTAATCATCTTCTTAAACGGTAACAAAGAATAATCTAAAAGGGTTCCCAAACTTTTGCACAGGTCCTTTTTTTTCCTTCGTTATCATTTAAAAACTCAGAAAAATTAAAATAAAAGGAAACCTTGCTTTTAAATTTGCAGAAAGGTGTCATGTTTAACTTTGTAGAATTAAGTGCTCAGGTTTTCTTTCAATCACTTGGAGATTAATTGTAACAGACATTAAAACCAGGGCTGCCCTAATTTTTGCACCCCACTATATATATATATATATGGGTCAATGACAAGTAAGCCTTTTAAAAATGTTTTTTTTTTAATAAAGCTTCAAATAAATGTATTCTGTACATTTTTAAAGTTGGAAGAGTGTGTTTAAACAAGTCTTAATGGTTGCACAACATTTACAGGGTTTTAGTACAGTTTTAGACTGTATTTGCAATTTCACCAGCCAAAAAATGTCAGGTGGCACAACCAAAAGTTTCTTGAAAAAAAAAAAACACACTTGTCTCTTTTTTTTTTCTAAGTGATTTTTTAGTAAGTATACCCGAGAGTGTCTACTCTGCCTAAAACATTAATATTTTGTAATTGAGCTGGGTATTAAAAGTAACTTATGGATTCTTTATTGTAGGGGGGCGGGTATTTTGGTTTTCCAAACAATTTAAGAACAATAAAACTATTAAACCTTGTTTATTTGAAAGGTTTTCAATATAAAATTATGCCACCATATTAATATTATATTAATTCATATTTTAAAGTACATATTTAATACATTTCACATAGTTTTAACTTGCTCAGACGGTTGCGCCACCTGACATTGTGAGGGTTTAAGATGGCGAAACATAAAATATATATCATTTTTATGATAAACTGGAAATATGTTCAAATTAAACAGGTTTTATAGAATAAAATGATTCTTATTATGAATCATTTAAAATTATTTTAAACCAAAGTAGTGCACTCGGACAATGTCATGTCATTGACCCATTATAAATAAATAGAGAATGTCATATGGGCATTTTCATACACATGCTGTATCAACCCGAGACCCCAGTATCAGCCTGAGAGCTTTAGCTCGAGGGCTGATACTGGTCGAGGGTTGATACACGGTGTGATATGAAAGTGCCCATATGATGTTCTATTAATCATATACTCATTTTGACCATAATTAACGATGCATTTTAACCAAAGCATTTATTTCGGGTTATTATTGTCATCATTACAGGCCAGTAGTGCTTGCATTTACTTTTAGTCAGTGGTGTATTCAAGTCAATGGAAAGGCTAATTAGCTAGCTAGCATGCAAACGCAATTTTCTCCATTAAAGTAATAAATTTGTGTTTCTACAATAACTCACGCATGAAACGTTTTACCACAGCCCTTCGCATGAATATTGCTGCAAAACAAGGCATTACGCATACTGTTTACAAATAATTCTGTGTGAAGTTCCTTTTCTATGACACAGTCCAGTTCAGAAATTTCAGCCGCTGAGGAATTCATGAGTCTCTCCGCCTTGACAGCGTCTAATCGGCGTCTGCAGCAATGTGTTGCCCTTGACGCTCGTGACTGTTGCGATGGCAATGGTAGCTGCCACTGATTTGGGATTTTGCCCGGCGGGCAGATACGGGTGATACAGGATTTTTGCCCGGTGGGCTGATACAGCCTCTTGCCTTGCGCTCGTATCACATGGGCAGATTCCCCGCATTTATAAGGAAGTATATATATATATATATATATATTAGGAAACTTTGGAATTGATTTGCGATTTTTATTTGTGAGCCTGTAGCTTTTTCAATGCAAGTGAAAGAGAAGGTAATTTCATACACCACCTCTTTGTCACGGAGGCATAGAATCTCAGTGAGTCATTTCCAAAATGTGTTGTACATATCGGTAACTGCATATTTAGTCCAGTATTCAAAATTGTGAAAATATTGCTTTAAGGATTTAACCTACTGTTCTTTCAATTCTAATTGTGCCCTTGTTGGGAATCATTGGCTTTTTCTGCTCACAATTTCATGAATCATTTAAGACTGAACATTATGATGTAGCTCTCTGTGTTCTCAGTGGGACCCCAGTGTCCATTTATTGCATACACAAAGTGATCTATGTAACCCAGAGATATGCGGTCTGTGCTGTAGGGTGTAGTTTGTTGTACGGGGAACTAGCTGGCATCTGTATGGGTGTAGTTATGTGATATAGGTGGTGAGACTTGCTGTCCAGTATAATTGTTTTTTTTTTTTGTTTGTTTGAGTCTTTGCAGCCTTTTTATGTTTCTGTGTTCAAAGGATGGTGGGACTTGACGTGTACATGTTACAATGCAGAGGTTTTACATATTCGACTGTGTTGGAATCTGCAGTGCTTTTATTTGAGAATCATTTCTTCTAAAAAAAAAAAAAAAAAAAAAATGCATGGATGCTAACTGGATTTGCAACTGATGTTTGTATATGCTCCTGAACATGTTCGAGTAGCACCTTGTCGGCCAATAACACACGGAGCATTTTGTTGCCGTATTGGATATGGTCAAGTTTGATGTGTGTCCCAACATCTTATTTTCAGTCCCATTGAAAAGTAACAGTCCCTTATTTGTAAATGCAAAACTGTTTTATTGTTGTATTGGCTGTGATGAGTGCATATCATTCTTAAGTTCTGGGATTATGTGCTGGGTTTCAGGGTTGTGAGTTTATGTAGTTGTAGATTGGTATACTTGGTGTTGGGGTTGTAATATTGTGACCATTGTCCTATAAAGTTGGACTGTTCACATTTTGTACTCCTGTGAATTTCTTTTGAAATTAAACCGTAAATTAACGGTGAAATGCAGCTGGTCAAATTTAATTCTCAGGCGTTGACAACAATATTGTGTGATTAATGTTTTAATCGCTACCTCTTTTTAGCTTTCGGCCCTATGGGCCGATAAGCTATTGTTGTGGTGTGGCGTCTGTGGTCTGTCGTCCGGAACATTTTTTATCTTTTTTTTTTTGGGCCTGATGAATTTTCGTATAAATTTGCCATAACATACTACTAGACCATATCTCCAGACAGTTTTTTTGGATTTTTGATTGAGTCATTTTTGTCTGTTTTATAGGCCCTTGAAATTTTGGCCCCAATGTTCAAGATAAGATAGAGAAATTTTTAAAAAATTATTTCTCAAAAACTGAGAGATAAATTTTTTTTGAAATCAGGCAATCAACTTACCTTGGTACCATCAATGTACAGTGCGAGCACCATTTTGATTGAATCGACGGAAGTGGGTCTAGTCGGGGCGCTGTACTTTATGAATATGCAAGATGGCCTGTGGAGGCCAAATGGTTGCAGATAGATTGTTTGTATTATTGACATATAGGAAGTCATATATGACCTATGTATCTGCTATGTTAAAGTTGAGCTGAGATGACTTTGAAAGGTCAAACTCGAGGTCAAGGAAAATGTTAACAATGTTAAAAGATAGGACTTATTATTTAAATTATTTCACAAAAACTGTCGTAACTTTTTTTTTTCTAAATCTGGGAATCAACTCACCTTGATACACTTTATGTACAGTGCGAGTGCCATTTTGATTGAATCGACGGAAGTGGGTCTAGTGGGGGCGCTGTACTTTAACATTGGGTCTTATGGAGAATGGGCCAAATCACCTGTGGAAGCTAAATGGTTGCAGACAGAGATTAAGTTTGTATTATCAACATATATTTTGGATGCGTTAAAGTTGACCTTGAAAGGTCAAACTTGAGGTCAAGCAAAATGTTACAATTTTCAAAGGCTTCTAGGCTTGAAAATATTGAAGATATGTGTATTGAACACTCATAGGAAGTCATATATGAACTTTCGTATGGTGGCCTTGAACTTGACCTTCGGTGACCTCACAGATGGAGCCTAAGTTTGTATCACTGACTTAAAGGAAGTCTCACATGAACATTCAACTTGACTGTCAGTGACCTTTAAGGGTCAAACTTGGCAGTGAAATTACCTTGACTTTTATCACCAAAATGGTCACAGTTGGAGCCAAGGTTTGTATAGAGACATTTTCAAAATAATCATATAAAATCATATATGAAGTCCGTTTGCTGAACTCAACTTGACCCTCTGTGACCTTTAAAGTTCACAATTGACATATTGAATTTTCAATGACTTGTATCACCAAAAATTGCTTCAGAGCTTAAGATTGGGTATTACAGGGGGTCTTATAAATGTATGTGAACTTTTTTTGACCTTGACATTGAACCTCAATAATTCTAAGGTCAAACTTCACATGAAATTTTCATAACTTGTATCATCACAATAAGATTGCTTGCCGGTAAGCTACATGACCCTTGGTCGTATTTTTAATATGTTGCCCCCATTTTATTGAAGCGAAAACACTCAAACGTATTGATGGGATTTTCAAGTTGTTGTTTATTATCACCTGATTTTGTTTTTATTTTCTGCCAGTTTCCATGAACAATTAGCTTGGGGTCCTTACATGCCTCTTGCTTACTGCCAGTCTGTGACAGTGACAGCACTTAGATTTCTAGTGTTATCTACCATTGAAATACTATATATACATTTAGCTAATATACTTTTCCATTAGCACCTATATAAATATTTGTGAGCTCACTTAAACAATGTTGACATTAAATCAATTAATTTTGCTAGCTGGCTACCACACTATTGACCATAATGTTTTGCTTGGGTATCATCAAATAAAAACAACAAATATAACCGATTAAATGTTGTGTTATGGAGTAACAGTTGCAATTACATTACTGAAACGGAGCCAAGATCCTACCAGAGATCAGCATATGGACAAAATTGTATTTTCGCAAATGGCTTTTCCTCTTGGGCTCCACCAGAAAAGCGAAGTAGATATCAGCATTCCAAAACTTGCAGCAATTTAAGTGCACACTGGGTACAGACACTCGGCAGGAATTGTGCCGCTGTCCTCAAACTTAGAACAGGCTGTCAAGTGGGGTGTAGAGTTGTGTCAATAGTATAAAGTGTGTTTATATAGTATTTGTTGTGTGCTGTATCATTGTGTTTTTGTGCATATACACTCAGCGACCACTTCATTAGGTACACCTTGCCAGTACCAGGTTGGACCCCCTATTGCCTTAATTATTTTTGGCATAGATTCAACGAGGTGCTGGGAACATTACTCAGACATTTTGGTCCATATTGACGTCATGGCATCATGCAGTTGCTACAGATTTGTTGGCTGGGCATCCTTTATGCAAATTTCCTGTTCCACGACATCCCATAGGTGCTCTGTTGGATTGAGATCTGGTGACTGTGGGGGCCACTTGAGTACAGTGAACTCATTGTCATGCTCAAGAAACCAGTTTGAGATTACTTGAGCTTTTTGACATGGCTACTTCAGCAGGATAGCGCACTACCAAAAGAGGGGTACACACCATTACAACGCCGCCACCTGCCTGAATCATTGATACAAGGCAGGATGGATTCATGCTTTCTTGTTGTTTACACCAATTTCTGACCCTACCATCAGATTGTCACAGCAGAAATCAAGACTCATTACATTACATTACATTACTTTACAAGTTCTTAGCAGACGCTCTTATCCAGAGCGACGTACAGAAGTGCAAAAGATTGGTACAGAAGTGCAGAGCTCCTAGGAGACAAGTGCAAGTGCTAACAGTAAAAGTGACAGAGAACACATGCAGTTGTTACAGGTCCAAACCAATAGGCAAACACCAAATATACTGATAAAAAGACCAAGTCAAGGGCAACAAAATCAACTCAAGGGCAACAAAATCAAGGGCAACAAAGCAGTATGGGATGTAATGTCACAGGATTCAGGGCAGTGGAGTAGGGGAAAGGTGGAGCCTGAAGAGGTGGGTTTTCGGGCTACGCTTGAAGATGCTCAAGGATTCTGATGTTCAGACCTCGATAGGTTGATCATTCCACCAATGAGGAACCAGGACAGACAGCAGCCTTGAGCGGGAAGGGCAGGAGCGGAGAGGGGGTGGAGCCAGGTGACCAGAGGCAGCAGAGCGGAGTGCTCTGGCAGGCGTGTATGGTCTGAACAGTCTCTGGATATATGCTGGAGCTGTTCCGTTGGCTCCCTGGTGGGCTAGCACCAATGTCCTCAATTTGATGCGAGCTGCAACAGGCAGCCAGTGGAGCCTTGTGAGCAGGGGGGTGACGTGGGAGTGTCTCGGGAGCTTGTGAACCAGGCAAGCTGCAGCGTTTTGGATGAGCTGCAGGGGTCTGATAGCAGATGTTGGGAGGCCAGAGAGGAGTAGTCCAGGCGGGAGAGGATCAGCGCTTGGACCAGGAGCTGCGTTGAGTAGCTGGTGAGGAAGGGCTGGATTCTACGGATGTTGTAGAGGAAAAACCTGCAGTTCCGGGAGGAGAGCCTGTCGTCGAACAGGACCCCACAGTTCTTCACACTCAGCGAGGGGGAGATGGTGGTTTCCCCCAGGGTGATGGTCAGGTCCAGAAGGGGGGAGGATGGAGCAGGGATGTAGATCATCTCCGTCTCGATTGGGTTGAGCTTCAGGTGATGGTTGTCCATCCAGCTCTGGATGTCTCGCAGGCAGACGGAGATGCGGGTGGAGACCTGCACATCAGAGGGGGGAAAAGAGAGAAAAAGTTGAGTGTCATCAGCATAAAAATGATACGAAAAACCATGAGCAGAAATGACAGGACCGAGAGACTGGATATAAAGAGAGAAGAGGAGTGGACCAAGAACTGAGCCTTGGGGGACCAGTGGTAAGGGGGCGAGGTGTTGATACTTCACCAGCCCAGGCAACCTGGTAGAAGCGCCCGGAGAAGTACGACTACAACCAGATGAGGGCTGTACCACAGATCCCCAGTGCAGACAGGGAAGCCAGGAGGATGGAGTGGTCGACAGTGTTGAATGCGGCGGAGAGGTCAAGGAGGATCAGGATGGATGAGAGGGAGGTGGCACTCAGACTCATCAGACCAGGCGACATTTTTGCCAGTGTTTTATTGTCCAATTTTGGTGAGCCCGTGCGAATTGTGGCCTCAGTTTCCTGTTCCTAGCTGATAGGAGTAGCACTCGGTGTGGTCCTCTGCTGCTGTAGCCCATCTGCTTCAAGGGTCAACATGCTGTGCATTCAGAGATGCTCTACTGCATACCTCAGTTGTAATGAGTGATTATCTGAGTTACTGTTGCCTTTCTACCAGCTTGAACCAGTCTGGCTATTCTCCTCTGACCTCTGACATCAACAAGGCATTTTCACCCAGAGAGCTGCTGCTCACTGGATATTTTCTCTTTTTCAGACCATTCTCAGTAAACTCTACAGATGGTTGTGCATGAAAATCCCAGTAGATCAGCAGCTGCTGAAATAGTCAGACTAGCCCGTCTGGCACCAACAATCATGCCACATTCAAAGTCACTTAAATCAGCTTTCTTCCCCATTCTGATGCTCGGTTTGAACTTCAGCAGATCGTCTTGACCATGTCTACATGCCTAAATGCATTGAGTTGCTGCCATATGATTGGCTGATTAGATATTTGCGTTAACGAGCAGTTTAACAGGTGTACCTAATGAAGTGGCTGGTGAGTGTATACTCAGAGCTGAGTTTGTGTGTTCTCTTGCAGCAGGAGATTGCTATGTGCTGTATTGTGTTTTGTGTTTCTTGATTGCTGCTATACTCAGTGCTGAGTTTGTGCAGGAGATTACTATGTGCTGTATTTGTGTTTTGTGCTTATATACTCAGTGCTGAGTTTGTGTGTTCTCTTGCAGCAGGAGATTACTATGTGCTGCATCATTGTGTTTTGTGCTTATATACTCAGTGCTGAGTTTGTGTGTTCTCTTGCAGCAGGAGATTACTATGTGCTGTATCATTGTGTTTTGTGCTTACATACTCAGTGCTGAGTTTGTGTGTTCTCTTGCAGCAGGAGATTACTATGTGCTGTATCATTGTGTTTTGTGCTTACATACTCAGTGCTGAGTTTTGTGTGTTCTCTTACATACTCAGTGCTGAGTTTGTGTGTTCTCTTGCAGCAGGAGATTACTATGTGCTGTATCATTGTGTTTTGTGCTTACATACTCAGTGCTGAGTTTGTGTGTTCTCTTGCAGCAGGAGATTACTATGTGCTGTATGTATACTTGCTGAGTTTGTGTGTTCTCTTGCAGCAGGAGATTACTATGTGCTGTATCGTTGTGTTTTGTGCTTACATACTCAGTGCTGAGTTTGTGTGTTCTCTTGCAGCAGGAGATTACTATGTGCTGTATCGTTGTTTTGTGCTTACATACTCAGTGCTGAGTTTGTGTGTTCTCTTGCAGCAGGAGATTACTATGTGCTGTATCGTTGTGTTTTGTGCTTACATACTCAGTGCTGAGTTTGTGTGTTCTCTTGCAGCAGGAGATTACTATGTGCTGTCAGTCTGAGTTTTGTGTTTTTGTGCAGGAGATTACATACTTCAGTGCTGAGTTTGTGTGTTCTCTTGCAGCAGGAGATTACTATGTGCTGTATCGTTGTTTTGTGCTTACATACTCAGTGCTGAGTTTGTGTGTTCTCTTGCAGCAGGAGATTACTATGTGCTGTATCATTGTGTTTTGTGCTTACATACTCATGAGTTTGTGTGCTGAGATTTGTGCTGTATCATTGTGTTTTGTGTTCTCTTGCTGAGTTTGTGGAGATTACTATGTGCTGTATCGTTGTTTTGTGCTTACATACTCGGCGCTGAGTTTGTGTGTTCTCTTGCAGCAGGAGATTACTATGTGCTGTATTGTTGTTTTGTGCTTACATACTCGGCGCTGAGTTTGTGTGTTCTCTTGCAGCTGGAGATTACCATGTGCTGTATCATTGTGTTTTGTGCTTATATACTCAGTGCTGAGTTTGTGTGTTCTCTTGCAGCAGGAGATTACGTTGTGTTTTGTGCTGTCAGTGCTGAGTTTGTGTGTTCTCTTGCAGCAGGTTTTGTGTTTTATATACTCAGTGCTGAGTTTGTGTGTTCTCTTGCAGCAGGAGATTACTATGTGCTGTATCGCTGTGTTTTGTTTTGTGCTTACATTCTCTTGCAGCAGGAGATTACCATGTGCTCATTGTGTTTTTGTGTGTTCTCTTGCAGCAGGAGATTACTATGTGCTGTATCGTTGTGTTTTGTGCTTACATACTCAGTGCTGAGTTTGTGTGTTCTCTTGCAGCAGGAGATTGCTATGTGCTGTATCGTTGTTTTGTGCTTACATACTCAGTGCTGAGGTTGTGTGTTCTCTTGCAGCAGGAGATTACTATGTGCTGTATCGTTGTGTTTTTTGTGTTTTATGCTTACATACTCAGTGCTGAGTTTGTGTGTTCTCTTGCAGCAGGAGATTGCTATGTGCTGTATCATTGTGTTTTGTGCTTACATACTCAGTGCTGAGTTTGTGTGTTCTCTTGCAGCAGGAGATTACTATGTGCTGTATCGTTGTGTTTTGTGCTTATATACTCAGTGCTGAGTTTGTGTGTTCTCTTGCAGCAGGAGATTACTATGTGCTGTTTGTGCTTATATACTCAGTGCTGAGTTTGTGTGTTTTCTTGCTTATATACTCAGTGCTGAGTTTGTGTGTTCTCTTGCAGTAGGAGATTACTATGTGCTGTATCGTTGTGTTTTGTGCTTATATACTCAGTGCTGAGTTTGTGTGTTCTCTTGCAGCAGGAGATTACTATGTGCTGTATCGTTGTGTTTTGTGCTTATATACTCAGTGCTGAGTTTGTGTGTTCTCTTGCAGCTGGAGATTTACCTTTTACCTTCTTGCTTTCTTTGCTGGCCTGGCTGCACTTATTGATGTGAGTATCATTCCTCCATCCCGCCTTTCTCTCTCTCTCTCTCTTTCTCTCTCATTCACTTCATCTGGTCCTCCCTCTTCCTGTCTTCTATATTTTCAAGTATTCAGTACCCTCTGTAATTATTCACGCCCTTGATAATCATGGACAATGCACAGCTGAGCCCAGTTCTCGTTATTTTATACAGTCTTTCTATTCACTCTGGCTCTCCTCTCTCTCTCTCTCTCTCTCTCTCTCTCTATTTGTCTCTCCCTTATACAGTTATGTAAAGTGTATCTCTTTCAATATTTGCTTTGCATTTATACACTATTTGTAGTCACAATTATCTCCGTAGTGGAAATATACTCCGTCGGTTTGTCAGGGTTTGTGGTTGAACACTGCACTCTGTGATCCTGTGGATGTGTGTCTTATACTCTCTCTGTCCCTGTCTGTGCTCAGAAACCCTGGCTCTACGACCTGAAAGAGATGTGGAGTGGATTTCCTGTTCTGGTATGTGAATACTTCATTATCACACACACAGAGTGCATCATCGGCAGTCATATCACAGAATTTAAAGGATGCAGCCTCCATATGGGAAGAAGTACATGTATATGTCACGTGGTCTTCCTGACGGTGGTTATTAACCGGTTATGTCAGTTTGAATTTATGCTTTTTTTTTTTTTTTTTTGCAAATTTTTCAACGGAACTGATACTCCTTTGCAAATGTACCCTTCTCCTGCCGCTTGTTTCTCCTTGGGGCGTGCTCCTGTCTCTTACACATATCCCCCCCCGCCTTTTTCTCCGTTATTCTCCTCCTCTCTGTCTCTCAGACCCTCCTGCCATCTCAGTACTGGTACTACATGATAGAGCTCGGTTTCTACGTCTCCCTGCTGTTCAGCGTGGCCTCGGACGTCAAGCGCAAAGTGAGTCCCCTCTACCTTAAATCTCCTGTACCCTAAATCTGACCGGTGTCTACTTATGTAAATTCCAAGTGCCCTTAATTCATGTACCATACATCCCCCCTTAACTCCCTGTACCCTTAACCCCACCTGCCCCTACTTCCTGTATCCTAAACCCTACTTTCATGACTCCCTGTAGCCTTAACCCCACCTTCCTCTTTTTTTTTTTGTATCCTAAACCCTACTTCATTGACTCTATGTACCCAAACTCCCAATATCCTGTACACTAAAGCTCTCCTGCCCTGACTTCCATTACCCTAAACCACAGCTTCCCTGAGTCAGTGCTCCCTAAATTCAAGCCATTTGACTCCCACTGCACCAAACACCCTCAGCCAAGGTCTTCTTATGAATTGATACTGCATATCCCACACATTTTCAGTTTCTTTTAAAAGGCGTCTTGCGTCGCGTTCATTCGCATATGTTCTTATGCTGTTGGCTGTGTTTATGTACATTGATTTCACTTGTTTCTGGGCAGAGTACCATTTGCACTCCATATGCACCACGTATGTAGTTAGCATTTTTGGCATTTGTTTCATGCAAAGGTAATGGCGGAATACAGAGGATCAGTGTGCTGTTGAATCTGTTGTTGCTCATGTTGCAGAAGTCACTTTGTATAAGAAAAGCTTTGGTAAATTCATAATATGGACATTAAGACAAATAAAAAAAATTAAGTTAACAGCATGGTTACGGCCCATCTTCTTAAGGGTCAGCTAAGTGCTCTTATGGAAATGCATCAGACTGTGTGGTCAGTATAAAGGTCATGTCCCTCTAAAGTGGCTGTCAGCAGAGAAGGAAAATGGAGTGAGTTTGTGGATTGCTGGACCTTTTATTGATATTTGGTTAATGTGTGCTAAACACTGACGGCCTAGTGTACAAGACAAGGGCCAATAGTCTACTGTCCCATCAGGACACAAGCTGGGCCAGCTTTTGCACACCCTGAGCCAACATGGAGGATGTCAGGGCCTCAGCTCTTTGCAGACCTCCCACACAATGCCAGCAAGAAGGAAAGGGCGATCCTCATCAATCACAAAGATTCCTTAAAACCTTTCAAGTTGTGATGTCATAAGTATTGACTAGAGCGTTCTTAACTAAGGCTAACAATCAGCAATGCTTGCAGATAACTAGATCTAGACGTCTGACTTCTAATTCTGAAAAAGCATCCCAAGAAGCCTCTTTTTGAACTTCAAAGGGTTAAATGTTGGCATATACCTTCTCCTTTTGCAACTTATGGGAATTATTTTTTCCTCTGTCAAATTGACTCGTAAAATTTACAAACCGTATGGTGATCTACATAAGATTTGAGAGTCCTGAGGCCATTTTCTACCATTCAGTTCCATCCAATTCAGCCTTCACTACAGTCAATGGCACGTGGCAGTAATGTTGATAATCCAGCCCTGGGTCGCCTCAGGGGTGCGGACTTATGCCCCAGATATCAGATATCGATCTAATTAGGAGCTTAATGCTCCCTACTGTAGGATAGTAAACCTATTCACGGGTGAGGTCACAAATATGAGATTAGAATGTTTTTAAATGAACCTTCGAATGCTGAAACATTAATAGCCTCTGTTAGATGAAGGCAATGGAGTTTGAGAACAACTATTAGGCATGAAAACAACATTTCGAAAACACCTTCTCTTCAAAGCCTTACCTGCACAGATATTTCCAGTCCAGGTCTGTGGGGGGTGGCATTTCCTTCAGACTTTGAACCCGCAAGCTGCCTTTTGGAAACATGAGACCTGGCAATTTGAGCATTTTAAAACTGTGGACTTTGCATCTTGTATTGCTCGGCGAAATATGATTTGCACAACTTTTGAAAATGCGGCCATAATTGCAATGTTAAGTTTGAAATGGTTTTGCGAAAAGTGGACATTAAGGTTCGGCAAGGTGACAATAAAATGGCGGGGGAATTGAGTCAGCCAGGGGTCTGAATCCCAGGTGTGGTTGAGACGGATGTTCCCTTCAGCAGGGCCTTTAGCTCTATTGCTTTATTTAAAAACTTTCTACACACACACACGCGAACGCGCACACGCATGCGTGCACGCACACATGCTAAGTTGTGTGAACAGATTGTATGTAAATGCATGTGAGTCTTTCTGGCGAAGTGCCTTCGCTAAATGCTCCAATATACTTGCTGTGTCGCGTTCGAAATTGATTCTCCTGTGGCATCACGCTTCCTGATCCCATCAATGGAATATTCCAGTCTGCACTCTGTATCGACTTAATGCCGCACTACTCTGTAATAAGTGATGTATTAGTATCACAGTCACAAAAACTAAAGAGGAGCAGAAGAGAAGCCAAGTAAAGATGTCTGCCTTTACCGTAGTGCAGAGACATTCGTGTTGGATTGCATTGTGTTTGGTCTGTCTTCTTCGTTGGTTCCTTTGGAAGGATTCTGGGTCAAGCTCCTTTTAAAAGGATTAATGCCACCAGAGTTGTCCATGATTTCATTGGTTTTTGCAGGAGCGTAGCCATAGTGATGTTCTGGAAATACAAAAGCAGTACTGTTCCATCATTGCTGTCTGAAGAACGTCAACGTGATTGATTCCTGGGGCATGTTCCTAGACCTTGGGGTCAAGCGAGAACCCGCGAGTTCCTGCATCTTGAATAATTAAACTACATTTGGTCTTACGATAACATCTGCGAACACTCTCGTCTTGGTTTTCGAGATGGCGTTCAGTATTGTCACAGCTTGTTCAATGGAATTTGATGCAAACCTTAGTTGTCAGCCATGTTGGAAAACGCGCAAGAACTCACAAGTCGTTCAAAATTTGAGTCTTCCCTCGCGAGACATAGGCGTGAGATCCTTCGATCTTGAACATGCCCCTGGATGATGCTGATCTTCAGTCTGAGGCCCTGATTGGCTGGAGGGCACAGAATACTTCTAAAGGGCCAGTTAGGGAGCAGAATATAACCAGGACCACATCTGAAGTAGCCTCCTAACTACTGTCCTCTAAACTTCTACTGTCTCCTAAACATGCTTTCTCTCGATTAGTGTCCATTGATTAATACACAATGGGCAGTGAGTGAAAAAATGCATGATGCTTTTTCTAACTGCACTGTGGAAGCGTTAAAGGCATCCTGCCCTTGTTGTATAAAGGCACCGCCATTTACTTTGATATACTGCTCCCTTCAAAAGCATGTCCTCAAAAGTATGTATCGCGGACTATCGTTAATCCATGACTGTTTGGTTAACTTCCTGAAAATTCTTTGCATGAATCCTCTGAAAGTATATCATCTATTTAAACCAAAGTACTCTTCATTGTGAGAAAAATTTTCCCCTTGACTTTCTCATCCAGAGTACTCAACTTATATGCTTGAGTGTTATGGAAAAACCTAGTAAGTCTGATTATGGTCAAAACTGAGTTAGGTCCATTTTTTGTACTTACTAGGCTTTGCCTCATCACATATAGTAAGATGCATTAAAAAAATTCCTGATTCCCTATGTTTTGCTATAGCAAAACCAAACAAGTGATCGGTTTTTAATAGTTTCAGAAGCAAAAACCTAGTAAGTTTATCCTCCTGAGTTTTTCCCGCATTAAATTTTCTAATTTTTGTTATGGCAAAACCGAACACGTTGAAGTAGCCAATTATGAAGCAGTGTTCCTATTACATGATCTGTCAGGTCAGTGCCCATGCAGGGCATTGGATGTGCAGGACGTTCATGGTCTGAATTCATAATTCTCGTAATTCACGTGATGATAACGACTGAAAAATTGCTTCAGCAGGGGAACAGATGGTAGAGTTAACACTGAAAAACTGTCAAACACCACTGCAACTACGTAATTGCAAGGTTTTTGTCCATCATATCGGTAATTGATATTTTACATTTTTTGATGGAAAAACCTTGTCATCATATTGCCATGGATGCTTACAAAAAAGAAAAAAAAAATCTTCCTTAAATATTTCTTCTTATGCATTAAACAAATAACTGCCAAGTCAGTTTCTTTGTCGGACAAGAGCTTAAACTCCAGAGGGATACAGTTTTCTGTCTTTCTCTCAAAATCTGCTTTTTGGTACTTGCTAGGTTTTTCCATAACGCTCAAGTATAGTAGGATAGGAAGCGGTTTCAAACATGACCTAGAACTCCAACCCAATGTGTTGTACTTCACTCGTCATGGTAGGTCTTCCCTCTGGTCTCATCCCTCAGGACTTCAAGGAGCAGATTGTTCACCATCTGGCCACCATCATGCTGATCAGTTTCTCCTGGTGTGTGAATTACATCCGGGCAGGGACTCTGATCATGCTGGTGCATGACGCCTCCGACTATCTCCTGGAGGTAGGCTTGTGCTGCTGTGTATCGCCTGCTTGTGGCACCAGGACCATGGACAAGTTTTGCGTCTCCGGCTGTCCTCTCGCTAAGAGGCCTCTGTTTTTACAAATGTCTGCTGTTTGTGAGGGGCAATAAGACGGCATCACCAAATACTTAACTTGCTTATGCATCAGAGATACGCTTTCTTGCGAAACAACTTCAGTCTTATATTTAGCCTTACTTTCATACTTAAGACTGTGCACCATTTGCTGATCTTGCTTCTATAATTTTTTTTGTCAAGTAATATGACAAAATCGCCTGTGAGGTAGATATTCTGCCCATCTTTGGTTGCCAATAGGGTAGGAATATTTCCTCTATGAAGGAAAAGCAACTATGAAAAGCCGATAAAAAGATGTTTTTAAATATCAATGCATGACTATACTCATGTGATCTGGAAAAACCTAGTACATAAGTCACTTTTGGGAGAAACTGAGTTTGAACCTCATTTGCAGTAATTAAGAGTGGTGAGAATCTTAAAACACTAGCTATTAGTTATTTGAACTGTCAAAATCAAGTTGTTTTTTTTTTTTGGTTGGGAAAAGTCCAGAATCTAAAGGTTTTTGTTCAGTTACAAGAATACTTGCCACCAATAAATTCACTAGGTTTGTCCAGATCACAGGAGTATAACCCTTAAGGTGTATGTTTTGGAGAGCGAGAGAGAGAGAGAATGTTTCCCAGTACTTGACAAATAGATCCTGCCTTCGACTTTTATCATCCTCCTCTGTACTTCAAGATGATGAGATGAGTAGAAGATTGGTGGATGCATTTACTGGGGTGTTGGGAGACACCCAGCAAGAGAGAGGGAGGGGGACACTGAGTTCAGAAATGTGTATTGAATTCGAAGCTGCTTCATTTGACCTTCTTACATTGAGTCATTAAATGAGTCACTCACTTAATTCCTTTTTCCACTGAACTGAGTGGTGTCCTACTCGGCGCAGGCGATGAGGCAGTGTAGGTTTTTTAAGCATAATGATTTGAAAGCAATTAGGGATGAGTAAGCCGATCCCGGATCCGTTATTTTGGGAGAGAAATTGCCCAGACCGGTTCTCGATGTCTGTTCGTGTTTATTTTAGGACTGTGTTTGTCTGATCGGTTGGCTTTAATTTATTGCCCTCTAGCGGCCAAGTCGCGGAAGTGCAGGCAAATTGTGATTATCTCACAGTAAAAGTATGTGACTCGGTCTTTCTCTCCCGCTCTTAGTCAGCAAAGATGTTTAACTATGCAGGCTGGAGGAAGACCTGCAACTACATCTTCATCCTCTTTGCTGCTGTCTTCATTATCACTCGCCTTGTAATCTTCCCCTTCTGGTGAGAATCTGACTTTTCACTTCGAATTAATACTGTGCAAATCTTCACCATAAGCCATTCTGTTGTGGCATTAGTAATATGTTCTTTTGATAGAACATAGTTTGATAAAATATGCAGCTGAGAAACCCGTCATTGCAAAACTTTGATGTTACAAAATTGTACTTTTAAAGTTTGTGCGTGAATTCAATGTACAGATATGCCATTTGAATGTTATTACCTGATCGCTCTTGTGATGTCACAAACACATAATTGTAAACAATCAAGTTATTGAACTCTGACGTTTTTGAAATTACAAAATTGCCAATATTCAGAGAGGTTTTAGTGCTGGCTGAGTGTCTGAATTTAATTTGAATGTGAGTGGCCTTCTGGGAAGGCTAATGCTGAGGCTTCTGTGTGGAGCTCTTAAGGACGAATCTCTGCGTGTCTCCCCCAGGATCATACACTGTACCTGGGTGTACCCCGTAACCATATACCCCCCGTTCTTTGGGTATTACTTCTTCAATGGGCTGCTGTTCGTGCTGCAGTGCCTACACATCTTCTGGGCCGTCCTGATTCTGCGCATGGCCTTCAAATTCCTCCCAGGAAACGTACGTGGGTTGTGTATTTCCACTCTGTGTGTGTGCGTGCGAGCCTGCGTGTGTGTGTGTGTGTGTTTGTATGTCTGTGTTTGTGCACGTGCATGTGTGTGTTTGTGTGCTTGTCTTCAAGTGAGCCTGTGTTTGCGCCTCGGCAAGTACACACATTTGTGTGTATGGGTGCATAATTTCTAGGCGAACAATTACGAGTGCATGTGGACGTGTGCACACCTCCATTATGTTTGTGAGTGTGCGTCTGTGTTTGTATGCATCTGTCTAGGAGAATTTGACTAATTGTAGCCCCTGGATGAAGTCGGGCGGTTAGTATGGATTCACGCGTGTTATCTCCGCCGCCGCCTCCGCGTTCAGATACTTCCTTGTGGACGCTGTACAGGCTGTAACTTTTGACTGATTACTTTCATATTTGGTGCGGACATGTTATACTTCAGTAATGACACCTATTGATTTTGGTTGCTATGGCGACAGTATTGGCCAAATAATACGCAAAAAAGGGGAGAAGCGGGCTTTTGGGGGCTACAATCGGGCGGTTGCAGCCGACTGGACTGTCTAGTTGTATTTGCGTGTGCACTTGTGTGAATGCTGCTGTGTATGTGGTGTCTGTGTTCAGTGTTCCATTTGGCTTGTTTGTCTAAAGGAAGGGCTCAGGTACACACTCTGTTTCCTCACTCCTCTGTTTCGCTTCTGCATATCAGAAAATCGTGGAGGACGAGAGGAGCGACCGCGACGAGACAGACGAGTCGGAGGAAGAGGAGGAGCAGGACAAACCCACCAAAAACGGCCCCATGCGGAACGGTCACCCTGCCCTCAACAACAACCACCGCAAGACCGAGTGACCCTCGCGCAAGGGCAGGGCTCAGCAGGGGGCGTGGCAGGACGCGAGAATGAGGAGCCAACTACAGACACACCCACACTGATGAACACTACTCACAGACACACCCACTCCCTGCTAAAGACCAACCTCTCAAACACCTGCCAGTCGTCCCGTGGCGGTCTTCATACATAGATGAGCAACACTAAAATCCTCCTGCTTTCTCTGTCTGCGGAGAGTTGAGAGAGGGAGAGAGGGATAGCAACGCCATTAGCATAATCTGAACTTTTAGTGCCTTAACAGTCAGGTTGTGTCTCTTCTTTCTCTGTCTCTCTCCCTCTCTCCCTCCCTCTCTTCCCTCTAGTCTTATTCACTAACCTTGTTCGGCTGTGTTGCTGTTTTCATGTTGACTGCCTTCCCCCGACACACAAAAAGTTAGTCAAAAAAAAAAAAACCTGAGGAAGGATTTGAGTCATTTCGACTGTGCAAAGTGCCCGTGATCTGTGATTGGTCCTAGTGCTGACGACTTCTCCATGCTGTCTGCTCGGGGGGTGGCAGTGCCCTTTTTTAATTTATTTTTATTTTCATTTTTTTTTTCTTCATTATGTGGCATAATTGCCACTTTGGCCTGGCCGAGCCATGCTCAGACCATGGGGGAGATGTGTGAGCCAGTGTTGGGCTGCCGACAAACTGAAGTGTCATTACAAGCCCTCTTCCCCCCCACTTTTGTAGCTTGGTTCAGTCCATGGGAGGCCTCAGTGGAGGGGCCTGCCTTGTGTCCATAGGTCATGTGGGTCGTATGCAGAACACCAAGGGAGTTATGTAACTGGTGTTTCAAGAGCAGCAGCTCTTTGCATATTCACTGCGTAGGGCCATTCTGAGACTGTGCCATTTTGTCTAATCTGACATATCGTGTCAGTGGTGTTCTACCGTTTTTAAAGTTCAATAAAAAAATGGTCATAGAAGAAGAAATTGTATTGAATGATTCTAAGATAGGCCAGAAACTTAGCTGTTTTTGCTCTCATGGAGTGTATGAATTTTTGTTTTTTTCATCTTCATCAAATGCTAATATTTTTTTCTTCCTGGAGCATGAATCATGCAAAATTAATTAATATTATTGTAATAGATTTATTTCTTCGGTTTATTTTCTAATGAGATATTTTTACTTTAGTTTTAATTTTATTTTAAAACTGAAGAACAAAAGTTGCCCAGGCGCCAAGATTGAGCATATTTCAATCCTGCTTACCATAATTGTCCAATCATTTCAAAGATAGCCAAATTTGGTAAAGAAGTGTTTTATGTCGACTAGTACAGTGCACCATGCAGTATTCTAATCTAGTTCCATTGATTTATTTTTACAGTATTGTACTGTTCATATTGTTATTTTAATATGTTCAGTGGCTTTCCAATGTGGGCCAAAAACTACACAAAAGTGCGTATCTACAAAGACTGAGTTTGCATGTGGACTTCGGCGTTTGGAGAACTGCCAAGTGATTCCAGTTTTTTTTTTTTTCTTTTTTTTTTTGAATTCTGGGTTTACAATTTAATTTATGCCAAGGGTTTGAAATGAGGACAGCTCTGCCACCTGGCAAAGAGTAATGAAGTTTAAAAAAGGCCAAAATGAGATTTGTTTATTCATTTGAACTGTTCTTTTTTGTTTTGTTAAGTGCCTTATCTGTAAAGTGTGGATCCCTGTCTGTATGTTCCTAACCCCTCTTAAGCTCTTATGTCCCAAATTCCTCCTATTCCTGTCATCTCATTGCTACTCATTCTCATTGGCCATTGCCAAACTCAATCACCCAATCACACTGTACTGCTGTGGTCTTTCATTCCATTTTGCTCATAATTCTAACCATGGCTGCCACAAGTCCCCATCCACCCCTTTCCTCTCACTTGTTCCAGTAAAAAACAGCAGCTCCCTTATTTCAATGTTTTAATTTTGTATTTTTTTGTTATGATGCCAAAATATAAGATACAAATTATGACTGGTTAAGTGTGTGCTGGTCTTTCTTGTTTGGTGTACTTTGCAGTGTGGGTGATTTTTTTTTTTTTTTTTGGGGAGGGGGGGGGTTGTAAAGTTTGAGGTTTCTATTGGGTTTGGTGCAGAAAAGTGAAGATTGAATGAATTAATGGTGTTCTGTGGAATTAATGTCAGAAATTCTGAGACTGGTGTGATGCTGCTCCGACCTTGAAAAGATGCAGTAAAAGCGAAAGGTAGGTTAACATTCCACCAAGGTGGAAACTATTTGGCTGGGTTGTCTGATGAATTCATTCAAGGCGCAGGATCACAAATGGGTGATTACAATGTTCTAAACTGAACTGGTGATAATCGCAGGTAATGGAAAACTGTAGGCGTGTAGAAATCATAGCATTGAGTTTTATGTTAAATTCCAAAGAACCTACTTTTCGTGGACTAAATACTATAAAGCAAGTCGCGAAAGTCAAAACTAAAAGGCCTTCACAACTTAGGACTTTGGACCAAAAATCTTTATCTCAATACATATTTGTAAAGGACAGGAGATTCATTTGCTTCGCAATAAAACTGTTTTGAAGGGGAGTGGGTAATGCTGCCACGCAGCTGTCTGGGCCGTATATCCAGAGCGAATCACAAGATTGCAATCGTCCTACTTTCTCAATAAGGAAAAGCCCTCATGGAAAGCATTTGGATTTTACGGGCAGTGAATGCATACTGTGTCTATCTGGGTGCAGTTAATTCACCTGCATGTGAGTATGCATATTATTACATTTCAAATCCATTAGATTGTCATAAATCAGTTGTGAAAGCAAATCATTTTCAAAAAGATGCCCTGGCTGGGAAATGGATGTTTTCTCATCCATGAATAACAGAAAGGAAAATGTTTTCTCCAGAACTATTTGCTCTGGCTGATTTACCAATTGTACATCGAATATTTTAGATCAGTGGTTCCCAACCCAGTCCTCAAGGACCCCCTGCCCTGCAGGTTTTTTCTCTTTTTCTACTCTTTCACACCTGATCCATTTAAGGGCTTCATGCTGATTGGTTGAAAAAGATCTACCTGAACAGGGTGTGTATGAAGGTGCATTGGGCCTTAAATGGATAAGGTGTGCAAAAGTAGCTGCAACAAAAACCTGCCGGACAGGGGGTCCATGAGGACTGGGTTGGGAACCACTGCATTAGATGACGCCACTCTTTTGTCCAAGGTTTGTTTTTATTTTGTGTAAACTAGTACGTTGGTCTTAGCTGGACAATCATGATTACTGAGCTGGTATCAGTCAGATCCATGGCTCTGGTATCAGTCAGCCCTTGGGGAATTTTATTGGCTGACTTGTTTTTCCATCCATTGAACGGGCCAGATGGTGCAGTGCCCTCTAGTGGACGAATGTCATTACAGCTCTGCCCCCTCCATGGCAGAAGGAAGTGGTGACATTTCCAACTTTTCAAGGAATCAAAGAAAAACATGTCCGTTGGTTGCTCTCTCACAAAGAGCAACATTGAAAGCAAGTGTTTAGGTATTTGCAATACACATTTTATGCCTCTCAAAATGATATGATTTAAATATATTTACCCCTTTTTAGACCCTTTTTTGGCAGTTACTTCACTTTGCCTTGAGATTCTTAGTCAGAGCGCAAAAAAAAAAAAAACAATGGCAGAAGGTTTCTAAGTTAAAACTATTCCTTTACTATATACTACTATAAACCATTTCTAAAACTATATAACACTCCAGATCATTGTCACTGTGGTAACCATGGCAAAATCACATTGGTGTTAGCACTAGGTCCAAACGTGTAGTTTTCATTCTGATAGAACACCAAGTTCAAAGGCCTATTTCATCAAACTACACTGTCGTTGACAAACTGGGCATTCCCAGCTCCACAAGCACATTGACAGTAAGCTGCTGCATGCATCATACTGGCCTACATTTTATGCTCAGGCAGATAAAACCTGATTTTGGACTTACACTTTTCTTGAACTTGAGTATAAATCAGAAAACTTCAGCATGTTGACTGCCTCGCAGCTTTAGTGTATAAACAAAGGGCTGCAGAAAGAAGCTACGTGATTGGCTGTATTTGAAAGCAAAATGAAAGCTGAAATATCATTGGTCAACACTTACTTCCATAAAGCAATGTATTTCCATTGTTTGTTGGATAAATCTTACTGAGAGGAAAACATTTACCATGGCAGAAGGAAGTATGTTACAGTGATTGTCACATACTTCCGCCTGCCATGGTATTTCGTGTTTGAGGTGTAACATACTTCTTTCTGCCACCACCGTATCTCTGTAGATTGATTAGATATCCCATAGATTGTTAGCTAAAAATGATGTAACATACTTTCTTGATACTCAGGGTATGCATAACTCATTTTTGGCCAAAATGCCACTTGCTTCTTTTTGCCATGTGGGGGCGGAGCTGTGGTAGCATTCTGTTTGAGCTGTCCAATGACTGTACCGCGTGCTCTCTATTCGAGGTGCATCCCGCCACAGTCAATGAGCGCCACCTTCCGGTCATGGCAAAACGCACTGGAAGCACCCCTGTTCAGAAATTATTGACCCAAAAAAAATTAATAAAATAAGGTTGCTATAGAGCACTTCAAATAGGGAACTTCAAATAAGGACATACTTATAAGTGAAAGCTTTCCGGATATAACCAATATGATCAAAATCAGGTAAACAGTTAAAAAACCTCAAATATTTATACATAAATATCGGTAAAACTACAGTTTTAGAGAGAATAAAAAACTTATTTTTGTACGGTTTTCACAGCCAACAGCGCAACAGGAACTAACCATTTTGACGCATAACCATACGCATCCAAATTGGTGAAGCACTACATGCCTTGTTTTGCCATGACCGAATGTTTAAGCCAGCTTACCACGAGAGAGTGGGCTTTGCACTGTGTAGTTTTTCTCTGCGTCACTGGAGCTGTCGCTAACGTCTAGTAAAATGATAACTGTGCAAAGCATGGTAATATGCCCACATGGCCGCCTTTCCGCTGGCGTGTTATTGGAGTTTAAAATTGAGGTCACTTCTCCCTGTATCTACAGCAGTTATTAACCCTTGTCAATGACACAAAACCAAGAAAAGAAACTCATACAAAAGATTTAAACCACTTGGCTGTAGAAGAAAGTCAGGGCTAACCAACCAATACTGACGTACTGTACCACATTACCAAAATGAATAGGGGTCCTCTTCATATCACTATTTGCCCATAAAACAAAAATGAGAAGGATACAGAAAAAATAGTACCGTGTAGAGCTAGAACAAGCAACATATAAGCTGTATATAGGGATGTGCCAAGTTCGATGCCAGAGCTCCATGATAAATATTCCAATCATCAAATGGGTATCCCCAGCATATCATTATTGCCACACAAAACAAAAACGAAAATGATTCGACCCAAAACTACCACGAGTAAGGGCAAACTATATACTAGCCATTCTCTTATCGAATTTTAACCGTTTCATATATTGGGATGTGCTTAAATTTGGTGCCACAGCTCCAGGAAAAATTATATAATGATCACCATAATCAATACGGAACCTGTTCATATCAATATTGACCAACAAAATAATCATGAAATGGATACCGCAAAAATTACAATGACAACAATCTATATATACTGCAGGCCATATATTTGGATGTGATAATTTTGGTGCCTCAACTTCTTGAGTAATTTTCCGATCATCACCAAAATCAATAGGGATCCTCTTTATATCACAACTGACCCCAAAAAAGAGAAAAGGATTCAATAAAAGTTGTACACTGTAGAGTGAGAACAACCTATATATACACTGATTAGCCACAACAAAACCTATTGTTTTAGGTCCACCTTGTACTGCCATAATAGCCTCGGCAAACTGACGTCCACTTGAGTTCTCAGTTTGTTGGTTTCCCAGCACAATATTTCCCAGGGCCTTGCACTCCTTCCAGGAGCTTGTCTTCTTGCCTCGGTGCACTTGGCTCCATCACGTCCCCAGGTAGATGGTGTACATGCATCGAGCCGGTACACTTGATGTTAAAGAAAATGGGACTTACTGAACCAGGCAATCTTTTTCAATTGCTCCAAAGTCCAGTTCTGATGCTTATTTACCCATTGTAAGTGCTTTTGAAGGTGGACTGGGGTAAGACTGGTCACCCACTGATCAGCAGCTACAAAACCATATATGCGCCTAGGTCTGATTGTGTTTTGTGACTCATTCCTTGCACAACTATTATTAACTCCCTAAATCCAACGTCCCCATAGCGATAACGCTGGTATTACGGGATTTTCAATAGGATTTTCAATAGCGTGCAGTGAGCCTCTGACCCTTAAATGCATGATTGCTTTCAAGCTGTTCCTGTTTAAGATCACTTGATTAATAATCACTATTTTTTTTTTCTGAATAATCAAGACTGATATGTAAGCTTGTAATAAGAAATTATAAAGAAATGGCAGGTGGTTACATTGACACCATACTTAATGGTAATATTGCTGGGATGGAAAAAATAATAAAAAGAATAAGAATTAATTAATCCAATATTTTCTCTGAATTTCATCTCCTGTTTTAACTATTTTTTTCAGCAGTGCAATCTAATTACTCAGGCTGGTAGGCCACGAGTCTAAGTTTCGGCTCCGTTCCTTTTTTTTTTTTTTTTTTTTCGGGGTTGCGATTGTCCTGCTCATGCGCGCGCGCGCTTTCGCGATTGGCCCAGGCCTAGACCCGGCCCGAGTACAGGCTCTGAGGAGCCTCTTGTTTATTTTAAGATTACTCTTAATATAAATGTTTTCTGCGTTCAAAAAATAGGCTACATTTGCGGGGAAGAGCAGTTGCACACTCCTTCCCGTAATGCTGTAATTATGAATTCATCAACTTACCAATACGTCTCAGGTTGAACGTTGGTAATCGAATGATTGGTAAATTTGTTATTAGTGCATGGCGAAAGTTTGATGCATGGCATGCATGTAAAATCATTTGAAATGCCATGCCATGTGACAAACTTTCATGGTCGCAAAATTATTGATGAGGCCTTTATTGTCCAGCTTCTGGGAAGGTTATAAAAAGGCTACAATATGAGATTGTAAGAACGGTAATTGTTTAATTCAATTGTGAGAAAGGAAATCTAAACCTTATCTAACTGCCATCTTTAGCGGCATCTCCTGCATTTTAATTCAAGATGGCACTTTGAGAAATTTCAGTTAATTGTCGTCCATGCAATCTCATATTGTAGGCTTCCTCATTGACGCAGAGCAGTATGTCTTTATCAGTGATGGCTATGCGGCTTGTTGGTAGCCTATTCGCTTAGTAAATTAATGCAATTAATTGTCTGATTATTAATTGGAAACATGTTTAGAGTTAACCTGCATTATAGTAATGTCACTGGTTGTAGAAAGTTTTATTTTTACATACGCAAACGTCACACGTTGACCTGTATCGGCAAAACTGTTTTTTTTTTTTAACAGTGGATATTTTGCCGTTAACCGGTTTTACATTTCTACGGCTATTTGGTTGTAACTTCCAGTACACGTGCAGATGTATCATTTTCATGCGTACTTTGTTTTTACACCACAGCGAAGGGTTCGCACAGGATCGCAACCTTGTGTGCATGAGCAAAGGGTTCGCTTGCGATTATGGCCTCACATGTGATGCATACAAATCAGTGGATAACAATGAACAGTAATAACTTCGCCATTTATTTGCTAGCTTGCATTTACATGCATCAAAAATAACTAGCTAAATCAGCAAAAAGGCTTTCTAGCTAGCTAGCTGACATTAGTTTGCTTGCTTAGCTAGTTAGATCGCTAGCAACAGTTATATTTGGTGCTTGTAAGTCATTAAAAAATAAGTGAAAAGCCATTATTTCACTAGCTAACTTAGCTAGAGTTCAACTGTGAGCATTTAGCTCACTAGCTGGCATTAATATGCACCAGATATAAAGATTGCCAGCTAATGTCAACTAAAGAAACCAACAAACTAGCTCGCAAGCTGGGCCAATAAGATAGATCGCCTGCACAACTACCTATTTGTGGTGCATATACATCAATAAGAACAGTAAATCGCAATTATTTTGCTACTTAAATTGTGTTCGATTAGCAAGTGGTCATGGATTAGTTGTGGAGCTAGGTTAGTTACGCATCGACAAGGCTGATTAGCTCACTCGCTAGTTACTGAGTTTTCATGCTAACTAATATTGGCCTAAGATACTTGGCTATCAATGCAAATTGGTTGGTACTTGTAGCAAAACCAATTTTGCTACAACTAGGCAACTATCAACTGGGTAAGCCAAACTAAATAGGCTAGACCGAAGAGTAGCTAACTAATTAGCACAGTCTCACTAGGCTAAACAATCAAGTATGGCAAGGCATAATTTGTAACCCTTAAAGGGATAGTCCACCCAAAAACTATAATTTGTATATCAATTACTCACCATTAGATGTCTCGAACGGACAAGGTTATTTTTCACCTGGCGCAACTTTATGGCCACTGGAAAGTTTTTAAAAATTTTCCAAATTCCTTTTTTGCTGGAAGCAAATGGGGTCACCCAGTAGCAACGGTAAAAAGTCCACAAAACGTCCGTTGACAAACTTTCAAACCATTATCCAACGCATCGTCCAGTATAATCAAAGTCTGCTTTGTCCACTCGTATCCTCGAACTCTAGAAACGTGGTTATTTTTCGCTAAAAATAATAAAATACCACAGTTATGCTTCAAGTAAGCTCGCGCATTCAACGGAAGTCCCGCCTCCGGCTCGTTCCCAGAGACTAATAAAGTTTTTCAGAGAAGGGAGAAGACGTGTTTCAAAAACTTTGGAACAGCCTTTGGATCATCATGCGAAAGTATGGTATCGCTCAGAAACTGATCCAGATGGTCAAGACCCTCTATGAAGACTTTCAGTGCTCCATCATTGATGAAAGTGAAACCACAGACTGGTTCCCAGTGATGACTGGAGTGAAACAGGGATGCTGCATGTCAGGATTCCTTTTCCTGCTTGTGATCGACTGGGTCATGCGGCAGACAGTAGAGGGTGAGCAAACTGGGATTTGATGGAACATCACAACCATGTTGGAGGACTTCGACTTCACAGACGACTTGGCCCTTCTCTCATTAACAATGAACTGTCTTCAGTCCAAGAGAACCAAACTAGAAGACAATGCAGCAAAGTTGGGCTAAAACTGAATGCTAAGAAATGTAAAGCAATGAAAGCAAAGTGAGGAGGAGAAGATGGAATTGGGTAGGACATGTTCTGAGGAAGGACAGGGCAGATGACTGCGCTGTGGCCCTCAGGTGGGCGCCTGCGGGAAGAAGGAAGAGGGGCCGCCCAAAAACAACCTGGCGGCAAATGGTGGAGGTGGAGCTAAACGGCGCAGGCTGGACAACCTGGAACGCAGCACGCTGGGCAGCCGCGGACCGACTCCAGTGGAAGAAGGATGTTCGAGCCTTGTGTGCCTCCTGGCACAGAGAGAATTAAGGTTAAGGAATGCCAGCTAGCAAGCTAAATGCTCACGGTTCAATTCTAGATAAGTTAGTTAGCGAAAGACGTCAAGTGCAAATGCGCCATGACTGTGTATCAGAAGTCACGACCAAATAGCCATAGAAATGTAAAACCAGTTCACGGTGAAATAGCCATCACGTGTTTTAAATGTTTTCTTAAACATAACAACCCGATCAGACACTGACACCGAAAAAAAGTATATATACCGTTTTGTGAGCTATGGGAATTCAGTAGCTTCAAAAGACATTGACGTTTTATGTCACCATTTATATGGATAGGAAAATGCTTTATTACTATTGCAATGAACAATAATGTAAGTTGAGGGGAAGTAGTAATTCTACTGATGAATCCTCGCAACTGAACAAATTAAAGCTTAGCTGCGAATTTGGTAGCATAAATGGAAACAGGTTTGGAAAAGTAATGTGCTTAAAGGCGAGGTGAAAGCCGGGCAATTATCCTTCCAATGGCAAGCCCCGAGTGGAAGAGGTTAAAATTCTCTTTAACATGTGGTACAGTTGCTCTCCTGTCAGTTTGGACCGGACGGGATAGCCTTCATTGTCCTTGTGCAACGATGAGCCTTGGGCGCCCAATGCCCTGTTGTAGGTTCATGGTTTGTCCCTCTTTGGACCACTGTTGGTAGCTATTCACCATTGCGGACTGGGAGCCCCCACAGAAGCCTTGCCTTGTCAAAGTCTCTCACATCCCATTTCACCCATATCCAACATATAGACTACAAGAGCCAAGTGTTTGCTTACAGTCTAAGGTCTGTCTGTGTCCTTAACATGTGCCATTGATAGAAGATAATAAAAGTTGCTTCATCAGTGAGTAGTTTTAATGTTTTGGCTCATCGGTGCAAGCCATGAACTGGGATATGCTACATTCGGTGCCACAGCTCCGTGAAAAATTTTTCCAGTCATCACCAAAATCAAAAGGGACTGTGTTCATATCGCCACTGACCAAGAAAACAAAAATGAAAAAAAAAATCCTACAAAAATTGTGGTCTGTAGAGTGAGTGAGTGAGTAAATTGTGGACAGAACGGTAGGCGGATGGGGGCGATCACAATATGTGCCCATCCCGTGGAGTGGACGTATAACAATAGCATCTGGATCAACAGTTGCCTGTTTCTAACTGCTGTCTGTGCTCGGGTTTTTTAGGAGTGGTGAGAATATGGTGGAACTGGAAAGCTTGAACGGAAAATAAGAAGAGTAACTTTTGTTGTGATAATATTAGTGCATCTACACTAGCAGCTCAGTAAACAGCTGTTATGTCACTGTTCCACTGTGTCTCCTGTGCGTATGTCAGGATGTGTCAAATGGCCTTCTAAAAGCATTCCAGGAATGTATGTTACTGCTTTTGCATCCTCTTACACCTTCTTGAGTGGAGGACTGGGAATTCCGAGGTATAGAATCCAGCTGAACGACCATTAAAACATCCATAGTTCAGATTTACCTACATTCAGCCTCATTTATGATCAGGTTATATGCAGGCCTTTATGGCAGTAACACATATTTATGATCGATTTGCTCTCAATTATTAATATATACCTGTGCAAACGTATTATTGACTCACCCAATTGGTGCAGTGTACTTGAAGAATTCACCTCTGACATGAAAACCAAGAGTGGATAAACATTTGACTCAAGTAATTGGGGTGAAGTAGTTCGCTGGCGGGCATGATGCGAGCATGGCAGCGTGCCAAGGGCTTGGCTCATTTACACATCGCCTCATGCCAGAAACATGACTGCGTTCATTTGAGCTTGTTGGTGCCCTTTAACTTTTCCACCTACTGCCCTCCCTGGAAAGGAACAGAGCCTTTCTGTTTCGAGCAGGCTGTGATCACGACTGAACCTGCAAAGCGAGTCCTCGTATTCGCAGCTTCTCTCCAGTGTCCTGTGCTGATTGGACTTTCACAAGGGCCAAGTCTATTAGCTAGGTGACTGGAAGGGCGCATCTCTGAAGAGGCAAAGCTTGTGAGGTGCTCCCAATCATCAGTGGTAAATACCTCCCAGCATGAGGAACAAACCACAAACTGGCGACTGTGTGTAGGGCCTCGAAGACTCACTGATGTGTGAAGACAACAAAAGCTATCCCGTCTGGTCCAAACTGGCAGAAAGGCTACTAAGACACAAGACATGGAAAATTTTAATGACGGTTATGGGAGGAGTGTGTCGCAATAAACAATGCATCGCACCCTGCTGTATACGGGGCTGCGTTGCCCCAGACTGGTCAGAGCGCCCATGCTAACCCTTGTCCTCTGTCAGAAGTGGCAATGATGGGCATATGAGCATGTGAATTAAATCTTCTGCAATGGAACAAGCTTGCCTGGTTTGTTGAGTCCTGTTCTCTTTTACATCTAGTGGGCTGTCGGGTAAGGGTACACCAATTACCTGAGGAAGAGATGGCGCCAGGATGCAGTGTGGGAAGAACACTAGGTGGTGGAGGGATGTATGATGTTCTGGGCAATGTTTTGCAAGGAAGCCCTGGTACCAGGTATTCATGAAGATGTAAGATTAACGCGTGCCACCAACCTAAACGTGTGTTGCTGACCAGGTACACCCCTTCATGGCACCAGTATTCCCTAAAGCCAGTGGTCGTTTTCCACAGGATAACGCACCCCTGCCACACTGCTCAAATATTTATGGAATGATTTGATGAACATGTCTGAAAGTTCATGGTGTTGCCCTGACCTCCAAAGTCCCCAAATCTAAATTCTAAAGGGATTTACTGCTTATGTCTTGGTTCCAGATACTACTGTACAGAGCACCTTCAAACATCTTGTGGACATAATGTTTTGGCTCACCAGCACATAAAATGCAGGTCTAATGCATTGTGCCATGTATGTTTTTTTCAAAACGTTTCATAGAGGATAGTTCAGTGAAAGTCCATACGAACATGGTCAGCTTAGAGGTGAATTCAGTGTTAGCCATGAATGTTCTTTTTCAGTATTCAAGGATTTCTTTTTTCCAATACATTTTTTTTTCAATTCAAGATGATTTATCTGCGTGAATGTCAACAAGAATATTGCCAAAGCTCCTATTAAAATTCATGGTAAACAACAGAACTACCAGTAAAATATAAAAAAGAAAATATTGTCGAGAATACTCTGATGTCAGATCACACTCCGACTTGACACTCAGTCAGTAATCACATAAATTGGTTGTCCTACGCATAACGCTGGACCCTGGACCCTGTAGGCTCATAAATAAAATCTCTCGTCTGTTCGGTCCGAAGATATGTGTCAACCAGTAAAAAGTTAAAACAGGGAGTGGGCCTCCGTACTTGTGAATTGTGACCTATTGGGTAAGGTTAGAATTAGGGATAGGTTAAGATTAGGGTATGGGTTAGGGTTTGGCATGCATTGCTTATTGTTAAGGTTAAGGAAAGGCTGCAGAGACACAAAGAAAGGAAATCAATGTAATGCCCTCACTAGGATACAAGTACTGGGATATGTGTGTGTGTGTGTGTGTGTGTGTGTGTGTGTGCGCGCTTGGAATCCAATAAATTGGATTTTAAGGCCATTTTCTATTCCCTTACTTAATTTTTAGAAAAGACTGATTTTGTCTAAATAAATATCTAAATATCAATATAAGGAACAATGTGATATAAATGTGTTTTTTAATTTTGCCTATTTGGGTATCAGTTGCTCCTGTGGCTGTGGTGGTACCTTGTACATAGGAACAATTGTCTGCACCCATGTGGAAAGGTACTGCATTGTACAAACCCCAATTCCAATGAAGTTGGGACATTGTGTAAAGCGTGAATGAAAACAGAATGCAATAATTTGCGAATCTCATAAACCCACATTTTATTCACAATAGAACACAGACAACATATTAGATGTTGAAAGTGAAACATTTTACCATTTCATGAAAACTATTAGCTCATTTTGAATTTGATGGCAGCAACACTTCTCAAAAAAGTTGGGACAGGGCCATGTTTACCAATGTGTAGCATACCCTCTTTTTTTTAACCACAGTCTGTAAACATCTGGGAGGTGAGGAGACCAATTGTTGGAGTTTTGGAAGATGTCACAGTCTGGTCTCCTGCTGCGTGTCTCTCCCTCTGCCTGGCCACACCCCTTGTACTGCAATTGTTCTCAGCTGAGTCTCATTACCCAGCCAGCATATTAGCAACTCTGTTTCTCTAACCCATTGCCAGATCGTCGTTGGAGTATACACTACTCTCCAGCCTTTGTCTTCGGTCTGACTTCCTGGAATCGACTCTGCCTGCCTCTGACTACGTCCTCTCGTTCCTGCCCCGGTAAACCTGATTGCCTCTGACTCCGAGTTCTGCCTGTGTGCTTCCTGGTTCCCGTCTGCCGTCTTCCAAGCCCCTGTCCAAGCCACCCGTCTTGTCACTCCACTGCCTGCCTGTGTGGACACGATCCTGTCTGCCGAGCCTCAAGCCAGCCTGCCCTGGTGGCCCAGTGGTAACTCTCCCACCTGCCGTGTGGGCGACCCGGGTCGAATCCTGCCATCGGCACCTGCTCCCTCGAGTCCCCGTAAGAACTCCACTCAAGATCAACGAGTTCCTGATCCTGCTCTGCATTCTGTTTATCCCTGCTCAGAGATCATTAAAAACCAGTAAAACTTCACTCGTGTTGATTATGTTGCATTTGGGTCCTGCCACTCCCCGTGACAAAAGAGGGATATTGTCCCACTCTTGTCAGATGTTGGATTCTCACTGCTCAACAGTCCTGGGTCTTCTTAGCCAGATTTTTCATTTCATGATGCACCAAATGTTTTCCGTTGATGAAAGGTCTGGACTGCAGGCAGACCATTTCAGCACCTACAGCACCTCTTCTACAGCGAAGCCTCTGGCAACATTTGGCGCATTATGAAACAAAAAATATGTTAAAGGAGGCTGCAAAGTATTGAGCAGCTGAAATTCAACATAAAGCAAGAATGGGAAAACATTTTGCTCTCAGAACTACAGCAGTTGGTCTCTTTAATCCCCAAACGCTTACAGAGTTTTGATTGAAGAAAAAGTGAGGCAACACAATGGTAAACACGCCCCTGTGCCAACTTTTTAAAAATGTTTTGCTGGCATCAAATTCAAAATGAGCACATATTTTCCAAAAAACAATAAAATATCTCAGTTTCAACATCTGATATATTGTCTTTGTACTATTTTCAGATAAATATAATGTTCGAATGATTTGAAAATCATTGCATTCTGTTTTTATTTACATTTTACACTTTTTTTGGAAATGGGGTTGTATTTAGAAAATTAGTAATGGAGCAAGACCTTTATTGTTTAAACCAGTGCCTCCTATTTGTAAGTCAACCTGAGTTTTACAACATTGAGTCATCATTATGAATAATTAACAAGTTCCTGGGCTTGAGGCCATGATGTTAAAGTATGGCACAACCACCATATGTGGGTGCAACGTACCATTATTGAAAATGGAAATTGATTAAGTTTTGCATCAACCCTCTGGTTTCATTAATATTATCATGATTGTTTACTGTTATGAGTACCATGAAGTTCCATATGTACGGGAATGTGGATGACCAACTTTTCTAGTTTGTTATGGAGGTTGTGTGATATATTGTGTCAGAGCAACAAAGCCTGCACAAAAGATTGATGGCTGCCTGCACTACATTCTGATAAGCCCACCATGAAGTGGTTGGAATGTGGAAATCATGTGATTCTCTTGGCAAGAATATGATCTATTTCGGGTGAAACACAGATGTCATTTTGTGGTGCACAAACACTGAAAATTCAGCTTGTTCAAATCATGCTCAAACCAAAACTAGTTGTTAGCATCATATCTGCTAGATAAAGTCTGAAAATAGTTTGTATTAATCTTCATCTATGCAAAAGTTATGCTTGTTCAAATCACATTTCCTTGTCAGAGCTCCATGGGCCCACGGACACAACATGTAAAGTCAAAACAATGAGTAAGAATCATTTACACAATAAAACAAAAACTTATTAGTGATCTGGAATAATAATGACATCAATATTCATAGATTTGTGGTTTGAGATCCTATTTATCACTAGATATTTCATAAATAGTCAGATAATTAAGGAAATGTGGGTTACAGGCACAGAACATTTTACTCGTGTTGAAATGCAGACTTTACTCTGCATTTAATATTTTGTTGTTTCTAGTCAATCTTTTCCTTGATGAAACACTGTTTTGACTGGAGTCACAAACACCATGACATTGTCTATAAAAAAGTATGGGTTCTGGAAGAAAATATTATTATCCTTTATTTTACCAGGGACATCTGTTGACATTGAAATCTCTTTTTTCAAGGGAGTCCTGGGGCTTGGGGTGGAGAGGGAGAGGACAAAGTGCACAGCCAGTTAGATCAGGGGATGATTAGGCGGCAGGTTGAAAAAGCCCGGTGGGGAATTTAGCCACCCCCACAAAAGCCCCTGCTCTTGTCAAAGAGTGTCATTGGAGCTTTAATGACCACAGTGATTCAGGACCTTGGTGTAACGTCTCATCCGAAAGATGGCGGCTCCTGCAGTAGAGTGTCCCCATCTCTGCACTGGAGCATTGGGGATAATTCCAAGAGTGGGAAGTTGGCAACCTACTGGCCCACCAACACCAACTTTGTTTTCCCAGGTGGTTTCCCATCCAAGTACTAACCAAGCCCACACGTGCTTAGCTTCCCACACGGAAAGAATCTATATGAACATATAGGTTTTAATATAGGGCCAAATATAGGTTTCGCATATATGCCACGTACATAAAATTAGCCGTTTTCATATATTATAGGTAAACATATGTACCTATATGTCATATATATGCGAAATCTACATGTGGCCCAATATTAAAACTAAAATTTCATTTTTCCCGTTTAACATTCCCAATCGCACTTGGATTGAGAAATCCAATGAAGGAATTATGTACAAGTGTCAAGGTTTTTTCATCTCATGTGGACTTCTGCTGACAACACACGTTAGTACTATTAATTCGTAGCCCTTCTCCAGAACTAGGGTTATTCTATACTTTTCTCTCAACATTCACTTTTTCTCAACGACTTAAGCTCGGAACCAACACAATGGAATCCAGTAAAAGCCAAAACAAAATGACTTTTATCAGCGCCCGTCTGACCAACAGGACCCCTAGGGAACTATAATCTACATAACCGTTCCCAGCAGGCCCTTCGCAATTTGCATCCCTGTAGCGCATTGGCCAATTGCGCGCTACTTCTGAAAAGAGCTGCCGACCACTGGGCGGGGATTAAAACTTATATGTTTATATAGGTTCTTTCCGTGTGGGAATTTAAGAATCCTTGTTTTTTCATCCCTGTAGGAAAAAGTCTGGGACCTTTAGTTGCCACACAAGCATCTCAGACAAAAGACAAGTGTCTGTTCATTAAAACAGTGAACAGAAATGTAGACTTTGTCTTCAAATTCATTAACCACAGTGAAATGCTCAAATAGATGTGGGGATGAAAATGACTTTTGAAAGGCATGTTTACTTGAATGTATGTTCATCTGTATATTATTATTTTGTTATTTTTGTTTTATTTTGCTACATTTAGACTAAGGACCTCAGAGCCATATTCATCTAGAAACTGCATTACAGACAAGATAGAAAACATTGCCATTTGGTAGATGTAACAGTGTAGTGTTTAACCTTTCAGTGGATATGTATGAGCTGTAATGATGTGAATCCAATTTTATCTAATATGGTGAATCTGGCAGTGACTTAAACTTGAAAAAAATGCTTAATTGATGAAATAAACATAATCAAACCATTTTGTTTTTATACATTTCCTTCTCTTCCACAACACTCAACTCAATCTTCATAGAATGGAAATAAGTATGGTCAAGAAAGAATTGGTGACCTTGTTAATGTTTCAGGAAAAAAATGTAGCAAACAGTATTAGATATTTGTGTTGACATCATAGCTTTTTGTTTCCTCTCACTTGTCATAGTTGATAATGACTGGTTTACACATAACATGCCGTTGTCACATGTCAACATGTATTTAGGATCAAATGTGATGCCAATTTCACATGTTCACATGCGATTAATAAGTTATTGCATGAAATTCTTGTTATTTCTGTAAGGGACTTTGGACTAATATGCAGATATTACCTTGAGAATAAAAATATGAGCTAGGCATCATGTATGACAGTTGCAAACATGAGATATGAACTGTACAATAGGTATGACAAACAGAACCTGCCACTGGGTATATGAGCTATAAAGGAGACCTATATGCCCTCTATAAGCACATATATGTACCTGAATTTGGCCTATATGCGCATATATGCTGCATATATGTTCATATAGATTCTTTCCATGTGGGTGCAGCTGGAGCAGATCAAGCAGTGGTATGGCTGCTGGCCATAGAACTGAAAAAATGAGCAAAAATTGAAAGTCTGCATTTCAGCACAAATAAAATGCCTTGTTCGAGTAACCCCCATTGCCTTGTTTCGGTGATTTTTTTATTTCTCATAATCAACAGAATCTCAAATTTAAACCCATTTGATACTAAATTTATGAAAAGACCAAGGAAGTTTTGATTTTAGCTGGCTTCTAAACATTTTTCATCTGCATCAGCGTCCCAACCCTTGTGTGAATTCCTTCCATTTCTCCTCCCATTCAGTAACTTAAATGTTCACTAGAGGTATGTCTCCTTTGACTGGTTTACGTCTTGCGTGTGGTCCCATCCCCTGCCGTGTCTTGTTTCATTGTTACTTTCTGATGTACCAGTGACGTGTGTTTAAATCCCCCCGTTTTCAGTTTCAAGTTAGTGGATTGTAATTTGCTATTTGTTCATGAAACCAATCAGTATTTCCTAGATGAATCTGTTCGTCTTAATGAAGTGAAACGTAAAATTTAGGGATAGTAACTTGCCGAAGCCCTGTTCTTTACCTAGTTTATTTGAACATGCTCCCGAGCCCATTCAGGGTCCAGGATTGGGACCGCATTCTGGTTAACCCTGCTCAAGAATGTTACTCTGTCCAGTTTGTTAGGAACAGGCTGCCAATCCTTCTATGGCCATCAGATCGGAACCAAGTTCCCCTCAAGCAATTCCATCCTCCCTGTGGACAGTTCGATTCTGGCGAAGTGCGAGCTCCATCCAGCAGTCATCCCGTAAAGCCACTGGCCAGAGATCAGCTTTGCCCTGCTTCGCCCATCACATCTGAACTGAACTGTGCCTTCTTCTTCTGGGCTCCGTCCCAATGTTACTGAATTACTATCAATAAACCTCTCTGTAGGATTGTACTCCGCCTCTGCACTAGATTCCTGGCCTGGATCATAACATGCCAGTAAACCACGCCTGTGTCGATTTACCATGCTATTTCAGTAATCCAGATATCATACTTGAATAACAATGTAAAAATGTCATTATAAAGCATTTCTGATAACAAAACACTTGTTTATTAATATTTTGCTTTCTAGTTGCAGATTTAATGTTGATGCTTACGGACACTACACGGCTTATGCACAATAGATTTTCCAGCAACCACCAGTTGTATTGTTCAGAATAATTTCAGTGTTACTTAATTTATTTACTTCTACTACTGGACACATGGAACATGATTATACAAGACTGCATTTCTTACATTTGTCTTTCCACATCATCTCTTACAGGTGTTAAACATATGGGCCGACGGACACCACAATTTTAATTTTTTAACATCGATGATGATGACTTGTCACTTCTCCAGAACAGGCATGCTGAGTGCTCGTGTAATTTGATGGTCAAACGTGTTTTTTCCTCATAATATTTCCCAAATCAAAGGAATGCAATGTCATTTAGGCATAAGATGCCTCTACAGAAGGTAATAGAGCTTGAAATGGTAAATTTCATAACAATTTCATCATTAAATAACAAGTTGTCAGTATTTGGCAAATCTGGCCAAGGCGAGTATCTGGAAAAAGAGAGAAAACAAAACAAAATTAAATATAGGATACTTTTAACATTAGAAACTCTGTATTATCCATAAATATTTATATATTTTTATATTACAGTTCCAACCTTTTAAACGTGTAATGGCATAGCAGCCAAAAATGGCTGCTTTTTACCTTTGTGTGCAACAATACATGACTTAGTGTTGTGATTCTGCTCTGTCTGTTCTGATTCTGCCATGTTTGTTATGATTCTGCCATGTTTATTATGTTTCTGCCATTCCCTGTTATGTTTATGATTATGTTCTGTTAGGTTTTGTACTTTGCCATGTTTTCGTTTTTGCCATTCCCATTCCACTTTTCTGTTATAGTCCGGTCCATGTTTTGCCATGCCCTTCTTTGCACTTTGTCTCCCCTGTCTGGTCTCTTGTTAAGTTACAGCTTCTCCCCAGTCCTGCGCGTCACATGCTTAGGTGATTTCATGGTTTCTGGTTTTCAAACATTCCTTCCAATCTCGTTTGCTTCCTTCGCCTCTTTTCTATTTTACTAACCAATACTAACAGTTTGTTGTTTTGTTAAGTTACTAACCCAGACTAACATTGTATATAATTCTAACTTACTAACGAGCACCAGGGATTGCATAGCTGCACTTACTAATTGATTAACAAGCTCTCAGCGCTCGCCCTATTCTAGTCTCCGCCTCTTGCCTTCACTTAGTCTTTGCTGCAATTCAGCGGATCCTCCGCACCAGCTCCACTTTGTCCTGCTTCTCATTATCTGTGCACGTTAGAACTCCCTAACCGGAGCTGTATGTTTTGTCATAGGTTGTCTCGTGATCCCTGTCCACGTTTTGGCTTTTGCCAATTTTATGTGGTTAGGTTCTCCCTCATGTTTTGCTCCCACGTAATTAGTCTGATCCTCTTCACCTGATCCTAATCATAGCATGTGACTTCCCTTGAGTGTATTTAAGCTGTCTTCTCGCTGCAGTTCCCCATCAGAACGTTTCCCTTTGCTGCTATCGTTTTTGCCTTGTACTCATAGTGTTTCTCTTCTGACTGGACAGTCCGACCTTCGATTTTTGGCTCTGCTTTTTGGTACTTTTGTCTGCTTCTGTTTACGAACCCTTTTTGCCCAACTACGAGTTTTGTGTTTGCTGCCCTGTTAACGGTTTGGATTACGCCCACTGGATTTTGGCTTTTGCTTCTCTGACAAACCTGTTTTTGCCCGACCATGAGTACTGTGATTGCTGCCCTGGTTTTCGACTCAGATTCTGCCCTACTGGATTGTGATTTTTGGATTGTGGACTTTGTACCTTTGCCTTCTGCCCTGCAGGGGTTTTCCCCCTCGCTTAATAAACTCTCCTACTGCATTGCTTGGTTCTTGCGTCTGGTTCCTGAGCGTATCCTCACACTTAGAAGTTACATAAACATAATAAATATCACTGGGAGCAGTCAAGTGTATTTTTCACAAATCCCAAGTAAGTGGATGTTAACTGTATATTGGTGGTGTTCAAAATGAATAACACAGCACATTTAGTATCAAGACCTGACCATGTTTCACCCTTGTTCAATTTGGCTGCATACAGCGTGCAACAAAGCACTCGTAATTTTTTTCCCTTAGTATGCTAATGCTGTCATATTTGGAACACTGAATTAAAATTATATTTATGTTTAAGAATACATCTAGCACTGGAGAGTCTACTTGTGCTCACTTGAGTAACAGTGGGGACAAATTCTAAAGGCATGATGTGGCGATGTGGGTCATGTTACTGCTGTGCAGCTTTGCTTCTTGAGCAATTGTGCTGTGATTATGCAAAAGGGTGTTGGTGCAAATTCACACCGGATAAATAACGATGTTACTGGTGTAAACGACGTCAATTTTGGCTCTGTGTCCTGACAATATAATGTTGTAACCCCCTGTTCCTCAAATCGCAAACCTCAAGTCTCATTAACTGCTGGTTTTCCTCCCATGTTTTATGTTACAGTCAGCTGTAATGACTGTGTGACCAATACGCAGCGTGAATAGTTTATTTAATTGCCCACGAGGAAATGAAACCAGGACAAATTTTGGATTTGAGGGCCAGGTACGACCGTTGCGCTTTTTCTATCGTCCTTTTATTTGGCAGTCAGGTATAGCCACCCCGGGCAGTTCACCAATCCATCACAGGGAGCACACACACACACACACACACACACACACACACTTCAGGACAATTTATACTCAACTAGCATGTTTTCAGATTGTGTAAGGAAACCACATGAATCTGAAGTAAACATGATAAAAATACTTAAACTCAGGCCCAGTTAGGATTCAAACCACCAACCTTCTTGTACTGTGTCAGTTGATGTTCTGGAAGGCTGTCCGTTCATCACATCGGCTGCAGTGGATCAGCTGCCCTCGTTCTTTTTCAAAGACGGCCATATTCTATTGTGATCTCTGAAGTGTATTCATGTTCACGCACCCTGCTTTGTGATTGGATACATTGTATCTGACGAGTCGGGTTGTGTTCTTACCCCCTTCATTTACCTTATGCCAGCCGGCCCCAGATCGCGAGCCTTCTCTATTAATTGAGCCGGATCAATTTTCCCCATCGTTTCCATCTGCATTCTCCTGGCTGGTGTCTCAACCCAATCTACTGTATTGGACAGAGTCGGCTTTCTCCTTTTCTCTTCTGGCCTACACGCAAAATCACCAGGCGGTGTATCACCTGTCGCCTCCCCCCCCATTTCGCCCCCTCAGTCTTCCTCCCTTTCAGCTGTCAATGCCGACCTTTCCTGCGCCTGAGGCCTTTTTAATCGCTGGGGCAAAGATGCATATTGCTGGCTCCAATTACAGAGGTGTTGAGGCAATGGAGCAACCAGGCCCTGACAGGAGCACAAAGAACCCAGGTGTTTAATATCACATCTGAACCATGTGAGTCTTATCCAGATACCCATCGACTATTAATGAGAGCTGTGGTTGCGTGTGAAAATGGGTGTGTGTGTGTGTGTGTGTGTGTGTGTGTGTGAGAGAGAGAGAGCGAGAGAGATAGAGAGGTGGGTACGGGGCAAGTAAAAGCTGAGGATAGGCGGAAGCGGTTAGAAGAGTAGATAAAGAAGGGATGAAGATTATGAAGGGGAAGATGTTTCCCTTGTGAAAGAGAGGAGATGAAGCTTCATCGACACAACACGGAAATGTCGATTCTTTGAAAAGAAACATAATAAACTACAAAGGATAATGCACAGTGGTGAGTACATTATGTATTCCAGAACCTACAAATGTACGTACTTAACTATATGCACAGCAGTGGACATTGTACTGTGATATGCAATATGATTTTTGGTCTATTTTTATTTCAGGGCACATAAAGTGAGGTGAAGCACATATAGTCACTGTCTCTAGAAGTTGTCGTTATGTCAACAGTGGAGTAAAACCATGTTTTTAATGTAATGCATTTTTAAAAATGTTTGTCATTCTAGGGCGGGACTGCAGTGCACTCGAAGCTCAGAAAACTGGAATTGTACCAACTTCATTTCCAGCCAGTGTTCAGTATTCAGACACTGCGTATTGAGGGAATACAGTCAAAACCGTACTCTAGACCCCAAAGTCAAGGATCAATGAGCCTACCTGGCATTGGAACGGTCCATCTTTTAAAATTATAGTAAGTGCACCACTGATGCCCACTTCCTCAACAGTTTACAGAGTTTTGAATTAATGTCTGTAGTAATATAGCACAACCCACCAGTTCAGGGAGATGGATCAGCGCGCCAGCCAGCCTTCCAGGCTGGAGGTGGACGTAGACCTTGGTTTTGCTCTCTTCTTCCTCTCCCTCCTCTGCTTCTTCCTGCTGGTCACTGTGATCCGCTGTGCGCAGATGGTCAAAGACCCCTATGGATCCATCTCAACCTCCACCTACCAAGAGGAACAGATCACTAACTGAGGAGTTCACTGCCCTCCATCTCCAAATGCGCACATACACACACCTTCAAGGTGCCCATCCACTGGCAACCACCTGGGTTGTCATCAATATGGCAATCCATTGCTCTTGAAGGACCCTCAAAATACCTTCTGAGCTTGGGAGTGCTGTTCTACGATCCCTGGATTAAATGCAGTCATACCAAAGGACCAGGTCACTTATGTCTGCCAATGTTTTCTTGTGTCTCGCAGAATTTTCACTTACTACGATTATATCTTACCATAGGACAGTGGAATCCAAGTAATTTCTTTTGAAACTTTTTTTTTTAAACCATCAGGCTTCAAGCTGCTGTGATAAACTGTCTTTTACAGGTGAACCCTCAAATAAATATTGGCTCAGCCATGCTGACAGCTTGATTTGCTTTGTGTAATGTGGTTTGCAGGGGCAGTGCCCAAACTGGATATTTGAGGGCTACAGAACATCCCTTTACAACAAAAATTAGTTCTGGCCAGTTCTCAATAATTTTTCTTTATTGACATGTTTTCGAATTATAGTAATAATCCATTGGCAATTGAAGACACAGCTTCTCTCCCCATGCGATCTAACAGCAACAAAATAATGGTTTAAATTCAGTACACAAAAAATAATTTACTTATAAATAGGCCAAAAGTCAAACTGCTCTGAAACGTCCATGCTACCTTTTCCGCACATCAGGAGATTTAACTTGCGCTTCATGATTGTTTAAATTGTTTAAATGAAATAAAAGACCATTTGAAATGTCTTAATGCAAAGTCTTAGCTTCCAACCCCTGATAAAAGAAAATCAAGAGATGATTTCAATTCCACGTGAGAATTTCTTAAATACATGTTGATTGAATAATGACTGATCCGCATTCCAATGAAATATTGCCTTTCACTCTCGGTACAGCGTGGGTTGATTAAAAAGTGGGACTCGGCAAATGAGCAAAGTATATGGGAACAGGGTGAGAACAATTGTCGGTTAAAACGTGATGATTCTGCAGACCTTAGCCTCGCTCCGTTCAGCACGTTGCTGATAAGCAGAATAGCCAGTGAATTTATTTTTTGGAGGTATTTCATAAGGCCTCTGATTTTTTGGCAGCTGTTTGTTCAAGGCCACATCAGTTATGATTCATGGAAAACAAAAGGAGCAAGTTTGTCCGTCTGCCCCATAGCGGCAGAAGCTGCGCTTAAAATTAAATCAATAAATTTATGGCCCAGCTCTATCAGTACCCAATGGCAGATTATGATCTGAAGCATGTTCTAAATTCTTTGGTTTATAACCACTAAAGACTTGCCATGCATCAGGAAAGTTGATGTCATCATGTGACATCAGAAATTTCCAGATCAGATGAAGCATGTGTTGACCAGGAGTTTCAGAAGAATCACTTGATCATATTTTTAAAAAAATCAACAAAAATCAATTACCTGATCCAATGGAAAAGGTATCAACATGATCATGTATGTGCAGCTGTAAACCATATGGCCACAACTGGATGGGCAACATAAGCCTACTGTCTTCTTAAACTTAAACATGAGCATGGAAGCAACTTGTAATTTTGCAGGTGGAATGAACATCACAATGGACCACTTTCATACAAACTTTCATGGTCCAATGAAGGAATTTGTGGCATCTCCATTCTGGCATGGAAAAAAAAAAATTAGACCCTCAGCTTACCTTACTTTCCCTATCTCGTATCTTGTTAAATTTAAATATGAAGACAACATGGTTGCAACGTGTGACTTTGTACATAAAATTTCCACATATAGGCCTTCTTTAAAAATAAAATGTCATGGTCCTACGTATGAGTACACTTAAACATTTTGGCATGTCAAAATAGTAAAAATTTTGACCCTCCGCTTGCCATATTTGCCAACATAACTCTAATTCTGCTGATGTTAGAGCCCTGAAAAGCTGTTATAAAATCAATGAAAGATTGTGTTTTTAGGAAAAAGTTTTTTTTATATATATATAAACTCAGGGGGGCATTTTGAGCCCCCTAATACCACCTTCGTTTGACAATTTTGCATTTTGTGCTATTTTCAGGGACTTATAATTAAAAACCTGATCCTTATTTGTGCCTTTCAAATGGTTGTTCCTGGTGGAAACAATTTTATCTGTGCGCACACCAAATTTCAGGACTCTAGGGTTTATATTTCTGGAGATACTGAACCTTAACCCTTTATAGGGCACTAAAAAATACCCTAAGAAGCACAGTGTAAAAAAGTTTGTGCGTTGGGCGTATGTCCATAAATAGTATTATCGTCACTTGCTGAAGACTTAGGTGAAAAGGGCGTATGATCAAATATGGCCTCACCACCAATTTTTTTTGTTTTTCACGCAAAATTTCACTGATTTCTAGAAATCCTACACAAGCAACACCTATCTCAGCTTTTAGCAAACCTTTTCACCTTTTTAATGCATGAGTTTTCATCAGTTTTCTTTTGTGAGTAATGATGTTAGGTCCTTGTGAGTGGGACTGGGTAAGGGCACACAACCGCACTGTGAGAGGTCTGGAGAAAAAAAGAAGTTTGAGACGCTCTAGGCCACTGCTGATTGGTCGAGCACCCTGATGTCACTGGCTGTGATATAGCCTGATTTTCTCTCATTGGCTGGGAGAAATCACCGCTGGTCCACTGCCTCAGGGAGAGGCATGGGGGCGCCACTTTGGATGCCGACTCAAGTTACCAAATATGGTTCCTCGCCCAATAAAGGGTTAAAAATGGCCTCTCAGATAAGGAGTTTTTTCCAGTTTGAAAATTCCAAATTTCCCAGTGGTGAAAAAATATGAAATTGTAAAAATTCAGCAAAAATATTTTGTATAGCCCAGTTTTTGGTCCAAAATAACAAAAAAAAAAAAAAAAAAAAAATCTCAGTCGGTGAGCAACACCTCTATCTGAATTGACATGGTGTGACCCAAAAGTGAGTTGCTCTGATTCAACTTTCTCTGATGTTTTTTACATGAATGGCAATTTAGATACTGGCCTGTAGTTCTTAGGTTCTGATGGATCCAAACTTAGCTTTTTAACCACCGATTCAATCACAGCATGTTTAAAAAAAGCTGGGAACCACGCCAGTTCAAAGTGAAGTATTGAACATTTCTACAACACTAGGGCCAGGAGAACTGAGTACTTTTTTTAAATAATGCAGTGTGGAGAGCCCCTATTGGAAAAGAGGATGGCTTCATTTCATCCAGCAATGGATGGATGGAGGACCATGTCTGTGGAGACAACTTGCAGGCAGAGTTGTGAAAAGTTGATGGGGAGATGTTTGCCCAGACATCTCTGATCTTATCAACAAAGAAATTAAGGAAATCAGGGGCACCCCGGTGGCTCATCGGTCTGAGTGCGCATACCATAAAGGCTGTGTCCTTCCTGCAGCGACCTGGGTTCAAATCCGCCTCAGGTCATTTGCTGCATGTCTTCCCCCATTCTTCTCCCCAACCTTCCTGTCTCTCTACACTGTATAACTATCAAATAAAGGAAAAATTCCCAAAAAAATAATCTTTAAAAAAAGAAATTAAGGAAATCATTACTGTCCGCTTTAGAGAACGCAGGGACTTGGGGTATGGTATGGGAAACTGTGGAATTGATGGTGTCACACAAGATTTTAGGGTTTTTCTTATTGAAGGATATTAGCCAAGAAAAGTATTAAGTTTTGGCATTTCTCATAATGTCATTTAAGGAAGTCCTGAGTTCCTTAAGATGAAGCCTGTGGACCTCAAGTTTAGTTGATTTCCATAAATGCTCTACCTTTCAACAGTTTTCCCTAAAACTCAGGATAGATTCATTTATCCAAGGACAAGGCTCCTGTGATCTGGAAAAACCTAGTGAGTTTATCAGTGGCAAGGGTCTCATAATTGAACAAAAACCTTTAGATTTTGGGCTTTTCCTAAAAGAAAAAAATAGTAGAAACTTGATTTTGACAGTTCAAATAACACAAATAGCAAGTGTTTTAAGATTTTCACTGCACTAGATTACAGCAAATGAAGGTCAAACTCAGTTTCCACCAGAAGTGACATACGTACTTGGTTTTTCCAGATCACAGGAGAAGGCTTTCTATATGAGACAAAGTTAGATTTGACTGGCACCGCTAAATCTGAAAAAGCTAAACATTGACTATTAAAAGACTGAATGAAAGTATCAACATCATTGCATCCCATCGGTGAAAATGGGTCAAACAAGGCACAGAACCTCTCAGGAGCATCCTGATTAATAATCTGCCTTTGGACCCTAGTTTTTAAGGGTGGAGGATCCCAAGGAAAGTTGAGATCAAAAACTACACAGCTATGGTCACTCACACGAACATCTTCCACACAAGCATGTTTACAATATTAACACCAAGTGAAAAGACAAGGTCCAAGGTGTGACCCTTCATGTGTGTGGGTCCAGAAACATGCTGTGTAAAATAAGTCAGTGATGGATAACAAATCTGTAGCCATATTGCATGTGACATCATCAACATGAAGGTCGAAATCCCCAATAATTAAAACCTTCTCCATTTTGATGATAGACTATAAAAAGTCAGGAACATCAGTGAGAAAGATGTCTGCAGGACCAGGAGAGCAGTAAATTAACACACAATAAAATATATTAATAGAACCAACCTTAATCATCATCAGTGATTTGAAGGAGAACCTTTTAGAGTTTACAACTCTGCATGAGCATCTGTCCCGAGCCTGAAGTACTACCAAGTCCTCCACCACTGCGAGGAAATCGTGGTGTCCCAATAACAGAGCAGTCAATAGGACAGGGCTCATTTAGGTGAATGACCTCCTTGGCTGCTTCTGAATAGTCTTTTTTTGCCTTGGAAAGTTCCTAACTCCTTAAAATGATCCGGAAATAATTACGTGGCAGCCATGATAAGTGGATTCGAATTCTTAAAATCTTAAGGAGAGTTGTCTCGGAGCTTTGTAATTTACCTCGTTTAACATAGGGCACACAGAACCATCCCTTTTGAAAAGAAAGGAGATAACGCTATAATTTGTTTCTCAATCCACAAAGGAACACATAAACAGAAAGATTATCAGGTAAAAAAAATCAAATTTGGATCGGCCATACAAATGGTTTCACTGTACAGGAGGGGTATAAAAATTTATGATCGGAAAATAAACTAGTAACTCGTGGGCTGAGAATTAACTGGACCTATCTCCACTTTTTACTAAACGAAGAAAATGGGATGTGAAATTTTGCTGCATCATCATTTCTCACTCCAAGTATACTTTTCAGATATTTATATTCAGGGGAGTTATTTGGACTGAAAGGTACAATATCATGCCGTTATTCCTTTAGTAGAATGATTTTAGATAGGGGATCTAGGAAAATGTAAATGGAGATAGACCTTTGTAATTTTCAAAATGTCATAAATTTTGTAGGTACATGGTTCTATCTCCTACATAGGTCCTTGTATTTCCAGAAATGTTTAGCCACAAAGTTCTGTCTTGCATTGTGTTTTTTTTAAAAAAGAACACAACAATGTGACTCCACCCAAATCTGCAAATTGCATGTTCATGGTAAAAGGTTAATACAGAATTTGAAAGAAAAACAGAGTATCTGACAAAAATAATCACAGAAAATGGGCAGCCGCGTCCTGTCTGAAAATAAATAGGAAACAAACCTTGTAACACTGAAATGAGCTATGGAGTCTCGAGGGTGTTCAGTGTCCATTGCTGCTATCTAGCCAGTACAAGTTCATCTGAGCACATTTAATGCAGACATGATGCACACTACATAGTAAACAAACTCTGGCCTTGGGCTTGGTTTCAACGAGTACTATGTCCATATTGTACTTGTTCATGTGCATACACATGCATCTTGCAATGCATAAAAGATAAGATTGAAAATCAAGTAGTACTTAAATGGCCCTCGGGAATAAGACAACCCTTATGAAAAATTACCACAAAATACTACAGTAAAAATACTATATATATATAGTAACTATGGTATTTTTGCAGAATTACTATAGATATACTATAGTAACTCTGTAGTTTACTATAGTGATGCTAAAGTAAATCACAAAAGTCAAACTCTACTATAGTAAACTATAGAAATGATATTCAATTACCATAGTATATTAGCAACAAACTACAGTTTACTGTAGTAAAGTGTAGTTTACTATAGTTTACATCAATTTTACTGTAGTAAACTATAGTTACCAATAGTAAATTTTTATAAGGGAAATGAAGGGTTTTAAGACATAGACACTTCAAGTGCTGTAGTACTTATCTAACATATCCCAGATTTCATCATCTTACAACCCTCTATTTGGTATATTAGAGGGATTTTGCTTTGAAGTGGTAGAGTGGATAGAACCTTTGCTCAGCAATCTTGTCATCCTGATCAGGTGACCCTATATCCAGCTCCCTGATTGGACAATGTGGACATTGAACTTTTTAAACTGAAGTGGACTGAAAATTCATACAAAGTACTATGCACTTTCTGGATGTTTCTCCCAGCTGCCATCTATCATTGAAAAAATTACATCAGGATATAGTACCTGTTAATACTGAGATTATCTCTATGGTAGATCACAATTTTTAGTTGAGCCCCCGTAGGAGTTTGCGAGACTATTGTAGTCACCTTGTGAGTCTGTCTGTCTGTCTGTGTGTGTATGTGTGTTTCCGGGCAGATATCTCCAGAACCACTTGACCGATTTCAATCATCTTTTACATGTAAACACCTTGGGCTGACCTCACGGCATGACATAAATTTCGGGCTGTTGGGCGCGACTATGAATTCTTTGAATGCTTGTTGATGAAAAGTGGAGATCGGCCCAGTTAATCCTCAGCCCACGAACTGTCAAATTGAGTTAAAACCACAATATTTCCCTCAGAGATGTAATGGAGTAAAGGTATGAATTTGCATAAAATTGAAATATTCAAGTTAGGCACTTCAAATCTGTACTCCATTTCAATATTTGAGAAAATGTCCGTGGTTGCATTTCACCACTGTATACTGCAAATGTATTGTACGTTATGGAAGTAATTCCCTTCCTTCCAAAATCTGACATTGAAAAACAGATGTATGCTGTGTGTCTGTCACTCTGGACAACATCAATTTTCTTTATTGAATATAAGTGGTGTAATAAACTTTGAAATAACACCTTTCATACAAAAAATGCAGCTCAATGTGCTTTACAACAAATAAATTATAACCCCAATTCCGAAATAGTTGGGACAAAGTGTAAATTGTGAATAAAATCAAAACAAAATGACTTTCAAATCACACCAGCCAGTATTTTATTCACAATAGAAGAGAGATAACATAGCAAATGCTGAAACTGAGAAATTTTACAATTTTGTCCAGAAAATGAGCTCATTTCAAATTTGATGGCTGCTACAGGTCTCAAAAAAGTTGGGACAGGGGCCTGTTTACCATGGTGTAGCATCCCCTCTTCTTTTTAACACAGATTGGAGGCGTCTGGGCATTGAGGAGACAAGTTTCTTGAGTTTAGCCATTGGAATTTGATCCCACTCGTGTTTAATTCAGGCTTCCAGCTGTTGGAGAGTTTTGGGTCTGTTTTGACGGACTTTTCGTCAGGGCTGCGCGATTAACCGAAGTGGGATTATTTTAAGAGCAATAAAAGTAACTGCCACTATGAGGCAGACAGACGAGCGTGCTTATTACCTCTTCTATGACACATACCTGATGCGGTCTTTTGAAATGCTTCCGGGAAGAAAACTGTAATTAGAAATCCGCTAATTACCAGCGAGGTTGGACAGCCTCCATCACCTTGGCATAATCAGCTTACCTTAAATCAATTCCCATGTACTTTGCCTAACCTGCAATCAAGCCATTTATTCAGCCAACTGACTAATCAAAACCAAAATGTGGCCAATAATGATTAAGAAGAGATAATGAGAAGCAGACAGACCTAACCAGGCTGCCGTGTTAGATTGAAAGAATGTCAATAATCTGAATAAATAACAGACCTCTGAATTCCACCTCTCATCGGGGAATTTTGTATGTATTATTAAAGGTATTTCTTAAAAAATAAAATTATTTTAAGATGGCCCTGGTTTTAAGCGCTTAAAAATATAGGCTACGTGAAGTGGAGAACATTTAGTGAAGCATATCGAACGTTAATGCGAGAGAGAATATGTTTGCATTGCACGCAATAGTCAAATGCACCGAAGATTAGGAAAACACTTTCGGGCGAATCAGTGCCGCAAATTTGTGGCATTTTTTATGAGATAATTGAACAAGATTAATTTAAAATAAAGTAACTCATAGCTCTTGATTTTAGTTACTTTTGAGCGTCTAAATAAGAAACAGTGAAGGTGGAAAACATTTTATTTAAGAGTATCGAACGTGACAAGTAAATTAACGCATTCGCATCAGGACCGGCGCTAGAACAGGGAATTAGGGGGGCACAGACACGTCCCTTTCAAATGACCGCATTAGGTATGTGTAATAGCAAAGGTAATAAGCACGCTCGTCTGTCTGCCTCATAGTGGCGGTTACTTTTATGGCGCTTAAAATAATCCCAATCCGGTTAATCGCGCAGCCCTACTTCTCGTTTAATTATGCGCCAAATGTTCAAAATCGATGAAAGATCTGGGGCCTCATTCATCAAAAATGGTGTAAAAGTGCTACTAAATTTTCACGTATGGCGAAAAGCCAAAAATGGCGTACACCCAAAATATTTACTCCCTTTTGAGATCTATCAAACTGTGCGTGCGCACAGCTCTCCGTAATTTCCATTGATAAATCACACCGGACCCAAGAAAAGTGCGGACGTGAACACGTCTCATATCCCGCCCTCTACACGCCCAGACACAACCATATATGGTCAATGCAAATAAGCACCTGCATATAAAGTAGCCATGTGCGCTCTGGGGATTTGTGGAGTGACGTCAGTGAAGCATGGATGGGAGAGCGGAAAGAAGCGAGACTTCTCAGAGAGTGAGATTCACGTGCTTGTTAGTGAGGTGCAGGCGAGGAAAAAAAGTCCTCTTCGGCAGGTATTTGCACTAATTCTGTATGATCACTTCGTCCTGTGGTTTATTTCGGAACAAGAACATATAACTAAGAACACGTAGAGAATCACAACAGAAATGAACACATAATGTTGGACCAAACAATTTCTCCTCCGGAAATTAAAACAATCTCATCTAATCAGCCACAGCCCCGGCCTCACCGAGAAGCATAAAACCGCCGAGTGCTGCGGTCACAAGTCTTACAGAGGCAATTAAAAAAAATAAGAACCTTCTTGTCGAATCTTTTGTCAAATGCAGTAGGTGTGTGTTTTGTTTCAGTTGCATAGAGGGACAAAAATTACAGTGTCGTGTTTGAAATACATGAATTCATTTCTGTCCCAACTTGTGGACATCAAATGTACGAGGAATGAAATATGAGGTTCTTGCAATACTGAAAACTAAACACAACTTTGCAAGACTGAAACTGAGAAACTCGTAGGCTATATACACACATAGCTCAACATGAGGGGCTTCACAACCGCTGCATCACCGCAGCTCATGTCCTTAGTCCCCGTTGAAAACCCTCATGACAGGGAGGGGCCTGTGGGTCCGGGTCTACATGCTGGGGTGGAGGGAGACCCGGCGGCAGCGCAACCCCACGCCTCACTGCCACATTGTGCAGGATGGCACAGGCCCAGATGATCCTGCAGACCTTTTTCGAGTGGTAGAAGAGCCTACCACCGGACGCATACATGCAGCGCCAATGGCCTTTCAGGAGCCCGATGGCGCACTCCACAACGCAGCGCGCACGGGCATGGACCTCATTATACTGGGTTTCCTGGCCACCCTGTGGGTCCGGGATGGGAACTAGCAGCCACTCCCCTCAGGAAGTAGCCACTATCACCTGTAAGTCACAATGATGGGGTGAGTTTCAGCCTTGAATTGATGATTATAAGCAGCAGCTTTCAATGAATGAGTATACTGTATAGCCTACATGCAGTCACCAAAGAGCCAGCCGTCCACGTGCAGCGCCTGCCCCCAGTCTCGCCCCCACACTGCTGTGCGCCAGGATGAATGAATCGTGTAGAGCCAGGCCACCGAGCCACTACATTCGTAATGAGCATGTCGGCGTCACATATGATTTGGGTATTGATCGTATGCACATTTTTGCGATTCACATATACGAATTCATTCACCGATGGTGCCCTGATCACGATGTGAGTGCAGTCAATGGCTCCAATTACATTAGGAAAACTGGACATTGCTGCGTCTTTGTTCTTTTAAATAAGCTATAATCCGCGCTCCTCTCTCCCTCGCACACTGCAATTTTCTGACTCAGCAGCTGTGTCGCCAATTCCTCCTGTTCTTCAAAAAGGGTGTAAATCACGGTACGCCATGGTCAAAATGGGTGTAAATGTCTGCACTTTTTCTCGTCAAGTTTGGGTTTGATAGATCCCAAATTTGGCGGAGAAAAGTGCATACGCACAAAATGGGGGGAAAAGGGTGTAAAAAAAGGTGTATCCACAATGATAAATGAGGCCCCAGGACTGCAGGCAGGCCAGTTCAGCACACGGACTCTTCTACTACGAAGCCATGCTGTTGTGCTGAAATACACAAGGCCTTCCCTGGAATAGATGTAATCTGGACAGGAGCATATGTTGCTCTAAAACCTATATATACCTTTCAGCATTCATGGTGCTTTTTAAAACATGCAAGTGTCCCACGCCATATGTACTAATGCATCCCCATACCATCAGAGATGCTGGCTTTTGAGCTGAACATTGATAACAGGATGGGTGGTCTTTCTCCTTCACAGGTTGGAGAGCCTCTCGCCGTCTTTATTTCTGAGAGACTCAGCCTCTCTAAGACATCCCTTTTATAGCCAATCATGTTACACACCTGATGCCAGTTAACTTAATTACTTGCTAAATGTTCTTTCAGCTGATTCTCTTATAAACTAATTGCTTTTTCAGCCCTTTTTTGCCTGTGTCCCAATTTTTTTGAGACTTAGTGCAGCCAGAAAATTTGAAATAAACTAATTTCTAATTAAGTACTAATCCTACTAACACTCTGATTTTTTTTTTTTTTTTTTTTAGTTTATCGACTAACCCTTACTAATATACTAATCCTGCAAATAACTAACATACTAACTTGCACTATTTGGGTAAAATTATTACTGCACGAACTACTAACATTACAAATTGAATCTCTTGCTCTCCACACTAATCTGTAACTCTGCTCTCTCTTTGCTATCTTGGTCCTTGCCTGAGTTTCTGCAGCTACTTTGCATAACTGTCACCCGCATTTTCTCACATTTGGCCCGGCCCTCATTAGGGCCTAGTGACAGATAAGGGGTTTAACTACAACCCCAATTCCGAAATAGTTAGGACGAAGTGTAAATTGTGAATAAAATCAAAATACAATGACTTTCAGATCACATGAGCCAATATGTTATTTACAATAGAACATATAACATTTCAAATGTTGAAACTGAGACATTTTACATATTTATCCACAAAATGGGCTTATTTCAAATTCTCTGGCTGCAAGAGGTCTCATTAAAATTGGGACACAGGCAAAAAAGGGCTGAAAAAGCAATTAATGTATAAGAGAATCAGCTGAAAGAACATTTAGCAAGTAATTAAGTTAACTGGCATCAGGTGTGTAAAATGAATGTTATAAAAGGGATGTCTTAGAGAGGCTGAGTCTCTCAGAAGTCAGAACTAAAAATGGCAAGAGGCTCTCCAACCCGTGAAGGCTTGCGTAAAAAAATTGTGGAATACTTTAAAAACAATGTTCCTCAACGTCAAATTGCAAAGGCTTTGAAGGTCTCATCATCGACAGTGCATAACATCATCAAAAGATTCAAAGAAACTGGAAAACTCTCTGTGCGTAAGGGACAAGGCCGAAGACCTTTACAGGATGCCCGTGACCTTTGGGCCCTCAGACGCCACTGCATCACTCACCGGCATGATTCTGTCATTGGCATTACTGAATGGGCCCAGGAATACTTCAAGAAACCACTGTCTGTAAACACAGTCTGCCGTGCCATCCGCAGATGCCACCTAAAACTCTATCATGCAAAGAGGAAGCCATTGTTGAGCATGATCCAGAAGCGCCGCCGTGTTCTGTGGGCCAAGGCTCATTTAAAATGGACTGTAGCAAAGTGGCAAAGTGTCCTGTGGTCAGACGAGTCCAAATTTGACATTCTTGTTGGAAATCATGGGCGTTGTGTCCTCCAGGCTAAAGAGGAGAAAGACCACCCCTCCTGTTATCAGCGTTCAGTGCAAAAGCCAGCATCTCTGATGGTATGGGGATGCATTAGTGCATATGGTGTGGGACACTTGCATGTTTTAAAAAGCACCATGAATGCTGAAAGGTATACAAAGGTTTTAGAGCAACATATGCTCCCCTCCAGATGACATCTATTCCAGGGAAGGCCTTGTCTATTTCAGCAGGACAATGCAAAACCACATACTGCAGCTATTACAACAGCATGGATTCGTAGTAGAAGAGTCTGTGTGCTGAGCTGACCTGCCTGCAGTCCTGATCTTTCACCAATTGGGAACATTTGGCGCATAATTAAATGAAAAGTCCGTCAAAGGAGACCCAAAATTCTCCAGCAGCTGGAAGCCTGTATTAAACAAGAGTGGCATCAAATTTCAATGGCTAAACTCAAGAAACTTGTCCCCTAAATGTCCAGATGCCTCAACTCTGTGTTAAAAAGAAGAGGGGATGCTACACCATGGTAAACAGGCCCCTGTCCCAACTTTATTGAAACCTTTAGCAGCCTTCAAATTTGAAATGAGCTCATTTTGTGGATAAAATTGAAAAATTTCTCAGTTTCAACATTTGCTACGTTATCTCTGTTCTATTGTGAACAGTGGCGTTTTTAAGTGTAAAAACTTGGTGGGGCAAGAATGTCTGGATAAGTGAATTTCTGAATTTCCCATTGACTCTAATGGAAGAACTCCTGCTATCTAAAAGGTATACAATCGTAAATCATTCCTGCGTAGGCCTGGATTACATAATAAAAATGAACTGAGGCGCAATTTTGCTCTGACGCTTTATGAGAACTAAATTATAAAGGTTATTTTAGCCAAAGTTTAATCCATTGGTAGGTCAGTATGACTCACATCTGACTCTGGTCACTCGTATAGTATTGGTGAATAGCCTACAAGAACAGGGCTCTCAAGTTTTGAATGCAGGCTAGAGTGAGATTTTCTTCGGGGGGTGCATGATACTCCCATTTTCAAAGGTGCATAGTAACGATGTATGTGTACTTCGTTACAGTATTTAAGTAGTATACTTTCACTTCGTTACTTTGTCACTGGCAACTTAGTTACTCGTTTCAAATTAAAATATTAATTTAATTCATAATTTACGGATTATCTGGATTTGGCGTGTTCGAGAAGAACAACGGTGTATCTTTGCGCAGATGTGTCCGCCAGTGGGCGTGGAGCTGCAAATTTATGCACGCAGTTACAATATTCTATCACTAGATGGCACACCAGGATCAGTTATTGAATATTCACAACTGCCAGCAGACTGAAATAAGAAGTGACTCTTCATTCCCCCCAATATCTGTGCTTTTTTAATTTCATTAGGACTCCCCAGTATAATAAAGGCTAAATTAAATAATTTTTTTGTGTATTTGTATCGTTTTGTCAGTCACAAACAAGAGATGTTGCGGTACCACCTCTGACACCGGATCGGAGCAGGGTTTGTTTTCAGCCAAAATACACTACATGGAGGGCAGAGAGCCCCCACTCTCCCCGTAACAAGTTACAAGTCAATTCATCTACCCATAACCGTCCAAAGTTGTTAAATTGAGGTAAAAATTGATCCATAAAGCATCCTATATAGTTCCTCGACTTTAAAAAGCAGTTATTGGAAAAAAAAAAGTGATGAAGTGATTACCTGATTTCGGGCTTCCACTTCCAGCTCTTCTCTGTCGTGTGCACACAATAGCATTCGCGCGCGTGCGGAAGACGTGATTACGGCGCTGCTATTTCACCTGGCAACAAGAAATACTATTTTTTGATTGGCTGATAGGTTGCTGATTCAGGCAGAGCCGTCTGCCTTGCCTCATCCATTCATAGATTACTAATCTCTTTTACAGTTTGATACTAATGTGCGGCGAGTTTTATCACTTCTCAGCGTGAAAAATGTCATGTGTGGCGTGAGAGCGTGTGAACTTATTGAAATGCGTGAGAGCCCTGCAAGAATATGTAGAACGGAACAGACAGCCGAGCAGTGTACAGGAACGCTATTTTCACTGACAATCATTGAAATATAGCCAGTTTGGTCGACTGCCTCACCTAGGATTGCGTTACTTATCGCAAAAAAAAAAAAAAAAAACCTCACAGCTCGCTCACTAAATAGTCCCTAGATAGGCAGATGCATAAGGATGCTTTTATTTGTACAATTCATCCGAAATGAACACCACTAACGTTACACGAACGTTTCTGCCAGGTCATTCGCTATGGCTAATGCTATATGTAGATATGCAACTTGGCTAACATGACATGGGCATGACAGCTAGCTGGCCATCACCCTTTGAAAGCAACGTGAGTTTATTGTGCTAAACAAAGTTTATCTAGCTAGCTAAATTTACAGATAAAGTTTGCCATCACAGCTATAGCGACTCGATTACCTAACACGCCAGCTAGACAAGTGGCTAGTTAGTGCTGTGCGTCCCATTAAGACGTTTTTATATTTTCGACGTCTCGAACAGTGTCATATAAAATTGCGCATTAATATTTATTCTTATATGATTTTCGATCACAAATATGTTGAAATCTTTTCGCAAGACCCCTTAGGCGGAAAATAGCAGGAATTTCTCCATTATAGTCTATGGGAAATTGAGAAGTGCGGTGCACTTGATGCCATATTTGTTTCTTCAACTGTGCTCGTAGAAGGAAGCGGTGGCAGCCTCTCCAGGAGGGTATTCCAGAAAGCAGGTTTAACAAACACGGAGATAAAGTCTGAACTCGTGTTTGGTTGAACCCACGACTTGTAAACCCGAGCTGTCGGTTCCAAAACACAGGTTATGAATTAGTTCAACTCCGTATTGGTTAACCGAGACTGGTGCGCGGTCACTGCGAACATATAAAGACATCATCAATTGAGTGTCGAAATCCTTTGAAGAAATGATGAAACGCGGAGCCCCGTATTTTTCTGAGCCAGAATTACAAATCCTCCTCGAGGCCTACTAGGAGGAGCGAGTAATAATCGCAAAGAAAAGCAATACCAGCGCGTCTGCCATTGCACGCGAGCATGCTTGACAGAGGGTTGCGGCCCGCGCAAATGCGTAAGTTTAGTCTAGGCTATTAATAGGGCTTATTAAAAGCACAATATATTACCCTACCCTCGACAAGATCTAACTCAGTGACTATTATTGCCTACTATGGGCTTCTTTAGTAGGCCTATTTTTTTTTTTTTTTCCCCTGCAATTGGATAAAAAACATTATTCTCAATTAGATGTAACCCGACCGCCTTAAAAAAAAGGACGTGGCTGCAAGTGAAAACTAAATATTAAAATATCGTCCAAACAGGTAAAAGTTTCCTCCTTGCATCACTTCTCTTTACTATATTATAGGGATATTACTATAATTCCCTGGTGCATCTATTTCTTCGTCTCACGAAGTTGCCTAAGAATCTTATAAGCGCAAGGCACACTTTACGCACCGAGCGACACACGGTGGCCTTTCCGATGTGCTCTGCGTCTCCGACCGTATATGAAAAACTCCCTGTAGCAAAGTAAGGGCAATGCATAATGTTTGGATGGATGTCAAAGCAAAGCCCCGATGTGTGGTGTTTGAAATGTATGGATGCAGCAGGTTGCTCAAATATTTGAGCGACTCCGCAGAGAAACGGTAGCGCTCCCGCAAACAGTCATCAGGATACGACAATATATTGTGCCGCGGTCGTATCACCCTCTCACGGTGAATTGCACGGACAATTTGAGCTTCGATGTCTATGGGACCTTCTTCAAAAGGAAACGCCATTGTGTGACAGAAGTCAAAGGAGCAGCTTTGCTGAACGTGCTCTTAAATCCCCGAACATAACCTGAACTTAACCTGAACAAAACCTATCCACATAAAATGTACTAAACCTGAATAAAACCTACCCCAATCAGGTTATGTTCACATCATATGTTACCATAATGACTTATTTAGCCAGACGATTTTGGAACGGAAAACCCAGGTTTATCGCATACTCTGGGTTAACTTAGCCAGTTATGTCTGCAAACCCGCTTTTTGGAACAGGGCCCAGTTCTATATACACTCATTGAGTGGGGCTTGGGGCTGTCAGCCCCACATGTCAACAAATTCGTGCCACCTCCACTAATACAGCCAACACTCTGAGCTTGCGTACTTATATTTTCACACGTATCGTAAACATTGCATTGCGTAAGGGGGGTTGCCCCATTCATGTGAACATGGATCAGGAGATCGGTCTGAAGCAGCAAAACAGAGACCAATAAACCCGAACTTAAATCCAAACACAAAATCTATGCAATTTAGGAAAATTCTAAATTTATAGACAATACATTTTAGCGGATAATAAGATAATGTTTGAGAATTAATGATGTAATTTGCCTGCGGTCCTTTCTGGTGACAGAAGTGGGGCTGTGCCCCACCTGCCCCCAGTTACTAGTTGCCACTGATTGCGAATAAAATACTGGCTGGTGTGATTTGAAAGTCATTGCGTTTTGATTTTATTCACAATTTACACTTTGGCCCAACTATTTCGGAATTGGGGTAGTATAATCCTCAACAAAATTTTCATCAAGTTTACATCATTAGAATTATCCCCTTTGAGGTTCCATAAGGCTTGTGGGCTGTTTTTCTAACAAATTGATGAGGTGATCGTCTCTTTCCTCTGTTTCATTCAGCTGACAGTTTGTTGGTGACTCAAAAAGCTAACAGCTACGAGCTGACTGGCTGTTGAAACAGATGACGAGCCTTAAGTTCTAAAATCAGCTACTGGCGATATGACAACCCGAGTCGCTGGCAACACCATCAGCCGGCTTGAATCGAGCCGAGACGGCCAATTCACACAGCCTCAACTTTTCCCTTTGGTGCGTGGCCTTTATGAAAGGGCGAAGCTTGAACAAAAAATAAATGCAGTAGTTCGGTGGCGCTCTCTCTCTCTAATGAAAGCTTCGCCACTCGCCAGAGAAGGCAGCGACATGCTAATCCATTCGCCAAATATCACGTTTCTTGCCCTCTTTTTGTAGCTTTGGTGATTTTTCAGCATACCCTCATTTTTTTTTCAAGGTGTATGTCGCACTATTTGCATTTGAATTTATGTGCACTGCGTTGTGTCGAGCGTTTACCTCCGCAGTTTTATCCTTTCAGAATTTTTCCTTTTGGGGAGCCGATACCTAACTACTTCTGTCACTCGAAATGCTTCTTTACACCGCCGAACGAAACGAATTACAGCCTCTGTCCCCGAAAGAAAAAATTTGGCTATAATTTATCTCGGACGCCATTTCGCACATGAGAATTTTCTAAGCGGATGTTCTTCAGTGCCTCGTATGGTGCTTCTGAGGCAGAGCAATAAATTAAGGTCTCGGGGATGCGCTTCCAATTTATGATTGATTAGGATTTATACACACACATGCATATGATCGAAACCAAGCGTCTCTGAAAGTTTGATAAATGCGTCGGAAGTTTATGTGTGAAATTTTCCGTAGAAACTTTTACGTACATTTTTGAAGTGATTGATAAACGAGACCCAATGTGAGTTGTCATTTTTCGTTCCCTACAATCGAATAATTAGTGATTTTTTATTTTATCTTAAGGGGAATCCGCACTTCATGGAGATAGTGGTGGCTCTTAAAAGAGCCTTTGTTGCCGTGAAATTAACTCTGAAATTATTCACTTCTTTTTGACAGCCGCTTTCCTGCTCTTGGAAACGCCACGCCTGATCGTCTTGGCTTTTTTAGGACTCTTGACTTTCTTGGTCGCAGTGCGTTTTTTGGTCTCTTTTGCACTTTTAACCTTCTTTGCAGCTTGTTTCTTCGCCTTCTTGGGTGACTTCCTAGTCTTCTTGGGACTTCTAGCCTTCTTGGGACTCCTTGCTTTACCCTTCTTAGCAGCAGATTTTTTTACTTTAGAGGCTCCCTTCTTCCTGGCCTTTTCAGTCTTCTTTCCCAACTTAAACGAGCCAGAAGCACCAGTGCCCTTGGTATGGACCAGAGTACCATTGGTTACCAAGGCCTTGACTGCAACCTTAATGCGTTCTTTGCTCTTCTCCACATTGTACCCGCCAGCCTTCAATGCCTTCTTCAAGGCAGCCAGTGACACCCCGTTTCTTTGATTACTGCCGGTTACCACCTTGACAATTAAGTCTCTCACGCTCAGGCTAGTTTTCTTAGCCGTCGCAGTTTTTCTTTTCTCCGGCGACCTCGTCGGTGACCTCGCAGGAGATGTAGCTGGACTCCCAACCATTTCTTGTTTGATTGTGAACAGACGTCCGCAAAACAACCTCTCAGGAACTTGGAAAGATTGCGGATCGACCTGCTACTTTTAACTACGATACGAGAACCTTGTGGACTCAATCGAGCCTACGCCAAGTCGACGAGATTTGGCAATTCGTGTTTTCTTTTAAAATATACAAGTAAAATTGCCCGCCTTGGTTTAACTTGCCCGTGGATGAATCGCATTTCTCGAAACAGCTCCGTTTTCGACTCAAATGGAACCTTTGATACTTAAGTTCCTCGCAGTAATTCTTTCAAATACGCCAAACACATGGAATTTTACGGAAAATGAGCCGAAATTACAATTTCTCTTCCCGCAGTATTTTACAGTTCTTGCCATCAAAGACATCAGATATGGTTTTGCAACTGCGTGGCAGCAATGAACACAACACCTCTTCAGTACTAGAAAATATGCATCGACTTGAAATGTCATTTTCAATTTTCAATCAGACTGCAGAAGTTGCTTACAAAGCACAAAGCAAATGGGCTATTCCAATCGTGTGTTACATTGCTCTTTTCCAACGATGCCTGTATTGAACGAATATTGTCTCGTCAGTCCATTTTTGTTGTGCCTGTGGTTCCTAATCTGTGGGGACCTGCTGGTTTTCAGTCTGTTATGATTGCAACAGAGGTCTAAAAATCTGAATGATTTTAACAAATTAGCTTCCAAAACCAGTTTATACCAGAAAAAGCTATACATGGCATGAAATGAAAAGACGAGTTCTCAATACGCTCTTTGTACAATCTTGTAAACTTGATCAAACGTTATTGCAAAAATGTATTAACGCTCCACAAGTATCGTTTGTCATGGACTTTTTCTTTGAATTCTCAATTTTCCACCAAATTGTTAGTTTCAGTCACCAGGTGTCCATACAGTTACACCATTTGGGAGCCTATTTAGTGACTGTGGGTTCAAAAATTTGGCACCCCTTACTGGAAATACACTGCATATATAAATTCAAATTTCCAACATACAAGAAATCCTGCACGTTATCAATGTTCTAACATAATCAACCAAAATCAGTCATTCATTTAATTAAAAATCTATTTCCTACAAATCAAAGAATTTGGAATTAATGGTACTCCTAAAGATTACTTTAAGTTAAAGCTATCATCTTTATTCCAGGAATTAAATTTATTTTATTCACATTTATCTTAGTTTTAAGGAACTATATTGTCTTATTATCAATTCCTGGTTCACTTGAAATTCTGAGCAATGCATGCATGCAAAATGCCTTTGTCATCCTGCAAGAAACAAAGATAGATAGATGGATAGATGTTTGTATACCTTCATAAATCTGGGAATGGTTACAAGACTTTTAGGAAATTAAATATACTACTGTTAGGCCAATTTCTGGGATAATAGAAAGGAAGGTGGAGAAAGCAGGAAGCAAACACATTTTCCCTCCTTGGATGAGATAGAGAATAGTGAAGAAAAAAAATCCTTATGAATCACCTTGAAATAATTTCTGACCATGGTGGCATCTTAGGCTTACTAGGTTTCAAAAAAGACTATCAAACACCAGCCCCATTACCACCGGGTTTGGAAAGGTTGCAAGAAGAAGGTGTTTTCTGACCCCATGCAAGTCACTGTAGCAAACACCTGCAGTTTGCCTGGGTGCTGCCATCAGATGCAAACAAATTTCAACATTTTGATCAGATGCAGCATCAACATGTTCGGTGTTGAAACTGAGATGAATGAAAGGCACCTCATACCCACAGTGAAATACTGCGGATCAATGATGTTTTGGGTTAATTCCACAGGTGCAGGGACACTAGTTGAGATCAATAGCCTAATGTAATGGTTTTCAGTGTTGATTGAGGTGGACCCCTGTGTATGCTGGTTTTTGTTCGTACCACAAATGCAGTCCTAGGTTATTAATAAGGTGTAAGCTTTTTTTCAATGGCTCTACTCGTGTTTATTAGGATTATTTAACTTTTTTAAAGCAATAGTTTTATGACTTTGATGATAGGGCTTAATAAGCAGTTACCAATACGTTTTGGAATTGACTCACTAAGATTCCATGCCTCAGTGACAAAGAGACGTTTAAAATTTTGGGATTCCTCCTAGTATCAGCTAATTGTGGCTGGTTACCTCTCCCAGAAGGCTAAGACTTGGCCATAGGTGGACCTTCCAGAAAGAAAATGACCCAATGCGCACCTCAAAATCCATGCAGTAATGGCTCTCGGACAACAAAATCAATGCTCTGTAATGACGATCACAGTCGAGAGACCTCAATTCAATCAAAAACCAGTGGGCTGAACTGAAGAGGGCAGTCAGTGCAAACCCAAGAATGAGACTGATCTTGAAATGGTGTCCATAGCAGTGGTGCCCAATCATGTGCCATGGAGGGCTGAGAGTACGCATGCAAGTTTTCATTCCAATCAAACCCTATATGTGCCGTTTTCACTGATTGGCACATCCTCAAGCAGAGGATGGAACTAATTGGTGTAATTAGCAGGAGTAATGATTGGTTGGAATGAAAACCTGCATACTCTTGGCTCTCTGTGGCACATAGTAGTTTGGCATCACAGGCACAGAGGAATGGCTAAGACTCCTCAAAATGTGTGCCTTAACCTTGTAAAATTGAGGGAAAGACTCATGCTGTAACCCTTTCTGAAGCTCAGTTAATGATATTGGGCCTTGTGCAAGCAATGATATACGAACAAATTTTCTCTTATTTTTGTTCGTATCCATGAGGTTCTACTACGGTTTTAGTATCCACTGATTTCTGGGTTTCACTGATGTTTTCTTATCTTTGCTCTTCTCTTAGGTAAGAGAAAATTTTACAAGTGGATGAGAGCACTCTTTCCAAGATGAGAGGAAAAAACTTCCCATTTACACATTCCACAAAGATATGTTTTACATTTTAGGAACAAAAAAAGAACACATAATAGTATACATGTCAACCTCTTCGGGTTCCTATTACATCCAATAAATATCCATAAAATCCTTCAGAATTTTTTAAAAATATAACCATTTTTTTCATTAACGAAATTATAAATGGTGTGTGAAAATTTTATTGAAATAATTTTAAAAGCTTAAAAAGCTTTCTATTCAAGTATGAAAATAAAAAACCTCAAAGCCCCATTCAGAACAGTGAAAATTGCCACGCTCATGCCTGTATTACATACAGGCATGTCGGGGGTCCTCGAATATGCTCCCCTCTGAAAATCTTGACCAAAATCGCCAATCTCTTAACCATATTTCGCCATTCCACTCGTGTATCACGAGAGAGAAGGGTAACGTCCAGCAATAGTCAATGCTGTGCAGCAACAGGAATCAGCCTCTTCCTGATAATTTATTTTGTGTTTGTTCGTATGCAACTGATACTTTTGGCGATTGTGCAGACCTTATCTTGTTTAATATAGTCCATATGGTCTGTACGCATGATGAGCAGAAGCTCCGAAAAGTGGTCTGCTATGGCAAACGGTAAATTGTGTTGTGACCTAGAGGTGAAGGCGAGCAAACTACCTCTGGATTTTTCTCATGTGAAGAAGTCCCGCTCTTCGAGAAATACTCATCTTCAAAACGGCATCATTAAGTATCTTGCGCTGAAGAAAAAGTGGGAGCTGAACCCAGGTCATGCGAATGTGATATATCATGGATACGGACCTGAGTGGGGCCATTGTGCAGGACAATGGCGGGAAAGACAATCTTCAGAGATGCACATGCGCAGAGGGATAAACCCAATAGCGACAGCCTTAAAGGGATAGTTCACCTTTTTTTTTGAAGTGGGGTTGTATGAGCTACAAATTGCCACTACTTACATTAGATGCAGTAGAAAGCCTTCTGATTTCCTCCAGGTAGCCGCACCAGTGCATAGTGCTGGGTGGAGATTTAGGCGATACACTGTTGTGAATGGGCCCAGAGAAGCAGCGTATGTTTGTGGCCTAAAAGAGGTCCTACCTGAAAATAATACATCATTTCAATTGTATGCTATATTAAAAAAATTACAGCGCTTCAGTTGCTCGGAAAAAACACAGTTGCTCTTGAACTAACCAACTGACGTATTCCTCCGCGCGCGCATGTAGTAAACTGCGCGCTGTAGCGATCAGCTGTTTGGCGGTCCATCAGTTAAACCAAGAGATGAAGAAGAAGAAGATCAGCAGTTTGGGTCACTGTAATTGCAGTTGCGAAGTCGGACGGTCGTTAAACTTGTGCAAACATTTGGAAAATGGCCCGTGTGAGTTGCTTTCCTGTACGTGAAAGCAAAGCTGTATCCTGGTGCACTTACAGCTTCCACCGCATTCCTTTGTGGGATATTGAACTTCGGCAGCTGTGGCTAGTTGCATTCAACGTGGATATTGATATGCCACCCGTATCCCTAAAAGAGCTCCGTGTTTGCAGTGTTCATTTTTCTAAAGAGGATTTTGTGAGGCTACATTCAGGGAAATCTCAATGGTACACACTGAAGAGCACTGCTGTTCTCATGCATCAGGTAAGAGAGTGAAACACTTGTGGAAAAGTCTAGTGTAACATTGCAGCACAAATTGATATCACATAGGGTCTACGCAGCCACATACTGTGTGTCTGCTGTGCTGGTTATACATAATAAGGAATTTTTTTTTTTTTTAATTTGAGACGTAATTCTGTGCCATTGAAATGCTGTCTCTGCCACAAACTGCTCAGAGTCTGACCCAAACAGCTGATCGCTACAGTGCGCAGTTTACTCCAATGGAATATGTCAGTTAGTTAGTTCAAGAGTGACTTTGTTTTTTTTTTTTTTTTTTTTTCTCTGAGTAGCTGAAGCGCTGTAAATTTTTGTAAAATAGCAAACAAATGAAGTGGTGAATTATTTTCAGGTATGAGACCTCTTTTAGCCCGCAAAAATACGCTGTTACTTTGGGACCGTTCACAACAGTGTATCCGTCCAGCACTATGCGCTGGTGCGGCTAACTGGGGGAGAGCAGGAAGCTGTCTACTGCATCTAATGTAACTAGAGGCTATTTGTAAATCATACAACCCCACTTCAAAAAATGTGAACTATCCCTTTAAGGGCGAAGCTCATACGAAATAGAACTATACATGGGGGGTCGATTACCTGGCCAGTAACTCGGGGAATTTTGAACCAATGGTGGCTGCAAATAATCCCGCTTGTTTACATCATCCAATGAGAACGCATGGAATGGACGGATGTCACGAACAGAAAGAAAAATTAGCATAGAACTGGTATATATTGAGATGCTCTGCCACTGGACTAAAAAACTATTAGCACATTGCGAAGTGACAATGTTTGCGAAGCCCACTTCTGGAAGAAATCCCAAGAAGGCTATCAGGAAGATAGTGAAGAAAGGAGAGAGGAAACGTCGCAAGCCGAGGAAGGAGCGTTACGCGGTTTATGTATATAAGGTCTTGGACCAAGTGCATCCTGACACTGGAATTTCTTCAAAGGCAATGAAGATTACGAACAGCTTCGTCCAGGACGTCTTCGAGCGCATCGCTAGTGAAGCGGCTCGCTTAGCTCTCTGCAGTAAACGTAAGACCGTTACTTCCAGAGAAATTCAGACGTCTGTACGCCTTCTGCTACCTGGGGAATTGGCTAAACATGCCGTATCCGAGGGCACCAAGGCCGTCACCAAGTACACCAGCTCCAAGTGAAGATCTAGTTTCTCTTTGATCATCCCAAAGACTCTTAGGAGCCAGCAACATGCAAGTAATGGCAATTATCTCACGAATACATACCGTGCGCAAGGCACATGCTGACCTTGGAACGTATTTGATTTTTGCGACGAAGTAATTGTAACCTACTCGGCAAGTGGGTATACATTGTTCTCCGCTTGGTCATTCTTGCAGTATGTGATATTATTACTGCGTTGGCGATTTGCGTAATTTCACACATCTCCGAATCTGTTTTCCGCATACGCAGGTTTTACTGTGTGACAAAGACGATGTGCCAGGTTTCCTACTTGGTTATGAAGTGAAAACTGCAATTTGAAGCCGTTTTTGCAAGTAAAACCGGCTAATTTTATCAGCTGTGCGTTGCAGGGGTGTGGGCTAGTACCATAATGAATGACTAATAGGCACTTGCATGGCTATCAAATACCTTTCGGAAATTCTCATGTTACTGGTCCTTATCTACCGCGATAGAAATTTTAAAAGGCTTATTTCACCTTTAGTCGGCAGTAAACCAGCAATGCGCTCATGTTACCAAATCCTCTGTCCTCCTAAAACTCAAGAACCATAAAAGACTCAAATTTGAAAACTTGACTGGAAACTTACGTGTTCAAGGACCAGTCCCTCCGAATTTCATTAGTATTGAAGTTTAATACTAAACAACTAAAGCTGGTCTTTTGCCCTTATGGGCAACTTACAAAAAATTGTTGAAAAGCCAGAGGTGATGACGTCCTTTCTTACACTCCATCTGTATGCATTTTTGGGTCTGAAGTATGCAAATTAAAGGGAGACGGGGTCAGACGAGCCTTGGGGACCAATGAGCCATATCAATATTTTGCCTGTTTTAAACAAGTAAGAATCAGACATTACGTTATTTAACCATTGTAACATGAGAGGACGGAAAAACCTTATTCCGGTGATTAAGGTATTTAAATTGGGCGCGAAAAGCGGAATGTTAGTTCTTCTTATGCAACAAGAGCTCGATATTGTACTGATTCATGTGGGTGTTCCTACAGAAAAGGGCACAATTACGGTAAAGACGGTCCACCCATTTCTTTTCCAAAATGGAACTTAGCTTTCCAATTCATTTGGGGGCTAGAAATATTGGGCATAATATTTGCAATTAGGGGCAACTTTAAAGGGACACTCATTCCACTGATCTTGACATCCAAGGTCAGATTATGACGCAATTGTCCATACCGTAATCATTCAAAATTGAGCCAACAGAAAATTAAGTTGAAAATTAAACCCTTTCCACTGATGACTCAGGCTTGCCACCAGGAACACGTCTTTAGTATTTCAAGTCACATTAGAATAGTTATTGGTTCAGGAAAAAACGGATTAACCCTTTCCCCCTGACCAAAAGCAGGTGTCCCTTAAGTTTGATTTTCCCTGTCTTTACCGTAAGCAGTCAGCTATTGTAGTTCTACAGCTGTCCACCAGATGTCAATCCTGCCCCAAAACAAGAACAACAACACAAAAGGAGGCCATTTTGAAACCTTTTGAGTGTGGTGGCTGAGTGCCAAGGCTCAGGTAGTATCTGAATGTTTACTTGTCGTACAAATTAAATGTCTTTGCCATAATGATGAAAATATGTTTTTGTAGCTATTGCTTCTTTATGAGGTTATGCTTGATTAGAAACCTTTTCTCAGAGGTAGAAAATAAGGAAAGCTTCTGCCCTCACATTGTGATTGCAAATTTCCATGGGGCTGCATTATATGTCTTTACCGGCGTCTTTACTGTTATCTTTTGGAATTACAGTAAAGACATCAAAATTACTGTCATGGTTTAGTCCTGCCGGATGCAACCTGCAATCCGGCGGGCACTGGGACCATGGACTCAATAGCTGGGAAAGGGACCCACACGCACAGGCTGAGTAAAAATAGAAAGATCTTTCATATAAAATATAAAAACAATTAACAAGACTTCAAAAATCAGGGGAGCAGCGGCATAGCAAAACAGGGCTAAAAATCAGAATGCTGCTGTACTGAGTAGTAGCACAGCCAACCCTTAAATAACCAACCCTTCACCTCCACCTCAACGAGCCACACCTGTTGCCCGTTAAGGTGGAGGTGAAGAATACAGCAGGGGGAGGGACTGCAAGGCTAAACCCTTACAATTACGGTATAGACAAGATCATATTAAAATGAAATTTTGATGCTTGAGGCCTGCCTAGCTGGCCTTTTTGCCCATTTAATTCTTTCATCAGGTGTGTAGCACCTTGGTTGGTATGAAAGCCTGCACTCACTGTTGCTCTTTCTGGAGAAAGTTCCCTACCCCTGCAGTAGGAGTTCAATGGTGAGCTACCTGAAACAGGATTTTTAGGTAATGTTAACTACAGGGTGAGGGTGTATGAAAGGGTCCAACTTTGGTGTCACTGTTTATCAGCAATTAATGACGCGTGGCAGCAAGTCTGTCGCAGACAGATGCCCAGGTGTGGAAGATGTGGGAAAGAAGGATGTGTGGAGGAGGAATGTGGCGTTTCAAAGGAGCAGGTGGTGTGTTTTCACTGTGGGCAAATTGATGAAATTGGTTCACTGCAGGGAAAAGGAGAAAAATGGAGAGGGAGGTGGAAAGGATTAAAATTCCAAGAGAAAATTTTTGCTCAGAGGCAACCAAGAGAGGCAACCAAAAGGTTACCATGGGGAAAGAACGAGTAAGAGTTCAGGCCGTTGAAAAGCAGCATGAAAAAGATTTCAGTCGAATGGATAAGTGAAGTTTTTGGTATTCATTGCAATTGTGGTAATTTGCTCCAGGGAGATTTAAAGTAAAACAAGGATTGTTAAAATGGTGGTAGATGCAAGAAGAATGTTTTTAGGCGTATGAGATTTGAAGAAGGACGAGATACAGGGAATTATTGGAGAGGGTTTAGTGGGGGTCAAGTGATAGGGCCATAAAATTTGGGAAAAGAGGGTTTAGGAATGTGGGTTGTATGTGGGGGAAGAAGGAGGCGGTGGGTTGGATTCGTAACAGTTGATGACTGTTAAATAACATACCCAGCGGGTGGCAGTAATGTTCTATGGTTTGTTAATACCCATAAAACCCAAAACAAGAAGAAGAAGAGGGAGAGGAGGAGGAGGAGGAGGAGGAGGAGGAGCTGTGAGGAAAGAGCGAGGGTCTATGGAATAGACTCATGAATTCATCAAGGTAAGGTAAAGCTATTAGTTTGTAAGTAACTTGTACAGAAATATAGAAGTACAGAAATAGTGGCAAGGCAACCATTACTGAATTACAGCGGGTTGAAGAGGTGATACCAGAGAGAAGATGTGGTGGTATAATCAGATTCAACAGTTCTCATTAAAAGCTTACAGTCAACTGTACCAGTTTATTTCAAATACATAGTAGTGGTGTAGATGTGCAGTTCTGTTGGGCACCAGCTCACAATGGGGTGAAAGGAAATGAGTTTGCTGATTTGCTAGCAAAAAGCGCTATACCAAGTTGAGTAACTATGTCACTGTCACTCGGCTGATAAGGAAAATCATTAATTAATAAAAAAGGATTGGAGACTCGGCAGGAAAAAAGGGATGGGGACCAGAAAGGAAGGAATGATCATAAGATGCAAAAGTCAGTCATGACAAATTGCCTTAAAGAAAGAAGGGAAGTAATCATAGCAAGATTCAGATTTGATCACAGAGATCTTAATGGCTTTATGTTTGTGCTGGGGAAAAGGAACAGTGAAAAGAGTGGGAACTGTAGAGTTAAGGAAAATGATGAACATGATTTGTTGTGCTGAATAATGTACAAAATAGTCAAAGAAAGGCTACAGGAGAAAGTCGGAGAGACTGGAAGACAGTGGGACTCAGAGGGGATACTGGGAACAGAAGGACACTTTTTTCCTTTTTGAAGTGGACTGGGCCGCTGAGTGATATAAAACAAGATGAAATTACAATATGTTATACACTCCCGCACAGTAGATGGCAGTATGCACGTTAAAGTTTGTGTAGTCCTGCCATAAATTGAGAGTAGAAGAGGAAGATGCAGAAGGGGAGGAGGATTGAAGTAGTGATGGCGAGATGAAGCCTCATGGAGCATTGAAGCTTTCTCCCAAAGTGGTTTACTAATGGGTGACGCTTCTTGAGGCTTTAATTGCTCACTACGCCATCTACTGGACAAAAAGTGTAAAACAGGCAAAAATATCGCGGAGTATATTACCACAGTGGCGTATCAAAAGAAACAGGAGTAAAAGCAACTACATGGCAAATTTAAGAAGAGAATTTGTTTGTGATGGATAATCAAGAGTGCTTTCCACCCTAGCAGCGCCTTAAGCCTACACCTGCATGTAATTAATGGTGGAGCTACTGGATATATATACCACTGTAACTGAATTTATTTCTCAGTCATGGTGCTGGCAAGTCGACGTCATCATGGTACATTATTGATCATTTTAATTGAACATCAGTCGTTATAACATGAAATAACTTAGATTTCTTTCAGGAAAATGCTTCATAAAACAAACAATGATCATTTTATTCAGCTATTGATATCGTCATTGAGACAGCAAGTGTTTCTGGGTAATGTCCAAGATTCCATAGACCACCCACGTGAGGAATCGCGCGCCAAATTGCGAACCACTTCATGAACCGGTCACGAGCACAGCGATATAAGAAAACTAGAGTGGACGACGTGTGGGCTGGACCAAAGCGGAAACGGCAGAATAGCTTCGCCATCTTGTGTATGTATAAATGTCCAATGAGGCACATGTAAGCAGTAGGCTAAACATGGGTGTCGACTTGTTTTCCATTTTCTTTTTATCCTTTCATACTTAAAATGGGCACGAATAAGGAATTGTAATCAAACAACAATATTTATTAAAAAAATATTTTTTTTAAATCCGGTATATTGGATGTTTATTTAATCGGAAGACATTACAGAGAAATCGGAACTTCAGCTGTTGTCCCGTATGAGCGAGTTTTCGTTTAATACGAGCACGGTTTAGGCCAGTTATACTGCATTTTCCACTGAACGTCTGCCCCGATAGACATACACAAGATGGCGGCGGCGTGCTGCCGCGGAAACGACGGGATTGTCCACTCTAGTTTTTTTATATCTCTGTGGTCACGAGGTACGGCTGGCTGGTGAGGCGTCCGATGTGATCGCATACGTCATCAATACACGCCTCGATACGCGCTTCACAAAATAATTACTGAATTTGGCTGAATCCAAATCTCCACCCTCTGGATTTGCAGACTGAGCCCTGACGGACTTCAGGCGTATGTAATGTGACGTCTTCACCATCATCACGTAAAGTCTGCAAGCGCGGGAGTCTGCAGCATTATAAAATGAGCTGATAGACAGGCTTCGAGTCTGTTTCACTCGTTTCCGTGCAAATGCATATTGATTACCTCTGTAGCCTATATTTCTGTATGATGATGTTGAATTTTATATCTGGCCTACGTTATTCAAGTAACATTTTAATATTATAAATTTCTAATAAGTTTATGTGGTTTTGTGTGTGTGTGAATGTGCTTTTCTTCTGTCAGCAATTTGGAAAAATTAAAACGTCACGTCCGTGTTGCAATGAATTATGGGTAATTACACTAGTGAAGTCTGCACCCCAAGCGGACTCTCTGGAAGTCCGCAGAAAGTCCGCTTGAGGCCCCTTGTGGACTGGATCAATTGTGGGTTTGGACAGCCCTCAGCACTCCTGGGCTTCCCGTGAACGCGCCCGCAAAGTCCGCGAGTCTGCGAGTGCGGTGAAGTGCGGACATTTGGATGCAGCCAATTACTCGGCAAACGCCTCGAAGCATCGGCACAGAACGTCACATCACTAGATTGAAGCACAATTTTCTGAACAGAACTGGAGAGGCAATGATGTAATTTCAAGTAATTTTTCCAAACTCAATCGAACTTCTGAACACTTTGGCAGGTTTAATATTTTGGGATGAAAACAAGCTGAGAAGCTCAGAGATGTGAGACTAATTTCCAGGTGTTTCATCTTACTTGCAATTTGAGTTAGAGCAGTATGCGAAAGTCAAAGTAAACTTGAGGTTTGGGAAAAGCTCAGGACGGACTGAAACAGAATGGCGTCCGGATCTTCTCTCCTGGAAGAGGAGCTCTCCTGCCCTGTGTGCACTGAAATCTTCAGGGATCCTGTTCTCCTGAGTTGCAGTCACAGCTTCTGTAAGGCCTGTGTACAGAAGTACTGGGAACATAAGGGATCTTTAGAGTGTCCAGTCTGCAAGAGAAGGTCATCTAAGGATATTCCTCCTCCTAATCTCTCCCTGAAGAATGCCTGTGAGGCCTTCTTAAAGGAGAGAAGTGAGAGACCTAAAGCAGGATCTGAAGTGCTCTGTACTCTGCACAGTGAGAAACTCAAACTCTTCTGTTTAGTGGATCAAATACCCGTCTGTCTTGTCTGTCAGTCTTCAAGAAAACATGAGAATCACAAAATGCTCCCTGTTCAGGAGGCTGCCGAAGATTACAAGGTAGTTTTTCAAAACATAATTCACACTTGAATTTTAAAATTCCCATGCCCTGTAAACACTATTCTTTGTATACAAAGTCTGTGATTAAGATGTGTGTGCCTGACGTAAGGTGGCTTTAGAGGAGCAACTATCTGGCTAATATCTAAAGGATTCTCAGTTTGACTGTTTGTTTTCCTGAACAAAAGTCTTCAAATTCCCAGAAGCTCCAGAAATCCTTTTCGCAGGGCGTTCCGTTCTCAACACTGATACTTCAATTTAATTAACCTGATTGAACGATGGAATTAAAAAATGTTATTACCTGGTAGATGAAGGTTTCATAAGCCTACCCGTCTGTGATAAAATGTTTGATCTTGTATCTGTTGGTTTTCCATGGCAATATTGAAAAAATTGTAATGGTCCTGTATGCAACAATTCTAATACTGTGAAATTACCAATCTATTCACCTTGGTATGTCTTACTGTGGAGGTAATGCACTGATGTGTGACACTGTGAAAACACTGCTTATATTTGCTGTGACCTGAGTCTCCATACTGGCTCCCCTCATTCTAAACAGGAGCTCTAATTGTCACTTTGGCCAGTGATGTTTTCTGTTGGTCTGTGTCCTTAATGAAGTGTCGACCAAATCAATTATTTCCAGGAGAAACTCAGGGCAGCTCTGGCTCCACTGCAGGAGAAGCTAAACACCTTTAATGAAGTGAAGCTAATCTGTGATCAAACAGCAGAGCACATCAAGGTACTGTACTGAGGCCTTTAAATCACTGTGTTGAAAATGCAGCTCCAGATTGTACTGAAATGGAGAATGATGTTTATTCCAGAGACAAGCCCAGCACACAGAGAGACAGATAAAGATGGAGTTTGAGAAACTTAATCACTTCCTGAGAGATGAAGAGGCAGCCAGGATCACTGCACTGAGGGAGGAAGAGGAGCAGAAGAGTCAGATTATGAAGGAGAAAATTGAGAAGATGACAGAAGAGATATCATCCCTTTCAGAACAAATTAGAGCCATAGAACAGGAGCTGGGAGTTGAAGACGTCCCATTCCTGCAGGTAAGACCTGTTCACTTTTGGTCTGAAGAACAATGGCAAACTGCAGTTAATGCCTACAGACATTTATTGTGAGTGTAGTTTTAAAATGTAATATTCTCTCAACCACATTTCACTGTAAGCTTGTGTTATGTGGCCAATTTTTCCAGTTGGAGACCAACTTGTTGTCCGAAAACACCACCTAGAAATTAAAGAGCTAGGACTCTAGAAATATTACTCAGGGTCTTTATACACCAGGATTTTGAGCCGAGTTAGAGACCAGGGCCTGTATTCACAAAGCATCTTAGCACTAAAAGTAGGTCCTAACTGCTGGATTTAGGAGAAAATCCTAAGAAAAATGGACATGTCAGTCGTAAATTTAGGACTCCTAATTATTTTTACTAAGTGTCATTCACAAAGCATCAAAGTAGCTCCTAAGTCTGGGAGAGCTTAAAAGTAGTCAAGAGGACTTCTAACTCGCTAAAACCTATTTACAAAGAATCGGAAAATGACGGCTGCTGTTGAAAGACGGAATGACTTGGAAATTTTGAATGATGAGTAGTGGTTGAAAAGATATCGGATCGACCGTGAAGGGATTTTATTTGTTGTTGACTTGTGAGGGGGAGAATAACGTCTCCAACCATGAGAAACAACCCAATAAGTCCCGAAATAAAATGTCTGACAACACTTTGTCACTTGGCCACCGGAAAAATGCAACTTTGCAACGCGGACAATTTAGGGATTTCACAATCATCTGTCAGTCGCTCAATTCAACAAACCATCAATGCACTCTGTGAACCCCATATCATCCGACAGTTTATCCAGTTTCCAATGGACATTCGCCAGCAACACAGAATCAAACTTGAATTCATGCACATCTCAGGTATGCCCGGTACCTAGATAGCACGCATACGTCTCGCCGACGTCGGCACGATGAATAAAGTTGCATCAGCGAGACGTATTATGGAGGGCGTTTGCTCATTGGGAATACGTCGCCAAGACATCGGCATTTGGTAAAATTCATTTTTTGCATAAAATGCTTTAAAGGACTAGAACAAGGCAGTGGGTGAACCACTATTCCGACACGAAGGCAATCACCGAATCAGTCACTATTGCCAACAAAATGCCCTGCCATTAACCAATAATTTCACTGCACCACAGCACTGTTTCACACCCTTCAAATATAATTTGCCACAGCACACCTTCCTACACACTGGACGCATGATTAAGAACCCCAAGGTATTAATGGGGACCTATTGTGCTGATCCTTCTTTTAAAGTAATGTTATAATGTTGGATGTCCATACTCAACCTCTGTAAAGTTTCTAAACATAAGATACAGGGGTTTTGCTGTAATCCAAGAACGTGATTACCTGAACGTGATTTCCTCTCTGAACAGCTCGTCCCGAGATCTTCACGAGATCTAGGCAAAACCTGACTTCAGGTTGTCCCGTCCAATTAATACAGACCTAGCCAGAGCCAATCACGGCACTGGACCTGCCCACCCCGGAAACTATTCTAGCAGGCACAAACAACCGCGGATCATATTATGCCCAAGTAGCACCTACATTTATAAATACAAAAGAAGAAGAAGAACCGCAGATCATTTGAGGTGCAGTTTCATCAGTATGTCTCCCAAAGCTGCTCGTCCGTTTTTTTTTTTTGAAGGCAAAAAAAAAAGCACTACTATTTTCTCTTCCAAGAGACGATGCCACCAGAAATCAGAGGGTAGCTTTTTTGTTTGCTGGCGGCAATCAGCCACGGTCAAAGGAAGCGTTAGCTGTTTGTGCTCAGCATTTCACCAAAGACAGCTTTGTCAATAAAGGATAATTCGACACTGGATATGCGTCTCAGCTGCTTCTCAAACCTGGAGCAGTTGCATTGATCAAGCATTGGAGTAAAAACATCTGAAGATAAAGTCTGGATCGGTCGCGACTGTCCGTGACTCACAGACACTTTACTGCATCAGCCTACCTAATGTGATGGCCTGTTGAATGTGGCTGTAGCACTGCAGCTAACATAGCTAAATTACTGTTGCTAATGTTAATGTCCTAAATATGCATGAGTAATATCAGGGGACATTCAACAGAAGGTGTGTGAACATAAATCTTATTTGAAGCTCACTTTTTATACTTGTTTGTAATTTGGATGCTTGGTACAACTGTTCACGGTAACGGAACTTAGTGTCTGTAAAACCTGTAAGGGTAGGGTAATGTTTGTCTCTGTCGTTGTTATGACCGCTCAGTTACTGGCAACTGCATGTTAGTTCGCATGCCGTGCTACTTAAGAAAATGCTCCTGGTTAACTTATATGCAGTTATTCTGATTGGTATGCTTGTGTTACTTCGGTAAGCATCAATGTGGCAGTTTCATCGTAACGTTGCCTAATTGTAGCAACTACAGTTGAAGCTAACTGGAGATGTGTTGTATGTGTCTGCAAATTTGGGCCGAAAAAGCTGCTGTTGGACCAGACGTAGGTTTTGCACAGCTTGGGGTACGTGTTTGGTTTTGTTTACTGCTGCTTGTTAAATGATTGTTTTACTTATCCATGACTGGGGTCAGCCAGATACTTCACCAATATCTGGGCTAGCTCTCTGATGCTACTGCAGTGAAAGCAATTGCTAAAAGCACAAGCTGTAACGTGTCTGGTATAACAAATGATTTCTCTGCATTCCCATGGTGGAATTTCATCCCCCTTTAAAATTATTCTGTCTAATAAAAAGCCGAAAAAGGCGGAGATTGGATACAAAATTCTTTCCTGTGGAAGTTATCGATTTGCTAGCTCCACATAAGGGACTGTTCACGCTAGCAGAACATACGGTCTATCAAACCTGTATTGCTCAGTAACCTTTGTCTCTGTCTTTGTTATGAATGCCTGGTTACTCCCGCATGTTAGTTTGCGTGCCGTGCTACTTAAAAATGCTCCTAAATTTATATGCTGTAACTCAGATTGGTATGCTTGTGTTATTTTAGTTGGCATCATAGTGTTAGTTCATCATAATGTTACATGACCGTAGCCGCAACAGTTAAAGCCAACCGCTTTGCATGTGTCCGAGGTGAAAGCAATCGCAAAACTCACAAGCTATAATGTGTCTGATATAACAAACAATTTCTCTGCATTGCCGCTGTGGAATTTCATTCCCATATAAAAATTGTTATGGCTAATAAAAAGCTGAAAAATATGTAGATTGGATACGGAATTCTTTCTGGTACAAGTTATCAATTTGCTGGCTCCACATAAGCAACGCTTACATTGTTTTTGTGTGTTTTGCTACAAGCTCATCCAGTAGCTTGGTGTCAGAATTGAGTTTCGTTTTGGTAGAAATGGTCATCAGGAGCATTTAGAGAAGTTTCTTCCGGATAAGTGGGTACATGACTACATAACAAAACATCTACAACCACATGCATGCAAGGCGAGACAGTACGAACAAAACACTAAAATTTCGACTTACCACTCGTTGACATCCTGCTAAACGTGGCTGCAATGCCTCAATAGAATCCTCCTTCCGTTTGGGTTCGGATTCGGAATCAAACATGTACGGTCTTACAGCAATAGATGCCGCGGAAAGCTGTCCTGAAATACCTGCCATCTTGGTTTCCTGGTTTTTCGGGTCTGCATCCTCCCCCGGAATCGAAGCGGCCAGGCAGCCAATCTGAGCAGCACCTCATTAGCATAGCCTCCCGCCCCTTTTCAAAACGGCTCGTGTTTCAGGGCGGCACAGACACAGAGGCTGGCACAGAGGGAAGATGTCTCAATAAGCCTGGATGCGCGTGGGTTTTTTTTTTTGTAACTTAATTCTTAACATTATTTTAAAGACCCATTGGACATATTTTAAACGACTAAACATAGCATAATAGGGAACCTTTAAGCTTTAAGGATGAACATGCAATCACTGCTTTCAGTTTCAGTTTAGGGTAGGCTATGCACTAACAGCCATCAAAAGACCCTATGGCCAAAACTTAAATGCCGAGTGAAACAATATAGACTATTGGATGAATAGAAGCCTGAACAGTTGTCTGGCTAAATGGCTGGGGCAGACACCAACTTACGTAAGCAAATAGGAAATTAAAATGTCCAAGAAAAAAATGTCCTCAAAACAGGAAGTGAGCAGATACTTAACTCTGAAAAGGGGCACATCATGAAGCCACCCCACTGCCATCGCTGATGGCTTCCCCTCACTCCACTGATGAGAACTCTTTGGCCCTCCCCGCTGACGTGCTCCTCCTCTGGAACCACAGCCTTGCACTGCACCAATCAGCATCTGTCACCACTCCTAGGGAGCACAGACAACAAACGCAAGTCTCTAGCCACACCATATTCCCCCAATACCTGGCCCTGCAGACAGCCTCAATGCCGCAGATTATGACTGTATTCAAGCTCTTCCTCGGTGATAACGGGGCCCTGTTATCCACCTAGGCTGGACTTGCAGAGCAGAATGGAAACAGGCTGGTACGCTGCAGGTTCAGGTCCTGGACTTGTCCGGCTGTGGCGCTGCCGGCTCCATGTTGCTGCACAGGGCCATGCCCCTCTCGCTGGCACACCAGGTCGGTCCTCTCCCGGTCGCGTCAATCTTCGTTGCCTGCATGCCAGGTCGGTCTTCCTGGTCTTCTGGCTCAAGCTGCTTATATGCACTCTGCTAGTGCTCGCCACTCAGGTGCAACAGATCCCCTTGATTACAGCTACGAGGCTCATGCTCATTTGGGTTCCCTGGCTTACTGGGGAATTGCAAAGTTTGTTTAAATCAATTAACGTTGGTTCCGATTAAACGATTCAAAGTGCGTGTTAACGTTAAAAATACAGCTATACGTTGTGAGTCGTTCTTCGGTAAACAAGGTAAACATCGCAACTGCCGAGTAGCAAATTTAGTTCTGCATACTTCATCTGCAGCTGCTTAACAAGCTCTTTCCCACACCAATTAATGAGAGACAAAATTCTCAGATGAGGCTCCCCATTTCAGACCGCAGAACGAGGCAATCAGCGATGCCACACCCAGAGGCAGCCAGACAAGGCAGTACGCACACAAACATACCACAGCCAGAAAACTGGCCCTGTCACATCTGCAAATATAATCTAATCTCTACAGCTTCATCAAGCAATTGAGATCACCTCTTTATCATCGTCCTCAGAGTGGTTAGCAGGGGTGGAAACCCTTCTTTTGAACTGATAATTTACATCAAACTATTTTCATGCATCTTCCTTCATTTAAAAATGTACAACAGATTGCTGTATTGATCTTCTTCACATCATATGAAATAGATTACGGGATAAATGTAAAAGCCCTTTTATACACATCACTCAGTACTCAGGATGAAAAGAGATGTACAACTCATTCAAACAGATACACTTTTAGCTGCTGGGTTTCTTGTCTGTGCAGTCAGTAATAGCGGAACCCACATTTCAAAATTCTTTAAAATCTGACCTTTATGGATCAATTTTAGGGGACAAATTCTGCACCTCCAATTTCACCTGCGTTCACTACATCATACTGCATTCACACACTGTACTGTGGGAAAGGAGCCTATTTATTTTTCTGTATCATATTCAATATCTTTTTTCTGTCATGTTAAGCTGGCATGTGGTCGGCTCTGATGTGTGTGTTGGTAACATTGTGCTGATCCTGAAAAAGCCTACTCTGAATCCAAACGTCACTAATAACCACCGCCCAATTACTCTCAGTACCAATTATTCTAAATTACCGGAGCTTTACTTGATCCCGAAGGGTGATGACACAAAGCGTAGCAATACTCTATTTGGTTTCTGTAAGGGGTTGGGAACCGATATGGCATGCTCATTTTTCAATGATGTTGTCAGGTACTTTACCTCAAAGATTTTCCCTGTTTATGCTTGCTGCCTAGATGCAGAGAAACGTCAGGATCGATTCTGGCATGATGGCCTATTTTTTTAAACTATTGAATAGAATTGACTTCAATCACTGGCTTCTATTGTTTGATTGGTATTCGAGACTTAAGGCGTGCGTAAGATGGAATGGCTGTCGGGGTCAACATTTCAATGTCACCAGGGGAATTAGGCAAGGAAATATTTTATCTCCGATTTGCTTTGCATATTTTATTGATGATTTACTTGATGAACTTGGTAAAACTGATGCCGGTCTCAGACTTGGCAAATTGTTACTGAAGCATTTTGCATATGCAGATGATATTAACATCTTTGCCTAGAGTGTAACGGGCTTGCAAGCCCTTATGGATAAATGCCATGATTACTACAGGAAATGGTGGTTTAGGTTTGGAATATTAAAGACAAGATGTATTATTTTTGGCGAACAAAAGTTTAAAACCCCTCCTGTCTGGCCGTTAGGAGGAAATACTGTTGAAACTTCTCTAAGTGTTAATATCCTGGGTGTCACTTTTGATGGAGATTTGAAGATTTCTAGTCATGTGGAAAATCGTATTTCTGGTGCTAGACGAAGAGCATATAGCCTTCTGAACGCTGGTCTGTCCTATCCTGGCCTGACTACAGGAGCCAAAATCCATATTTGGAAGACAGCCGTGTGCCTTATCCTGTTATTTGGTGCTAACTGTACTCCTCTTGGCAAAGGAGATACTTTGCTGATGGAATCATTTCCAAATACAAGTGTGAAACAGATATTGGGTTTTCCAAAGCGATGTCATCACTCGAAGCTTTTGGATGCAATAGACATATCCAGCATTGTAGTCTCAGTTTGTGTCTCAAAATTATTATTATTATTCCAACGCATATTTCATTCGGCCTCCATTGCCAGAGATGTAATTCTGCTTCATGTTGGCTAGATATGTTAATGTTAATTATGGGGTTGCGGTGGAGGGGACTCTTCTGTAATCTGTTCACACTCAGGGTTTCTCTCCATCCCTAGTAGGCCTCGGGCAGTCGCTGTCTCCAGAAAGGATGGTGTAACCGACTCCCTAAGAGCTCTCGTCCACCATAACATGTTCAACTCTGAAACCTCAGTCAAACTTGCTGAGTAAGTAAGTAAAAGTTTATTTGATATAGCACTTCTCATAAACAGAGTCACAAAGTGCTTTACAAGAAATAAAGGAAACAAAACATTCAAATAAAAACAAAAGAGAATCACAAAGCTAACCCCCCCCCCCAGCAACATTACAATCAAAATTAGACAAATGCCAGTTTAAACAAGTGTGTCTTTAGCTGGCTCTTGAAAGAGTCCACAGAGTTCACACTTCTTAAGTCTAGAGGAAGAGCGTTCCATAACTTAGGAGCCACCGCTTCAAAAGCACGGTCACCCTTAGTTTTCAGTCTAGTGTGAGGGACAAACAATGAGCCCTGATCAGAGGACTGCAGTGCCCTACTGGGTACATATGGGTGGAGCAAATCACAAATATAAGCAGGCGCCTGACCATGTAGAGCTCTATAAGTAATAACCAGGACTTTGAATTGAATCCTGAAAGTGAGCGGAAGCCAGTGCAGGGAGGCTAAAATAGGAGTGATATGACATTGTCTCCTGGACCTGGTCAAGAGCCTGGCGGCAGCACTTTGAACTAATTGTAAATGATTTAGAGATGATTTGCTGATACAGGTGAAGAGTGTGTTACAATAGTCCAGGCGTGATGACACAAAGGCATGGATGATCAATTCAAGCTCGGCATATGAAACAACAGATCTGAGTTTCGCAATGTTCCTCAGGTGGAAGAAACATGTACGGGACAGGGACCGAATGTGGTTGTCAAGATGCATATCCTGATCAAAAATAACACCAAGATTTCTCAACCTAGAGCGCACATTGGGCTTTAGGGAACCCATACAATTAGCCATCATTGAAGCAGTATGATCATTGGCAATGATGAGAACCTCTGTTTTGTCGGCATTAAGCTGGAGGAAATTATTGGCCATCCAATTGCTAATTGCAAACAAACAATTATGCAAGATGGTGAGTTTTTCCGCAGCCCTGTCAGGTTTAAAAGAAATGTACAGCTGAATATCGTCCGCATAGCAATGATAAGAGACACCATTAAATTTATCGATAATGGCTGCGCTACTAATGTTGAGGTACTAGTGAGGGCTTTTTAGTGAATAATTGCATTACTAGTCCTTGCAAATGTTTTACTGTTTAATATACAAATATTTAACTATCTGAATGTTTTGCTGGTCAGATGTTTTAAAGGTGCTTCAGGGTATTATAGACTGTAATGTTTTGTCTACTGTTGTTTTCCTTTTACTTCTCTTGGATAGAATTGTATCTCCCACTGTGGAGGTTTTAATAAATAAATAAAGAAATAAAGAAATAAATATCATGTGTAAGGCACATACAGCAAAACTGAGTCAGATATTAATCTTGTTGCTATCTCAGTATTGATGGACTGAGTTTTTGCTACAGTGATAATAATTTACTCTCCTCATTTCAGAGTTACAAGGATACACAAAACCGGTAAGCAAATTCCATCCTCTCTTATCAGGTCATGTAGTTTATTAGCTACACAGCGTTCCTTAATCCAGGTACAGAGAAAAGGGCTTGAAATCTCTCTCTCTCTCTCTCTGCATTAATTACTGTTACTTTAATAATCACTTTATGTGGAGGACTTAAACATTTAACATTTTAAGGTTAATATTTTCCACCATTATAAATATCCTTACTGCTCACTCCGGTGAGAGTGTGTCCCTCTGTAGAGTCAAGCTGCTTAAATCTGGCAGCCAGCGGGGCTGTGTGGCAGAACACTGGGACTGATGGAGCCATTTTCTTATAGAATGAATATGTAATGTGTTGCTGCTGATAATCTTCTATAGTAATGAAGCCAAACCCACAGCACAAGTGACTCCTGAATATTATTACAGAGCCCAGTGCAAACTGGCAGATCCAGAGAAGGTCTCAGGCGCACTGATTGATGTGGCCAAGCACCTGGGCAATCTGAAGTACAGAGTGTGGGAGAAGATGCTGGGGACTGTTCAATACAGTAAGTACTGGGGACAGGGAGCTCCACACTGTCACTGTACTGGGGGAATCTGCAGCATCCTTTACACAAGCTGATAAAGTCAATCAGAGTCATACTGGTCCTGTTTGTGTAAGAGCCATGGTGTGAAGAGACTGAGCGCCAGTGCTTATCTCTGAAGCTCAAAATAAGAGTGATAATGTGTGTATAGGAAAGGACAGGAGCAATACAGTCACTTACAGGCTATCCTCTCTCTTTAAAGAATCGTATAAAGCTGTAGAGTAGTGAAATAATAATTATTCTTAGTTTTTGCATCTGTTGCTTCTCTCACACATGAGAATGACCTCATCAGTTCACATCATGAGGAGGTCACTGTACCTGACAGTCTCCCTTTGTGCAGATCAGTTCTGACGTCTCTTTCTCTGTCCCTTCAGCTCCTGTGATTCTGGACCCAAACACAGCACATCCCAAGCTCTCACTAGCTGGGCTTCCATCTAAATATATCGCAAATTTTAACTGAATTTTCGGTAATTCGGCAAAACAAAATGCGAATTCATGTTTCCATCCACAACTGTTATGCGAATGTTTGGAGTTGGTTCATCGAGATAAGCAATAGGTGGCGCTAATTCTCCGGCCGTACGACTGCATTCCACAACAGAAGAAGAGGGTGCAACGTGATGACGTAGTTACAGGCGCGTCTTTCAAACCTCAAAGCAAACAACAGCAACAGGAGAAAGCTATGGACCAAATGGAAGAAATATCACAATTATGCCCTCTTACAAGAGTATTGATTACAGTGCTGTGCGCATTCATAATCGTGCTGAAAGCATAATATTTAGAACATTAGATTGCTGATGATGTCATATTTACATTATCCAAAGTGAAGCACCCGGCCGCCATATTGATACACCCAACTTCATCATAAACATGAATGGTTTTCCATGAGGTAAATTTCAAATAAGTCAATATAAGCGTTAAAATGCCGAGATGTGCGGCTGCCTTTTGCAGCAATATTCATTTGAAGGGCTGTTATAAAACGTTTCGTGCGTAAGTTAACGTAGAAACGCAAATTTGTCGCTTTAATAGAAAAATATTGTGTTCGCGTGCTCGCTAGCTAATTAGCCGTCCCATTGACTTGAATAGACCGCTGACTGAAAGCGAACGCTAGCGATTGATAACGGTCACCCGCGAGCTACCTTGGTACCGTTACCGTCGCGGGGACTGCATTGACTTAGCAGTTAATAAAATTAACAAGGTGGCGAACAAGCTAACTACTCGTAAGTTATATTCAACAACAATACTTCTTACCTGTATATAATATTTAAAACAGTGGGCAAGTCGCTTTGTCTGTTCATACGGAGTTCCAAAAGACAAGGAGGGGAGAAAGGCTTCGCTGTATTAGAAATCAGGATAAAAAAAAACTTTTCTCTATCCCCTCGATCCATGCTGTGCAGTGATCATTTTTGAGAGCAGTGCTTTAACGGGACAGGGGCAAAGATGAAGCTTAGTAAAGGGGTAGCCAGAGTTAACTAGCGCTTCCGTTTAACAACGTTAGCATTGGCCACATGATTCAGTATGAACAATTCGGTTGACGGCAAATATGCTCAACCAGGGTACAATGAAGTGAGGAAACCAGACAGTAATTTGATAATGTATACAAACATTCATCAATGTTTCTCATAACAACTAAAACGTACAAGCAATTGTCTTTCCAAGGGGTCATTGAAAGCTCGATCGGTCACGTTAACTTTAAAACTTTTCTGCTCGCACTTTAACGTTGACACCGAGTCACATTTCGATCTTCCCTTTAGTAAGTGCGCCGCTTTCCATCCTCCAAAAAGCACATATTTAGGGAGACAAAATGTTGCTCTGCACAGCGATACCAGAATAACACCGACTCGCACGCCAGCGTTTTAGAAAATGTAATTTTAAAGAGGAACTATGCAGGATTTGAAGCTTAACTGCTACATTTTTACCTTCATTAAACAGCTTTGGAGTAATTGTGATGGTTTAATAAATGGCTTAACTTGTTACGGGGAGAATGGAGGCTCTCTGCCTTCAGGTGCGTGTCACTTATTGCATCTCTTGGCTGAAAAACAACTTTGAAAGATCGGGGCCGCCGCCCCGGTGTCCCAGCTCTCGTCTCTGCGCACCGCGACACAAACGCGCCCCGTAACCCATAATCTCGTTTATGGCAGATTAAACTGCACACATACGCACTTCGTAGCATCGTATATGATATAACGTTATCTACCGCTCTACTGATTGATTTCTCGCCGGCTTCGTTATAAACAAATGCACATGGCCAGGGGGGTATTCCAGAAAGCAGGTTTAACAAACACGGAGATAAAGTCTGAACTCGTGTTTGGTTGAACCCACGACTTGTAAACCCGAGCTGTCGGTTCCAAAACACCGGTTATGAATTAGTTCAATCAACTCCGTATAGGTTAACCAAGACTGGTGCGCGGTCACTGCGAACATACAAAGACATCATCAATTGAGTGTCGAAATCCTTTGAAGAAATGATGAAACGCAGAGCCCAGTATTCTTCTGAGGCAGAATTACAAATCCTCCTCGAGGCCTACTAGGAGGAGCGAGTAATAGTCGCAAAGAAAAGCAATACCAGCGCGTCTGCCACTGCACGCGAGCATGCTTGGCAGAGGGTTGCGGACCACGTAAATGCGTAAGTTTAGCCTAGGCTATTAATAGGGCTTATAAAAGCGCAATATATTAGCCTACTTTCGACAAGATCTAATTCAGTGACTATTATTGCCTACTATGGGCTTCTTTTGTAGGCCTGTGTTTCCCCGACTGCAGTTGGATAAAAAATATTATCCGCAATTAAATGTAACCCGACCGCCCCAAAAAGGACGTGGCTGCAAGTGAAAACTAAATATTAAAATATCGTCCAAACAGGTAAAAGTTTCCTCCTTGCATCACTTCTCTATACTATATTATAGGCATATTACTATAATTCCCTGGTACATCTTTTTGTTCGTCTCTTTGAACGAAGTTGCCTAAGAATCTTTTAAGCGCGAGGCACATTTTACGCACCGAGCGACACACGGCGGCCTTTCCGATGTGCTCTGCGTCTCCGACTGTATAGCGAAGGGCAATGCATAATGTTTGGATGGATGTCAAAGCAAACCCCCGATGTGTGATGTTTAAAATGTATGGATGCAGCAGGTTGTTCACATATATGAGCGACTCCGCTGAGAAGCGGTAGCGCTCCCGCAAACAGTCATCAGGATACGACAATATATCGTGCCGCGGTCGTATCACCCTCTCATGGTGAATTGCACGGACAGTTTGAGCTTCGATGTCTATGGGACCTTCTTCAAAAGGAAACGCCATTGTGTGACAGAAGTCAAAGGAGCAGCTTTGCTGAACGTGCTCTTAAATCCCCGAACATAACCTGAACTTCCCTGCTGAAAAAACAGCACAGACCAGCATGTGCTGGTCTTACTGATGACCAGCATATGTTGTGTTTTGGCCACATGTTTGCTGGTTTATGCTGGTGACCAGCACATGCTGGTTTATGCTGGTGACCAGCAAATGCTGGTTTATGCTGGTGACCAGCACATGCTGGTTTATGCTGGTGACCAGCAAATGCTGGTTTATGCTGGTGACCAGCACATGCTGGTTTATGCTGGTGACCAGCACATGCTGGTTTATGCTGGTGACCAGCACATGCTGGTTTATGCTGGTGACCAGCACATGCTGGTTTATGCTGGTGACCAGCACATGCTGGTTTATGCTGGTGACCAGCACATGCTGGATTATGCTGGTGACCAGCAAATGCTGGTTTATGCTGGTGACCAGCAAATGCTGGTTTATGCTGGTGACCAGCACATGCTGGTTTATGCTGGTGACCAGCACATGCTGGTTTATGCTGGTGAACAGCATGACCAGCATATGTTGTGTTTTGGACAAATGTATGCTGGTTTATGCTGGTGACCAGCACATGGTGGTTTATGCTGGTGACCAGCATGGACCAGCATATGTTGTGTTTTGGACAAATGTATGCTGGTTTATGCTGGTGACCAGCACATGGTGGTTTATGCTGGTGAACAGCATGACCAGCATATGTTGTGTGTTTGGTGCTGTTCCATGCTGGTGGACCATCTTCACCACCAGCAGGATATAATTTGTTCCTACTTTGTACCTGCCGATCAGATCCACATTACAATAATACACACAAAAAATAACTGCAATTGTTGAAAGTTACAGTAAAAAAATGAAGCCATGTGCCTCAAATACAAACATTTATTGACAGATCGTTAGAAAAAAATAAGAAAATATACTGAAAATTGAGTACAAAACTGGGCATGTGGATTGAATACTGAATAAAAGACCATAAAAATAGATATATTTCATAATCCAGAACAATCGCTATAGGGAACTACATAAGAACACAGGTAGTCCATAATATATCTCCTGAGGTGCAAAAATGGACCACAGCAATTTTATCCTTCTCTCATTGAAGAGTAACGTTTTTATCAAAGCTTCCATCTCGGATACTGCGGCCGGCTGTTTTTCGTCGCTGCATCTAAATTTGAAAGAGAAGAGCAATTAAAATGTAAATGTAGAACAAAAAACCATGTTTGTCCAGGTACAAAGTATACACTTGAAGAGCACAGGGGAAAAACAATCGGTCACATCTGAGCCGAATTGAGTTTTATCACCCCATCTGCTATTTATCCCAGCCGTTTTAAATTTTCGTCATTGTTTTACAAAATCTCTAATAATTTAATGTAACTTTTTTCAAACACATAAAGGAGACTAGAATAACGTGATGAAAACTTACTGCCAGTGGATATTTCCCAGACTTGAGACCCAGTAGATTACTGGGCTGGACAAAGCTGGATTTTCAAAGTTTGAAACATGTAAATGCCCCCGTAACTACTAATATGCTGTATGATCATTATCACATTTGCACATAATCAGTATCATATTTGAGAAGTCATGTGATCAATACTCACAATTAGTGGACTGGGTCCAGTCACCCCATTCTGAATAGAATAGAATTTGTTGGTGGAGCAGGACTCAGGGGGGACTTATCAGACACCAAGGCAGATGCAAAAAAAAAAAAAAAAAAAAAAAAAAGGAAAAAAAGGCAACAAGAAGAATATCTTCAAAACAGTACATAATGACTGTAAATTTACTATATTATTGCATTTTCTAGCAGAATCATACATGTTGACAGTAGGGATGTTAACAATTACTCGACGTATCGATAATTGATCGTTAAGTATTTACTCGATCATGTGACCTTTGATCGAAAAGTGAATCTGGAAAAGCGAGTGTAAAAGGTCCTATAGGTCCATTGTACTTTCTATGTATTTTCAAAAGCTGTTTCAATTATCCACCAGAGGAGGGCGCACGATAACAATTACACTGAGCGGCCATACAGTTTATGTTTTTACTTAAAGGGGAACTCAAGGATAATGCATAATGTTGTTTTATACAAACATAATTAGTAAATAAATGTTGTAAAATACAAAAATGTGGATTTTTTGTTTTCAAAGACTAGATGAATGAGGTTTTATTCCCCCTAATTAGCTGTCGTCTGCTTCAACGGTCGCGTGATAATGACGAAACGTCGCCCTTCGCCCAGAGGTATGCGCTGTTATTGTGTTGGATAGGGTGATTGTCCCAGTCCATTATTTTATGACAAAAGATTGTTCAAATATGGCTATTTAAAATAAATTTGACGGTCACTCAACCAATTAGTGTGAGCCACTGTTGCTAATCAAAAGTAAACTGCGATAGATTTAGGTCATTAAGCACTGAAGGGTGCAAGTTTTGGCTTCCTTTGTTACAGCCCCACGAATCGCCACTGCGCTTTTTTTAAGAAGCCGTATGCGAAGCAAGTAACATTAATATTCAATTTTTGTTTCAATACTGGTAGGTTTTTTAAAGCAAATATGCAGAGAGAATAAGCAGAAATGTTGCTGTGAAAGACTTGAAATAAAGCTTTGATTGTGAAATAAAAAGGCATTTGGAATTACTTGTTGTATATACAAAGCAAAAACATTTAAAAAAAAAAACAATTAATCGATGATTGATCGTTAACGTTATTAATGTCGAGTAACATAATTTCTTGAAATTGACATCCCTAGTTGACAGAAATGAAACAATCATGCTTCCTCTTTGTCCAAAATGCTACTGATTGTTATTGATGGAACAATTCTCAATGTTTTTGGATTAGTCCAGTCAACAATATCAACAAGCTACCTCTGCAAAGCCAAACTGCAGACTTTCAATTACACTACTGAATATTAAAAACCAAGTGCGCGTTGCTGGTCCAACAGAGACATTTATTCAGTTCCAAGAGAAGAAATAAAACTTTGATTCAGTGGGGCTTTTTTTTTTTTTTTTTGCAAATTATCCTCTTTAGTGACAGAATACACTTACATGAAGGCTCTGAGCAGACTGGTTATGTTTTGTCAATAAGTGAGTAATCAGGAGCTAAAGTAATATGCATACACATGTTCTGTATCACCTTAAGCATCCTGGATAAACATTATCATTACTGTATTCAACTAAGATGTGTTAGCTAATCAGTTCCTTTCTTTAACTGCAAAAAGTGTCATTAAGTGAAGATGCACATTTTTAAACAGCTAAATTAAAGTTATATGCCATGTCAAATATAATTGAGTAGTTAAGGTAAGGACTAATACACACCAAGACACCTCCCTTACACACCAAACAAGATTTTAAAAGCTCAATCTCGCAAGCTAACTTATATTAGCTTGTGACAGTCAAGTAAACTTTCAATACATCTAACATAGCAAGGTAGCCATGTTAGCTTCAGGTTGCTGTAGTGACAACGTCTGCTCATCGACCTAACTAGCTAGCTATCCCGCCTGTCATTAACCAATTTTGCGCAATGCTAAGCTTTAGCGGTTTTCAGACAGCTGTAAATATTTTCATGATGCTTTATTATAAAAGCAGGTAATGCCCACAATTATCTAGCCAGCTATATCAGCTTAACTCCCAAACATCAGCTAGTACACGGTACGACTTGAACATAATAGCAACCTACCGGCCAGCTGACTTGACGTTGAACGTTAGCCACGTTTGAATTTCGATTTTCTGATTGACGAGCTTGCTAGCTAGCGAGCTAGCTAACGTTACGTTCGCCTGAAGTTGCGTAAGTACATCTAAACTAATGCCTCTAGCTTGTTAAGTTAGAAAGCCATGAAAGGGTTTAAGCCTCAATTACAAAATATTAATGACTGACTTTTCACATACAGGAAATAACATTGCTTAAGACCTCAAAATCCCAAACATTACCGTTATTTTTAGATTGGCCTCACCTGAATGAGCTGTGAAGCTCGCTGATAGAATCAGTGATGCACGCGCTCCAGCTCCATAAAGACCAATGAACGGCCATCAACCGTCCTTCCCAACCTGTTCCCAACGCTCTCTCTCGAACATGGAGCGCAATTAAAAACCGAAGTTCCTTCTTGATGTTGACACGTTCATGGGGCATAGAAAACAGTAAGCACTCTCATCGATTTGCCAAGCATAAATATTCCGTCTTAATGTCTTGCAAATATAAATAATTCACTTCACTTAATAAATATTATTTTGATTTAAGTTTTTTTTTTAAATTGATGTTATGACATTTTAAATTAATGTCAAATACTGAATTAAATATTTATTGGTAAATATTAACATCTCAAAGCAGAGAAAGGAAATACAATTATAGCTGTGAAAGTCTTTTATGATTCTACTATTATTCCAATGACATACTCCAGACTTCATAATGTCTAATCTGTTACGTTACTGTTTCAGTGACATGGCTTATTCTTCGCACTTGCTATCCGTCTCTTTTGATCAAATCCTCTGCCAAATAAGTATAATGTAATTAAATGACATTAAAAGTTTAAGAATGCATTTTGTGTCGTTAACAATACTTATTCATGCTTCAGTAATTTGGCCTGTAAGCCTAATTATTACCAGTTGTGTGTGCATGTGCGTGTGCACGTCTTCTTTTAAAAGATATGACATGCAGTTGTTGGTCCACAAGTTTAGAGGTAATTTCCTGCATCATTTTCTGCTAAATTCTGATTGAGCATGGTCCAGACCTACTTGAAACGGCAGGTCCGCCTTCCCCTGTGCTCCATCCCCATCAGCCAAATTCGGATGGCAACCTGAGTCAGGTATGCTTACTTACCTGAGTTTCAAAAAAAAAAAAAAAAAGAAATTTACATAAAACTGTGTAGTGTTCTTCCTCTTAAAAATAATATGAAAGTCGCTACAAATCAAACACAGAGACAGTACTTGTCTTGCAGCCTTGTTGACTGTGTGCAGTTTTAGTTGTGTAGAATGGGCCATTGAAGTCTGATTGGCTGTTGAATGTTGACATTTTTTTATGCAACATTTGCATGGGGACTGTTAATAAGAAAAGTACTCTTACCCCTAGCCCTAGAACATCTATAATCTTAAAACAATGGAACTGTTTACGCTGGGGTTAGCCCACACTAAACCCCATTGGGGTTCCAAAGGGCAAAACTGCTGTAGACTCATAGGGGTTAGCCAGTGCAGTGCCTGAGTGGGCAAGCTCAACTGAGGACTGCCCACAGAAAGCCCACAAAGAGGCTCAAAGGGGACACATTGCCGTAGGCTGCACCTGGGCTAATCTACTGGGGTCCCGCATGGGATTAGTGAGGGTTGCCCCTGCCCAAACTGCATACAGTTAACCCATTTTGGGCCCACACAGGGGTGCTTGCTGGGCTGTTTCTTGATGGCGGATTAGCTTCACCCGCAGCTACACCAGCAAGAAAACAGCAAAGACCAGCATGGATATGATGCTGGTCTATGCCAGTCCATGCTGGCAGACCAGCATAAACTAGCACAGACCAGCATGGATATCATGTTGGTCTGTGCTGGTATACGCTGGTCTATGCTGGCTGACCATCAACCAGCATGGAGATAATGCTGGTCCATACTGGCAGACCAGCATCGACCAGCACCAAACCAGCATCAACCAGCACGGAGATCATGCTGGTCAGTGCTGGTCTATGCTGGTCTACCAGCATTGACCAGCATTATCTCCATGCTGGTTGATGGTTTCCCAGCATTGACCAGCATAGACCTGCTTTAACCAGCACAAAACCAGCATCGACCAGCACAAAACCAACATGGACTAGCATGGAGATAATGCTGGTCTATGCTGGTCCGTGCTGGCAGACCAGCACGGACCAGCTTGGCCCAGCAACAAACCAGCAGGGACCAGCATTGACCAGCATGATTTCCATGCTGGTGCATGCTGGTTTTTTCAGCAGGGTTAACCTGAACAAAACCTAGGTTATCCACATAAAATGTACTAAACCTGAACAAAACCTACCCCAACCAGGTTATGTTCACATCATACGTTACCATAGTGACTTATTTAGCCAGACGATTTTGGAACAGAAAACCGCATACTCTGGGTTAACTTCGCCAGTTATGTCTGTAAACCCGCTTTTTAGAACAGGGCCCTGGACATCTGGTGGAAGTATACACAGCATTTTCTAATCAGCATATTAGTCGTAGTTCTGTTGGGGTACAGACAAAAGAGGCAGAACGGAAATATAGCAGTATTTTAAAAAACCTCCTCATCCTCTCTCCATGCATGTCCTCGACATCACTGTAGAGAAACAGCAACAGTGTACTCGCCGCCAGGACAGAAGCAAGAACTGCCTCCTCCGTCTCCATCTTGTTTAGTACGCACGACCGGCGGAACTGTCCGAATGACCCTTCCTCGTACCTTCGACTTTAATTCACGAGACGACTCGTGTTTACGAGTGTTAGGAGTGTTACCGAATGCAGCATTAGTCACATTTGAGTGGCATAATGCAATGTCTATAAAGGTCATAGGATCTTTTTAAAAAGATATTTTATTTTCACGAACCCCTTGCAGTAACATTACGGACCACTAGGGATCCACGGACCCCTGGTTGAGAAGCACTGGCATATATCATGATGAGACCAAACTCAAATACCATGATTGTGGTAAAGGATGGACATTTATCACTGCATCTTGCTGGAAATCATCAATTAATGCTTCTACCGGTGGTGTGGGGATTTTGTTAAGCCCTGGAGCCATGAAGTCCTTGGATATTGATACAAAACCAACACCCAGGACAGGCCAAGTCCTTCAGCAGCAAAGATGGGGCCAAGGATCACCAGTTACCAAAAAATGCGAGAGAAGATGATTGAACTGCTTAAGAACGATGTTTCACAAATAAAAATGGGGAGAGATTGGAATATTCCATCCTCTAGTATGCATAATATATGTAAAAGATTCAAGGAATCTGGAAGAAATTCAGTGCATAAAGGGCAAGGGCGCAAAGCTAAACTAAATGCCTGTGATCTGCGATCCCTAAGATGGCAATGTATAAAGAACCAACATTCATCCATAGCCGTTATAACACATAGGCTCAGACTTACTTCAGCAAATCTTTTTCTAGCACAACAATACGGAGCTACATTCATAGATGCCACTTAAAAGTTTACTGTGCTGAAAGGAAACCTTACATTAACTGTGTCCGGAAGCGCCATCGACTTCTCTGGGCTCGGAGGCATCTTGGATGGACCATGACTCAGTGGGAATGTGTGCTGTGGTCAGACGGGTCAATATTTCAGGTCTTCAATGGAAGACATGGATGCCGTGTGCTCCGAAGCAAAGATGAAAAGGACCATCCAGAATGTTACCAGCAAAAAGTCCAGAAACCAGGGTCTATCATGGTACGGGGGTGTGTCAGTGCCCTGGGCAAAGGTAACTTGCACTTAAGTGATGGCACCATCAATGCAGAAAAGCACATAAAAACACTTCATAACTTGGTCTGTATAGTATCTAAATGTCTTTTGAGTGCTGTGAAAAGAAATGGGAATGTTACAGAGTGGTTTATGCTTCACTGGCCCAGCTTTTTTTTTTAAATGTGTTGCAAGAATCAAATTTCATATACATATCTATTTTGAACAAAAATAATAAAATTCATTGGAAAAAAAAAATCAAATAATGTGTGGCTATCATGTTGCCAGCGTAAGACACATCAAAGGTGATTTACAATGACTGTTTTCAGTTTTGAATTTAATATGATAATCTGTGCCAACTTTTTCTGTCATGGTTTAGTACCGCTGGATGCAACATGCAATCCGGCGGGCACTGGGACCATGTACCCAAAGACAGAAAAAGGGACCCACTCGCACAGGCTGGTACGAAAAATAGAAAGACATTTACTAAATATGCTTTGAAAAGAGACAAAGCAACTGGGGAGCAGCAGCAACACATACGGGGCTAAAATACCAGAATGCAGCTTAAATACTCTAAACTTCACCTCCACTTCAACGAGCAACAGGTGTGGCTCGTTGAAGTGGTGGCGAAGAGGGCAGGAGGGGGAGGGACTGCAGGGCAGAACCATCACAGTACCCTCCCCCCGAGGCACGCCGCCTGGCGAGCCAGGAAAGGGCCCCCCCGTACTCATGGTGCAGCCGGACCCCGGAACTCATGGTGCCGCCCATGGCGCCACCGGACCCCGGAACTCATGGCGCTGCCGCATGGCGCCGACCCGGAACCCATGGCGCAACCCATGGCGCCGCCGGACCCCGGAACTCATGGCGCAACCCATGGCGCCGCCGGACCCCATGCAAAGGTATAACTCACTTATACCTTTTTTAAAGCACCCAAAAGGCTCTCGCAGCCTCAGAGCGCCACCATTTTCTGTATCATGTGACTCGTCTGCACATCATATGACGGGTCTGCACGTTGTGATTGGTCGAGCACGTGTAACATTGCAGCAGGTAGTCCCCACATGGTGAGTAACTTCCTCGCATGACGCAAAAATATCTGGCATGCTAGATATGCTGCGCCACCGTTACGCGAGGAAGTTATGCAGCAAAAACCATCCCCACACGGTGCAACATTGCCTGATATGGCAAGCCGATAGTGCCATAATTCGTCTGTATAAAACGCGTTTTGGGACGAGAATGCGCGCGTTTTGCGCCGTTATTGTTTTTTTTTCGGCGCTTTGAACGCCGTTTCTCGCGAGAACGGCGTTAAAAGTGCCGTTTTCATATGAAAATTAACGGCGTTATTTTCAGCGTTGTGGAATATGGCGTTAAAAGCGCCGTTTTCATGGTAATGAGCTCCTCCCATTGATTTCTTTCAGCCAACACATTTTAACTGCTCTCCTCCAATCACTTGCCAAGGGAAACAGACCACATCAATGCAACCCAGATTTCCTTCTGCAGATCTTCCTGTCAGATAGTTTGTACGAGCCTGCAGTGCTTTGACAAATAAGGTTGCTATTTTGTGAATAATATTGCCAGTTACATAGCATACTGTTTATGTATGAGGATCATAAAGTATATAGCATCACATCCCTAATCATAAAAGCACATCAGAACTACGATTTATTTCTCTTTATTCAGCATTGATCTCTGCATTTTACTTTACTGTACCTTGCAGCCTCCTCTTGAGCAGTTTGTCCACATTTCTCTAATAATTAAAAACATATATTTGACAGATAATGGTGCTATTCTTAGAATAGTATCACCATAGCTAGAAAATCTATGTTCTTTCTCCTTCAATCACCAGATGGCTGAGAGGGTGACACCCATGAATTACCATTGCTTTTGCCTGAGGAGCCACAGGTTCAAATCCCAGTGGAGACATACGCTTCATACACTTCTATGGATGCCTGCTCGATTTGTTCATACACTTCAACGATTTTGGATGAAAAGTACATTACGCCAGGGTAAACATCTGTGAACCAATTTGCTGGTAACCTGGAATTTTTTTTTTTTTTTGCCTTACCTTGCAGATCTAATTGGAATGATTGGATGATGATAAGCCTTCGCACGTGCTATAACCCCTTAGTAAAAATATGAAACTGTGAAACTCCCTGAGTACCACCAAGAGGGAGCCAAGTAGGGGAGACCGGGGCTTGTTGTCACACGGGTAAGTTGTCACACTGCAATTATCTTCTCCACTAGAAGGCGCAACTAAAAAGTGGAATACTAGTTTTCTTCCTTTACATGGTCAGGTCTCATGTCCTGTGTGAGAAGAGAACAACACATTATAAGTTGAGATGAGCACCAATTAACCATTTTCCACAACCCAAAGTAAAAAAAAAATTAACTTTATATATTTTAAAATAAGCTTCTTTTAGATAAAAATCCTAGCAGTGATACATGTGGACTTGTTAGAGAAGATATTAAGGCATCCTGTCATACCTCAGTCATTGTTCTGTTTTAAGCTAACTTTAAGCTAGAGCTAGCATTAGCAAACATGGTAGTTTGGGGCAACTTGTCTCAGTCATTTGGGGGTTAGTTGTCACATGTGAAGAAAACGAGTTAACCAGCAGAGAAAGAAGAGAAAAACTGCTATTCTCACCGACACACCTGTGAAGGAGGCACTTGAAGCTGAAAGGCAGACACAAGGGAAAAAAAGGCTATTCAAAAAGAAAGGCAAGGCAACCAAATCCAAAATACTAAAGAAGCAAAGCACAGGGAAGAAACAGAGGGCAGGTAGGTACAAAAAGAAAAACTCCAGATGACTCCTCATCGGAAGAAGATGAGTCCCTTTGCCTGGTCTGTGTAGAGCCATTTGGAAACAGCCGCCCAGGAGAAACCTGGGTGCAGTGCATAATATGCAAACGATGGGCCCATGAAGAATGCACCCCTGGCAAATCAATTTATGTATGCCGGAACTGCGACTCAAATGAGGAGTCTTGACTAGTGATGTCAAGTTTTGTTTGAGATTTTCTGACTGGATGTTCCAGGACTGACTAGTGACGTCAGGTTTTGTTTGAGTTTTTTTAATAGATCTTCCAGGACTAGTTTAAGTTTCATGAGTTTCATAATGCATGTTGCATAATATTTTATGTTAAGATTTATTCACTTTCAAGTAAAAAAATAACAACAATAATTTTGTCCTTGTTTTATTAGTTGCAAAATCCAGTGTGACTACTTACCCGTTGGTGGGGCAACTTGTCACATGGTGACAATGAAGGTATTTTGAAGGTAATTGAAGGTAATTTCAGCAAGTACCTACACCTGTTTTTGCAGCACGGTCACGCAACTTGCTGTAAAAAAATAGACAGCTGTCAGACTGGAAAATGTAAACGGAGGAAACCAAGTATACTTGTCACCAGAATTACCTTCATTCGCAAATGAGTTCTGAAATGCCGCTCTCGCTGGGAAAAAAATAACGTTGTTGAGTGCCAGTGCATAGACCTAATTATAATTTTATTATTTTCTCTACTGAATGTTGCCCATTATTTGCTGTTAGATCGCATGGGGGAGAGAAGCCGTGTCTTCAATTGCCACTTGATTATTCTTGAATTGGAAAACGTGTTTATAAAGGTAAACCATCTAGAATTAGCCAGGACTAATTATTGTAAATGAGGGGATAGATTTCCCCCGAATTTTCAAGTCTAGCGCTGGCCCTGACCCGCCATTACGAGTTATCTCGTAGTTGGCAGTCAACGTGTTAAAGGGAAATAGAAGTTTTTTTTTTTTTTTTTTTTTGAGATATGTGATGGGGTGTAATCATTTATGCTGTGCACTGCATTTGGCATGGGATTTCAGGTTGCAGCAAAGAATACTTTCCGGACTAATATCCGTTATGTTTGCAATTGCTCACAAGCTTTTCTGTCTCAACTGACTAAATGAAAACAAGTTTTGACCTGTATTCCTACCAGCTGAGTGCAAAAATCTGTTTCTTTTTGTGTCCTGCTATTTTCCGCCTTAGGCCTTCTCTGTCTATTTTTCCATCCGTATGTAAATAGGGCATCTTATTTTTTTATTTTTCCGTCAATGTCACAGAAAGTGAAACTGCAAGAGGCAAAATATGTTCTGCTGGAATTAGCTGAGCAGTCTCAATTATATTCAATCAGAGAAAACTGCCGCCACGCCTTCCTTTGGTTCTGAAGTTAGGTTATTAAATCCTGAGATTCTATCCATATGGATTGGCATAGGGTCCAGTTACTTTTTTTTTTTTTTTTTTAATTTACTCTATAAAACATGATAGCCCCATTAAGTTGTGAACTTGTTTCTCCACTTATTTTAGGTATTGAACTCACGTCCATAAGTTTTCAAAAGTTAAACTTTAAGTTATCCATTGTCTTGACTAATTGTGCGTTGAAACCAAACTTATCTTCACCGTGTACATTATGGCAAGGGAGCGCCTCCATTTTCAGAAGTGCAAAATCACCATTGGTTGCCAAGAGTGGATAGCCAGGTGAATGTCTCTATAGCTTCTGTTTTCCACTAAAAAAATCTGCCATTTCACCTGTCGTACACTGCTATAACTAACAGGAGCCCCTCACAGTGCCACCAGACATTACGACAGCAATAATGTCGACCCATCGTTGCAACGCCATTTCAGCTTGCAGAAGCTGTCATTGGTTTTCCATGCCCTCCCGCAGCGAAGCCTCTGTCACTGTCATGATTTTGGGGAGATTGTTATTGATTTCTTTGTTCTATGAGGGGTGCACTTCTATTTTTTAATATTTTTTTACTCGTTTTTGGTGTTACCGATTGGTGTTGGCCACTCGGTTCTCGAAGTCTTTTCCAGGTTTTTTTTTTCTCTTCTTCTTCTAAGGGCAGTTCACAACAAATTTAGTGTTGTATATCGCCACTTCCTGTGTGGGAGTGTGCTGCTCAAAGACTATTGGCAGAATAGCCCATATTACACATAAACATATCCATATACAGTTGCAATAAAAATTATTCAACCCCCGCTGCAAATTAGAAATACTGGCAAAATTTACAAACTTTCAGCTGTTTGCAATGAACAAATCAAACAAGAACAATTTAAATAGCTCAACACAACAAATATTACAAGTGTCTTCTCCAAATTCAACACAACATGCCACTTTTAATGACTACTGCAGGCTCATAATTATTCAACCCCTTCATGAAAAGCATCTTTAATACTTAATAGAGCATCCTTTTGCCACTATGACCCGCTGGAAATGTGATGCATAGGCAGACAATAGCTTCTGGCTGCATTCCCAAGGAATCTTAGCCCAGTCCTCATGGACAATGGCCTCCAGTTCACTAATATTCTAGGGTTTGCATGCTGCAACTGCCTTCTCCAAATCCCAGCAGAGATTTTTTTTATGGGTTTCAAGTGAGGCGAATGTGACGGGCACTCTAGAATCTTCCCAGACTGCTTCTGAAACCAAGCCTTGGTGGATGTTGAGGTTTGCGTAGGATCATTGTCCTGTTAGAAGGTCCAATGATGCCCAAGCGTCAGCTTCTATACAGACGGCATGACATTTTCTCCTTGGATATCCTGGTACTTGACTGAATCCATCTTGCCCTCCACACTTTGCAGATTTCCAGTGCCAGAGGAAGCAAGGCAGCCGCAGAGAATCAAAAAGCCCCCACAATTCTTTTCTGTAGGCAGGGTGTACTTTTCAGCATATGCTTCTTTATTCCTCCTGCAGACATACCACTGATTCATAAGCCTGAAAAGTTCCAGTTATGTTTCATAACATGTATCCTAAAACTTCTATGGCTTATTTATATGGTTTTGAGCATATTGGAGCTTGTGCTTTTGGATCAGTTGTGGTGGGTGTCTTGGAGACCTTCAACGTTTAGTATGCGCCCTACTGCGCGACCTTAAACTTCAGTGCTTCCTGCCTCCAAGCCTTGCTGCGGGTCTCCTGTAGTCACCCGAGGGTTTTTGACCACCTGTCTCGTCGAGAATCTGGTGGCAGCCATTCATAGCTTCCTCTTTCTGCAACATCCTGGTACTGTAGCCACTCTTCCTTTAACTTTGAACTTGCGAACTATGCTTCCAACTGTATCTCGACGAACATTCAGTGCCTGTGCTACCTTTTTTGTATCCTTCTCCTTGTTTGTGCCAAGCAATGATCTCCTCTATTAGCTTTTTGGGCAATTCTCTTGACAGCCATATTTCTGATATGCAATCAAATGTCACTGTCAACAAACCCCTAGCGAGTGCAAGTATTTGATGTGTTCTATCTCATGCAAGTCTGATGCAACTAATTAAGCTCTTGATTAGCTGCATTAGGTGTGCTTGAGACAATACCTGACTTGCAAATATGCTCTTATGACGGATTCTATTCAGGGGGTTGAATAATTATGAGCCTGCAGTAGTCATTAAAAGTGGCATGTTGTGTTGAATTTGGAGAAGACACTTGTAATATTAGTTGTGTTGAGCTATTTAAAATGTTCTTGTTTAATCTGTTCATTACAAACAGCTGAAAGTTTGTAAATTTTGCCAGTAAACCCAATTTGCAATGGGGGTTGAATAATTTTGATTGCAACTGTATAAGCTTAATAATATCAGCTCTTATATCCTATCTTGAAGGTGTCTGCCTTACCAGAGTTGGTTAATTGATGATTGGCAGCACTTGTGTTCAGTCTATATACAGTATATGTGGAAGTGGCACCCACTCCCTCCTTGGTTCTTGCCCATACATGAGAGCCGGTAACAGCTAGAGGGTATTAGCTCAAGCTTAGTTTGCAAGGTCATCACCTTTAAATTGAGTAAGGGTTTGGGAAGAATTTTGCATTGCTTGTTTTCTTTAGTTGCTCCCTTTTTGTGCACCCAGTTTTGGTGGCGATTGGGAGGGTTATTTCCATAGGAGTTGTCTAATTGAGAGATACAAAGACTGATCTGTTCTCTCAGTGCAACCTTAATGTCTTGTCAGTTTAATAAAAATGCTGCGGCATTGAAGAACATTTTTCAGGGGAATGATTTGTGTTGTGTCCCCACCTGTGCTTTGTCATATTTTCGGTTAGCAATTTGCTTGAGGGTTTTCAAGTACTCCTCATTAGTAGTATAGTCCTTTAAAGAACATACCACCTATGGGGTGAAAAAAAGAGGACTCAGGAAGATGAAAAAGCAAACCAGGAATCCTATACCAAATCAGTAACTGCGTGGAATATACTTGTCATGTGAACTTCTCAGAGTATTTCTCAGTCGAGATCATCTACATATCCACATATTCCATTTGTGAAGAACATTCTCGTCACACACCCTTGAGGACAGGAGGTTTCACTGCCAGACCCCCTGGCCTGTATTCAGAGAGCATTTAGAGTAGGAGTGCTTATTTGGGACCATAATAAATCAATGCTCAGGGAGTGGACCAAGGAAAACTGATCCTAGCTCAGCACTCTTACACTCCCAGGCTCCTGTTTTTCTAGATCTATCAGATTATTTTATTTCCTGTTTTAGCCAGCATTTCTGACAGCCTGGCTCAAAGTGCTGCTGGACTTAGGAGTGGAACTTTTTTGATTGTGATACCTCATTCAGCAAAGGGCACGGAACACAATTTTAGAGAAGAAATTCAGAGGAAGTCCCCTCTAAACCTTTGCCTGAAGATACACCACCAGAGATGCACCCACAGCATGGAGGCTTAGGAGGTGGTTGAAACTCCAAATGTGCTCCAAATGAAGAGATACCTTCATCCCCGAGCCGTCTTTGCACCGTAGGAGAGCTGATGGGTAGCGGCGTCGTCCCGGAACCTCGGCAGCGGTCAACATTGCAGGACGAAAGCGGTCGCTGAGATGCATCACTGAAATGCTACGGTCCTATGCACGCATGGTCAAACGTGACCGCCCAGCCCACGGTCGATCTTGGGTGCTTCTTGGCTGCGTATATTGCATTTGCAGACGTACAGTACCAGTCAAAAGTTTGGACATACCCACATTTTTCTTACAAGACGTGAAATAAAGAAATAGGCACCGTTTACTTTGCAAAAAAAAGAGAGAGATCTAATTCTTAAATTCATCAAACTTTGCTGTCATATTTGCAGCGCATACTCACATTTTTTTTTTTACTAGAGCAGTTATATGGCTATAGTGAGTTTGCTGCTGAGCGGCCATCTAAGCTGCCAAAGCTGTGCTACACTTGTGGTTTGCTCTTCATCGACCCTTTTCCCAATAAGTTCCAAAACAGCTAGTCTTTAATTCGGCTGTTGGAAAATGTAAGGAGCTTGTTCCTCTGCTTACTCTGCAAAATATGGCTTCTCTGAGAATTCTAAAATTTTGGACACTATTCAAGCAAGTAAATTATTCTCTTAACTCCTGACTGTTCACCTCTTACCAGATTCCACTTGAAATTATATAGAGAAGTTAAGCCATTTACATTTCTCTAAAAACAGAGTACTGTGACATTAGCAAAGTGTTTTGACTGGTACTGTAAAACAGTTGCACAGTGCACTCAAAAGTTTGCCGCAGCTCTGGCTGCACTCATTTTGGCCATCTACATTCCAGTTGCCTGATCCCTGTTTTGTTGTGTCAGTTGTGGCATCATGACTTTTCTCAAACGTAAAGTTTCTGCAGACTGACTGTCTCACTTGTGTCTCTCCCTCCAAGTAATTGCAGACAGCCATGATGATGTTGACATCAGGGTTCTGTCAAGGCTATATCCGTATCGACTGTTTTTAATGGAATACAAACACTTATTTCTGAAACCTCTTTAAATTAGCATTTGGAATTGACAAATTTACTTATCTTCAGCAACTCTGATGTGGAAAAAAACTCTAAACATCTTAAGCATATTTAAATTTTAAAAAATGCAGGGTGCCAAAGACACTTGCACAGTACTGTATATATGAACACTATGCCTGAAAGATTAAATGCTGTAATCACAGCAAAGGGTGGTCACACTAGATATTGATATTTTTTTTCTCTCAAATGCATTTTTTTGTTTGTTTTTACTACAGTTATCTGTTTACTTATTTTCATCTATATGACGCAATATTACATGAAATGAATACTTGAATTACTTGGATTCCAAACCAAACCAAATACTTGGTTTCTGATTTATCTTCATTTTGTTAAGTGTATTATTATCACTGCACTCTACTTCATACTATATAAATAAACATTCCACTCAATATTCCTCATGTTTACGATTATTTCATCTTAATGAAATATTGTCACATGTAATCACCTATCTCTGTTTAGGAGTTCATGAGAAAGGCATATTTTGCCGATTTTCTCATCCCCGAAGACCGACGTACAGACCTCCTGATCCGACGTCATGTATTACAACATTTTTCGAGTATGTTTTTAGGTTAAGTCGATTAAGGTGTCTACTTGCGATTTGTTTGTTTATTTATTTATTTTGTGCAGTATTTTCTTATGAAGAACGTGCGTTCACAAACGAGAGTTCGATTAGCATCAATAATTGACTGAGTTGAAGCTAGACGAGCGGTTTGCTCGCAGGACGTCTCGGGTGCGCACATTGATGGGGAGAGGAAGAGGGAGGGGAGCAGGATTGATTTCGACCTAAGAAAGATTTCACCGCTGGAGTGACACGCCAACACGGATTTTCTTTGGGATAAGCGTACGGGCCTCGCTGCTAAAACGGTAACAAAACAGAATAACCATTTATGTGCATCACAAATGCTCCCCAAAGTAAGCTAATGGAGTCGTTAGTTATTGATATGATAGCTTGCAAGCTAGCTAACTATTTTGGTTGGCGATGAGCGGAAAGATGGCGTCTGTTGCGGGGTTAGCTATAGCCTGCTAAGCAAGTGCGCCGCGGTGGAAGGGCGCTAGTCACCTAAAATCGTGGATTTGAATTATTTAGAGAACTTTTTCCGCCTCTTTGGTTGTTAGCCGAGATTGAAAAGCAAATTTCAATTACCGCGTTACGATTAATATCATAATGCCCGCCGTATAACCGTTTTGGCTATTTCTGGATCAGGGCCGCTGGCTGCGGTGGGATGTTTCCATCGAGTTGCGAGAAAGCAGCTCGCTAACTAGCTAGCGATCTCTATTGGCCAAGTGCGTGATACGAGTTTAGCTAGCTACCTAGTCAGCTAAGTAACGTATACTGCATTGAAGTTCTCATGCTCGCTAGGCTAACTTTCATATTAGTCACTTATTTAGCTAGCTAACCAGCAAGTCATAGGAAGTTTGTCCAGCTAACACCGGATATTTGGTATTTGGTCAGCCGTATTGCTAGTCGAAAGCGTTTAAAAAAAAAAATAAATAAACTATGGCTTGCTGGCTAGGTACCCCAATGATTTATAGTCGACCACTTTGAATTGGCAGAAGTTGGTCTGTTGCTGTTGATAACGTAGGCACAGTTGATTGACGTTTGATAATGTTTTTTTTTTTTTTTTTTCTGGCTTGGCTGTAACTGCATATTAACTTATGATGTGAAGCGACTTGTCCGTACGCTTTGTCTGTAGATCCGGCTGGGTATAATGATTCGATAGCTTGGAAAATGCTCTAGTTATGTGGTTCAAGGTGTCTTCACTGGCCGTGCTTTATTGAAATAAGAGGTACTGTTCCCACTTCTACGCCAGCGGTACTATGAAGTTCAATTATTTGTTTAATAATGTAGCTTCAAATAATGGAGGTCACGTAATTTATCGCGGGTACTTTTGTTTTCCCATAAAAGTAAACCACAGACTGTGTTTACATATCTGCCGCATGACACCCCATCCCTTCAGTATTGTCTCAAGTGACCTACTGATTAAAATAAAAGGTTGTTATGTTTTCACCCGTGTTTATCTGTTTGTCAACAGGATAACTCAAAACCTTATGAACAGATTTGCACGAAATTTGGTGAGATGGTAGGTTGAGTTGATTCAATTTTGGAAGTGATCCGGAACATTCTAGATCAGGTGTTCCACCGAAATCTGTGACCCATTGGAATCTGTGACCGCAGGGGGCAATGGTCTACAGTATCTGTATGTGCTTGGTTGACAACTGTCGAGAAGAGCACTTATCTTAGATGGCCTGCCTCAATGACTCCTTGCTTATACCGTTGACATAAGTGCTCTTCACCTTGACTGTTGGCGACCACGCTATACAGACAGTGTAGACCATCCCTCCCTGTGCTCACAGAATCCGATGGGTCACAGATTTTGGTGGAGCACCGGAAGAAGTCACAATATACCTGAGTAGAATGATTGTTCCTTATGTAATGAGCAGATTTTCATATAATTCCAGCTTTAAATAGAATCTACACTAATGTAGAATTGATTATAATCGAAAATGGATGTTGATGCATAGTAAATAAAAATGCCAGAATTTTTCTAGAAGAAGTTGGGAACGCAAGATGAATTTTCCCCAGATAATAAACACACATGACTGACACCAATTCAATGAGATACAATTGTATGTGAACCTGATATATTCTGATGAGTTGTGATGAGTGGGTCTCAGACTGGCAATCACCTGGTCACAAGTTGTGTGCTATAGAATTAGACCCTGTTTGTTGGTTATGCTTGTGTAATTTCACACAGACCAGTTTTCAGGTGATTCTTAAAGTTTTTCAATATTATTTCTTCTGTCTGATTAAAAAAAATGAAATGATCTTCAGGCTGCGGAAGAGATCTCCCTAAGGCTGACTCGTTATCAGTTTTGATTATTTGCATTTACTTTGCATTGTGTTTATACTACAAGATCGCTGGTGAAATAGTTGAGGCTGTCTCATCCAGAAGCTCAAGTAATGTATTAAAACTCATTGACAAAATTTTTTGTGATGTGTTAATTTATTACTGGATATTACACACAAGGTAGCTGCAATAATTTATTGTGATTTAATACTGACGGCAATTATTGCCTGGCTCAGGGTAGTGTTCATTGCAGTGAACTGTGGCAAAGTAGTTTTGGAGACTACTTTTGTCGCTGTTTTTTTTACCTGGCCCTTTAGATTTATTTTTATGGTTTATTTTGGTGTCCTGGTTGAATGGCCTTTAGATAGTTTTTTTTTTTTTTATTTTTTTTTTTTCTGTCTGAATATTGGCAGCCTGCAGGAATGTGAAACGATTAATTTTCACAAACGGCTGTTGGAATTTGTCAGGAAGAAGGCAAACAAGGCACCAGACTGTGTTAACTGCTGCAGCTGGTTCTGCCATTTACTCATCTCCCAGGCACCTTGTCAAGTGCTGAGAGCCTGACCAGATTCCTGACCTCTGTTTTTGTCTAATGATACTAGTGAGATGCAGCCTGCAATTACATTTATTTTTGCCAAAGAAAATTTATTTATTTATTTATTTTTGGTATTTGTGTGTATATGCTGCACACAATAGTTCTCCTATAACAATTTCTGCAAGTAGCAAAAATTAGTAGATGGGTTAGTAGCTGGGTTTGAATCATATTTTGTTTGCACATATCAGTTCTATTGAGCAATTGCTTTAAAATGAGAGACCCGTACTTTTTGTTGCCTTCTGTTTTGGCAGCAGAATTGGTCTCAGAAGTGATAAAGGCAGTTCCTGGACTGCCTAAATTGCATTTTGTTCTGTCTTCACCATGACCCCTCCCACACCTTACCCTTCTCTGGTCCTCAGATGCCTCACTCGCGGCGGTACCCGTCTTCGGAGCGGGCGAGTCGAGGCAGCTACCAGGACCGTTACCGCAGCAGGAGACGGCGGCACCGTCGCTCGCCCTCGCCGTCGTCCAGCAGCGAGCGGGAACGGGACCGGCGGGGAGGGGGAGGGGGAGGGGGAGGGGCAGGACATCGACAGGGCTGCAGCTATCTACGCTCCAGGAGGTGAGAAGTTTCCTCTGCGGCCCCTGCCTTGAGCTTCATTTGCTTAGCAGTCCTTAATGTTCCTTTGCTGAAGGTAGGCCAGGGGATGCCAAGTTCAAAGTTGCTCTGTAGAGTTGTAGGGTCAAGTAGCAGGGGATAACTGTTTTGAATGAAACCTGGCAGCCTCTCATTTACAGAACATAGGCTGAGGTTAAAAAAAAGTGCTGTTCCAGGTAACCAGCTAACTCTATAATCCTCTTTTGTAAGACAGGGCTTGGTGTGGTTGTTTCCAGAAGCAGAATTATTTAGTTAGCTGAATAATTGCACTGGACAGAGCTGGGAACAGCTCTTAGTTCACTTTAGGTCTGTAAGGGTTGTAGGTTTTCAGTCGTGCTGTGATCCTACTAACTGAATAATCCTGCTTTATGAAACGAGGCCTTGGGAGTCTGTTACCCGTAGTCTCTTGACACCTGCTAGGTTGAAATGTCAGGAAACCTATTTCACTCCAAGGCATGTAAGTCGGTGCTGAACATTTTCCCTCTGACTCATTTGGGGCCAATTTCACTGACAATCATTCATCTTGGTCATGGAATAAGTTTTGTTTTGAGTAGAGATTCTCCCAACAGAACATGTTTTACTTGGGTAAAAAATGTCCAAAGGCCCCAGGCAAAAATATACAAACGGCCTTGAAACTTATGCCTAGTGCTGGATATCTCATTGAGAGGAGAAGCCAAATGGCCTCAGTGCTCATAGACATTCACCACCGGTATAAATTCCTTACTCGCTGTTCTTTCCTTTCCAGCCACGACAACCGCTCAGCAGATCGCCGGCCATACGACCGACACTACTGTGAAGGCTACCGTCGCCTGGACTACAGCCGCGAGCGAGACAGGGAGCGGGAGTACGGCATCGCCGAGGGCTACTATGCGCACTCCGAACTGGCCCCCCGCTCCTATGACTACCGGCGGGGGCGGGACCGGGAGCGCAGCGACTCGTACGAGCGGAAGGGCAGCAGGCGTAAGCACAATCGAAGGAGGCGTAGAACCAGGTCCTATAGCCCGTCCTCTTCGGTGAGTTCTGCCCGACCAAACTTTCTGTCTTGCACCCCTCTCTCTTTCTCTCTCGCTGTCCCTGTCCCACCACCCCCCTCCTCTCTCTCCTCCTCTCCATCTGTCTCTCTCTCTCTTCCTCACCCCCTCTCTTGCTCTCTCCCCCAGCATCTCTCAATTCTGCATCTCTTTCTCTCTCATTTGTTTTGCTCTGTGCTACTCCTCCTCTAACATGTATTCCCACAGCTCCTGGATCTGGTAAGTAGGCCAGTCTTTTTGTTCTGCTTCTCTGTGACCATGATTTTTGTTAGGAAAGGGGTGTGTCCTGAGGCTAATGGCAGTATTCTAAGGTTGTTTTTATTCATCACAACGCGGATTGTATAATTTATACGAATCGTAGCCAACCGCTTATCAGTTCGACTGCTCGTAGTTGTTTGTACTTCGTTGTAGACTGGAGTGGCAGGTGTGCATGCGGAGTAGAGAGGTGTGCACGTGTGGCTTTGAATTGTCTGATTTCTGAATTTGTCAGAGTGTGTGTGTGCAGCCACACTTGCACTTGTCAGAAGTGTGTGAGATGAAGTGACTTTCATGGTCTTTGTTGACTGGGAGAGTGAGAGTGAAATGCTATAATTATGTTATATGTTATGTTAAAAAGATTTCTACTGCTTTCCTATCTTTGAATTTACCGGTCTTTTTTGCGTGACATATATTTTTTTTTTTTCTTAATTTTGAATTTTTTAAAATTCATTTACAGCAAGTGTAGGCGATTGGGCACATGTATTTTGACACTTGAGTTTGGAAATATTTTCACTTGTTAATGCCCAGCTTTCATTTGTTCATCGTTTGCTAGTTACCTTTTATATATTCTGCTTTTTTAGTTTGTTAGGAAAGATGGATACATCCGTATTGGGAGAAAACAGAACGGGGGGGGCAAGAAGAATGTGATCTTTGACTTGTTCCCTTGCACTATATCCTTATCGTTATATATTCCTTATGTGGTGTCGTATGACTCCATGAACGCCCAATCTACCAACAACTACTACAACTCCACCTCCTCCTCTTCCTCCACCTGTGAACCTGCTACGCCCGACGCCGTGGCCACGGCACGCAACCCGTACCCCCTCCCCCCTTCCCCCCATTCGCCGCGTCGTCCTCGAACCCCGGGCCGGCCCAGCAGCGGAGCACCAGCCGGACGCGGGCGTTGAGTGTGAGGGATGATGAAGAAGGGCACCTGGTGTATCGGAGCGGGGACGTCCTGCAAGAAAGATGTACTCACTGCCAACTACTTTATCGTAACCCTTCTCCATATCAGTGCACCCATAAGAGCATTCAAACAAACGGGGAACTGATGGTGATGGTAGTGTGCTTTTTTCCCCCACTTTACATGTTCTGTGTGGGCTTTAACTTCATGGATGGGATTGGTCCTGTTTTGGCGAAGTCGTTTTGTTGTTTCTAGAGAGAGGTTTCACTCGTAAGGGAGATCCGTTTATTTTAGCTGGAAATAGTCTTTTTCTCCTGTCATTTTGACCTGAATTTATCATTTTTTGGTACTTTTTTATTTTTAATGCGCTATTTTTCAGATGGTGAACATAAATGTGCTCAGTGCTGTGCTGCGCATTAATAAGTGTGAGACTTTTGTAGTCAGTTTCAGAATGTCACTCATTTTCCACTATTTCCCCCATTTGTTTCCCAAACTTGACCCTCATCCTTCAAATCAGGGGGGGGAAAGCTACAAAAACTGGCCACCCTCTTGACAAGGATTCTGTGACACTAGTTCTCCCAGGATCCCTGTTGCTTTTGTTTACTGTCGTTAGTGACTTATTTAACTTTAAGGAGCTGTAAGGGAGTGATGATTAGAGACTCCTTATCAGATTGCTCCACTGTGAGCGCTCTTTCTCAGAGATACTGTTAAAAACGATAAACAGAACAAAATGCATGAATACAGAACAGCCAGCGGAGACTGCTAGTGTGTCTTCTACTCCTTTCAATCTACTCACCGTCACTGAAAAAATCAATTGCAATTGAAAAAATGACCCGTTGCCTCCCTTCTCCTCCTCGCGATCATCTGTCTCGCGTTACATTCCAAACCAAGTTAAATTTCCTCTTAATGGCTATTTAAGAGGATTATACCAGCCGCAGGTAGAGATGATTAGGCATTTTTCATGCACAGTGTGTTCCTGCAGTCCTGAAGTAAATGCACTAATTTAAAAGCCTTGCTCTGCTATCCCTCTCCCCTTAATAGAAGGGAACAAAAAAACTGCTGTCTAGAAGCTAATGTGTTCAGCTTTCTTATGACTGGGAAATCTGTCTGTAGGAGTCCGGGCGGCAATGCAAAAATGATGAGCCTCTTACTGTGTCCTATGGGCACGTGTTTGCAGTATCTGAAATCTGTGGGTTTTGGGGTTTTGCTGTTGAGGTAGTCGTATGGGAGAGACTGAAGGGAGGGCATTTGCTGACCCTTTTTCCTTCTTCCTTATACAGTCTTCCTCCTTCTACCCTCGAAGCTCACCTTGTTATTCCCCTCTCTCCCTCTCTACTTCTCTCTTGCTGTATCTCTCTCTCTTTCTCTCTCTCTCTCTCTCTCTCTCTCTCTCTCTCTCTCTCTTTCTCTTTCTCTGTCGCACCTAGATGAGATAGTCAACACTCTTGGGGAAGGCACCTTTGGGAGGGTGGTGCAGTGCGTGGACCATCGCAGGTGAGAGAGATGACTCTGCAAAATAGTGTATAATGGCATTAGATGCTGCTTACTTACATCTTGTAATTTGCTTGGTACAATCCTGAATTCCAACTACCATAAATACTCATTGGACTGCGGTGCATATTTGTAGCGCTGAGCCCGGAGTTCTGAATGTCTTTATTGTTGATGATGTGCTAAGTGCGAACCATTAGATTCGATCTTTACGCGATAGTGTATCATGTTTAATGGAATGAAAAAATATTTGTACAACTATTCAGTTACCTGTCCTGAAAAGCGCTGGAAATGAGCAAACTAAATTATTTAGCTATGCTTGTTTGTTAGCGATGATGTGCTGTGTTATGCAACACCTGAGAGTGCGCGTGTATGGATCCTGATTGGTTGTGTGCCACAGGGGTGGAGCCCGGGTGGCCTTAAAGATAATCAAAAATGTGGAGAAGTACAAAGAGGCTGCGCGGTTGGAGATCAACGTGCTAGAGAGGATCAATGAGAAGGACCCGGAGAACAAGCAGTGAGTATGGAGAAGGGGGTGGAGCTACATGCAGCTGGGACTTTTGGGAACTGCAGTACTGAGCTTGTTTAAAAAAAAAATTAATATTTGTATAACCATGAGCAGTGTTTGTTTTTACAACTCTCTTGACCTGGGGTGTTTTTTAGAAGTTCAAATTTGTGATCTTGATGTCAGTTTGGATTTAGCACGTAGAATTAAGCATTTGAGTATTTTCAAAGTTTAATAAAAAATTGATTAGTATAGGGTAATTCCGTGCCAAATCACCAGATTTCAGAGAAAGTTCCCGACTGACCATCTCAGATTTTGTTCATATTTTTTCATTTTAATGTCCTTGTTACTAATAACTGCTGTGCAAAATTTTATGCCAATATCTCCACTAGTTTTGGAGATATTAAGCCTTCAAAAAGGGGTCGTGGCCCCATATTTAGCATAAAAACGAGTACTACAATCAAACATCCATAGTTTGATGGCTAATAACTTTTGAACTGTTCACATGAAATGGTTCAAATTTTCACACATGATTCTTTGATATAATAAGGCTCTGTATACAGGAGGAGAGCCTTGTATGTGACATTTGCAGATTTATGGCATGCCAAATATGGCTTCCTGGAATGCGCGTTTGTCCATGGTAGCACTTTTGGCTCTCTATATCTCCAGATTTAATGTCTGATTCTTTTTAATATATGAGACATGTTATAGTACTATCAGGAAAACATGTTACATCTGTAACAAAAATTATACTTTCTCATATATAGGCCCCTAAAAATGGAAAAAAGCTTGTTGCGTCTGTATTTTGAATGCTTTTAGCAAAAATTTGACAAGGTCTACCAGAAAACAAATTAAATCGGTGAAAAGAGCAAGGTCTAATTGCTACATGTACCAAATATGAAGTTGGTGCTGTGAAGAAAACTATTTTATTCAAGCTGTTGAATATAGAAGGTTTTATGACATGCGAAAATGCCATTCACAAACATGGATCCTTATCTGCGGCATATCCAGTCATGGCAAATTATGGTCCCTCTAGTCAATAGCTTGAGCAATTGCAGAGGGGAAAATGTGTAACTGGCATTTTTTATACTTCCTCCGTAGACTACGTCACGTCAACATACTGTAACAAATTTCAATATAGGCTAATTCCGTGCTAAATCACCAGAAGGCTCCTGACTGACCATCTCAGTTTGCCTCATAACTTTTTGTTTTGATGCCCTTGTTACTAATAATTACTGTGCAAAATTTTAGGCCAGTATCTCCACTAGTTTTGGAGAAATTAAGTCAACAAAAAGGGGGTGTGGCCACATATTTAGCAGAAAAACGAGTACTACAATCAAACATCCATACTTTGATGGCTAATAACTTTTGAACAGTTGATACTAAATGGGTCAAATTTTCACACACGATTCTTTGATATAATGAGGCTCTGTACACAGAAGGAAAGCTTTGTATGTGACTTATTTGCAGATTCATGGCATATTTGCAGCCTCTTACTGTGTCTTATGGGCACATGTTTGCAGTATCTGAAATCTGTGGGTTTTGCTGTTTGTGTTTCGTGACTTAATGGTCCTCAGAGCTTTTTTGTCAGTTGAAGCCAGGTGATCATGAGAGAAAAAGAATTTTGACCCAAAAGACCCAAAGAGTTTGGTAAAATGTATTTTGGTTTTTGCACAGTTCTTCTATATTGATTCTGAGTTGAGGTTGGGACTAAAACCAAAAGTTGTTTTTGTGTTCTAAAACAATTACATCCAAGGATGTGCATTTCTTCTTTCAAAGGAACAACTGGACCAGAAACCAATAAAGCAGCATTTTTTTTTTTTTTTTTTTTTTTTCAGCGATTATTATCTAATTTATTGCACAGAAATTCATTTTAATTTATAAACTTCATCAAGTTAAGGTATCCACTGTCATGAGTAGCTGACATAAGGATCATGAAGGGGGGAAAAAAACCTTAGTGCGTCCCAGCCAAGGAGGTCAGGCTAAAATGGATTAATGTGGCTATAGCTCTAGAATTTTCTACACAAATCTCAAAGTGCTCTGTTAACTTCAGCATTTTACAAAATGAAACGGTAATTGGCATATCGGTCACATGCCAGTGATTTTAAGCCTTTAAAAATTGTGCTAACAGGACAATCCAATACTTCTGGAAAGAATATAAAGCAATTGCTTTTTACCCCTCAGCCCTAACTAAGGGGCAGAGGGGTATTGTCGTCCCCTTCGCGGACGGGCGGTGGGCGGTAAAGTTTCGTCTGGACCGTTTTATTGTAACCGCTTGGGTTAGGAACTTGATTTTGCATATGCGTACTCGCTTTAGTGGGTAGGCCTGTCCTCGTTGAGGTTTCGTACCCCGATGACCTTTGACCTTGTCTCACTGTACTTCACCTTTGAAACTTCTTCTGGGCCATTTCTCTCAAACCGCTTGGGTTAGGGACTTGATTTTGCATATGTGGACTTGCCTTGGTGGGTAGCCGTGCCTCATCCAGGTTTTGTTCCACAATGTCCTTTCACTCTGGCTCAAACACCTTCACCTTTGATTCAGTGTGTCGGGGCTGAGGGGTATTGCCTTTGCCCCCGCGAAGCACATTTTTCTGTTTATGCTGAAATGCTGTAGCACAGGGCTACCTCCTGTTCAGCACACCTGATTCAACTAATTAGCTACTTAACAAGATCTCTAGCTGGGCAATTGAGTGGCTAATTAGTTGAATCAGATGTGCCGAATTGGAGAGAGCAGAAACCTACAGGATGGTAGCTCTCCAGGAACAGAGTTGGTGACCCCTACTGTAGCATAGCATCAAACAGCATACCGGAAAAGGCATTCAGCTGTTTGTGCTTTACCTTCCCTCAGCCTTGAAATAGCAGATTTTTAATACGTTTATCCACCCTTCTTCTTCTTCTGGGCATCTAACTTTGGGGGCAGAACTGCATTGTGAGACTTCAAAAGAAATGCAAAATCTGCTTTGCTGCTACTATTAGTACTTGTACCAATAACGGTTTCTGATCTACCTTCCTAGCCTGTGCGTGCGGATGTTTGACTGGTTCGACTACCATGGACACATGTGCATCTCCTTTGAGCTGCTGGCTCTCAGCACCTTCGACTTCCTCAAGGACAATAACTACCTGCCCTACTCCATCGGCCAGGTTCGCCACATGGCCTACCAGATCTGTCAGGCCGTCAAATGTGAGTAAGCACAGGCAAACGCGCGCTCACGTACACTCGTACACTTAAAGGTAACCAATCTGTTCTTTTTTTTTATATAAAAATATATATATTTTTATATATATATATTATATATATATATATTTATATATATATATAATTTAATGGATATGACCAAAACAAACTGGAACAAGTGGTGCCGGGCACAACAAACCCCGCCCCTCGCACATACTTTCACCTACTTGTATGAAATTCAATAGGGATCTATTCTGGGTCAGTGGCAATCCCTAAACCCAATTTGGGGTGAATGTTCCTATTAGTTTTGCCGCTGCAATGTTAACAAACAAACAAACAAACACAGAAACAAACCGAACAAAAAAACAATACCCCTTGCCATCACCCTTCAGGTGGGGCGGATTAATAAATAAATGTTTAAGTGGGAACACACATCAAAATTGCAACTTTACTTTGCAGTCCTTCATGACAACAAGCTGACCCACACAGACCTGAAGCCGGAAAACATCCTTTTCGTAAATTCGGATTTCACCATGACATACAACGCCGAGAAGGTGAGTGAGGTGCGGTCTCGGGCGCTTCACCAGAAATCGCTCAGGGGAGAACTTGGGCCCCTTTTAATTCCCTCCCGTTTCCTGCCCTCCCTAGAAACGAGACGAGCGGACGGTGAAGAGCACGGCGGTGCGGGTGGTGGATTTTGGCAGCGCCACCTTTGATCACGAGCACCACAGCACCATTGTGTCCACGCGCCACTATCGCGCCCCGGAGGTCATCCTGGGTGAGAAAATAGGCCTTTGTTTCTTCATCGCTTTGTTTGATAATTTAAGTCATATTTCAGGGTGAGGTTTGGAGAATATTCTTTTCATATTCTTACTTGGGTGGTATTGAGATCTGAGCCTAAAATTTCAACCTGTGACTGTGGTAAAGTTATTAGACGCATGACAACAGGAGCAAATGGAATGAGCAACAGTGTAACAGCATTCAATACCACTTGCATAGTATTGATATAATGCCACATTTTTTATACTATCATCTTTTGTTGTAATACATCAATCAGCCATAACATGACCACTAACAGGTGAAGTGAATAATGCTGATAATCTTGTTACAGTGGCACCTGTCAGTGGGTGGCATGTATTGGGCAACAAGTGAATATTTTGTCCTCGATGTTGACGTGTTGGAAGCAGTAAAAATGGACGAGCGTTAGGATGGGATCAGCTTTGATCAGAGCAAAATTGTGATGGCTGGACGACTGGGTCACCGCATCACCAAACCTACAGTCCTCATGGGGTGTTCCCAGTCTGCAGTGGTCAGTACCTACCAAAAGTGGTCCAAAGAAGGAAAATGGTGAACTGGCAACTGGTTCATGGGCGGCCCGGGCTCACTGATGTGCGTGGGGAGCGAAGGCCGGCCTGTGTGTTTCAATCCAATAGAGGGCCCACTGTAGTTCAAAGTTGCTGAAAAAGTTAATGCTGGTTCATATAGAAAGGTGTCAGAACGCAGTGCATCAGAGTTTATTGCGTATGGGGCTGCGTAGCCGCAGACCGGTCAGGGTCCCATACTGACCCCTCTGCACTGCTGAAAGTGCCTACAATGGGCACATGAGCATCAGAACTGGACCACAGAGCAGTGGAAGAAGGAGGCCTGGTCTGATGAATCATGTTTTCTTCTACATCATGTGGATGGCGGGGTGCGTGTGCGTCGTGTACCTGGGGAAGACATGGCACCAGGATGCACTATGGGAAGAAGGCAAGCTAGCAGTGGCAGTGTGGTGCTTTGGGCAATGTTCTGCTGGGAAGCCTTGGGACCTGCCATTCCTGTGGATGTTACTTGGACACGTACCACCTACCTAAACATTGCTGCAGACCAAGTACCTCCCTTCATGGACACTGTATTCCCTAATGGCAGTGGCCTCTTCCAGCAGGATAATGCACCCGCCACACTGCAAAATTGTTTCAGGAATGTTTGAGGACCACAACAATGAGTTCAAGGTGTTGACTTGGCCTCCAGAGGCTGCAGATCTCAACACAGTCGAGCATCTGTGGGATGTGCTGGACAACAAGTCTGATCCATGGAGGGCCCACCTTACAACTTACAGGACTTAGGGCATCTGCTGCTAAAGTGTTTGTGCCAGATACAGCTCAGCACACCTTGAGAAGTATAGTGGAGTCTATGGCTCGACAGGTCAGGACTGTTTTGGCAGCAAAAGGAGGACCTACACAATATTAGGCTGGTGGTCATAATGTTATGACTGATCGTTGTATATTTCAGCTTTAGAAGTGGGTTGTGTCAAAACTCTTTAACCTGGATAAATACTGGTTATCATCATTCACTAGGACTGACAAGTTGTTTTCTAAGTTATGCCTTTGAATAAAATATCTAATTTTTGCTCTCAGTATGCTGCGCTCTTCATCAAGGTCTCACTTGGCTTTTAGTCATTTTAATCCAGCTTGAAGGTCTATGCTTTGTCGCATTATTTACCGTAATTCAGTTCGGCCATCAAGAATGAAATGTATATTTGCTAACAGTTGGTGCCATTCGTTTTTATGCGTGTTACGGCCAGTGAGTGTTAAGAGTATTACCAACTGCCATGTTTTTAATAAACATTTGCTTTAGCCCTTTAAGTTTTACGATGCACAGTTGCTAAAAGGTGCAGTCAGAATGTTCTTAGGTAATTAGTGCTGCACGTAATTGCGATAAGTTATGTTCTGGAAAACAAATTTCGAAAAAGTATAACAAAACTGCATTGTTAGTGGGTAAAATCCTGGAAGCTGTATGTTTCATAATGCTGTGATAATCAGACATGTCCCCTCCACCCTTCGCCCCCACTGTAGAGCTCGGCTGGAGCCAGCCTTGTGACGTGTGGAGCATTGGCTGCATCCTGTTTGAGTACTATCTAGGCTTCACCTTATTTCAGGTATGCCACAGCACCCGGCAGTCTGACGAGAATTCTCAGACTAAGATCATTTGAAAAACTGGTCTTTCACTCTCCTGGAAGCAATATGTTACCTAATGCGATTTACTGTTCGGATTAGACAATTCCACTTGTCAAGCAAAATGTAGCAGTACTGGAGGGAGGTCTTAAATGAGGCATGTGTTTTGACTCACACTTCCCCTTTGTTCTGGTGTGAGCATAAGCCTAGCAGACAAACTTCTGTCTACCTCGGTGAAATTTTCCCGAGGAATACCGATGTGGTCTCTGAGCTTCAGTGGGCCAGACAATCCTCGGTGTGTCTCGGGAAAATTTAGCTGAGGTTTACTGAGGTGTTGTCCAACCATAAGTAAACTGGACTTCGGGATACCTCGACAAAATTTTTCCGAGGTTTACAGAGTTTGCCTCAAATCCTCAGTAAACCTTGGTGTATTCTTAGTTTTTTGTGGGAATTTCTCGGAAAAAGGTGCACTTTCTCGGTTTTTAGGTGCTACTAGTGAGTGCAGCTCAGAAAAATTTGGACTGCGATACTGTGAAAGCCAGTGATACAGTTCCTCTCATTTTGGTCAGATTCCTGTAAATTAACCTTTAGTATGCTAAGTTAATTTAAGCCTATTGCATGCTGGCAGCTGAGTTCTAGATCAGTGTAATATAGCCTGCAACTGGCTTGTTTTCATGATCCAGATATCCCTCTGCGGCCCAACGAGTTCCGAAATTCCCCAGACGCTACAAACCAGTGGCGTAGCCAGAGGGTGTGCCAAGACACGTCACTTTATGACAATAATTAGTCCTGGCTAGTTCTCAATCATTTTCCTTTATTGAAGTGTTTTCCAATTATCGTAATTTGCAACCGAAGACACGGTTTCTCTCCATATGCGACCTAACAGCGATTAAATCATGGGCAAAGTTCAGTACAGTTGCGGAACAAGAACAGAGAATTGGGTTGCACAAAACTTCTGTTTAAAACAATTAGTAGTCCTGACCTGTTCTCAATCATTTTCATAACAGAAGGTTCACTCCGAGAGCACTCCACACTTAACAGGTGCTGCTTGTTCTCCCCGATTAGGTAAGACGACAGTCATTCATCTGGACGCGTATTTGCTGTATTTAAATCAACGTTATTCAAAATTGCATTCCTGTCGACTCTCACGCAAACAGCTGGAGCCGCAGGCTTTTTATAGCCTATTGAACTGCAGAGTGCCACTTTTTTTTTTTTTTTAATTTAATCAACCCACACAATACCGAGAGTGAAATTCTGTGTTTCATTGGAACACGGACCAGTTCAATCAACACGAAGCATTGGCCTATTAATAAGTAAATTATTTTGCTGTACTGAATTTAGCCCATGATTTCATCGTTGTTAGATCACATATGGAGAGAAACCGTGTCTTCAGTTGTCAATTGCGATAATTGGAAAACGCGTCAATTAAGGAAAATGATTGAGAACTAGCCAGGACTAATTGCTGTCTTAAAGGGACGTGTCTTGGCACAGCCGCTGGCTACGCCACTGCTACAAACACGAGCACGGTAAACTATGTATTATATGCGCCATTTTTTGTATTCATTTGTGAGACAAAATAAGTTCTAATTCAATATTTCATATAGATTTATTTGGTTCGTTAACAAAAAGGGAACTATTTGATGTAGTATGGGTGCACTGGTACTGTCAGCGAGACGCGCATATAATACTGAGGATTACAGCGATCACAACAGTCATTTTACATTCGCATGTATGATGAATAATGGCTAGATTTGCAATACCTGTCTACATAGCTAGCAAGAACAATGCAAAACAGATGTAGGACACAAAATCCATAATATCAGCATTTAATAATCTGTCACATTTGGCAATGGTCGTATGCATACCCACTGACTCTCCATTGCTCGCTATCAGCGCGACCGCACTCATACTGCGTCATGTAGTTAAAATGAAGTTATATTAGCACTTGCCGCTGAAATGATATTTGGATCTTCCGAAATTGTCGAGAAGTCGGTGGTCCTAGTTGAACAGAATCCAGGTCATCTCGAACACAACGGAGGCCATATCTGATAGAAATGTTGACTGATAATCCATTATAGCTCCTTCAAAAAAGCAACCGATCTGGAAAGAACTCTAAATGGGAAAACTAATCATCTGTATTATTTTGAAAATAACACTTGTTTCTACCGCCCGACTTGAAAGTAGTTCCGACCATTTCAGCCCCGTATGGCACTCTTGGCGACTGCGGTCGCCGGCAGTTGCACAGAATAAGGAATATATGGGCGAGAACGGTCGCCGAGAGCACGCTAAAGGTTAAGCTGATGCACTGTTAACTAATTCGCTTTTTGGATTGCTAAACTAAAAAGCTAAATTTTCACTTTCCAAATACTTCCAAGGTGCACTGCATTGTACTGAACTAAATTATAAATGCAGCAGTTTAATCCTTTCTGTATTCCGCAGAATTATTTCTGTGGTTGACTTGGTTGGGTTTAATTACGTGACCAAGGTTGTGCTCTACTGGTCTGTGTGCATTTCAATCATTTTTGCCATATTATTATAAATTTCAAGGTTGTCATAATTGGCCCATCAGACAGATGGGGCCTGATTCAGAGCTATTGAAATTGGGTATGGTCAGCCCAGGCACATCCTGTCCTCTGGTTGATAAAAGGCCAGCACAGAGGTCCTAGTTCAGCCATTTTTCAAAATGCCACAGATGACTTGAAACTTTCAGGAGCGCGCCATTGGCATGCTCAATGCAGGAAAGTCTCTCAGGGCTGTCGCAAGGGCTCTTAATGTCCATGTTTCAACTACAACCCCAATTGCGAAATGGTTGGGACAAAGTGTAAATTGTGAATAAAATCAAAACGCAATGACTTTCAAATCACACCAGCCAGTATCTATTTACACAGAGATAACATGGCAAATGTTGAAACTGAGAAATTTTACAATTTTGTCCACAAAATGAGCTCATTTCAAATTTGATGGCTGCTACAGGTCTCAAAAAGGTTGGGGCAGGGGCCTGTTTACCATGGTGTAGCATCCTCTCTTCTTTTAACACAGAGTGGAGGCGTCTGGGCATTGAGGAGACAATTTTCTTGAGTTTAGCCATTGGAATTTGATCCCACTCTTGTTTAATACAGGCTTCCAGCTGCTGGAGAGTTTTGGGTCTCCTTTGACGGACTTTTCGTTTAATTATGCGCCAAATGTTCTCAGTCGGTGAAAGATCAGGACTGCAGGCAGGACAGTTCAGCACACGGACTCTACTTCTACGAAGCCAGGCTGTTGTAATAGCTGCAATATGTGGTTTTGCATTGTCCTGCTGAAATACACAAGGCCTTCCCTGGAATAGATGTCGTCTGGAGGGGAGCGTATGTTCCTCTAAAACCTTTATATACCTTTCAGCATTTATGGTACTTTTTAAAGCATGCAAGTGTCCCACACCATATGCACTATTGCATCCCCATACCATCAAAGATGCTGGCTTTTGAACTGAACGCCGATAACAGGAGGGGTGGTCTTTCTCCTCTTTAGCCCGGAGGACACGACGCCCATGATTTCCAACAAGAATGTCAAATTTAGACTCGTCCGACCACAGGACACTTTGCCACTTTGCTACAGTCCATTTTAAATGAGCCTTGGCCCACAGAACACGGCGGCGCTTCTGAATCATGCTCAACAATGGCCTCCTTTTTGCATGATGGAGTTTTAGGTGGCATCTGTGGATGGCGCGGCGGACTGTGTTTACAGACAGTGGTTTCTTGAAGTATTCCTGGGCCCATTTAGTAATGTCAGTGACAGAATCATGCCGGTGAGTGATGCAGTGGCGTCTGAGGGCCCGAAGATCACGGGCATCCAGTAAAGGTCTTTGGCCTTGTCCCTTACGCACAGAGGTTTTTCCAGTTTCTCTGAATCTTTTGATGATGTTATGCACTGTCGATGATGAGACCTTCAAAGCCTTCACAATTTGACTGTTGAGGAACATTGTTTTTAAAGTATTCCACAATTTTTTTTCGCAAGCCTTCACGGGTTGGAGAGCCTCTGGCCATCTTTACTTCAGAGAGACTCAGCCTCTCTAAGACATCCCTTTTATAGCCAATCATGTTACACACCTGATGCCAGTTAACTTAATTACTTTGCTAAATGTTCTTTCAGCTGATTCTCTTATATATTAATTGCTTTTCAGCCCTTTTTTTTTGCCTGTGTCCCAACTTTTTTGAGACCTGTTGCAGCCAGAAAATTTGAAATAAGCTCATTTTGTGGATAATGTAAAATGTCTCCGTTTCAACATTTAAAATGTTATCCATGTTCTATTGTAAATGACATATTGGCTCATGTGATCTGAAAGTCATTGCATTTTGATTTTATTCACAATTCACACTTCCTCCCAACTATTTTGGCATTGGGGTGATATTAATCGCCTAAGACACTGTCTTGAAGAATAAAGCACAACAGCGAACTGCCCACATGCTGGACGACAACGTGTGACGACCCCTCCAAAGACTGCCGAATCTGACTCTCCATCTCCATGACCATCTGAGACCAGCAACTGCCACAGCAGATGAGACAATTGGTCTCCATGATCACAGTATCTCTGTCCAGACTGTGAGAAATTGTCTGTGGGAAGTCCATCTCCGCACACGTCGTCATCCTCGCGGATTGGACCTCACCCAGCTCGATGAAAAAATCCACTCAACTGGGTGAACAGACATATCCAATGGCCAAAAGCACAACTGATGAGTTCTCTTTAATTAAGAATCATGTTTCCGGCTTCACCAAGCAGACGGGCGGCAGACAGACGGACGGTTAACATTATCCTGGCGTCAGCGTGGTGTGCAGGGTGGCACACGTCAGTATAGGTGTGCTGGTTTGGGCAGAAATATCCCACGGACATCGCTCCGAACTGCACTTCATTTGCGGTAACTTGACTGCTGTGTGATATTGCGATGAGATACCATGGCCTATCCTCCCGCCATTCGTTTGTCAAAACAATGCCCTATTCCAGCTTGACAATGCCAGACTCCACTTCGGCTGTGCATCTTCAGAGTTCCTTCAGGCTGAAAGTGTTTGAGTGCTTGAATGGCCAGCTTATTCCCCGAATTTGTCCCCCTCGGAGCATCTTTGGGATGTCCTCGACCGACGCGTCCGTCATTGTTTTCCCACTCCTGGCCAATATCCGCTAACTCGGTGCAGCTCTTAAAGTGGAGTGGGAACATGTCCCCCAAGTCATCATTGATCATTTGGTATGGTCCATACGGCGGAGATGTGTAGCAGTGCAGCAGGCCAACGGTGGACATACCCGATAGTAGTTAGTGTAATTTGGACAATGGACCCCATTCCCTTATCATCAATGCCTCTGTGAGATTATTATTTGTCTGTTTCAATCAGTTATTGAAAAGTGTCGTAATATGGTCATGCAATCTGTCAGCAGTCAATGAAAGTACAGTGAGTGTCTGAACATGGTCATATTTCTCATAAAGTGCGATTGTATTTTTGTTCAGTGTATTTGGGTGTTGGTTTGGAGGAAAAGGTGCGGTAAGGTAAACCGCTCCAATCTGAGCTATTCTTGGGCAGAGTGAGCTGAGGAAAGCAGTGTTTTTTTTTTTTTTTTTTTTTCTCCATTTCGCTTTGTCATTCTGTCCCTCTGTTGCCCCACAGACCCACGATAACCGAGAGCACTTGGCAATGATGGAGAGGATACTGGGGCCTGTTCCATCGAAGATGATCCGCAAAACCCGGTAAGTGCCCGTGTGTGTTTCCTGTGGCCGCAAGCGTTAGCATAACTGAGTCAGGGAGCGCCTGCAATGCAGTCCTCCCCTTAGGCACATTGTGCTTCTCTGCTGCATGTGTGTGTGCGTGTTACTATGTCTCAGCCCGGAGGGAGAGGGGAGACGTATTGTTTTAGGCTCAGTTCACGTTTGCGTTTGCGTCGGCATTCCCACTTTGTTTCCGGAGCGTAACTCCCGAAACCATTTGTATGATCTTAACAAAACTTTGCATGCTTACTACTCAGGTCCTGAATGGTGCCTTTTGGTATGTGCCTGTCTGTCCATCCGTCTGTCTGTCCGTCCAGATGCCATCAATTTCTGTCCGGAGCATAACTCTTAAACCGTTTGCATGATCTCAGTGAAACTCTGCATACTTATTACTCAGGTCCTGCAGTGGTGCCCTTCGGTTTGTGCCTGTCTGCCTGTCCGTCCGTCTGTCCGGTGGGTTAGGCAGGGAAGGGGGGTCGGGGGGAGACAAACATTTTTACGAGTAAGAACACATTCGAGTTGTACTGTTACACAGTCAGGACTAGAAAGCCTTTCTTCTTTCGGAGAGGGAAGTGAGGACATTGTCTCCTGTCCTCACAAATACAAAGGCAAATTATGACTTATTAGTGAAGGTTAGAGGTAAGGGTAGAATTAGAGATAGGGTCAGGTAAGGGTTTTGGTTAGGCATGTGTTGCTTATTGTTAAGATTAGGGAAGGGCAGTAGAGATACCCAAAGAATGAATGGAAGTCAATGCAATGTCCTCACAAGGATAGAAGTACAAGCGTGCTTGTGTGTGTGTGTCTGTGTCTCACTCCTGCATTGCTGTCATTCTTGCAGGAAGCAGAAGTATTTCTATCGGGGACGGATGGACTGGGATGAGAGCAGCTCTGCTGGGAGATATGTGAGGGAGAACTGCAAACCGCTCAGGGTGAGAGAGAGGAATCTGAATGTGTGGTGGAGATGGTGATATGAGAGAGTGAGGAGTGTGAGTGTGTGGTGGAGATGGTGATGTGAGAGAGTGAGGAGTGTGAGTGTGTGCTGGAGATGGTGATATGAGAGAGTGAGGAATGTGAGTGTGTGCTGGAGATGGTGATGTGAGAGAGTGAGGAATGTGAGTGTGTGGTGGAGATGGTGATATGAGAGTGAGGAATGTGAGTGTGTGGTGGAGATGGTGATGAGAGAGTGAGGGAGGGGTGGGTGTGGTGGAGATGGTGATATGAGAGAGTGAGGATGTGAGTGTGTGGTGGAGATGGTGATATGAGAGAGTGAGGAATGTGAGTGTGTGCTGGAGATGGTGATGTGAGAGAGTGAGGAATGTGAGTGTGTGCTTTGGAGATGGTGATGTGAGAGAGTGAGGAATGTGAGTGTGTGCTGGAGATGGTGATATGAGAGAGTGAGGAATGTGAGGTGTGTGGTGGAGATGGTGATGTGGAGAGAGGTGTGAGTGTGTGGTGGAGATGGTGATGTGAGAGAGTGAGGAATGTGAGTGTGTGCTGGAGATGGTGATGTGAGAGAGTGAGGAATGTGGGTGTGTGCTGGAGATGGTGATGTGAGAGAGTGAGGAATGTGAGTGTGTGCTGGAGATGGTGATGTGAGAGAGTGAGGAGTGTGAGTGTGTGCTGGAGATGGTGATGTGAGAGAGTGAGGAATGTGAGTGTGTGCTGGAGATGGTGATGTGAGAGAGTGAGGAATGTGAGTGTGTGCTGGAGATGGTGATGTGAGAGAGTGAGGAATGTGAGTGTGTGCTGGAGATGGTGATGTGAGAGAGTGAGGAATGTGAGTGTGTGGTGGAGATGGTGATGTGAGAGAGTGAGGAATGTGGGTGTGTGCTGGAGATGGTGATGTGAGAGTGAGGAGTGTGAGTGTGTGCTGGAGATGGTGATGTGAGAGAGTGAGGAGTGTGAGTGTGTGCTGGAGATGGTGATATGAGAGAGTGAGGAATGTGAGTGTGTGCTGGAGATGGTGATGTGAGAGAGTGAGGAATGTGAGTGTGTGTGGAGATGGTGATGTGAGAGGTGAGGAATGTGAGTGTGTGCTGGAGATGGTGATGTGAGAGTGAGGAGTGTGAGTGTGTGCTGGAGATGGTGATGTGAGAGAGTGAGGAGTGTGAGTGTGTGCTGGAGATGGTGATGTGAGAGTGAGGAGTGTGAGTGTGTGCTGAGATGGTGATATGAGAGAGTGAGGAATGTGAGTGTGTGCTGGAGATGGTGATATGAGAGAGTGAGGAATGTGGGTGTGTGCTGGAGATGGTGATATGAGAGAGTGAGGAATGTGGGTGTGTGCTGGAGATGGTGATGAGAGAGTGAGGAATGTGGGTGTGTGCTGGAGATGGTGATGTGAGAGAGTGAGGAATGTGGGTGTGTGGTGGAGATGGTGATATGAGAGTGAGGATGTGAGTGTGGTGGTGGATGGGTGTGTGGAGTGAGGAGATGGTGATGGAGATGGTGAGGAATGTGAGGAGGTGTGAGTGTGGAGATGGTGATATGAGAGAGTGAGGAATGTGAGTGTGTGCTGGAGATGGTGATAGGAGAGAGTGAGGAATGTGAGTGTGTGCTGGAGATGGTGATATGAGAGAGTGAGGAGTGTGAGTGTGTGCTGGAGATGGTGATATGAGAGAGTGAGGAGTGTGAGTGTGTGCTGGAGATGGTGATATGAGAGAGTGAGGAGTGTGAGTGTGTGTGGAGATGGTGATGGTGATATGAGAGAGTGAGGAGTGTGAGTGTGTGCTGGAGATGGTGATGGGGAGAGTGAGGAGTGTGAGTGTGTGCTGGAGATGGTGATATGAGAGAGTGAGGAATGTGAGTGTGTGCTGGAGATGGTGATGTGAGAGAGTGAGGAGTGTGAGTGTGTGCTGGAGATGGTGATGTGAGAGAGTGAGGAATGTGGTGTGTGCTGGAGATGGTGATGTGAGAGAGTGAGGAATGTGAGTGTGTGCTGGAGATGGTGATATGAGAGAGTGAGGAATGTGGGTGTGTGCTGGAGATGGTGATATGGAGAGAGTGAGGAATGTGAGTGTGTGCTGGAGATGGTGATGTGAGAGAGTGAGGAATGTGGGTGTGTGCTGGAGATGGTGATGTGAGAGAGTGAGGAATGTGAGTGTGTGCTGGAGATGGTGATGTGAGAGAGTGAGGAGTGTGAGTGTGTGGAGATGGTGATATGAGAGAGTGAGGGTGTGAGGTGAGTGTGGTGCTGGAGATGGTGATATGAGAGAGTGAGGAGTGTGAGTGTGTGCTGGAGATGGTGATATGAGAGAGTGAGGAGTGTGAGTGTGTGCTGGAGATGGTGATATGAGAGAGTGAGGAATGTGAGTGTGTGCTGGAGATGGTGATATGGGAGAGTGAGGAGTGTGAGTGTGTGGTGGAGATGATGATATGAGAGAGTGAGGAATGTGAGTGTGTGCTGGAGATGGTGATATGAGAGAGTGAGGAATGTGTGTGTGCTGGAGATGGTGATAGGAGAGAGTGAGGAATGTGGTGTGTGCTGGAGATGGTGATGTGAGAGAGTGAGGAATGTGAGTGTGTGTGGAGATGGTGATGTGAGAGAGTGAGGAGTGTGAGTGTGTGCTGGAGATGGTGATATGAGAGAGTGAGGAATGTGAGTGTGTGCTGGAGATGGTGATATGAGAGAGGAATGTGAGGTGTGCTGGAGATGGTGATGTGAGAGTGTGAGGAATGTGGGTGTGTGCTGGAGATGGTGATATGGGAGTGAGGAATGTGAGTGTGTGCTGGAGATGGTGATATGGAGAGAGTGAGGAATGTGGGTGTGTGCTGGAGATGGTGATATGGGAGAGTGAGGAATGTGAGTGTGTGGTGGAGATGGTGATATGAGAGGGTGAGGAATGTGAGGTGTGTGTGGAGATGGTGATATGAGAGAGTGAGGAATGTGGTGTGTGTGCTGGAGATGGTGATATGAGAGAGTGAGGAATGTGAGTGTGTGCTGGAGATGGTGATATGAGAGAGTGAGGAATGTGAGTGTGTGCTGGAGATGGTGTGGTGGAGATGGTGATGGAGATGGTGATGTGAGAGAGTGAGGTGTGGGTGTGTGCTGGAGATGGTGATATGAGAGAGTGAGGAATGTGAGTGTGTGGTGGAGATGGTGATATGAGAGAGTGAGGAATGTGAGTGTGTGGTGGAGATGGTGATATGAGAGAGTGAGGAATGTGAGTGTGTGCTGGAGATGGTGATATGAGAGAGAGTGAGGTGTGAGTGTGTGGCTGGAGATGGTGATATGAGAGAGTGAGGAGTGTGAGTGTGTGGTGGAGATGGTGATATGAGAGAGTGAGGAATGTGAGTGTGTGGTGGAGATGGTGATGTGAGAGAGTGAGGAGTGTGAGTGTGTGCTGGAGATGGTGATATGAGAGAGTGAGGAATGTGAGTGTGTGCTGGAGATGGTGATATGAGAGAGTGAGGAATGTGAGTGTGTGGCTGGAGATGGTGATATGAGAGAGTGAGGAATGTGGGTGTGTGCTGGAGATGGTGATATGAGAGAGTGAGGATGTGAGTGTGTGGTGGAGATGGTGATGTGAGAGAGTGAGGAGTGTGAGTGTGTGCTGGAGATGGTGATATGAGAGAGTGAGGAGTGTGAGTGTGTGCTGCAGATGGTGATATGAGAGAGTGAGGAGTGTGAGTGTGTGCTGGAGATGGTGATATGATGGATGCAGCTCTTGCATGAGTGTGACTGGTCTCTGTTGTAGACGGGGCAGTCATTCTCAGTGAAACTCATCTTTTTTCTCCTTCCTGCTCTTCACCTCTGTCTTGCACCCTCTTTCTCCCCCACCTATCCCACTCTAATCTCCTTCCTCACCTTTACTGTTCTTACCTTCCTTCTCCCTTCTTTTCCCTCCATCTGCCCATCTCACTCACCCCTTACCTCCTTACCCTCTGCCTTCATCTCCCTCCCTCACTCTTGCTCTCTCCCCTCCCTCTGTTTCTCCCAACTTCTGCCCTTTTACTCACTCTCTCCTTCCCCTCTCCCCCCTCCCTCCTTCAGAGGTACCTGCTCTCGGAGGCCGAGGAGCACCACCAGCTCTTTGACCTGATAGAGGGCATGTTAGAGTACGAGCCCTCCAAGCGCATCACCATGGCCGCCGCTCTACGAAACCCTTTCTTTGAGGCTGGCAGCGGGGCCGACGCCAGCGGCAGCAAGAGCTGGGAGGGGAACCGTGACATCAGCCGGTGACCCCGCCCACTAACGGGGGCGGCAAGAGGAGGGGGGAGCGGAAATCTGGGAGGAAGGTTGCAAAATCACCTGGGAGCTGATGGTGGCGAGACGGAGTGGGCTGGGTTAGGCTGTGGGTCCCCACGGCAACACAGTTTGACTGACAGTCACTCCGCATCCATGTCCTCTACCTCTCCCCTCAATGCAGTCATCCTCGTCATTTTCTTCCCGTCCCAATACAAGCTGACGCACACACACGCCCACACACACACCTACACACACCCTAGCTTCTCAAGGTCATTTGAGAGTGCGGACTGCGAAGTTAATGGCTACCAGATAAATCCATCAGCTTCCATACTCCATGCACAAGGGAGGTGATGGAGCTTTCCAGAAACAAACATGGCGCTGTTTTTGAAGCGGCGAGGATGAGATGGATATCAGGGGATGCAATTCATTGCTAATTCCTGTGTAATCGTGCATCGGAGGATCGGGGCTCGTCGCCCCCAGTCATCCATTTCTCTCAGTGCGCAGACTGCACGCCGAGTTCTGATTGGCTGTGGGCAGTCCATTTGCTGCGCATAAGCCAGTCAAAGTCTCCAAAGAATTCTCCTCCTCCACCTGCAAAAGGACTCCTCAGAGCACACTACCGTGCACTCCCTCATGCAGACTGACGTCTCTCCCTCTCTGTGAGATTCAGGTGGGGCTCAGGGGTGACCCCTCTCACATGTACTTGCCATTAATCCCCTATTTATAAGATGGTGGCCAATGGGGACTCCAAAGCTCTTAGACTGGCACTGACTGCCACACAGAATTTCCTACCTTCATGTTTTGAGAAGAACTGTATCTATTTGCCATAGTGGAGTGAAATGGAGCGGACAGTGTAATGCACAGCAGATACTCCCAGTGTTCCAGATGCACAGCACACAGGGTTTACAGTATTTATTTTTGGCAAGGAGGTTTTGTTTGGGCTTTGTTTTTGTATGAACTGAAAAGTTTAAATTGTATATATATGTTTGAGTATGTAATTAAAGTGAACTCCTTCTCAAGTGGTTTTTGGTGGTGCGGGTAAGTAAGACTAATGTAACCTGTTCTGCTGGCTGAGTGGAACCGCGAATCAAATGCATTGCAGCCTATGAGGATTTGCTCAATGACTCAAAAGGGCCTCCATGCATATGATTTGCATGATGCGGACGCATATACCTCCAATTACAGCGGCCTATCTTCCTGTACTGTTTGACAGCGTATCTGCTGGAGTGCAGTAAGGAAGCAAAAAATTGTCGCCGAGCAAATTACTCGCAACACTTAGTGGCTGACTGCAGTGTTGTGTCGTGTCGTCACTGTTGAAAATCACTCTTTAATATTGCACACTGGGTTAGCAGTCCAGTCTTGAGGGGTTTTCCTGCATGCTAACTGAAATGAGCCATTAAAGTACGGCTTTGTCAAGGACTGTGTGTATTTGCAGGTAATCGATTGGAATTTGGGCTATGAACAAATTCAGTCCCACGCACAGGTATTTCGAGACCCTTCCTCTTATCTTAAACTGCTTTTATATCTCCCATACCATTTGGCAGGATAACAAGTGGGTACCCGCGCAGACTCAAGGCATGTAATGTGCTTGTGTCCTACTAAACATCCCTACTCGGCGTCCCCACTAAATTGTGGCGAAAGAGATTGAAATTTGCAACGTTTAGACCATAGCGGCAGTTTGTGCACTGTCAGATGAATGGTAGAAACCTGTGACTGCTGTTAACTTGTACTTAGTCTTGGTTTCATGGTCTCTGCAGTTTTTTTTTTTTTTTTTTTGTGAAATTTTGCACAATATGCTTATTCAAATCTGAATTTAATGCTTTATTCCTGATTTCCCTTTGGTTCAAGGAGGGAAATCCCCAAAGTATTAAATTGATACGGCAGCCATACCAAATGCAGTTTAATTCCTCCTTTGGAAAAGTGCAGAGCAATTCTCTTCTCTTGATTGATCCCTTGTTTTTGATGTTCTCTCAGGGGCATAAAATTCAGATTTTTAAGTCGGAATGATTCGATGATGTGACCATGTGATCAACAGACTGAGGCTGTTCAGTTCTGGTTTGTACTGTCATCTATGTTCCTTTGCAGAGTGCACAGTACTTTCTAAAACTCTGTTATACAGGAATTCATCTAAATCCAGTCATTAACTTGAGCATTTTGTTCAAAGGTATAGCCAGTTAAAAAAATAATTGAAGGTGTGCTTCCATTTACCCTTGGAGTATGTGTTCATCCACATAGGTTTGTTTTGAAAATGTTATGGCTTTCTTGATATAGACTGCAGCACAACCTGATAAAATGATCCTCACTGATCCATCTTCATTCACCTTCTGAGCAAAAAAAAAAAAAAAAAAATTAATTCCATCAAAAATGAGACGGGAAGGAACTGTTTGTGATCCAAAGCGCACTGTGTACTGAATGTATAATCCCTCCAACATGTCCCGGGTCTTTCCCTGGGTGTCGTCCTCAGTGGATGGGCCTGGAGTACCATCAAAGGGAGATGCCTAGGGCCTAACATTATCGGGCACCTAAACTGCCGAAGCAGAATCGTCTGAAGTCTGAGGTGCAGCAGCTCTTCGGTCTTCAGGATGTTTGGGCTCATCACCTGATTAAGAATATTTAAGAGCCATTCCATGAGAGATTGACATTCGGTGCGCAGTTGATCCCCTGGAATTGAATGAAACTTGGCATATGGGTAGATACTATTGTCTCTCAGAAAAAGTCAAATTTTAGGTTCGTATCTCACTTTGTCTGCTGGTGGTGCCACTTGGAAGCCATTAAAGTGGCTTAGTTTTGCTGTCGACACCACATTTCACATGAACTATCATGACTTAAGGATACACACATAGACTGTATAAAAAGATGGACAAAGCAACCGTGATGTCACCCATTGGTTTCAGCATTCCATTTAGGAAGCCTCGATTTTGGCAATTTGAACAGCGGCATTTTTCACATTTTGAAACCGGATGTGATTCTTAATTGGATGAGACCGCGAATTGAAGATCCGGGGAGGAGCAAGGGGTAGATCTATGGGTGACTTTGACCGTATTTGAGGAGGACCAGAGGATAGCCACGCCCCTGAAGCATATTCTGGCTTTATCCTTTATTCTAGTCTATTTGGGACCGTAAGTTACAAAAATGAACATCATGATATATCGATGGAGACTTGAAACTTGTGATAGATACCATAAAATAATGTGTAAAATCATTATTGAAATAATAAATCAGTTGGGAAAGTAGGGTCATTTTCTCATAGGCCGTGTTGGAAACCGCACACTAACACACTACTCACGCTACCGACGACGTCAGATTTAGGGGGTAGGGTGTTTATGTGTGGGGAGTGAGTTTGTGTCCGCGAGAAGTTCCCTGATGTATACTAGATCGGGCAGATTTTTTGTGGGTTCATCGTAAGCTCACTATTCATACACAAATTGCCCAAGATGCAATGCGACGTAAACCACCAGAAAAACTTGCTGAGGAATAATAATATGAAGAAGCAACAGGAAGAGTTTGTTCGTAGTGAGTAGCGTGTAGTGTGGCTATTGTGTAGTGAGAATAGTGTATGAAGACCATAGAGCGCGGTTTTGAACATGGCCAGACTTCTATATGATTGAATGTCTTTTTGCAACCACCAACGTCGCCATCTGCTGGTCATTAAATAGAATGCAATTTTCGCATTGGCCTCACTTTTCGGACCCGGGTGCTGCGTCCATTTTTTTACACAGTCTATGGATACGCAGTACCAAATATGTTATTCTTTTATCATGACCTGTGACACTTCAAGTCTGGATTGGCATCAGCACCACATCAGCGCCAAGCTGGATAACTACGTTATTGAGTTGGAATTATTTGAGAAATAACAGTAAAAATTGAAAATGGTAATGGGAATAAAATAATATCCCAGACATATACCAATTTAGAATAGTTTATTATGTGTTTACTCACAACAAGACTATCATTTTCAGTGAATAGTATCTCAGTATCTTGCTGGGTTAGTGCAATGAACGGCCGGAAAGATGGTCGAAATTGATTTTTGGTGCATGTTTGCTGTATATTTTCTCAATAACCCAGATATGTACTGTGGTGGTAAATGCCATAGTTTGTGCTTTTGGAGCTCTATTTTCAGGAATACCAGGCATTAATTTGGTAGTATCTACAAATTCAAGCTAGACAGAGCCAAAGTTGGAGGAAAACTCAAAACGGACCATTTCATGGCAGATTGCGCCTATGTTTATGTGGCATTATTTTGTTTACCCAGCAAGATAGAGATCTGAAATTCTCTGGACACACAGTGCCTTTGGGGGAGGTTACAGCATTTGTAAAATCTCAATGTTAGTAATTTCAGGGTAGATGATATTCAACATCAAAAGTTGGAAAATTTCACCCCCAGGGGTTGCTGTATGCTGGATACAAGTACTGGCCATCCCCAGCAATGTACCAAGGAATTTTTTTTTTTTAAATTGTGATAGACACAGCTAGCTTTCTCAGAAAATGAAGAGTTTGGTTTGGTACTATGCTGGGTAGATAGCTTTCTGACTAAAGGTGGCTCTTTAAAGAGCTAATGTTCTACTGACCTAATATTTCGTATTCCTAGACATATAACAAAGTTCTGTCTTTCGTATATATGAAGTACATGCACAGTTATACATAAAATTTGTAATCCCTTTGGCATAAAACTCTATTGGTTGTAAACTGGTGCTGATTGTGAGTGTTGCAAACACACAATACATGTACTATTACCAAGTACGGGTACAGCCCGTCAGAAATGTACAGCAAGTTATAAAGCATGACCAGTCCAAAAATTTTAAATGCCAAAAAAGAACTAATGTAAAAGGAGTATCTCCAAAAGTACGAATGCAGGCATCAGTATACATACACTTGTATAAAATAACAGTCCATAATTTGAACTCTGAAGAAGAATCTTAGTCATACAACCGTGTACATGAAGACAGAACGTTTAGTACAAAAGTTAAAACTTTTATACTTATCATGTTATCCAAAGTGAAATGACGTCAACCCAGCATGTGACCAGCTCTGTCCCTCAGTCTGTTTTTGGAATTGGACTGTGGTTTGGCGGCACCTGGTGGTGTGCGCCAGAGGTGCTTCTTGGCTTTGGCCCTGAGCAGCCATCCAAGGCCTTATTCGTTCGATTCGGGTTGATGTTACCCTAGGAGCCATTCGAGCCCTAGGCAAGCCCTACTACACTAGATCCTGGGTCTCTACAGGGCCATTTACAGCCCATTGATAGTGAGCTTGTCTGTCTCTGAATTAAATAGCTGGCTACAGCCTAAATGGCACAATAGTTGCGTCGACACCCACAGCTTGGTACGCACCAAAATGGGAAGTCTGAAAAAGAAACCCCGCCTTCCCACCCAGTGGGCATCCTGTAGGCTTGACATCATGGCCTGGTGTTAGGAATGAGGGCATGCAAGTTACCACTACAAATGAACTGCCTTTATCTTGGCAGGCTGCTGCTTGCTTGCTACGAACTCTGTGCCCTTTTTCAGGACAACCACTCGCTCGATGCGACTGCTGTGCCCTTTTTCATACCCAAGCACCATGCCCTAGGGAAATCCTAGAATTAACACTGAAGCCTGCTCTCTAATCGCGAAGGAAAAATGCTGAGCATTTGTTATTTTCTGAAAACGTACCAACACTACAAAACTGTACACTGTACTGACTACTGGAAAGATTCTTGCATGTTGACAGACAATGCTAAATTCACCACTAGCATTCTTTTCCAATTTACAACCAACCCAGCTTTATACTAAAGAGATTACAAATTTTATGTATAGCTGTGCATGTACTTTAAAGACAGTATTTTGGTATGTGACTGGGAATATGGAATATTGGGTCAGTAGAAGATTAGCTCTTTAGAGCGCCACCTTTGGTCAGAAGCTATCCACCCAGCATAGTGCCAAGCTAAACACTTCATTTTCAGAGAAAACTAGCTGTGTGTAATGCAATTCAAAAACAATTCCTTTGGTACTTTGCTGGGGATAGGCAGTATTTGCATCTGACCTACAGCACCCCCTGGGGGTGAAATTTTCCAACTTTTGATGTTGAATATCATCTACCCTGAAATTACTACCACTGAGATTTTACGAATGCTGTTACGTACTCCAAAGGGACTATGTACACAGAGAAGTTTAGATTTTTTATCTTGCTGGGTGAAGAAAATAATGCCACCTAAACATAGGCACAATCTGCTATGAAATGGTCCGTTTTGAGTTTTCCTCCAACTTTAGCTCCGTCTAACTTGAAAGTGTAGATACTGCCAAAGAAACGCTTGGTATTCCTGAAAATAGAGTTCCAAAAGCACAACAAACAGCATTTACCACCACAGTACATATCTGGGTTACTGAGAAAATACACCGCAAACATGCACCAAAAGTCAATTTCGACCATCTTTCCAGCCTTCCATTGCACTAACCCAGCAAGATACCAAGGTACTATTAACTGAAAATGATAGTCATGTTGTGATTAAACACATGATAAAGCATTCTAGATTGGTATATGTCTGGGATATTATTTTATTCCCATTTTCAATTTTTATTGTTATTTCTCAAATTATTCCATCTCGATAACATAGTCACCCAGCTTGGCGCTGATGCGGTGCTGATGTCTAACCGGATTTGAAGTGTCAGGTCACGATAAAAGAATAACATATTTGGTACTCTGTACCCTTAAGTCATGATAGTTGACATAAAATGTGGTGTCAACAGCAAAACTCAGGCAGCGCCACCAGCAGGCAAAGTGAGATAAGGACCTAAAAAATTGGCTTTTTCCGTCAGACACCCATATGTACCTATGTGCTAAGTTTCATTCAATTCCAGGGGGGCTCAACTCCTCAACTTCTTCAAAAAGTGCAATTTTCTCATGGAATGGCTCTTAATCCCATTTCCACTGGCTTTACTGGCAGTCTTACTCTTTCGATCATTAATGATGACTCGTGAACATATTGTGTTTATGGGTTGTATAAATCAAGCAGTAAAGCAGTCTTGTTCAGCTCCTTCCTGCAGCACCTCTGCCTGATGTACTAATCCCTTGTTCCCTTGTTCATGAAGAAGACCATGAGATGCTAGATCTTCCTGGGACAGTTTAGTCCTCATTGGTTTCCATAATCCTAACCTTAACTCTAATCCTACAGTTGCCCGAAACCGAACCGTAACCCTAAATTTAACCTTATCCCAAATCCTAAATGTTAGTTTGGCGGATGGAAGTAAGTGATGACCCCTAAAAATGCAGCCTTTGAAGAATGCAGCCTACGCTTTCAGATGCACCCCTTGTCAGCTGGGAAGCTGGGTCTTGTCAAGATACACTGCCCGGCCAAAAAAAAAAAAAAAAAAAAAAAAAAAAAAAAAAGTCACCTGGATTTTACTAAGTAAGTAGGTCAGAGCCCCCATCGGATAATTACTGCAATTATTAACATGTTTGCAACAAGTTATTTAAGCTTAACTGATGCAGTGAGTAGCTTCTCATTTCTTCAGTGACGAAATCCATCGGCCTTGGACTCAACTTCTTATCCCACTGGTGTAGATTGCGTTATTCGCTCTTCAAAAAGCACGGTCAGACTCTCCGCTCGTCAAATTTACGCGCGCGGCTCTTCTGTGTCCTATGGCACTCCTGGAGCCAAGGCGTTAGAAGAGACGGAATTATACTGCATTCGGTAACGCGTCCCACGAGCCGTGTTGTCGAGACACGACTGGTGAATTCCGTTCTTTTGACCTCACGACCTCACTTGTCCGAATGATCCTTCCGACTAAATTCACGACACGACTCGTGTTTACGAGTGTTACCGAATGCAGCGTTAGTTATTTCCCGCCGAGACTGTGAATGAACCACATGTGCGAAAATAAATTGACAGGCCTATATTCAGCTGCACTTTTGCAACTGGAAAAAAAGTGACAGGAAAATTTTCTGATTAGCCAACACAAAATTGACTTTGAAACCTGATTTAAACCGCAAAACGAAGGAGGAATTTTAAAAAAGCACAGTAATTTCGAGATGTGAGGAAATAATAACAAATTAATGTCATGTTTTTGGATATAGAAAATATGAGAAAAGGAAAGTTGGATATTGTAGAATAGTTTGCCGAGAGTTAAATAAATCGACAATTACTGTGCATTAGTGATGAAAAAGGTCCAGAGGGTATGCACTATGAAAAAGAACTAAATTAAACTCTCTTTTTTTGATAACGGCGTAAGGGCTTATATATTACATTGCATTACATTTATTTAGCAGACGCTTTTATCCAAAGCGACTTACAGTAAGTGCATACAGTAAGGTCACTGACACTGTAGCCCAACAGACTGGACCCGGAGAATTGATACGTGCTTACTTAGAAACAATATTTCACTCAATACCGAGAGTAATTTTGAATAACGTTGATTTAAATTAAGCAAATACGCGTCCAGATGAATGATTGTCGTCTTACCTAATCGCGGACAACAAGCAACACCTGTGGCCATGTATGAATCACTTAGGTTAAAAATTCTATGTATGGTATTTAAACTCAGATCCAATTGCAGACAAGACAGGCCCGGCGCTAGAGCAGGGAATTTGGGGGGGCACAAACACGTCCCTTTATGACAATTAGGATAGTCCTGGCTAGTTCTCAATTATTTTCCTTCATTGACGCGTTTTCCAATTATCGTAATTGGCAACTGAACACAAGGTTTCTCTCCATATGCAATCTAACAGCGATGAAATCATGGGCTAAATTCAGTAGAACTGAGAATTGGGGTGGACAAAACATCCGTTTTAAACAATTATTAGTCCTGACCTGTTCTCAGTCATTTTCGTGATTAACAAAAGGTTCTCTCCGAGAGCACTCCACTCTTAACAGGTGTTGCTTGTTCTCCCCGATTAGGTATGACGACAATCATTCATCTGGACGCGTATTTGCTGAATTTAAATCAGCGTTATTCAAATTGCATACCTGCGCAAATAGCTTGAGCCGCATGCTTCTTATAGCCTATTTCACTGCCGAGTGGCACTTTTTTAACTCAATACCAAGAGTAATTTTGAATAACGTTGATTAAAATTAAGCAAATACGCGTCCAGATGAATGATTGTCGTCTGACCTAATCGGGCCTGGTCTTGTCTGCAATTGGATCTGCCACTGGAGATCCTTATCTTGTATTTTCACCCATACGAAGGTTTATTGTGCGTTCACTATCTTAAATGTCTGTAATAACCTACTGTGGGCCTGTTTTCTCAACAGTCTCTGTAAAATGTAGCCTATATTTGAGTGATTTCGAATTCTCAGCTGTGTCTCTGTGACGTAGGTTTGGAGAGCTGAAGCAAGGTTTTCATTGTGACGTCACAGTAATAACACTCATATATATGGATAACACTTGTGATCACTTGAAGCGATAGCAGATGTGCTATTTTCTTTTGCAAGAGCGATAGGCCTGAAGCGTGTGGCTTTTGGCTTTTCTTGGTTTTCACAATTTGTAAACAATATCAAATCACAAACCGCAGCATGGATCGTTGGCATTTGTGGGTATGTATTACTACTCAAAATTTGATAGGGATCATAGGAATTTTTTTGTGAAATGACATGCAAATTTGGTAACTACCACTGATGAACAATATATTGGATAAATGACATGCAGTCAGACACAAAACACATTTGCAAGTGCATTTAATGACATTAAATGAGCGTGCAGCCTCACACTTTTGGCTTTCACGAACATTTCATGGTTTCACCTCTGACATGTAAAGTGAAAACAGACAGTGTTCATTTGATGTTTCATTACCACAGTTAATGTCAATAACAGGTATGGCCTCCCCTAGCTTGAATGACGGCTTGACAATGTCGGGTCATACTGTCAATCAGAACCCGGATGCTTGCAATTGGAATGTTGTTCCATTCTTCAACAAGGGCATTTCCGAGCTCTTCTAGAGTTGTGGTTTTGCCCTATGACCGGAAATGGCGACCTGCAGCATGTTCCACACATGCTCGATAGGGTTTAGGTCCGGCGAACGCTGTGGGCCAGTCCATGCGGACAATTGTCTCCTGCTCTAGGAATTGATTCACCACCCTAGCACGATGGGGACAGGCGTTATCATCCATCAAGATGAAATCAGGGCCAACAGCACCAGCGTATGGTCTTACGTACACATTGAGGATCTCATCCCTGTACTGTACCCCTGTACCTCTCGTCCCTCTCCCCATGACAAGCAGGTCCGTTCTGCCGTTCCTGCTTATTTCTCCCCAGACCATAATTGATCCGCCACCATAACGGTCATGTTCGTTGATGTAGGCATCATTAAATCACTCACGTTGTCTTCGCCACACCCGTTGCCTCCTGTCAGTAAAGTCCAAGCAATATCGGGACTCATCAGTAAAGAGAACTGGAGCCCAATCATTGTGTGTCCATGTGACATGATCGTGAGCCCAATCCAAATGGTCACGCCTATGACGCACGGTCAGTGGGATTCGAACACATGGCCTTCTTGAGTTGAGGCCGGCAGTGTGAAGATGATTCCGTATCGTCTGAGTGGATACCCTGACCCCCGAGGCGTTATGAAGGTCATTTCGTAGGGTGGTGGCTGTTCAGAAAGCATGACGTCGTGCCTGAAGTGTGAGAAAGTGGTCTTGTCGTTGAGTAGTCGATCTCTGACGACCACCCCCATGACGGTGTGCTGCTGTACCAAACGTTTGATGCTGGTTCCACGCTCTGTTCACAACTTTGGCTGACGTTAAGTGCATTAGCAAGCGTGGCGCCAGGAGAAGCCAGAGTCAAGCATTCCGATGCATCTTCCCAATTGCTCTGAAGTCAATCGACGTCTAAGACGTTGAGAAGACATTGTTATTGCTAAATGTAATGCAAAAAATTTGGGAACTTCCAAATTTTCACCAACAAGCAACACACATGTCTGAGTTGAAATGGTGAAGCGTTAGTCAAAGCCAAAATGTGAGGCTGCACGCTCATTTAATGTCATGAAATGCACGTGCAAATGTGTTTTGTGTCTGACTGCATGTCATTTATTCACTATATTGTTCATCAGTGGCAGTTACCAAATTTGCATGTCATTTCACAAAAAAATTCCCATGATCCCTATCAAATTTTGAGTAGTATATTTCCCAACTGTTCACTCAATATGTTTCTGGTTCGTGTGTTTCACTGAAAGCTTTTCATAATTTTCCGTGACACGCGTACAGGCCTGTGCGTTCTTGATGTAGGGCCAAGTTAATTACTCTTCATCATTAAAGAGTAATGAAAGTAGAGACTATTAGAGAACAATACGTTCCGCAAACTTATTGATGAAGATAAGGTTTGGAACAGGGGCGGTCCTAGACCTGAAAAATCGGGGACAGCAAGCACCTCCGATCCGAATCTGCGCTGGCTCTGTGCCGACTCCAGCTGATCCGGCACAGAGCCGGTGCAGATCCAGAGCAGAGGTGCCTGCTATCTGTCCCTTTATTGACAACAATTAGTCCTGGCTAGTTCTAGAAGGCTTTCCTTTATTAACACATTTTCCAATTTAAGAATAATCAAGTGGCAAATGAAGACATGGCTTCTCTCCTCCATGCGATCTAACAATGACAAAATAATGGGCTATATTCAGAACAGAAAAATAATTTAATCCTAATTGGAAGTGGCTATTCGCCCCGCAGCGGGGTGAATTGGGGGAAAGGGATGGGCTATCTGCCCCGCAACGGGGTCGACAAGAGAAGCAGTTCTGCTATTCGCACCGCGGTGGAACGGATAAGGGAAACACTTGTGCTGTTTGCCCCACAGTTGGGCCAATAAGAGATTTCATTTTATAATCCGACCCGCTCTCTGATCTTCCGCGCTGAACTGCCGCGGGGCGAATAGCCTCTGCCATTATAAATAGGCCTATGCACTGGCACTAAGCGACGGTAACTTTTTTTTCCGGCGAGAGCGGCATTTCAGAACTCTTCAGCGAATGAAGCAGTGGCGGGCGGTGGACGGAAATCTGGGGGGCGGAAAACATCCCTTGAAACGGGTGAGATTAGTGACCCGATTTCAATCATTGTTCTTGGTCAACATGTTAGTTTCCCTTACAATGAAATGTTTAAGCGAGTGAATAATAAATTCTATGAAAAGTTTAATTCACATGCCTTAATGGGCAACTCTTCAAAAAAAAACCACAGTGGATTTTCCGCGTTAAATTTTGTCACACCCCAAGCAAGTCCTCAAACCTGTGCGTAATGATTTTTTTATTTGAAAAAGATTGAAATGCGCTCTTTTTTGCGTTCAACTGATGCGTTTGATTTCTCGTCTTAACGAAGACAATTAGCTACACCTGAGACGGGAGTTACAGTGTCTTTTACCTGGGAAATTGTCTGAAAACAGATCAAGACTAATAAGCAGTTTAAAGACATGTTTATCGCCCTCCTTGTTCTCTGTCCACCGCCCGCCACTGGAATGAAGGTACTTCTGGTGGTTTCGTCGGTTTACATTTTCCAATCGGACAGCTGTCTATTTTTTACAGCAAGTTGCGTGACCCTGCTGCAAAAACAGGTGTACGTATACTTGTCGCCGAAATTACTTTCATTCGCATAAAATGACATTGATTGGACAAAATATTAACTATCTTATCTTCATACTGTTTCCAATAAAATACAATATAAAGTAAATTTAAAAATTACCGCTCTCTGTTTTTACTTGCATTTTCCATACCGCCCCAATTTTTTCTGAGTTGGGATTGTAGTTTGCTCCAAAAGTGGGACACAGCATGGAAGAAAGGGGATAAGGCTTGATAAGCGAACTTAGCATGTAGTAGAGGTAGGCCTAAACTTCATTTTGCCTGGCAGTTAGATGTTCCCATTGCTCATTGATTCGTGAAATTTGAATTCATTATCTTTTTGTTTGTTGGGTATTTGTATTCTCTACAAGTGGTACGACTAAATGCAATTTGCATAGAAACAGAGTGCCAGAATTTGATGTTAGTGAATCTCTACGATTTGTTGAATGATAGTAGTAATTTTTTTGTCTCTTCACAGGGTCAGATTTCAGAGCACTTGAAAAAAATGGAGAATGTTGTGAAGTTGGAGCGAGAAGCATGGGAGAGGGAGGTGTTTTGCATGACGGAGGAGAGTAAGAGGGAGAAAATACAAATGTGGAAGGAGATGGACCACATGGTGCAGACAGCATTGCTTAAGATAAAAGCCCTGGAAGAGGAGAGGATCAGAGAGCAAGCTCAGATGGAGAGAAACAGGGTAAAAACAGAGGAGGACATGCTGACAGAGAAAAAGAGATTGCAAGAGGAGAGACATAAAGACATTGCAGAGATGGAGAAAGAGAGGGAGAACATGGCACGCGTGATCCTGGTTGAGAAAAGCAAACTTGAGAAGGAAAGGAGGATGGCGGAGGTACTTATTGAGGAGAGGAGACAGAAAATGGAGCTGGACATGTTGATGATGAAAAAAAGATTGGAGAAGGCGAAATGGAGAGTGGAGCCGGTTTTGGCAGAGAAAGAGAGAGAGGAATCTGAAAATATGCTGTTGATTAAGTTGAGGCGGCTGGAAGAGGAGAGGAGGGCAGAGAGAGCTGAGATGGAGAAGGCGAGGGAAGAAATGAAGGAGAGAATGTTGATTGAGGAGAAAAGGCAGGAAGAAGAGAGGAGGGCAGAGAGAGCTGAGATGGAGAAGGCGATGGAAGAAATGAAGGAGAGAATGTTGATTGAGGAGAAAAGACGGGAAGAAGAGAGGAGGACAGATGGGGACGGAAGACGTTAGAGCAGGAGAAAATGGCTGAAGCGGTGCTGATGGAGATGAAGAGACTAGAGGAGGAGAGGAGGAAGGTGCAGGAGGAGAGGGGAAGACTGACGACCCGAATGCCAGAAGTGGAATCGGCGCTGGCCGAAGTGAAGGCGCAAGCTGAGCAGAACAAGCGGGACAAACGGGAATTGCAGACAGCACGGCAGAACATGGTGCAGGAGATGCTGGCCTGGGTGAGGGGCATGGAGGGGGCCCGGAGGAGGGAGAAGGAGCAGCTGGAGAAAGAGCGACAGATGATGCAGGCCGATGCACTGGCGGAGAAGAAGAGGCTGATAGGGGAGGAGAGACAGGTCAAAATACAATTTATCAAGGAGAGGTGGGAGCTGCTGAACTATGTGCTGACGAAGATCGAGAGAATTCAGGACGAGAGGAGGAAGGAGAAGGCCCTCATGGAGCAGGAGAAGGGGAGGGTGAAGGAGGAGGCACGTCTGGAGATGGCCAGGCTGGAGGAGGAGGGCAGGAGGAAGAAGGTGCAGATGGAGAGGGAGATGGAGAAGATGGAGGAGGCCATGAGTATGAGGGTGAAGGCGTTAGAGGAGCAGAGGAAAATTGAGAAGGCCCAGTTTGAGATGGAGAGGGCAAGACTGCACAAAGCAAAGCTGATGGAGCGGAGGAGGGCGGAGAAAGGGAGGCAGACGGAAAATGCACGGCTGAACACTGAGAGAGCCAGAATGGAGGAGATGGCCCTGCTGGAGAGGAAGAGGTTGCAGGACGAGAGACAGAAGCTAAAGTTGGAGGCAGGGAAGGAGATGGCGAGAATGAAGGAAACGTTGCTCGCAGAGATGAGCAGCCTGAAGGAGCAGAGGAAAAGAGAGGAAGAAGAGAAAGAAGAGAAAGAAAAAGCCCTGGTGGTGCGGATGGAGCAGGAGCTGAAGGAAGAGAGGGAGAAAATACAGGAGTTGCTGTCGGAAAGAAAGAGGGTGGAGGACGAGTGGAGAGTGGAGAAAGCTCAGATTGAAAACGACAGGACCAAGATGGAGGAAGAGCTGCTGGCTGAGAGGGTGAGAGTGGAGGAGGAGAGGAGGAGAGAAAAGACTCTTTTGGAGGAGGAAAGGCAGAAAATGAAGGAAATGGTGCTACTGGAGATAAAGCAACTCAAGGATGAAAGGAGAAGGGAGAGGCAGGAGGAGGTGAAAATGAACGAGTGAATGGAGGAAAATGTGCTGATGGAAAGAAAATGATGGGAGGATGAAAGAAGAGAGCTGGCGCTTGCAGAAAGAGAGAATATAGAACTGGAGGATGCAAACACAATTATTTAACTAGACAGTCCAGTCGCCTGGAACCGCATGGCTGTAGCCCCCAAAAGCCCGCTTCTCCAGCCTGTCCTGCGTCCACAACGAAATCTCTATGTTTCAGCACAAATTTGCGCATTATTCGGCCAATACTGTCGCCATGGTAACCAAAATCGAAAGGTGTCATAAATGAAGTATAACACACGTCCATACCAAATATGAAAGTAATCGGGCAAAAATCGCAGTCAGCACAGCGTCCACTAGGAAGTGTCTACGTACGCGAGAAAATCTGTACATTTCAGGACAAATTTGCGCCTCATGTAGCTTATACTGTTGCCATGTCACCCAAAATTAATTGGTGTCATAACTGGAGTAATATGAAAGTAATCGGTCAAAAATTGCAGCCTGTATAGCGTTCACAAGGAAGTGTCTGCAGATGCAAGGAAATCTGTACATTTCTGGACAAATTTGCACATTATTTGGCCAATTGTGTTGCTATGGCAATCAAAATCCATAGTAGTCATAACTGGAGTATAACACATATCCATACCATATATTAAAGTAATAGGTCAAAAATTACAGTTTGGACAGCGTACACAAGGAAATGTCCACCAACGCGAGGAAATCTGTACGTTTCAGGACAAATCTGTGCATTAATTCGACCAGTATTGTTTCCATGGCAACGAAAATGGACAGTTGTCATAAGAGAAGTATAACACATGTCCATACCAAATATGAAAGTAATCGGTCAAAAATTGCAGCTTGTACAGCGTCCACAAAGAAGTCACTCAGGACGCAAGGAAATCTGTACGTTTCAGGACAAATTTGCATGTCATTCGACCATACTGATATCATGGCAACTAAAACAGATAAGTGTCATAACTGGAGAATAGCAAATGTCCATACCAAGTATGAAAGTAATCGGTAAAAAATTGTGGCCTGCACTGCATTCACAAGGAAATCTCAAGGCTTCAGCATAAATTAACGTGTTATTTGGCTAATACTGTTGCCATGGCACCCAAAATCGATAGGTGTCATAACTGGAGTATAACACATGTCCATACCAAATATGAAAGTAATCAGTCAAAAATTGCAGCCTGTGCAGCATCCACAATGGAATCCATACGTTTTAGGACAAAATTGTGCGTTATTCTGCCTTTACTGTTACCAACTGTGATGAAATTTAATTTTAAGAAATTAATTAGCTTGTCCGCGGCAGATGGGCTCCCCACTATAGCCGGGTTCCTCCTGAGATTTCTTCCCACTGGGAAGTTTTTTTCTCACCACTGTTTGAGGTTTTTTCTCCATATCGGGAGTTTTTTGCCTCATTTGCTATCCTGAGGATTAGGTCAGGCACTGGTCATTTTACCTTCCGTTAATCGTGTCAGCGACAGTCATTCCGTGAATAGCTTATACAAGTAAAATCGAAATGAATTGAAACTTCATTTTCCCATAAATCACTGGTCAAGCAGTAGACTTGCTATAAGCAACTCGGTGCAGCTTTGCTCCTTAAACCTCAGCAATTATTTCAGTCTACTACTTTATGTTCTAGCCACTCATCCTAGTGATGGCAACGAGATGCTTTCTGAAGCACTGAAGCCTTCCCGCCAATTGGTATCCTCTATTCATTTCTCATGGCCGGTAGAACACTACGTGCAGTTGGGACACCCACTATTTCCATAATTTACGGCTAATTCCGCCATTACAAGAATGCCTATGCTTCTTTCACAATGACATACGCTCAGTGCGCTATCTCGTTTAATCTCTTCACTCTTTTGGGAACTTGAAGAGACTTTATCACTCTGAGAAGAGACTTGACCCCCACCCTGAGTCTCGTCGCCTGGGGCTTCCCGTTATCCTGCAACGATCTCCTACTCGACTCCATTACATCCTTCATCAGCACAAAATCCCATGCTTATTTGATTCAATAAATATCATCACAAATATTTTAGGTGTGGTCTGGAATTCAGTAAATGGAGTTCTAAACGTTGGTTACTGAACCAGACCACGCCTAAATATGTCACTCCACCTATCCACGTCCTAACCAACCAGCCTATTTACAACTATACCGCCTTCATTCAACAATCTTCGTCTGTCTCATTCAACATCCCTCGCCCCATACCTTCTATTCTTCTGTCACCCTGTCACTCTATTGGAACCTTGGGGGACTTGCAGAGCCTTTCTGACTCTGAGAAGCGATGCGACCCCCACCCTGAGTCTCATTGCCTTGGGCTTCCCGTTATCCTGCATTGGTCTCCAACTCAACTCCCTTTCATCCTTCATCAGTACAAATTTCCATTCTTATTTTTTTCAATAAATATCATCACTACTATTTTTGGCGTGGTCTGGAATTCATTAACAAAATAATGTGTGTGTTTTGGATACAACAACCGACTGCAATGAAGATAACATGAACTGCTCTCAAACACAGCCAATGGTGGGCATGTGCAGCACGTGGAAATCCTGAACACGTGGCTGGGGTGCGTATTCAAATTTGACACTTTAGAAAAGGTCATTGACTCCCTTGTGAAATATCGAGTGAATTGTTAACTCAATTCCTTTTTTAAAAAACACGTAGTTTGGGACCAATTATTCGATAACATTAGTTTGTTAATGACCTCGCAATTTCAATATACTTTTTTTGAGAGTATACTTAGCAAAAGATCACTTTCATTAAAAGGTTCATTATTCCATTATTCACCTTTGCAAACTGAAAACAAAATATGTGGGGATAATAAAGAGTGCGCATACTTTATCTGTTCTGTGACTCTTTGGGGTAGAATTGTTTTCATCAGAATTTCGTCAGCATAGTCAAGGGCATGTTAAGATGATGTAAAACCAATAGTATTTAACCCCTTTCTGCAGATGTAGATGCCTGCAGACATAGAGCAGCTCTTTTTTTATGGACGCAGTTGCACTACTCTATCACTAGATCAGTTAATGAATATTCACAAGCAAGCAGAGCTGGAACACAGTCTAGAATATTGACGAGTTCACTCCTATCCCTGTTTTTCAGGAGTTGCATGAATTAAACTACTCAGCTTAGCCTGATGTGCAAACTGCTCAATATCCTTGCCCATAGTATCTATCCAGCAGTTTAAAAAAAATGATCTCTTGCGACAGAAAAAATCATTGTCCTCTGTAGCAACCACTTCAGTTACAGTGACCCAATGGTATTCCAAAAAAATCAGTTTCCTGAGGCAAAAATTCGCAATGGTATTGACACTATGTCATTCTACTATCAATTTCAGTCATCACATATTAAAAACGCGCAATTTCCCATTGTCGATTAATACTTAGATATGTCGGTTGAAGAATTTAGCTGTCTTTTAGAGCCTCATACGAAGCTCTCACAGAAATCCAATCACTTTAATGGTGATTCAATGGTGTCTGCGTGAAAGCCCAGCTGTAGTTCACGCCCACGTGAAATTCTCCTGGTAATTACCAGTTGGTTGACACGATTTTCATCCAATTGCAGACAGTATAAGCTGAAAGACATTGATTGGACCTTAAAAAACATATTAAAATACTTGCGTAATTGGGTTACGTTGTATCTCAATAAACTTTACGCAGCTCAGACTGACGTGGTTGCATGGGAACAAAAAACCTCAGAACTGAGCCTGGAGAGCTGAGCTTATTTGCGGGATGGAAATGTGATTCTGAGATGGAAAATAGCAGTTATTCTGAATGGAACAGAGAGGAGGGCTGACAGCATTGATGCTTTTGAGGAGCAGCTCAATAATTCTCTTGATAAGTGAGTAAAGCTGTCTTTGTATGGTGTAGCTCTATCTTACTTTTAGCCTGCTGGCTAACTAGCCAGCTATTTCTTATTTTTGGTTTACCACCGTGATCACATTGTCACATTGGGTAACAAAAGAGTAGTTGATACTGCAGTGTGCTTGCATTTTTCTTAACTAGGCGATCAGTTTTTGGAATTTATACCACATTCAATGAAACGGAATGCCTTGCATTTTTGGTCTTTTAAAGTGCGAACAGCTATTACTGTGACCTGAGTTATACTTGTTCCATAGAGGGTGTGAAAAGCAAACATTACAAGCTTGCGTTTCGCTTGGATGATCGAAATGGTAAACGGCAAGCTTTCCGTCTAAGTGAACGATCTGACCGTAAAATAAGCAGTTCCTCTAATGAGTATCTGTGTTTGCTGACACGGGTTTGTGGATAAATGGACGAGACTCTGAACTTTATCGTGGAGAAAAGGTGTGTTTTTGGTTTGGAGAGGTCACTGGTGACCACTGATGTCCAGCTGCGCCTATATTGATAAACTCATGCTAAATTCAACCAAAAAATCATCCATTTATATTGAACTTCATGAGTACAAAGTTGATTTGCGTTAAAAATATGATTATTTTATGAATTGAAAGTGCGCCATTTTCAAGGCTCTGGGAGTTTGGGGAGCCACCTGGATTGATATCTTATTTGGCTTATAAAAAGTGGATATTTCATGTTTAGTTGAGGAGTACTTGTGGTCTAGGAGTTTGTTATCCCAGAAATGTATTGTTTTAACCCCCAGCCATTTTTCAGCCCTCAGAATTTTTTTTTTTACAGTTTCAATGGTGAATTCTCATGAAGATTTTTTATGTTTGCAGCCCATTTTCTCTACCAAAATCATGAAAATAAACTGAAATACAATGTAATTCTAAATGTTGTAAGTGTCTTCTGAGTTAATCCACATTCGTCCTCTTTATGAAGCTTAAATCTTGAATTATAAAGCATCAAATTGGGTAACCCATTAATAGCCAAATTTTGCTTCTGCGCAAAGGGGTTAATTATGTAGAATTATTACATTGTTTAGAATTATTACAATTATTACAGCATTGTGCAGCCCTTTTCATTGAACTGTCTAAGGCATTTGATACTGTTGATCATGCCCTTCTTTTGAAAAGATTATCAGACATTGGCCTTGACAAATCTGCTTGTAATTGTTTTAAAGGGGACCTATTTTGCTATATTTCCAAACTTATATTTTGATCTTGGACTACCCTAGAGTACTCCTGATCGTTCAAAGTCCTAAACAGGGTTCTTATTTAGCTCATACTGCCATCCTCAAAAAACCCCATTTGTAGTCCATTGTAGTCTCTGTCTGAAACGCCTCGTTGGGGTGGCTCTTCCGCTATGGCCCCCACTCCCCGTGTGCCCACTTTCATCTGACTGGCCAGCTCTGTGAAGGGCGGATCTAGACAGGACGAGGCAGCAGAACGCAGTTTTCCGGGTCCGGCTCCTCAGACTGAAACTGAGACGCGTCTCCCGAAGGAATCGACGGGCATATTCCGCAATCAAACGCAGTACATGTGTATAGATCTAATGAAATTAACTTGTTCTAATAAACGCAACGGCGAAAGTGGAGGATGCAGTGTGAATGTCTCGCAGCTCAAGCTCGAATTTGCTGTCTACATACAGCTACTATGGTGAGTACACTGGTGTTTCTACTGTATAGCTAGGATTGAGGGAAAGCTAGAATCCACCCCATTTAGACACATTTGTAGAACGGGTCGACGAACCCAAGTGTAGACCGGAGACCGTAGAAATCCGGTGGGTCTGAGTTTAGAGGGAAACATGGAGCAGCAAAAAGTGGACCAACAACTTATGTACTGCTTCGGTGTGTATTATAAGGACCTGCTCGTTCGTGTGCATAGTTGTGGTGTGTCGTTAGCGTGGAGTAACGAACAGCTTCTGCGCTGGTGTATGACGAAGGGGCGAAAGCTCCAGGCTAAACGGCCTTTTCAGAAATTGCCCATGGTAATGGTTACTTATTTAACCTGGCGCTTCCAATCCTTAAATGTGATTGGCTGAGCCGCGTTCCATGCCAGTATAAGATAAATGTAACCCACTGTATTCTGAGGCAGACCACAGCACAAAATATCCCTGCGTGCCTGGCCTAGCAACCAACTACTCTGCGCTCAGCTGACTCGTTAGGTTACGTTTGTTTCAGGACTTTTAGCTCGCTATTTCAGTGTTAGCGAAGTTTAGCCTTTTAACCCGCTAACCAGTTGGCTATCTACCTACCCAGATATAGCATTATGGAGTTCGATGTAACTTTTATTTGCTAGCTACGTTGCTAACTAGCTCGCTATTTCAGTATTAGCGATAAATTGTTGATTTTTTTCTTGTGTGTTTATTTTATGGGCTATGTGTTGGGTAACCACATCCATTGTAGTGAACGCTAGCTAGTTGACAAGCTGGCTCGCAAACTAATGCACAATTCAACATATTTTCCTGGACACCGGCAAGTGTAGAGGACACAAGTAAATCTTGTTCCCTACTCTCGCTGCTGGTTGTAATGATATGGCCGCTCGGCGCGAGTTGAGAACAAGGAAACTCGAAAACCGAAACCGAAACGCACGTAAAATTATTAACGGGGCCTTCGTGAGACCGAAGGAGACATTCCAAATACCCTGCTTTCATAGTATATCTACATTAACGAGCCCAAATAGCCTGATGTGACATGATAATGGCGCTAGATGAAAAAGCAATCTTGGCGTCTGTGTTGCTTGCCAACCATTCTGTCCACTCGATCTTGCTTGGTGGAAGAATGAATAGTTCTCAATTTTATTGTTGTTTTTTTTTACCAATAAATTGTTGATTTTTTTTCTTGTGTGTTTATTTAATGGGCTATATGTAGGGTAACCGTTTTATAAAAGCAATAAGCCCCTTGAAGCAGTGGGTTACAGTGATCTTATAACGGCGGAGGGGCACTAAGGCACTCCGCTGCGCGTCATGCCTTAGAACAACCCTCCGCCGTTATAAAATCACTGTAACCCACTGCTTCAAGGGGCTTATTCCTATATTGTCGCGTCGGAATGACCGGCGTTTGCCCGCAGAAAATGGGCATGATAAGCCGCTTTCACACCAGACGCGAAACGAATTTTTCGCGCGACAGATTACATTCAAAGTCAATGCATTGTCTTTGCATTTACTTTGAATGTAATCTTTCGCGTGAAAAATTTGTTTCCCGTCCGGTGTGAAAGCTGCATAACGCACCCATAATGCGTGTATTCAAGTCTTTGCATTGACTTTGAACGTAGCTAATCTGTCGCGCGAAAAATTCATTTCTCGTCCGTGTGAAAGCTGCTTTATGGATAGTCCGCGACAGCTAGAGAGAGCTCGGTTATGTTATGAACATAATACAGGTTTTGCAGACCGTAAGTTCCGTTAACGTGGACAAGTTGCTTATGTGGAGCTAGCAAATCGATCACTTCTACAGGGAAGAATTTCCTATTTAATCTCAGCCCTTTTCGGCTTTTTATTACCCACAACAACTTCTAAAGAGGGATGAAATTATGTCACGGTCGTGCAGAGAAATCATTTGTTAAACCAGACACGTTAGAACTTCTGCATTTCGCAATTGCTTTCACGGTAGAATCAGAGAGCTAGCCCAGACATTTGTGAAGTATCCGGCTGATCCCGGTCAGGGATAAGTAAAGTGATCACAAGCAGCCGTAAACAAACCCAAACAGGTATCCCAAGCTCTGCAAAACCTACGTCTGGTCTAACTGCAGCCTTTTCAGCCCAACTTTGCGGACACATACAGCACCTCTCCAGTTAGCTTCAACTGTAGTGGCTACAATCGGGCAAGGTTATGATGAAACTGCCACATTGATGCTTACGGAAGTAACATGCATACCAATCAGAATTACTGCATATAAGTTAACCAGGAGCATTTTTAATCAGCACGGCGGCACGCAAACTAACATGCAGTAGCTGGTAACCGAGCGCTCATAACCACAGAGACAAACCCTTGCAATACAGGTTTTACAGACAGCAAGTTCTGTTACTGTGAACAGTTGTACCAAGCATCCAAATTACAAACAAGTATTAAAAGTTGGCTTCAAATGAGGTTTATGTTCACACACCTTCTGTAGAATTTCCCCTGATATCACTCTTGCATATTTAGGACACAAACATTAGCAACAGTAATTTGGCTACGTCAGCCGCTGTGCTACAGCCACAATCAACTGGCTATCATGTCAGGTTGGCTTATGCAGTAAAAGCAACTTACAGTTTCTGTGTCTGTGAGTCACAGACAGTCGTGACCAATACAGGCTTTATCTTCAGATATTTTACAAAGCCTGCGTTTGAGGCCAGTTGTTAGTGCTAACTATCGCTAGCGGTCCTGCTAGCCACCCATAACGCGTTAGCTTCTCTTACATTATTTGCTGATATATGGTTACTTACAGCTTGTGGCTCCGAGCGCTTAATCGATGCAACTGCTTCAGGTTTGAGAAGCAGCTGAAACGCTTATCCTGTGTCAAATTATCTTTTATTGACAAAGCTGTCTTTGGTGAAATGCTGAGCACAAACAGCTAACGTTCCCTTTGGCCGTGGCTGTTTGCTGCCAGCAAACAAAAAAAGCTACCCACTGGTTTCTGGTGGCATCCTTCTTTTAGAAGAGAAAAAGGTGTTTTTCTTCGCGTCCAAAAGTAAACGGACAAGCAGCTTTGGTAGAGATACTGACAAAACTGCACCTCAAATGATCTGTGGTTCTTCTTTTGTATTTCCAAAAGTGTAGACACTACTAAGGCATAGTATGATCTGCCGTTGTTAGTGCCTGCTAGAATAGTTTCCGGTGTGGGTAGGTCCAGTGCCGTGATTGGCTCTGGCTAGGTCTGTTCTAATTGGACGGCAGAACCTGACTTCAGGTTTTGCCCAGATCTCGCAAAAATCTCGGGAGGAGCTGTTCAGAGAGGAAATCATGTTCATGAAATCACGTTCTTGGTTAACGCAAAACCTCTGTATTTTATGTTTAGAAACTTTTCAGAGGTGGAGTATGGACAACCAACATTATAACATTACTAATATGTATTAAAAGAAGGATCAGCATAATAGGTCCCCTTTAAAAACTATCTTGAGGATAGGACTCAATATATTTCATTTGAAAACATTCAATCTCAAAGTGCTAAAATCATCAGAGGAGTTCCACAAGGTTCAATTCTTGGCCCTTTGTTATTCACTATCTATATTAATAATATTGTCTTATCTTGGGATCATTGCAAACTGCATTTATATGCTGACAATACCATCATTTACTCGACTGCTTCTTCAGTTCAGCAGGCCATATCTAATCTGCAGCATGATTTTAACTCTATTCAATGATCTCTAATTGAGTTGAAGCTCATCTTAAATGAGGACAAAACCAAGTTCATGGTATTCACCAAAGTTAGAAAAAAGGACCCCCATGATTTTCATATTTGTACCCTGCAGGGTAGCCAAATTGAGCGTGTCTCCCATTATAAATATTTGGGCATTTGGCTGGATGACAAGCTGACTTTTTATATGCATATTGAAAATTTAACCGAAAAGATAAGGAGTAAAATAGGCTTCTTATACAGAAATAGGGCTTGTTTCAATTTCGAAAGTAAAAAGAAGATTGTGCACTCAGTAATACTGCCCATGCTTGATAATGGAGATGTGATTTATAGAAATGCATCTACTTCTGTTTTAAAACCTTTAGATTCTATTTATCATTCTGCTATTAGATTTATCACTGGTCTTGACTTCCGCACCGACCATTGTGTCTTATACAAGTCAGTAGGGTGGGGGTTATTGACAGCTAGATGAGACTACCACTGGTTTTTATTTGTTTATAAATGTATTTTTTTTGAAAATCCCTCTTTATCTAGCTAGTCTTCTTACTCAGCGAGTGGTTTACCATGGGACACGGTCACAGGACTCATTGTGTCTGAATGTTCCTCGTGTTAGAACGGAGCTCAGTAAGACAGCTTTTTATTATAATGTCCCACACACCTGGAATCAGTTGCAAGGTGAACTGAAACTGAATGAACTGGTTCCTTTTGGACATTTTGAAACTTTGATTGAATAATTTTGTCAAGAGAATTGTTCTTGTTCTATTTAATGTTTTCCTTTAATAATCTTTTTCTTTAATAATGGCATTGTATTATTATTATTTATTTATTTATATATATTTTTTGGTACAACAAATGTCCTTGTAAACAATGTTATTTTCATTGTTTGTAATGCAGGGCCCTGCTGAAAAGGACACATGGTCTCAGTCAGCCCCCTGCTTAAATAAATCTTTATATATATATATATATATATATATATATATATATATATATATATTATGTTTAAATAAATTATTACATTTAAATACATATGCTTGCAAAAAAAAAAAGTCAAAACTGGCTTACAAGGTATTGAGCATCAGTTTTTGGTCTCTCAAGATTATGATTGTTACATATACATTATAATATTTAAACGTATAGTTACCGCCAGTGAAGAGATTGAATTTTAAGCTGATGATAAAAAGAGGTTGAAAAAATAGTTTTTATAAAGTTTCATCAGTGTGTGTGCACACACACACACACACACACACACACACACACATATGGTGACTCCACATATGAGAGAGAAAGGATAGAGCGCAGAACAGAACTTCCTATAATTATACTGCCTGGCCCAAAAAAAAAAAAAAGGTCACCGCCTGGATTTAACTTAGCAAATAGTTTGAAGGCTTCCATTGGACAATTACTATAGTGATTAATATCCTTCCGCTGGAAACAAATTATTTAACCCTAACTGATTAACTGTGGTGAGTAGCTTTTCATTTCTTAAATAGCCATGTTGGAAGGCATATCTTGTGGTTGTGGAAAAGCTGTTTCTCAGTTTCAGAGGGGTCAAATTATTGGCCTGCATGAAGCATAGAAAACAATTGTGTGATTGCTGAAACTACTAAAACTGGGTAAAGAACTGGCCTATGCATTAATAAAATCTGGATAGTGGCGAACCGTCAACTAAGCGGAAGAAAAATGGTAGGGGAAAAAAAAAAAATGAATAATCCTACCAGAGATTACCAAAAAGCTTGATGAAGTCTCATCCTTAAATAATGGCACTAGAACTCATGGCTATCTTTAACTGTGAAAGTTAGAACATTTCCACTGACAATGCAACAAGAACTTGCAATATTTAGGACTAAACAGGCACGTGGCCACAAGAAAGCCGCTTGATCAAGAGGCAAATTGGGAAAAAAAAAACAACTGATGGGTACATCAGTGTAGGAAAGGAAGACCATGAAGCGATGCACCTGTCATGCATAGTGCCCACTGTACAAGCCTCTGGTGGCAATGTAATTATCTGGGGTTTCTTCAATTTGTAAGGTCTAGGCTCAGCAACATTATGAAGCAATAAAATGAAGTCAGCAGACTACTAGAGCACTCTGAATGACCATATTATCCTATTAATGGATATTTTAATCCCTTCCAGCATAAGCATAGTCCAAGATGATGATACCAAGATTCAGTGGGCTTGAATTGTGAAAGAGTGGTTCAGTAAACTTGACAAATCATTTTCAGACATGAATTGGCCACCACAGAGTCTTGACCTTAACCACTTGAAAGTCTTTGGGATGTGCTGGAGAAGGCTTTATTGTGTGATTTGACTCTACCATCATCACTACAAGATCTAAGCCCATAATTGATACAACTCTGGTCAAAAATAAATGTTGTAACATGGCATAGGACTGTCAAAACAATTTCAGGACGAATGTGCATTGTGATCAAAGCTGAAGACCAATGAAATACTAAGAGTGTGACTTTTTTGGCCGGGTAGTGAAGATGGGACAGTGATGGCTTCAATGACAATGCTGTGGGGGAGTGGAATTGAATATCCTCTGTAGACAGTTCCTCTCATTAAGCAAAGTAATTGTGCCCATGTGTATATAGAGGTGTGTAATTGAATCAGTGAATTCAATAAGGGCCCAACTCCATGTTGAAAATGTGTGGAGTTGGGCCCTTATTGAATTTGCCAATTCAATTGCTCCGTGAGCCACCTCTTAAAGTTTTTCATGCTGTATAACGGTGTATTTTTCTCTACATGTTTACCAATTATATGACTGGACTGGAGTCATAAGCAAATGTGGCAGGAAAACAAAGAAATAAATTCATTTTAATTTTGCTTAGTATGTATGAACTTGAACTTAAAGGGCCTATAAATCCAGTTTCACAACCTGATTTTTCCTCATGGATCGATTAAATGTGTAACGGTTTACCCAAAGGACGGGAAGTAGAGGACTGGACCCAGGCGCAGGATGAAATTTGTAATTTGTCATCTGCATTTAACCCATCGTATAGTGAGGAGCAGTGGGCAGCCACAGAGCAGCACCCAGGGAGCAACTCCAGTTTTAAAGCCTGTTCCTTGGTCAGGGGTACTGGTAGGAGTGTTCCTGTAATGCATGTTTTTCTGGGTGGAGGAAACCGGAGTACCCAAAGGAAATCCACGCGAACATGGGGAGAACACACGACCCCCACACAGAAAGGCCCCAGGCCAGATTTGAACCCACAACCTTCTTGCTGTGAGGCCGCAGTGCTAACCACTCTGCCTCTAACAGCAATGCAATGTATTTGAAATATGCAGTGAATTGCAATAAATCATGAGTGAACACTGTGATTGAAACATTTTGCTTTAGGCTATTACTTCATATTTTAACCAGAACAAGGACTTGGTTATCAAGAATGGATGTCTTGAAATAATTCTGCATGATAATTTTAATGTGTTTTATAATTACATATTTAAAAATTATGACATTTATTAATGTTCCTTATTGGAACATTAGAATTGTACAGAATTACTCGCGTTGTTATTTAGAGTTTCTCCAGAAATATGCTTTTTCTCATTTTTTTAAGAATTGTTTGTGTATTGCCAGTAATTTTTGAGCCAACTGAAGGTTGCGCGGAACGGCTTGGGATGTGGTCAGCATTTCCTGTTCCAAACTGTCAATGATCTTGATTATTTTTGATTGGGGATTGATTTCAGCAGAAAGAAGTGTGTATTTGCTTTCTCTGATATGTTCCAGCTTTTTAAAATTATGGTCATGTTGTAGGGTTTACATGCACTTTAAGCTAGTTTAAAAGCTACGTGAATTTCGCACATAAACGTCAAACTTTTTTTTTTTTAAATGCAGCACTGACAGAAACTCATCCATTAAAAAATCCATCAAATACGCATTGTGAACACATTTTTATGAATGCTTTTTTATGCATGGCTTAAGGAATACAAAGTCACCGAGAAGTTTAATTTTGATTGCAAAACTTTATTGAGGTAAATAGGCTCAGTCTGGCAGATCTGATTTGACACGTCTCTGAGGTTCACAGTGGTGGTCAGGAGTGTGTTAGTTCTTCAGCTGGGTTCAGTTGCTGGCCATGGTAGAGGTGAGCCAGTCATTGAAGAGGCAGACCTGGAAGAGGGAGTGCGTAATTAAATAAACTGGCCAGTATTGCGGTTTCTAGTTGTGCTTTGTGAGAGCTGGTGCCATAGGTGTACCTATGGGATCATTAATGTTGGGACACTACCACACAAATCAGCTTACACACAAAAATGCACACATGTACCTTAGCATAGACACCGGGGTGATCCCTCTCAGCACAGCCGTAACCCCAGGACACAACACCCTGGAGCTCACCGTTACACACAACAGGGCCACCAGAGTCACCCTGTTACAGACAGATACACTGAGGATTAATTATTTGTTAGACAGATACACTGAGGATTAATTATCTGTTACAGACAGATACACTGAGGATTAATTATCTGTTACAGACAGATACACTTAGGATTAATTATCTGTTACAGACAGATACACTGAGGATTAATGCTCTGATACAGTACCGAGGAGGGCAGAGGTAGCAGAAGTTAGCACAGTTGGTATGATCAGATATTTGAGTCAGTAAATTTTGGTGTGAATTGGTGGGTTTGCAGTCTGGTTTGCATGATTTTGTGTAGGTTAAATTGGACTACTCATTACCTGGCAGGAGTCCTTGCCTCCCTCCAGGTAGCCAGCGCAGAACATGGCAGGGGTGATCATGCCAGGGTAAGAGGTCTCACAATCGCTGTCCGACAGGATGGGAATGTTCAAGCACTGCAGTCTGGTGCCATCGTCTGCAGAGAGAGAAGTAAAGAGTGTGAAGAGTGATAGAGTGAATAGACAAGAGAGTGGTAAAGACAGGGGATGGATGTGAGACTGTTAGAGTGTCAGGCTATGATTCTGTGAAGTTTTACCCCTCAGTGACACTCACTGGAGCTCATGGTGTCGCCCCAGCCAGAGACGGTGCACATGGTGCCAGCAGGGGCGCAGCTGGTGGGCAGGGCCACAGGCTGCACAGCGTCGCTGAGGGTGGCGGGCTCGCTGAGCTTGATCAGCATGATGTCGTTGTCGATGGTCCAGGAGCTGTATCTGGGGTGGCGGATCACGCGGGAGGAGCGGATGAACTGCTCACTGCCCTCAGTCCTCCTGATGTTGTGCTCGCCCAGACGCACCTCAACGCGGCTGAAGGAGAGACAGATGCATCATCTCTTGACTACTGAAAGCAATATACAGCATTGTTTGTTAGTGCTATTATCAGTGCTCTTCAGTTATTTAGCATAATACTGGATGATTAGTACATTTCATGCCTCTACATGCCAGTCTATAGGTGTACTGTCCTACAGTATTGTGTGTTAGCATCACTCACGATTTGTAGCAGTGAGCAGCAGACACCACCCAGTTCTCGTTGACCAGGGAGCCACCGCAGAAGTGGTACCCGGCGTTCAGAGACACCTGCCAGGGCTTGGAATGGGGCTCACACTCATACCCTCCCACAATCTTATCATCATCCTGAGCCACTGCAGAGAGAAAGAGAGTTTTGGAACTGGAATCAGTCCATCCTTACACAGAAATATATACAAAATATTGAACTGTGTGGAGAAACTTTTTAAATAATATGCAAAAAGTGAAGACACTCACCAGCGGCTCCCAGAAGCAGAATAAAGACCAGAGACCTCATGATTACTTGGTGATCCTGTCGAATGAAGGCCTGTCATGTAAATGCAGTTTATATACGTCCCTCAGACACTGCGGGAGCCAATAACAGACTGAGAGAACCTGTCAATGTCACAGCTGTTGGAACAGAGCCCATATCTTCTGTTAATGAACAACCGTGTACTACCAAATTCCAAAAAAAATTTGGCACATTATGAAGAAAAGCAAATGAAATCAAAAAGGAGTGATTTGAAAATTCTACTTCCTAGACTTGACTAAATGGTTTTACTCAGTGCCTAAGTGCTTAAATGACTGTGTTTAAAAGGCATGGCGATGTTACACGGTGGTAAATCGTTGTCTAAGCCAAAGTTTAAAAATTCTGCTGCAGTCATATATTTTAATAAGAAATTAAATGAACATGTAACATTAATGATGTGTTGTTGCATTGTTTCAAAATTGTGGTGGTAGAATGGACTTTTGAATCAGACCTTTTTGATTTTATTAGCATTTTCCATGATGTGCCGACTTCTTTAAAATTGGGGTTTTGTTCTGATGAAGGAGAGCGTTAAACCACAAATGGAACTTGAGAATTTCTCATTTTGCTGACAGTCAAATGATTACTCTTTATCTTTCACAGAATAATACATGAAAAAAAGAGTTATATGAAAACAGGAGGATAGCCACAAAGACCTTTTTAAAATCATAATTTGGTCCAATGTAACGTTTTTTTTTTTTTTTTAAGTATTAAATTTCTCATTTTTGGTTTTTGTTTGTCTTATTAATAGCTTTCTCTAGATCTCGCCAAGGTACAACCCCAATTCTGAAATAGTTGGGACAAAGTGTAAATTGTGAATAAAATCAAAACGCAATGACTTTCAAATCACACCAGCCAATATTTTCTTTACAATAGAACAGAGATAACATAGCAAATGTTGAAACTTAGAAATTTTACAATTTTATTCACAAAATGAGCTCATTTCAAATTTGATGGCTGCTACAGGTCTCAAAAAAGTTGGGACAGGGGCCTGTTTACCATGGTGTGGCATCCCCTCTTCTTTTTAACACAGAGTGGAGGCATCTGGGCATTGAGGAGACAAGTTTCTTGAGTTTAGCTATTGGAATTTGATCCCGCTCTTGTTTAATACAGGCTTCCAGCTGCTGGAGAGTTTTGGGTCTCCTTTGATGGACTTTTTGTTTAATTTTGCGCCAAATGTTCTCAATTGGTGAAAGATCAGGACTGCAGGCAGGCCAGTTCAGCACACGGACTTTTCTACTATGAAGCCATGCTGTTGTAATTGCTGCAGTATGTGGTTTTGCATTGTCCTGCTGAAATACACAAGGCCTTCCCTGTTCATCCGGGTAAATAACAAATGTTCAGAGTATTCCAAGGTTAACTTTGGAATACTTCAAGGATCTGTTCTCGGCCCTTTGCTTTTCTCTCTATACATGCTTCCCCTTGGAAATATCATAAGTAGACTTGATGTTAAATACCATTGTTCTGCAGATGACTCGCAGCTCTATATATCCTTTAAGCCGGGTGAAAATGATCCGGTTACTCGATTAGAGATGTGTCTTAAAGCTGTTAAAGCTTGGATGACGCAAAATTTTCTTTCACTAAACCTAGATAAGACTGAAATATTGGTTCTGGGTCCCAAATCTCTTAGAGACTCATTCATTAAGTTTTCTCTTAACTTAGATGGCCTCTCTGTTTCTGCCAAAGCTGTCGTTAAAAACCTTAGAGTGACCCTTGATTCAGAACTCTCTTTCCAGGCTCACATCAACAATATCATTAAAGTGGCTTTTTTCCATCTTCGAAACATATCTTAACTCAGAAAAATGTTGTCCCTTCAGGACGCTGAAAAAATGGTTCACGCATTTGTGTCCTCTTGGCTGGACTATTGTCATGTCTTATTGTCTGGTTGCACTAGCTCAGCCCTGAAATGTCTTCAATTTGTGCAGAATGCTGCAGCTAGGGTTCTGACTAGGACTAAGAAATATGATCACATTAGCCCTCTGCTCAAAAATCTTCATTGGCTGCCTGTAAAATTCAGAATTGAGTACAAAATACTTCTACTAACTTACAAAGATTTAAATGACTTGGCCCCGGAAAGTCTTTGCAGTCTTCTCATTCCTTACTCCCCACCAAGATTACTTTGTTCACAAGGTGCTGAGTACTTGAAAATTCCAAATATATGTAGAATTACAATTGGAGGCAGAGCATTCTCTTACAAAACGCCAATTTTATGGAACAATCTCCCAAGACAAATTTGGGCTTCAGACACACTCTCTGTCTTCAAGAGTAGGCTGAAAGCTTAACTTTTTAGTCAAGCCTATGATTAGTTCATGATTAGTTATGTATAAACATTTATTTGGCTCTGGTGGGACTGCCTACAACCTTGTTTTATGATAGGTTCACAAGATATTGGAAGCCAGTGTTAAGTAAATCCATGTGGAACCAGTGGCACTGAGCATGCATTAACAGTGCCAGTGGGGCTTGCTACAGCCTTAGTCACCGGGGAGGTCCATATGGTACTGGTGTAGTGTTAAGCAAATCCATGTGGAACCGGTGGCACTGAGCATGCATCAACGGTGCCAGTGGGGCTTGCTACAGCCTTAGTCACCAGGGAGGTCCATATGGTACTGGTGTTTAGAAAATCAAAAGTGATCTTGCAGCCTGGTGTAAGTGTGGGGCCTCTGTGCTGCAGGAAGTGGATGGAGGGGTGTTGACTGTTTTCTGACCGGTCAGCTCCTAAATTCTTACTTGGCACATGACACAGGACTGTATTTTTATTAATATGCAGTAGTTTTATCCAGTGCCTCACCCCACTTTCTTCTGTGTCTCTTTCCGAGGATCTTTCCCTCCACTACCCTGAGTCCTGGACCGTCCGAGCCCTGTCCCTCACCATGAGCGCTGGCTGCTGCTGTCCTGCTGTCCTGATCCGGTCCTGATCCAGTTCTGCTCCATCCTCGGCATGCCACTTCCTGGACCTACCGATGCCACTGTTTAGATGATTTAATGGGACTCTATTGCCATTTTATCCTATTTTGCTTTATCTTGTTATTAATTAGCTAGCCCACGGAGGATGGGCTCCCCACTATAGCAGGGTTCCTCCTGAGATTTCTTTCCACTGGGGAGTTTTTTCTCACCACTGTTTGAGGATTTTTCTCCACTCTGGGAGTTTTTTGCCTCATTTGCTGTAGTGGGGAATAGGCTGGGCACTGCCCTTTCATTATTTAATCTCTCACTGTAAAGCGTCTTTGTGACAGTCTCTGTGAAAAGCGCTATACAAATAAATTGAATTTTTGAATTTTGAATTTTTCCCTGGAATACATGACATCTGGAGGGGAGCATATGTTGCTCTAAAACCTTTGTATACCTTTCAGCATTCATGGTGCTTTTTAAAACATGCAAGTGTCCCACACCATATGCACTAATGCATCCCCATACCATTAGATATGCTGGCTTTTGAACTGAACGCTGATAACAGGAGGGCTGGTCTTTCTCCTCTTTAGCCCGGAGGACACAACGCCCATGATTTCCAACAAGAATGTCAAATTTGGACTCGTCTGACCACAGGACACTTTGCCACTTTGCTACAGTCCATTTTACGTGAGCCTTGGCCCACAGAACACAGCGGCGCTTCTGGATCATGCTCAACAATGGCTTCCTTTTTGCATGATAGAGTTTTAGGTGGCATCTGTGGATGGCACAGCGGACTGTGTTTACAGACAGTGGTTTCTTGAAGTATTCCTGGGCCCATTTAGTAATGTCTATGACAGAATCATGCCGGTGAGTGATGCAGTGGCATCTGAGGGCCTGAAGATCACGGGCATCCAGTAAAGGTCTTTGGCCTTGTCTTTTACACACACAGATTTTTTCCAGTTTCTCTGAATCTTTTGATGATGTTATGTACTGTTGATGATGAGACCTTCAAATCCTTTGCAATTTGATGTTGAGGAGCATTGTTTTTAAAGTATTCCACAATTTTTTTACGCAAGCCTTCACAGGTTAGAGAGCCTCTGGCCATCTTTACTTCTGAGAGACTCAGCCTCTCTAAGACATCCCTTTTATAACCAATCATGTGACACACCTGATGCCAGTTAACTTAATTACTTGCTAAATGTTCTTTCAGCTGATTCTCTTATATATTAATTGCTTTTTCAGCCGTTTTTTGCCTGTGTCCCAACTTTTTTGAGACCTGTTGCAGCCAGAAAATTTGAAATAAGCTCCTTTTGTGGATGAAAATGTTAAATGTCTCAGTTTCAACATTTGAAATGTTATCTATGTGCGATTGGAAATAACATATTGGCTCATGTGATCTGAAAGTCATTGCATTTTGATTTTATTCACAATTTACACTTCGTCCCAACTATTTCAGAATTGGGGTTGTAGATCTTTAATGAATCCAGGGAAATGTAACTTGCCAGGTTTTTATTTGGTAGTAGCAGTATGTATTCACAAGGAGCCAGAACTGTTTTGAAAATTTCTGAATACAATGAAAGGCAGCAAACCCAATGAACAGCTGAAAAACCATATCACCTTGTTTGCATTGGTTTTTTTTTTTTTTTTTGCTGTATACCTTTGAGGTCTCTCTTTTTTCCGAGGTAATCGCTTGAGAAAATTTTGTTCCAGCCTGAACAGCATCATTGAATTATGCATATGCTCCGTGGAATGCTTATCATCATTTTACTTGAGCCTTTACAGGTTGAAATCGAATCCCCTCTTGTTAGTACACTTTGCTATATGTACTCATTTTAAGTGGTTTCGTAATTTAAAGGAATGGAGTTTTGAATGGAAGTGATCAACCCTTTTTGACTTTGTTTGAACCTCTTATAAACAAAGAATATCAGTTTGGACTGAGAGCCAGATTTAACAAACAGGAACATAAATGAGAAGAATAATATTCATGATGAAACGCAAGAGGAAGTCAGTTAAAGTCTGCAGATGCGTAAACTTATAATCCATCACTTTGATAACAACCTCATGAAAAGACAAATTGATATGACTTTCGGCATTTCACTCTCTGCAGTGCGTAAAACATGACCAACAGATTGAAGGAATACGGTCAAATCGAAGCCAAATGAAAAGGCGAAAAGCCACTTCTTACTGCACGTGATCTCTGATCCCTCAGACATTTGTGTCTCAAGACCTGGCGTGCTGCTCAAATAGATGCCATGACATGGGCTTGGAAATACTTTGGTAAACTTAAAGCAGTCAACACCATTTGTTGCTGTAACCACTGATGTAAGTTACGCATTTACTAAGCACACTAACCATTCATCAACACCGTTCAAAACCATCACCTATATCTTTAGGCATGGTGTCATTTGAGATGGACAGTTGCACAACAGTCCTAAGAGTAAACATTTCTTGTGGTCTTTTGGAATGAACAGCCGCTGTGTTTTCCAGACCAAAGATGAGGGACAACCCAAGTTGTTCTAAGTATCAGGTCCAAAAGGCAGCATTGATACAACCCAAAATGTAACAACGCAAAATGTAACAATTTTACATTTTGCGTTGAAATGCAACGCAAAATGTAACAACCAAAAATTTGTTACATTTTGCGTTTGTAGTCACAACGCAAAACGTATCATTTGAAATCTCATTATATTTAGTCTGCAAACTTGTAAAATAGACAACTTTATGTTGATTTGAGCCATGAAAGTTCTTGCTAAAAACAGTCTCTCCCGGAAATACAGCACATACAGAATAGCAGCAGCTCCGCTCTGTATAGATGCACCCCTGTAATTCACACCTGCATTACTCTTTCTCCATATTTATCTGTTGATTCACAAGTGTTATATCCAAATGAGGACAGCCTGACCTTTACGGCAATAATTCAATTATTCTAACTGGGCCTTAAAGAAGGTATGTAAAGCTCATGCTGAGCAGAAAGTTGGGTCTCATTCTCAACTTTGCGCATTGGAATTATACGCATTTGAATTACTCACATTTGAATCAACAACTACAATTGTCACTGTGTTGTCTTTCCTTTTACCTTCTTTGAAATGGATTGGGAAAGAGTTCCATATCCAACCACCACTTTTTTTTTTTTTTTACAGCTTTTTATTTCCCAGAACGATTTTAAAAAGGGGCACAAACATATTTTAGGGGGTTTCATTTGTGAGAAGGGGATTTAGAATTTAATATTTAATACCGCGAATCCATATGCTGTGCATGCAATGGCAACCAGGTGTGTCATCAGTAATATGGTTGTCGCCGTTGTTTGCTATTAAAACTTACGGCAGCAGTAATCAACTCAGAAACTCATTTCGCGTGTTACAACCACATTTCTCTGAAGTTTATATGCTATTTGAAGCATTAGTATACATTATACTCACATGGAAAAGTTGGTTTTGCCGCTGACTTCATGGCTCAAATCAACATAAAGTTGTTTATTTCACAATTTCTCTGACCAAATATAATGAGATTTCAAATGTTACATTTTGCGTTGTGACTACAAATGCAAAATGTAACAAATTTTTGATGGTTACATTTTGCGTGACATTTTGTTATTGTTACATTTTGGGTTGTATCACAGCATCTGTCATGGTTTGGGAGTGTGTCAAGCGTGTCAGTACACATAGCATGAGTTTTGCAAGGGCACCATTAATGCACAAAGATATGAATGAATTTTGGAGAAACGCATGCTGCCACCTAGAAGGGAATGTAAGGGAAGTCCCTGCATTGTCCAGCAAGACATGCCAAACAAAATCCTGAATGGATCACACATGCATGGTCGCGTAAACAAAATGCAGGCGGTAGATTGACCTGTCTGCAGTCCAGATCTGTCTCCACCAGAGAATGTATGGTGCATTATAAAGCAAAATGTATGACAACAAAGGCCCCATTCAAATCTGCAGCTTAAATCCTGGATAATGGAGAAATGTGGGAAAATTCCATATGCTGGACGTGCCCAACTGGCGTTTTCTCTGCCAAAATGCGTAAGGAGAGTGAGTAAGCATTGGTAATGTTACACAGTAGTAAGAAGCAGGTAAATTCAAATTACCAGATTATATAATTTGTTTTTGTGTTGTATTCAATATAATTGAGGGTCAATGGACTTTTCAATTCACTTCTTTTTGATTCTACCCATATTTTCTATAATGTATCAACTTTTTCTGAATTGGGCATTTAGATTTATTCTGCAGAAAGTAAATTGAGGCGGATTTAGAAAAACAGTTGGGGGTAGAGATCATTTTTAGGCATTATTAATATCTATTCTTGTAGAGCTCGTGCAGAAAAAATATTGGTGTGAGTGACCAGCATAGTGTGGCAATGACTGGAGAGAAGAGTCATTTTGGGGAGAAAAAAAAAAATTTTTTGAAGTTAAGGTGGTGCTGATGACAATCACTTTTGTGCAGGCAAATTCAAAAATTGATATTTTTTTAATCATGTCATGATGAAGCCTGAAGGTCGAATTGGTTCTTGAGAGTTTGCAGAATTAAAGCTGTCACCTTGTTTTTGCCCACTGGGGCCTCATTTCTACAATTTGCTTTCATTTTGTAATAAAATATTCCCATCAAATAGTAAAGACTGAAAGTGTTGATCCATTATGTTGAACACATCGAAAGATTTGATCATCTGTCATATTCAACCTAAATTACTTACACTATAACGATAACGCTGTTCTATATCTTTCAAATTACATAAATTAAATAGGTGTTTTGATTTCTTTACATGCAAAAACAGAGAAAATCAGGAAGAGTGTAATCTTCTTTCCTGTTTATTCAAAATGTACGCATAAGTGCAGAAAGGACTTTCTAAATTCCTGCTGTGTTGATTTTACTTATCTTTGAAGAGAGGAAGCCCTACTTCTGTTATTGTGAATAAATGGGAAGCATCCTTCCATCGATCTGGAAAAATGAGTGCATATTGTCCAACTTACATGGAATTTTTGGGTTCTGATATGTATGTAACACATGGTTATTCATTAACAGGAGATATGGGCTCCAGTCCAACAGCTGTGACACTTAACACATTCTCTCAGTCAGTGATTGGCTTCTTCAGGGTCTGCGGGACTTATTTAAACTGCACTGACAAGAGAGCGCTTCATTCCACAGGATCACCGAGTAATCATGAGGTCTCTGGTCTTCATTCTGCTTCTCGGAGCCGCTTGTAAGTAGGCCTATATACACACACACACACACACACACACACTACATTTTCAGTGAAAGTTTTATTACATATTTAGGTTGTAAATTTGGGCTGGTCATTATATAATTTGAATCTTTGATGTTCTCTCTCTCTCTTTACAGTGGCTCAGGATGATGATAAGATTGTGGGAGGGTATGAGTGTGAGCCCCACTCCAAGCCCTGGCAGGTGTCTCTGAACGCCGGGTACCACTTCTGCGGTGGCTCACTGGTCAATGAGAACTGGGTTGTGTCTGCTGCTCACTGCTACAAATCGTGAGTGATGCTAACACACACACCAGAGAGACAGCACACTTATATACTGACAGATATACATTATTCTAATCTATGTGAGGTATCGTCCACTGAAATACTAATTAAAGGAAGAACATAGAAAAGACTGGTGCTAAGAAAAAGGTATACATTGTGTTTAGCAGTTGCATGATAAAGCTAATTTGTCTCCTTCAGCCGCGTTGAGGTGCGTCTGGGCGAGCACAACATCAGGAGGACTGAGGGCAGTGAACAGTTCATCCGCTCCTCCCGCGTGATCCGCCACCCCAGATACAGCTCCTGGACCATCGACAACGACATCATGCTGATCAAGCTCAGCGAGCCCGCCACCCTCAGCGACGCTGTGCAGCCTGTGGCCCTGCCCACCAGCTGCGCCCTGCTGGCACCATGTGCACCGTCTCTGGCTGGGGCGACACCATGAGCTCCAGTGAGTGTCATTGTGGGGTAAAACTTCACAGAATCATAGCCTGACACTCTAACAGTCTCACATCCGTCCCCTGTCTTTACCACTCTCTTGTCTATTCACTCTATCACTCTTCCCACTCTTTACTTCTCTCTCTGCAGACGATGGCACCAGACTGCAGTGCTTGAACATTCCCATCCTGTCGGACAGCGATTGTGAGACCTCTTATCCTGGCATGATCACCCCTGCCATGTTCTGCGCTGGCTACCTGGAGGGAGGCAAGGACTCCTGCCAGGTATTGAGATGTGCTGTCCTGTATAAAACCCCAATTAATCAGCACCAAACTCACCTCAGCAATATCAACGAGCCTCCCTTTACTCACAATTCCATGGATACACCCTCATAAACCAAACACTGCTCTAATCTACACTAAAAACTGACACAATTATGTATTAAGCTACAGTGAACAACACAGCAAATCTGTTAATTCAAATATATTGGTTCTGACTCACATAGACTGTAAAGTAACTGTACTTACTGCACAAGTGTCCATCCCCTCCTCAGTCCTGTATCAGATAATTAATCCTCAGTGTATCTGTCTGTAACAGATAATTAATCCTCAGTGTATCTGTCTGTATCAGATAATGAATCCTCAGTGTATCTGTCTGTAACAGATAATTAATCCTCAGTGTATCTGTCTGTAACAGGGTGACTCTGGTGGCCCTGTTGTGTGTAACGGTGAGCTCCAGGGTGTTGTGTCCTGGGGTTACGGCTGTGCTGAGAGGGATCACCCCGGCGTTTACGCCAAGGTACTTTCTTTAAATGTGTACATTCATGTAAAAAGGAGGGATAATGCAATGCGCATTTTAATATATCGAGCTCTTAATGATGAAGTGAAATTTCAGTTTCATAACATTGACCAATTATGTACTTATGTATCTCCTCAGGTCTGCCTCTTCAATGACTGGCTCACCTCCACCATGGCCAACAACTAAATCCAGCTGAAGAACAAGCACAATCCCAACCAAAAACTGTGAACCTGAGTGGCATGTCATGCCTACCAGTAGTGTTATTAACAGCTACTTCATGGGGGCGTCATCATCTGCCTGTTTACCTCAACAATAAAGCTGCACAATCAACTTTACATTTCTTTGTGGCTTTATGTTATGTCAGTCAACTAATTGTTCATACTACTTATTTATAAAGAATCACCTTAAAAGTGATTATATTTGCTAGTTTCTTAAAGAGATAGTTCACTTTTTTTGAAGTGGGGTTGTATGAGCTACAAATTGCCTCTACTAGATGTAGTGGAAAGCTCTCTGATCTCCTAGGGGTAGCCGCACCAGGGCATAGTGCTGGGTGGAAATTTAGGCGATACACTGTTGTGAATGGAAACACAGAAACAGCGTATTTTTGCGGCCTAAAAGAGGTCCTACCTGAAAATAATACACCATTTCAATTGTACGCTATATTAAAAAAAATTACAGCACTTAAGCTGCTCGGAAAAAAACACAGTTGCTCTTGAACTAACCAACTGACGTGTTCGTCCGCGAGGCGCATCGTAGTTCACTGCGCCCTGTAGCGATCGGCTGTTTGGGTCACAGTAAAGCTGCTTGCACGAACACGTGTATTCACGTCTTCGCATTGACTTTGAATGTAATCTGTGTGCGAAAAATTTGTTTCGCGTCCAGTGTGCAAGCGGCTTAACTGCGGTTGCGAGGTCGGACGGTCGTTTAACTCGTGCAAATATTTTGAAAATGGTCCATGTGTGTCGCTTTCTTGGACGTGAAAGCAAAGCTGTATCCTGGTGCACTTACAGCTTCCACATCGCATTCCTCTGCGGAATATTGGACTTCGGCAGCTGTGGCTAGTTGCGCTCGACATGGATATTGATACGCCACCCGTATCCCTAAAAGAACTCCGTGTTTGCAGTATTCATTTTTCCAAAGATGATTTCGTTAGGCTACATTCAGAGAAATCTCAACAGTGCACGCTGAAGAGCACTGCTGTACCCAAGCATCAGGTAAAAGAGTGAAACACCTGTGAAAAAGTCTAATGTAACATTGCTGCACAAATTGATATTGCATAGGGTCTACGCAGCCACATACTGTGTATCTGCTGTGCTGGTTATTATAGGGATTTTTTTTTTTTATTTGAGACGTGATTCTATACCATTGAAATGCTGTCTCTGCCGTAAATACTCAGTCTGACCCAAACAGCTGATTGCTACTGCGTGCAGTGAACTACAATGCGCCTCGAGGAGGAACACGTCAGTTGGTTAGTTCAAGAGCAACTGTGTTTTTTTTTTTTTTTTCCGAGCAGCTAAAGTGCTGTAATTTTTTTAATATAGCGTACAATTGAAATGGTGTATTATTTTCAGGTAGGACCTCTTTTAGGCCGTGAAAATACACTGTTTCTGTGTTTCCATTCACAACAGTGTATCGCCTAAATTTCCACCCAGCACTATGCCCTGGTGCGGCTACCTGGAGGAGATCAGAAAGCTTTCTACTGCATCTAATGTAAGTCGTGGCAATGTGTAGCTCATACAACCCCACTTCAAAAAAAGTGAACTATCCCTTTAAGGTGTGGCCATTGCGTGACACTAAAAAAAGAAAAAGCAAAGTTTAAGTTCAGTACTTCACCATCCACCTGAGAAAAACTACGGCCTGGTTTGCCTATGTGTCCCTAAGTGAGGGTCTTGTCAAAAATGACGTATGCTTGACATTTTGAACTTGACATTAAAATCCTCTTCCCACTTAAAAGGTCCTTACTGTTCATAAAAAGCAAAAAGTATCCCCCGCATCTGGTCAGCAGATCAGCTCACCCCTCACTTTGGGCTGTTGCTCTTGCAATAAAACTGCAAGTGGATGCAGGAAAAAAAAAAAAAACAAAAAACAATATGAAGTGATTAGGCATATTTCCATACTACATTTCTCCTTAAATGATACACGCATATGGCGCATGTTAACAGATGTATTCATATTTTATGGTACTCCCATTTTATGATCTAAAGGCAGGACCAAATACAGTTGTATATTATGAAATCAAAGTGAATTACAGCCCCATTTCCAAAAAGGTTGGGACGCCATGCAAAATGTACATAAAACAGAATGCAATGATTGGCAAATCTTTTAAACCATACTTTTAATTGAAAATAGTACAAAGATAACATGTCAAATGTTGAAACTAAGAAATTGAATTGTTTTTTGAAAAATATGTTAATTTTGAATTTGATGCCAGCAACAAGTTTCAAAAAAATTTGGGATGAGGTCAGCACAAGACTGGAAAAATTGTGTGATGCTAAAAAGATACACCTGGTGGAACACCTCACAGCTAATCTGGTTTATAGGCAACAGATCAGTAACATGATTTAGTATAAAAAAAAGCATTCCTGAAGAGCTAGGTCTTTCAGAGGTAAAGATGGTGAGGGATTCATCACTATGTGAAAAACTGCGTAGGCAAACAGTTCAACAATTTAACCTCTTTGCGTAGAAGCAAAACCAGGCTATTTATGCGTTACTCTATTTAAGGCTTTATGATTCAAGATTTGAGCTTTATAGAGGGGGGAAATGGCTTAAATGAAACAAGACACTTGTAGCATTTAGAATTCCATTGTATTTTGGGGAGTTACAACAATATTTTTCTGGGATCACAGACTCATTGACCACAAGTGTACTTCAGCTGACAGTGATATTCAAAATAATCTACTGTTCATGAGCCAAATAAGACAACTCTCCAAGGGGCTCCCCACGCTGTCAGAGCCCTCAAAGTTGCACACTGTCAAATCATAAAATAATCATATGTTTAATGCAAAGCAGCTTTTGACTCATGAAGTTCAATATGAAGTAATGATTTTCTAGTGGAATTTAGCATGAGTTTATCCATAAAAGGTGCGGATGGACATAAGTGGTCACCAGTAAACTCTCCAAACCAAAAATATGCCTTTACTCCATGATAAAGTTTATAATTTTGTCCATTTTTCTTCAGAGCTCCATCAGCTCACACACATATTCATTAAAGGAACTGCTTATTTTACAGTCAGAATGTTCACCCTGCATAGGAAAGCTAGCAGTTTCCACCGCTGAGCAAGGAAGCTTGTATAAATTCTTTCCACACCCTACACAGAGCAAGTATAACTCAGTAACACAGTATTATCTGAAATATGCCTTATTTTAACAAAACAGACATTCCACTATAAGAAAAAAGCAGGCAGTATGCTACCCTAGATTGAACAGAATCAGGGCAACGAACACAGGAGGGGGTCTTCCGAAATGCATGAGCTGTTTGCATGTTAAACAAGGGAATACCTAGGCATTCTATTTTGTTGTATGCGGTATAAATTCTAAAACAAACTGCAACATTGAGCAAAATGCCACCACATACAGTATTATTAGCAAAGGCTAACGGTTATTCTTATTAACCAATGTGGCAAACTAGCTCTGTGTACATGGTGGTAAACCGAAAATAATAAATACCTAGCTAGCTAGGTAGCTGGCTATAATAATATATTGCTACACCATACAATGATAGTTGTACTTACAAAGCATGAAAAAAACTCCATCATTGAATTTCTCCTCCAGAGAATCAATACTATCAGCCACCCAGTCCGGTTCCATTTGGAATGACTCCCCTCTTCCATGTCCTTATCACATTTCTATCTCGAAAACATTACCTAAGTATTTCTGGCTAACTTTTGGCAGTTTTTCAATCCATTCGCCTCATTCAGTTGCACTAACTTGAGAGGACATAACCCAACTTGCTGTTACACAAGGGTTTAAGTACTTTTCTGAGGGGTCCAATCAATATCTTTTAATTATTGTGGAAAGTTTATACTCTCTGGAATTGGATTAAAAAAAATATGTCAATCAGTGGCGGCTGGTGCCAAAAATTTTGGGGGGGGGGGGGGGGGTCGCAATTTACCTTGGCACAGCACACCTGACAGCTGCTTTGATGTCGACAAAGTCAGTCATTAAGAAGGAAAATGTAGCCTATAGATTTTATCAGGGTTTATACCCTTTTTTATTATGAATTGAGGATGTATACCCAATGTCCACATGTCCACAGATCACTGTATTTGTCCTTACATTACTTAGAGATTGATTGTAAAAGCAGTCATGTTGAAGATAGTCCACCAACTAACTGGGATTTTGATGTTTTGTCAAGTTGCAAACAATAAATGGAACATAGTTAAACAGAAAAACAAAAAAACAAAACACAAATTTAAAAACACAGCACTGAAATGATGTCTATAGGCTTCGTACACCTTTTCCAAAGTGAAATTCAAGCACTTTTCAAGGATTTTCAAGGTGCATTTTCATGCTTTTCCAGTACCTTACAGCTGTGGTAAATTACATATTTATATACATAAATGACAGATTCACAGAAAGTGTGACCAACAGGTCCCACTGTAACAGGATGAAATTAACAGGATGAAATTATAAATTAATGGAATATATGTGGTTTATTTCATTGATAACATAAAAACAAATGTTTGCACAGGGTTTTTTAGGCCTGGATCACTGCAATTTTGGTGAAGAGGAAAAAAGTGGAATTTAAAAATTCAAGCAATTCCTTGTTGCTAATGTTACATGGACGGAAAATTGGTTTTCATATTTACAGTGGCAGGACGGAACTCAAATGGTGACATGATTGTTTTCTGCACATGCTGAGCTCAACTCAATTCCGCAAAATAATGGCACGATGAGCAAGATAAAAATGGAATAAGTGGCAACCAGTGACCAACTTTTAATCCATTTTTGGTAAAAAAGTGAATTTAAAAATCGGCCTTTTGCTAATGTTACATGGACCTTGTTTCACAGGACGGAACTCAAATGGTGACATGATTGTCTGAGCATAAGCAACCAGTGACCAACTCGTTAATCCACAATAAGCAAGGGGCTTTGTTAAAGCCTGTATATCTACAGTGACCTGAAATGCACAGTTTTTACCCGGGATTATTTTGTGGCAATTAAATTCATACACTGGAGAATTAGTCAATCCTGGCCACTCATTTCCAAGTTCCTCATCCACCTTGGAGTTCTGAGAGGAAGGAGGGACACTTTTTTGGGCCACCCTGTAGTATGGATGTGCCAACCCCTTTAAGTCAAACCAAGGTTGGCTTGATCCATCCAGGGACTGGAGTGAACTCGTCCATATAATAAACCGTGTTCGAACTCGGCTTGCTTGTGAAAATTCAATAACTGATCCGGCTGTGCCATCTAGTGATAGAATATTGTAACTGCGTGCATAAATCTGCAGCTCCGTGTCCACTGGCGGACACATCTGCACAAAAGGGTTTAATTACCCTGCCAGCAGCTGCCAAATCTCATTCACAGCAGTGCTGTACTAAGATTACAGGTTGTTGCAAACGTTATTACTGTGGACGGAAATTTTTACCTTTTTGATGAGGGACACAAACGCGAGTTGGTGAAAATTCTAGAAGGCCAGAAGTAAACATCTGCTCGCACATGCACTTTACCCCACTTTCAGACTACCGGTTGTTATAAAATAGGGACTTGAACCTGGAAGGTCCAACAGGGAAAAACAGGGAAAGCAATAAAAGGCATTGCTAATGCCACATCCAGCTAGCCAACTCCGTTTGGCCAAACAAGTGCGGGAGAAGCCCCGGGTGTAAGCTCGTCCACGATCACTTGCCTGCTGCTGAATCTTTCAATCGGGTCGGTCCGGGCCAAGCTCCTTTACTTTCCTTTGTTCCTCCAGTGAATGCCTTGAGAAAGGCTGTTTTTGTAAGGAAAGAACTGAATTGTGTTCAGTTTCCCCGCTTACACTTGAACATGCCATCTCGCTCAGCTACCAGGTTGAAAACGCGGTGAATAATTTGACAGTCGAGACAAAGCGTCGCGGTGGGTGTGAACATGATTGACAGCCACGAGAATTGTCCAATCGCATTACATCAAAAAACATTAAAACAATACCAATTCGCTGCCAATAAAAGTGGGAGTGTCTGGGGCGCACAGAACTGCGCCCCGTAAGGAAATCTGAAGAAACCAATGAAACAGCAGCCTCGGGTCAGGTGCTCACCAAAACTTTGAGAGCTTACATAAAGAGTGCGTTCGAGCGTGTCTGCAAGTAAGCTGGCTGCGCGAGATTCCCGAAAAATTATGCGAAAATCTTGCCATAGTTGCGCGATAAGCCCTCCAAACCTATCGCATGGTTTGGAGGGCTTATCGCGCAACTACAGCAAGATTCTCGCGTAATTTTCGGAATCTCAACCAATTTGCAGAGCAGCCGAACGCACCCAAGGTACCGTTTGGCCGGCGTCCCTCACCCAGGAAGTATATGTATACAGAGAAATCAACCAAATACCATTTGGAACCAATATTTAGGGGCTGTTGACAGGCGCTCACAGACTGAAAACACGTTTATTTCATAATTATTTGCATTATACAACTAAATTATATTTAACATGTTTAAGTAAATTTTCATCTCTTGATATTTGAAGGGGGGCGGCGCCCCAGTGCCCTCTACTGGCTGGCCGCCACTGATGTCAATCAATAGATAATTTCCTGAAAAGTTTCACGTGGGCTTGTACTAAAACTATGCCTTATGGAGATATGCCAGAGCAAGCATTAAAGTGACTGAATTTCAGTAAGAGATCATATGAGATCCATCCATCCATCCATCCATCCAATCATCTATTTTCTACCGCTTATCTGGGGCTGAGTCGTGGAGGTAGTAGACTAAGCAAAGTGGCCCTGGCATCCCCCTCCTCAGCTATTTCCTCCAGCTCTTCCTGTGGGACCCCAAGACATTCCCAAGCCAGCCTGGAGATATAATCCCTCCAGCGTGTCTTGGGTCTGCCTCGGGGCCTCTTCCCAGTTGTACATGCCCAGAACACCTCTAAAGGGAGGCATCCAGGAGGCATTCGAACCAGTGGCCCACCTCAACTGACTCTTCTCGACGCGGAGGAGCAGCGGTTCTGCACTGATCCTCTCCTGGATGTCCGAGCCCCTAACCCTATCCCTAAGGGTCAGCCCAGCCACCCTACAAAGACAGCTCATTTCGGCCACTTGTATTCGCGATCTTGTTCTTTCGGTCACTACCCAAAGGTGGTGACCATAGGTGAGGGTTAGAACTAAGATCGACCAGTTAATCGAGAGCTTCGCCTTTAAGCTCAGCTCCTTCTTCACCACAACGGACCGGTGCGACACCGATCCCCCACTCAATCTCCCGCTCTATGCTACCCTCACTCATGAACAAGACCTTGAGATACTTAAACGTCTCCACTTGGGATAACAACTCACTCCCCACTCGGAGGGGACAATCCACCTATTTCCAAGAGAGAACTATCACTACTATTGAAAATTTCTTTGTATTTTTCATAATGTACCAACTTTTTCACAGTTTGGGCTGTTGATTAAAAAAAAAACCCCAAGATGGGAAAACAGGGCTGCAACAAACATTCCGTTCCAGTTGCTGGAACAAACCTGAAGTCAACAGCACAACACTATGAACCAAGCACCAGCATCAAGTACAAGGCTACTATGCATCATGCACGTTAGTCATTGCCACATGCAGTAAAACAGCATGTCACAGTTTCAGCAAAATGTTTAATTTCTTTGTTTATTGCTTGATTTTGCTGATCACAGTCCTCAACAATTTACTATTTTTTCCTTTCTGTTCTCCAGTTGACTACAAAGACAGCCCCAAATGATCTCAAATGCTGGTTTTGTTTTGTAGAGCTAATGATAAATTTTCAATGGCATAAAAATAAACTTACTACACGAGTCTCAGCACAAAATTATTGCTCAGTTTTTCTGGCGAAAACACTTTGTAATCATAATTTCAATTATTAATAATTATCAATATATATGACTAGTCAACATAAGGCTGTAAAAATTAGGGAATTCTAATTCGCGTTCATTTCCACTCCGTCAATCTGAAAGTAGTGCTAGCAACTCATAAAGAAAATGAAGGAAAAAGCAAAGTATGCGAGGATCTGGATAAGACTGGTTCCAGTGTTTCAAGACTTACTCGAAATAATGAGAGATCTATGGAGTATATATTGAAACAAACAGAAAAATATGTATTTTCCACTGTTGGAGCATGTTGGGATGAAATGTTTATTGTTTCATGTTTTAAATAACATTTTTAAATGACTCCAGTAACATTGCACCATATGGATACATTTTGGCTAAAACAATAATGAAATCCTCAATCACCTGTTAGTAAACCCTATTTCATTTTACTAACTTCGTATTTGCAACAGAGAAGCAAAAATTGCTTTGAATTATTGCAGCTTTACATGAAATGTGTCTTACAAGTACTTACTTGGTGGTCAGAAAGCAGAAATAAGATGTGTATTGATTCAAAAAATGTTTACCAAATCAAACAATTTATATTTTCAGTTATTTTATTGTAGTGCAATGTCATGAACAACATCTAGTTTTGTTTCCTTTTTTTTGTGAATTTTTTAAACATAGCTTAGTAATGCTTCCATCAGTAAATATAAATGAAAAATCAACAATTCTAAAGTAACTTATGGAATATTGACTGTTCTGTTATTGATGTACAGTCTGGTCATTCATTAACTGGAGATATGGGCTCTGTTCCAACAGCTGTGACATTGACAGGTTCTCTCAGTCTGTTATTGGCTCCTGCAGTGCCTGAGGGATGTATATAAACTACATTAACATGACAGGCCTTCATTCGACAGGATCACCAAGCAATCATGAGGTCTCTGGTCTTTATTCTGCTTCTGGGAGCCGCTGGTGAGTGTCTTCACCACAGTTTCATGAATAAAAAAATTTCCAGTGGATGTGCCTGTATTTTATTTTATTCATTAAGAAATGTTACTTTTGGTTTTAGATAATGTAATTTCTATCCTTGACGTTTTCTCTCTCTCTCTCTCTCTCTCTCTCTCTCTCTCTCTGCAGTGGCTCAAGATGATGATAAGATTGTGGGAGGGTATGAGTGTGAGCCCCACTCCAAGCCCTGGCAGGTGTCTCTGAACGCCGGGTACCACTTCTGCGGTGGCTCCCTGGTCAACGAGAACTGGGTTGTGTCTGCTGCTCACTGCTACAAATCGTGAGTGATGCTAAAACACAGGAACTGAGGGACAGCACACTTATATACTGACAGATATACATTGTACTGATCTATACACGGTATCGTCCAGTGAAATGCTAATAAGCAAGGGTAAGCCTAGACAAAAAAACGATATACATTGTGTTTAGCAGTTGCATAATAAAGCATATTTGTCTCCTTCAGCCGCGTTGAGGTGCGTCTGGGCGAGCACAACATCAGGAGGACTGAGGGCAGTGAGCAGTTCATCCGCTCCTCCCGCGTGATCCGCCACCCCAGATACAGCTCCTGGACCATCGACAACGACATCATGCTGATCAAGCTCAGCGAGCCCGCCACCCTCAGCGACGCTGTGCAGCCTGTGGCCCTGCCCACCAGCTGCGCCCCTGCTGGCACCATGTGCACCGTCTCTGGCTGGGGCGACACCATGAGCTCCAGTGAGTGTCACTGTGGGGTAAAACTTCACAGAATCATCGCCTGACATTCTAACAGTCTCACATCCGTCCCCTTTCTTTACCACTCTCTTGTCTATTCACTCTATCACTCATTCCCACTCTTTACTTCTCTCTCTGCAGACGATGGCACCAGACTGCAGTGCTTAAACATCCCCATCTTGTCGGACAGTGATTGTGAGACCTCTTACCCTGGCATGATCACCCCCGCCATGTTCTGCGCTGGCTACCTGGAGGGAGGCAAGGACTCCTGCCAGGTATTGAGATGTGCTGTCCTGTACAAACCCCAATTAATCAGTACCAAACTCACCTCAGCAATATCAACGAGCCTCCCTTTACTCACAATTCCATGGATACACCCTCATAAACCAAACACTGCTCTAATCTACACTAAAAACTCACACAATTAGTATTAAACTACAGTGAACAACACAGTAAATCTGCTAATTCGAATATATTGGTTCTGACTCTCATAGACTCTCTAAAGTAACTGTACTTAATGCACAAGTGTCCATCCCCTCCTCACTCCTGTATCAGATAATTAATCCTCAGTGTATCTGTCTGTAACAGATAATTAATCCTCAGTGTATCTGTCTGTAACAGATAATTAATCCTCAGTGTATCTGTCTGTAACAGGGTGACTCTGGTGGCCCTGTTGTGTGTAACGGTGAGCTCCAGGGTGTTGTGTCCTGGGGTTACGGCTGTGCTGAGAGGGATCACCCCGGTGTCTATGCTAAGGTACATGTGCATGTGTGTATGTGAGTGTGTGTGTGTGTGTGTGTGTGTGTGTGTGTGTGTGTAGAGCATACCATTAATGACATAGCACTAGAAGCAACAAGCCAATTAATTGATTGCACACTCCATCTTTCAGGTCTGCCTCTTCAATGACTGGCTTACCTCCACCATGGCCAATAACTAAATCCAGCTGATGAAATAATGCACGCTGAAGCACTACAGTGCTTGACCATCAACCATCAACGACAACTTCACGCTGGTGAAACTGTATGACCTACCTGTTTACCTCAATAATAAAGTCGCACAATTAACTCAAAATTTCCTCATTCCTGTTTCCTTTCCTGTTTCTCCTCAGACACCACTGTGTGCCACGTCAAGCTATGACTGTGTCATCAGCTAGCTACCTCAGCGATAAACTTCACAAAAACCTCACAATCAGCTTATTGTACTCCCTTTGTGCATCTTCTTTGCTTGGTCTCATTTATTTACTTATCTTCTTTGCCTCATTTTTTAAAAAGTAATCATCATCTTTATCAGTGACTACGGCACATGGGACGACAATAATGGAAAAAAAAACACTTCTTTCAGGTTCAGCATCAACCAAAAAACCTCATTCACAGAGTGCATCAAATAATTCCTTGTTTGCATTGTAATATTAACCCTTTAATTGCCTGCTCAGCCTTTTGGTAAAGCACATTTTGGGTCACTGTATATTGTCGAAAGATTTTGGACTAAACTGGCCGGATGCTAAATGGCATTTATGATACTATTTACTACTTTAATGATGTAACGTTAGTTGGCTGTCATTTCTACGCTGACTCAAAATACGCAAGAGGGATTAAAATTCTTGCAATATGCTATAATACCTATGTGCTCCCTTAAAATTAGAAAATAAAAAAATAGTAAAACTAGCTGGTTTTAATTTGGGCTCTAGTGACCTTACAGAATGTCACTGGTGCCTTGATTTGCAGTAAATATAGGAGTCAAAATGAATGAAAATGCGCAATGAGGGCCACTTCACTCCTGCGGATGCCAAAAAAAAACCTTTATCGCGACTGTCACATGCTGAAAAATGGCAGAGTATTCCTTTTGGATGCTAAGCCTTTTAGTTACTTCAGGGTTTGCCATGTCTTGTTGTGTGGGAAGGCCAATAACTGTCTCTTAACATGTTAAATCTTTACATATTCACCAGAGACTTTTATCACAGAAACTGTGTGCCATTGCGATGCTACAGCAAGGGCATGGGTAATAAGGGGAACTGAAAAGAAAAAAGATTTCATTTCAAAATAAAAAAGTGAATTTCCTGCTCATTTTTAGGCTTTTTTTGTTGCCAAGGACGCTGAAGATAGAACAATTGCTGCACACAATGACAGAGTGGCCTTTAGGCTCTGGAGTTTAGGAGGTGAACTGATCTCTGGGCTTTGCAAACCTTTACGGCAATTTATCTAGTCTCGTGCCATTGCAACCCCTCCAGAACCAATCTTATCCACAGGCCCAACCCTCGCTTCACTTCCAGCAGATGAAAACGATGGCATGGTTAGCCGCAGCATCTATGTGTTTGCTCACCAGTTTCTTTTATCTCTATTACTAGGTTTGATGCTTCTGATGTGTGGACTGGATTTGTTCCTTTCACTCTTAAAGGTGATAAAAACAAGATTTTTTTTGGCAGTGAAGATTAATTAATTAATTAACAGGGCTTCCTGAAAGCATTTATTTTCAAACAAAAAAATTCATTTAGTACTGTACTCTCAACTCAGAGAATGGTCGCACATCCAAATTAAACAAATCAGACGGAATATAGATATACCATTTATTATCAAGCAAACACTTAAAAAACGCTACGCTAAAAATTTCATTTATTCAGATTTTAACAGTAATTTTTGTCAAATCTGATATGAGTATATGCTTATTTTGCTCTGAAACAGCAATAGCACCAATACCAGCCGTGCAATGCTGAAACCATACGTTATGGTTTACCCATATGTGGTAAACCATATGTCATGGCAACCATGTGGTTGCCAGTTTGCCACCTGCAAGCAACAGAGCCGTATATAGAGAGAGTCTGGCCAACTCGAATCATGTGCGCCATGTTTGCTACCAACGGCAGATGATTCTACGGCTTAACCCTATGGGCCGGATCCTATGGTCGCATCAAAATCACTAGTTTTAAAATACTAAGAAGACTCGACATAACATGACACTTTGCTTGCAGTATTATCAGGGTCCCGACACATGAACTCGAACATTGAGAACATTGTTCGCATACAAAGAGTTTGCCTAAAGACGTTTTTTTTGTTAGCACGGGACCTACTTCGCGTTGTCTTCCGGGTTGTTGCCTTTGGTGAGTCCAGTGTTAAAAGCAGTATTTAAGTAAACTCCTTGTACACAAACAATGTTCACAATGCTCGAGTTCATGTGTAGAGAGCCTGGTGATACTACGAGCAAAGTTTCATGTTGTGTCGAGTCTTGGTGGTTTAAAATAGCGATTTTGATGTGATCATAGCAGTGCCCGAGCGCTCCCATTCGAAAGCCAATTGACGAAAGGTCGCGTGTATTCGCGTCTTCGCATTGACTTTGAATGTAATCTGTAGTGCAAGAAATTCGTTTCGTGTCCAGTGTGCAAGCAGCTTCAATCACATAGCTCTAGAACTTGATTTAAAAAAAAAAAAAACCGCTCCGCGTTTCGTCACGCTATGTGGCTAAACTGAATACCAAGTGTAATGGAGTTAGCGCAATGCTACAATGCCTGCAAATTAACTAACGTTTCCATCAAGGCGCTGACGGAAATTATATTTTTCTTCTATTAAATTATGCTTCTCTGTTATGTGATAAACAGAACCTTACACTCTTGCTATACAAGAAATTACAAGAAATTTATGAAACGAGTTGAGTATAAATTTTACGTTTGTTGCGAGCTTTAACTTTCATATGACACGTCCACTCTCGGAAGATCTCAAGGCCGCTGGCGATACAGTAAATGAGCATTTGCAATGTATCCACCTTATTCCTGAGGGCGCTACTGTAGGCGATTTAGTACGATTCGTAAAATCGCCTACTGTAGATATGATGAGGGGTGCAACTTCCGGCGGAAGTAGTTTTTATCATTAGTTTTAGTCAAGAACAGCGGCGTTTCTTTCAGTTAACTTAGCGATTACAGCTCGTTTTTTTTTTTTTTAAACAAATTAACTTGCTTTTCTTAAAATGCCCCTTCAGAGCTCCGGCACCTATTGTGCTGTTCGAGGCTGAACTAACGACCAGAGGAAGCTAAATTTATGGTTTTATCAACAGTGTTTTGAACATGCACCCAGAACATAGGGGATTGTCCTTGTGTTCAGCAAAACGGTTTCCATCACCTACCTACAGAAGAGGAAGCCAGAATTCGGCTGAAAACCTGATTTTGAAAAGACCCAGGAAAACATTAGGTGCTCATTTCATTATGTCGACAAACAACGATTCCTACTTTATGGCTAGGCTCAGACAGACCGCCGCAGAGGAGACGCTGGGTCCTCTGAAGCATTTTGACAGCAGTGCCAGGAGAGCACAAGGTATGATTTCACGTGAAGGGAGGACAGAAAATTGTTGTATTCGTCCGAAAATGCCAGTCAGTGTAACTAATGTTTCATCCTGTACAGTTTAAGATGAGGCTGTAGAAGTAGCAATAGTCTACTACAATTTGAAAATAGCCTACTCTGTTCCGAACAATAGTCTTGCATTCCAACCTCATTTCACTAAAATTAAAAGTATGGGAAAAATGGATTCACTGTGTTTTACATGTTATAGTATTGGATTAGCTAGCAACTTAATACCATATAATGTAGTTGGCTGGAGTAGAGCTAATTTGACTCGTGCTGTCGGATGGCTTAATTTACTCTGTATAACAATCCATTACGTTTCATATGTAGAGCAATATTTACCGCTGAAATATAGTGTTTCCTTCATAAATATTCTCAGAAAGTACTTGTATATCTGTTTTAAGGTACATAAGGTCGTATACTACCTCCTTTAACAAAACGCGACTGACCTTGTTGCTGTGGAAGTACTGCATATGCTTCGGAGCTTTGTAGATTGTTCATAGCTTCGCAGTCTGTGGCAACGGAGTCGCCAATGTAGCCAAATGCGCTAGTGTGGCCACTGCTTCAGGTCGTTCTCCTATTCTTCGATAGTAGAAGGCAGCGGTACGGTAACTTTATCCCATCTGAGGGCTAAAAGGTGATGTTCCCTCATATATTATTTTCCAATCGCTTAAAGAAAGAGGATTCGCGTGAGCCGCTACCATAGTAAACAGCTCAGTGACAGGATGCAGTGGAAGTTACGCCCACTATTCGCACAAGGGATCATGGGACATGGGAATAAGGTGGATAGTCGCCCGCGGAACTACGCAACTTCCGCTTTAGTGCCCCCCCGGCGGCACAGTCATGTGCCTGGGTACGTTGAAAACAAGCCAGATAAAAGCCCTGTCACAGTACAGTCAGCAGTCAGTTTGACAGCATTTTCCAGCGAGTTTACGCATTATACAGCCTTCCAAATGTCGTACGATTATATTGATAGTCTTCCCAGCGAGGCGAGGACAAGGTATGGGCTGAAATTAGCCGCCGATGGCTTGGATGAATGCCCTTACAGGCTGCCAGCAGATGCATGGACTGATGACCCTACACAGTGGCCAGATTTCCAGTTTGGGAATCTGTGTATGTATTTGACCAGCTCACCAGGTGTGTAAAATATTATCAACTCATTTCTCTTGTTTACCTGAATACAGGAAGATAATATATATAACATATTTTAAATATTTCTTTAATTTCTTCTGGAAGAGCAATTACAGTTGACATGTCTGAATAAAATGCACCAATCCTGCATAGGCTAGTCTATGTTACATCATGCGTACCTGATCAATTTGGTGAAATGATTTATCAAATTGAATTTTCTTAATTCTGATATTCAGGTTGTTTCACTGTTGTTTAAATGTGGAGATTTGGTGGTACTACGAAATAGCGTAAAAACGGTGTTGAACAGTGCAGTGCAGCATGGCAATTAACCTGTCAAACTGGTTTGTTTTCGACGGCTGGCTAGTTGCCAGGGCCTCCAGCGCCGGGATGTAGCGTCACTTCCGGTAATCTCGCCCTCTCCTATTCTCTATTGAGTGCATTTAGTTACTTGGACTTCAGTATCCCGGGTATGATCGGGTTTTTGGAGAAATCCGTTTTTGCGTGTGCATGTAAGCATCATATCCTTATTTTAGACACCAGGATTAATAAATAATTAAATATATGTACAAATAATTGTATAATTGAAATTATTCAATTAAATTAATTAATTAATTAACCTCATATTCGACACTTCGCTATGGGGATCGCTGGATGAATATTACGGTGGCCGAGACCCGCCATTGCTGCAAATAAACTGCAAATAAAAAGAAACGCTGCTGCAAATAAAATAAACGCTGCAAATAAAAAGAAACGCTGCTGCAAATAACGCTGCAAACAAAAACAAACGCCGCTGCAAATAAAAAAAAAAAGATAAATAAACGATGCAAATAAAAAAGCCACAACGGAAGTGGATTACCGGGGACTGTTTTTGCCGATGCAAGCCCTTATATATTTTTCAGCAGACTAAATAATGCATCATAACCCAAATACGACGATTGCAACGAATAGATTCGCACTATTTTCAGTGCGATAAGCGATATATTATTGTGTACAGAGAGGCCAGCTAGCTCAATTGCCAATTAAACCTATCCTACGTCATCTAGCGAGCTACCTAGCGGTCGCTAAATGTGTTTCTTCATAAAGTCCATCATCCACAAGCTAGCCTACTACATTAACCTAATTCATAAGCCAAACGGCGACGGAAAACAGTGTCACTAACTAGCCACGTTCGGCTATATTCGGTGTCCAGTGACGCTCCATTGACACGAGAGAAAAAGTGAAACTAAGAGCAAGGGCTCCTCGTCAAGGTCCAGAAGCACCTCTATACGACGCGATAGGAAAGTTCCGCGTCGCAGTGGTATTGTTCGCTTAAATGCAGGTCATAGATTGGCTGGGCAGCTGATGAAAGAACCATGGTTTAGCTTAGGACATGACGCCTAGCTGCGCTAGCATTGATAAACCATACGTATGCTGGCCACAGTACCGAATAAATTCAGCATTCACCGAAGTCAAAATGTAGGATGATAATGCTTCATATCAAAATGTGCGAGTATGAGATAGGAAAATACAGGTCATCCAGGATTGTTAGTAAGCTTACGTAATGCAATGTTACCGTTTGACTGACCATACTACCGTTAATGGGACCTGGCTAAGGTGCGTCAATGAGCTAGGCCGAGCACTCGCTCGCATTCCGAGGGGGATATCGATACACAGAGCCCACAACCGCAACTTCCCAGCGGTGTACAGCATTTGTCTCGCAACTGCTTCGCGGATATTATAAAGGAATAAGTACCGCTACCGAGAAGCAGTGGGTTACAGTGATTTTATAACGGCGGAGGGTTGTTCTAAGGCATGACGCGCAGCGGAGTGCCTTAGTGCCCCTCCGCCGTTATAAAATCACTGTAACCCACTGCTTCAAGGGGCTTATTGCTTTTATAAAACGGTTACCCTATATATAGCCCATTCACACAAGACAAAAAAAAAAAACAATTTATTGGTAATAATGCAACAATAAAATTGAGAACTATTCGTTCTTCCACCAAGCAAGATCCAGTGGACAGAATGGTTGGCAAACAACACAGACGCTAAGATTGCTTTTTCATCTAGCGCCATTATCATGTCACATCAGGCTATTTGGGCTCGTTAATGTAGATATACTATGAAAGCAGGCTATTTGGAATGTCTCCTTCGGGTCTCCCGTTAAATAATTTTACGTTCGTTTTCGGTTTCCCGTTTCCTTGTTCTCAACTCGCGCCTATCGGCCATATCATTACAACCAGCAGCGAGAGTAGGGAGCAAGATTGACTTTTGTCCTCCACACTAGCCGGTGTCCAGGAAAAAGTTGAATTGGGCATTAGTTTGCTGGCCAGCTTGTCAACTAGCTAGTGTTCACTACTGTGGATGTGTTTACCCTACACATAGCCCATAAAATAAACACACAAAAAAAAAAAAATCAACAATTTATCGCTAATACTGAAATAGCGAGCTAGTTAGCAACGTCGCTAGCAAGCGAAAGAGATATCAAAATCTATAATGCTAAAGCTAGCTAGGTAGATAGCCAACTGGTTAGCGGGTTAAAAGGCTAAACTTCGCTAACACTTTAATAGCGAGCTAAAAGTCTTGAAACAAACGTAACCTAACGAGTCAGTCGAGCGCAGAGTAGTTGGTTGCGAGGCCAGGCGCGCAGTGATATTTTGTGCTGCGGTCTGCCTCAGAATACAGTGGGTTACAGTGATTTTATACCGGCATGGAACGCGGCTCAGCCAATCACATTTAAGGATGGGAAGCACCCGTTTTATAAACAGCGTTCGACCGGCCACCGCAAGCAACTAGTCAGCTCCATTCCTTTACTAGGACAGATATGACCCAGCATCTCGCCCAAAGCGAACCATGAGGCATCGAGCTGATTTAGTTCCTTGGCCTCGTGTCAGCCGTTTGCAGCGTTTATTTTATTTGCAGCAGCGTTTCTTTTTATTTGCAGCGTTTCTTTTATTTGCAGCGTTTCTTTTTATTTGCAGCGTTTATTTTATTTGCAGCAGCGTTTCTTTTTATTTGCAGTGTTTATTTTATTTGCAGCGATGGCGGGTCTCGGCCACCGTAGAATATTGATTAATGGTAGCAAACATGGCGTCCATAAAACACGTGACCAGCTCAGAACCAATCAACATAGCGGGATAGCTCAGACGTTCGAACCCCAAGTTGGCCAGATTCTCTTTATATACGGCTCTGGCAAGCATGTGCATAGTTTCACTGCTGCCCTCAAACACAAAATTGCAGCTAAGAAACTGCGCTATCGTTCGCACCAGCTCAGCGACCATGAGCATGTCCTGCAATGAATATCTATGCAGCTGCTGGTCCCTGGTGTAAGCTCAAGGACTAACAAGCACTGAGAAGTGAATTGAATGTTGCAGCTAGCTAGTGTATTGGTAGGTTTAATAGTTTGCAGCATCATTTACTTTGGTTACAAGTTAAGTCCTATCCCTGTTTCCCAGGAATTGTATGAAATGAACTCCTCAGGCAAGTTTGATGTACAAACTGCCAAATATACTTGCCCATAGTATCAATCCAGCAGTTCATAAAAATGATCTCTTTTGACTCAAGACTTTATTGTCCCCAAGGGGAAATTCTTCTTCACAGTGTATATAGTTGACATCACCGATAGCATCACAAAACATGACCAACCTAACACATACACAGACAGCAATGCCATAACACACAACAACAAATGCAATGAATAAAAAGTCCAGCAGCACACCATCAGATTTAACGGGGCCTGTTATTGAGAGTAGCTATGGCTGCTTGGATTAAACCCTTCCTAAAGCATGCCTTCTGGAATTTTAAAGTCCTGTATTTGCATCCTGAGGGTAGTAATGTGAGGTACTGGTTGAGAGGGTGCGTGATGTCCTGTTCTATTGAGGTTGCGATGCGTGTGATGGACCTGTCATTTAGCTCAGCGAGACTGGGTGTGTGGAGACCAGTTATCTTAGCAGCGGTGTGGGTGATGTGTGTAAGTTTGGACCGGTTAGTGACAGATAGCATGGTGAAAAAACAGGTGAAACAGTACAGTAAGATTGGCTGAATGATGCTCTAAGATAGTAGGAAAAAATCTCAGTCCTTTGTTGCAACCACTTCAGCTATAATAGGCCAAAGGTACCCCAATTAAGTACTGAATAAAAGTCAGTTTTCTGAAGCAAAAGGTCACCATAGTATTGATACTATGTCATTCTATTGTCAATTATGGTCATCAGATATTAAAAACGCGTGATTCGTTGATTGATGCGTAGATTCGTCCCTCAAGGAATTCAGTGCTCACTTAAATCCTCATACAATCTCTGAAATGGGCGGTAGAATTGAGAGGCCAAGTGCAGCGGCAAGAGGGAAATAGAGCAGCACGGACACAATACAAATACGGAGAATAATACAGACCATACGACGGGGACAATCCTCGCGCTTCCAAAAGGACGACCAAACATCCGACAAAACAGAAGCAAAGCAGAGAGAAAAAAGGAGAAGTATCTCGGGGAGCCGAGAAAAACAAGGCACCTAAAATAGTGCGACACAAAGGATAGAGAAGATACAAAGGCACATAAATCCTTACTACAGATATCTTTGGCTAAAGCGCTTAACTACAAACAGACACTCTAGCGAAGGAGGCGTAGCGGACTTCCGGCTAATATAGAGTCCGGGGAGGCACCGCCCAAGTTCAATCAGCCAGCTGGGTAAAGAATCCGATTGAAAAGGAATTCTATATCGTCCCGGGACGAGAGCCTTAAAGAAAAGTCCTAAACACACGCACATCTCCCAAACCATGACAATCTCTTACTCAAATCCAGTCACTTAAATGCTTGCTCTGGCTTATCTGCGTAAAGCACAGTTATACTTCACCCAAAGAAACTTTCTCAGTAATTATCTACTGATTTTTAGCGATTGAAAAAAGGTAGCCAGAAATGCTTAACGTTTACGAGATGGAAATATAATAATTACAACCCCAATTCCGAAATAGTTGGGACAAAGTGTAAATTGTGAATAAAATCAAAATGCAATGTCTCTCAGATCACATGAGCCAATATGTTATTTACAATAGAACATAGATAACATTTCAAATGTTGAAACTGAGACATTTTACATTTTTATCCACAAAATGAGCTTATTTCAAATTTTCTGGCTGCAACTGGTCTCAAAAAAGTTGGGACACAGGCAAAAAAGGGCTGAAAAAGCAATTAATATGTAAGAGAATCAGCTGAAAGAACATTTAGCAAGTAATTATGTTAACTGGCATCAGGTGTGTAACATGATTGGCTATAAAACGGATGTCTTAGAGAGGCTGAGTCTCTCAGAAGTAAAGATGGCCAGAGGCTCTCCAACTTGTGAAGGCTTGCGTAAAAAAAATTGTGGAATACTTTAAAAACAATGTTCCTCTACGTCAAATTGCAAAGGCATTGAAGGTCTCATCATCGACAGTGCATAACATCATCAAAAGATTCAGAGAAACTGGAAAAATCTCTGTGCATAAGGGGCAAGGCCGAAGACCTTTACTGGATGCCCATGATCTTCGCGCCCTCAGACGCTACTGCATCACTCACCGGCATGATTCTGTCATTGACATTACTAAATGGGCCCAGGAATACTTCAAGAAACCACTGTCTGTAAACACAGTCTGCCGTGCCATCCACAGATGCCACCTAAAACTCTATCATGCAAAAAGGAAGCCATTGTTGAGCATGATCCAGAAGCTCCGCCGTGTTCTGTGGGCCAAGGCTCATTTAAAATGGACTGTAGCAAAGTGGCAAAGTGTCCTGTGGTCGGACGAGTCCAAATTTGACATTCTTGCTGGAAATCATGGGCGTCGTGTCCTCCGGGCTAAAGAGGAGAAAGACCACCCCTCCTGTTATCAGCATTCAGTTCAAAAGCCATTATCTCTGATGGTATGGGGATGCATTAGTGCATATGGTGTGGGACACTTGCATGTTCTAAAAAGCACCATGAATGCTGACAGGTGTATAAAGGTTTTAGAGCAACATATGCTCCCCTCCAGACAACATCTATTCCAAGGAGGGCCTTGTGTATTTCAGTAGGACAATGCTAAACCACATACTGCAGCTATTACAACAGCTTGGCTTCATAGTAGAAGAGTCTGTGTGCTGAACTGGCCTGCCTGCAGTCCTGATCTTTCACCGATTGTGAACATTTGGCGCATAATTAAACGAAAAATCTGTCAAAGGAGACTCAAAACTCTCCAGCAGCTGGAAGCCTGTATTAAACAAGAGCGGGATCATATTCCAATAGCTAAACTCAAGAAACTTGTCTCCTCAATGCCCAGACGCCTCCACTCTGTGTTAAAAAGAAGAGGGGATGCTACACCATGGTAAACAGGCCCCTGTCCCAACTTTTTTGAGACCTGTAGCAGCCATCAAATTTGAAATGAGCTCATTTTGTGGATAAAATTGTAAAATTTCTCACTTTCAACATTAGCTATGTTATCTCTGTTCTATTGTGAATAAAATACTGGCTGGTGTGATTTGAAAGTCATTGCGTTTTGAGTTAATTGACAATTTACACTTTGTCCCAACTATTTTGGAATTGGGGTTGTACATGGATAAGGGGAGTCATTCCAAATGGAACCCAACTGGAGGGTTGATAGCATTGATTCTCTGGAGGAGAAATTCAATGATGTTGAGTTTTTCCTCATGCTTTGTAAGTACAACTATTGTGGTATTGTGTAGTTATATATTCCTTATATCCAGCTAGCTAGCTATTTCTTATTTTCGGTTTACCATCATGATCACCAAGCTGCTTCGCCACATTGGTTAATAAGACTAATTGTTAGCCTTTGCTAATAATACTTTATGTGGTGGCATATTGCTCAATGTGATGATTTGTTAGAATTTAGGCCGTATTCAAGAAAATAGAGTGCCTAAGTATTCGTTCCTTTTAAAGTCAAACAGCTCAATCACTGAGTAGACTCCCTGCTATGTTCGCTGCACTGATTCTGTTCAATCTAGGGTGGCATATTGCCTGCTTTTTCCAAATAGAGGAATGTCTGTTTTGGAAAAATAAGGTAAATTTCAGATATTACTGCGTTATTGAGTTATACTTGCTCCTTATAGGGTATGGAAAGCGTTTATACAAGCTTGCATGCTTGGAAGTGGAAACTGCTAATATTTTATTGCAGGGTGAACGTTCTGACTGTAAAATAAGCAGTTCCTTTAATGAGTATATGCGCTGACTGATGGGGCTCTGCAGAAAAATGGGCAAGATTCTACACTTTATCATGGAGAAAAGGCATGTTTTTGGTTTGGAGAGATTACTGGTGACCATTGATATCCATTGATTGATAAACTCATGCTAGATTCAACCAGAAAATCATTAATCATGTTGAACTTCATGAATCAAAAGTATATTTATGTGAAACATAAATCTTGCGTTATAAAGCCTTCAATAGGACAACGCATAAATAGCCTGATTAGACTTTTGCGCAAAGGGGTTAAGTTCCAACCTGGAGGCTGTTTCACAAAGTTGGATTACTCACTCAGATGGATAATTGCACTGAGTAAAACCTGTATATCTCTCAAGTCTGAAACATGGACTGAGGTAAAAAGAGCTGTTCTGGGTTTTGCTCTGAGCAATTATCTTGCTAACTCAGCAATCCTGCTTTATGGAATGGGCCCCAGCTCAGTTTGCTGTGCTTTGTGCTTTTGTGCCCTGGTTTCTGGTTATTCCATTTCCAAAAATTTATCACTGCAGACTATTCTACATTTAAATTAATTTTGGTTCTTTTTTACAGTTATTGGATCACCCTATAGTATAATTTCTTGTGGACAATTTTTTTTAAATTATTTTCTATTTTGCCAATACTGTATGTCCATCCTGCAGTGTTACAATGTCCGGTCCAGTATTCATTCGCACGTTGATCTGCTTTTTGTTGTTTATGAACCTTGGCCACGGGCTACGGAGCTTGTGAATTGACTTGTTTTAATTAGTAGCCATCATACCAAACCAGTAAGAGCAAACAACCTACGAAAGAAAAACAAAAAGGTGTAAAGAAATTTACAGTTGACCATGAATCTTTATTATTGAGGTAAACTGGCTGATGACACAATAATAATATGACATGACAAACGGGTCCAAAGGGGTGGCTGGGATTGTTTTAGTTCTTCAGCTGGATTCAGTTGTTGGCCATGGTGGAGGTGAGCCAGTCATTGAAGAGGCAGACCTGGAGAGATGTATGAGCACACAATTAGTAAGTGTTATGAAGCTTTGAAATTATGCCTTATCATTAACAGTCGACTTTGTTACACCAAAATATTTTAGTGCATTATCACTTCCATACATGAATGTGCAGACGTGAAGAACAAAAAGGGATAGCCGTACCTTAGCATAGACGCCGGGGTGATCCCTCTCAGCACAGCCGTATCCCCAGGACACAACACCCTGGAGCTCACCGTTACACACAACAGGGCCACCAGAGTCACCCTGTTACAGACAGATACACTGAGGATTAATTATCTGTTACAGACAGATACACTGAGGATTAATTATCTGTTACAGACAGATACACTGAGGATTAATGCTCTAATACAGTGCTGAGGAAAGGAGTATTAGCAATAGAGGTTTGTATAGTTAACACAGATGTTTATGATCATGTGCAGCTTTGCTTTGCTTGGGACAATTAGTTTGAAATAATCAAGGTTAGGCCAGGAAATTGAAAATTAAAGCAGATTAGTTCAAGTTGTTGATTTCAAAACATTTCCAGATTACTGAATACAGGATGCAGTAGCTCATTACCTGGCAGGAGTCCTTGCCTCCCTCCAGGTAGCCAGCGCAGAACATGGCGGGGGTGATCATGCCAGGATAAGAGGTCTCACAATCACTGTCCGACAGGATAGGGATGTTCAAGCACTGCAGTCTGGTGCCATCGTCTGCAGAGAGAGAAGTAAAGAATGGGAAGAGTGATAGAGTGAATAGACAAGAGAGTGGTAAAGACGGGACGGATGTGAGACTGTTAGAGTGTCAGGCTATGATTCTGTGAAGTTTTACCCCACAGTGACACTTACTGGAGCTCATGGTGTCGCCCCAGCCAGAGACGGTGCACATGGTGCCAGCAGGGGCGCAGCTGGTGGGCAGGGCCACAGGCTGCACAGCGTCGCTGAAGGTGGCGGGCTCGCTGAGCTTGATCAGCATGATGTCGTTGTCGATGGTCCAGGAGCTGTATCTGGGGTGGCGGATCACGCGGGAGGAGCGGATGAACTGCTCACTGCCCTCAGTCCTCCTGATGTTGTGCTCGCCCAGACGCACCTCAACGCGGCTGAAGGAGAGAAAGATGTGTATCATTATGCATTAATTTAGCATAATGTACTATGCTGTTTGGATGGGCTGTACTCCATGTAGCTGATGATTTTTACCATTTACAAGGCAACCTTGACTGGTTAGATTTGAGCATACTATATTGCAATTAATCAGCATCAACTGGATGAAAATTGTTATTTATTTATTTAATTTATTTATTTATTTAAGAAAGTAGGGACACTGCATATTAATGAACATCTTCATGTAAATATGCCAGATTGTCGCCTACGGCTAAATGAATACTCGAGCTTCATAAATTTGATATCTCGGGCTCACAAATTTGAGATCCTCTATATCCCATTAATGTTAGCATTGTATCATCTGAACAGTGGGGAAAAAATGGCTTCTGGTTGGCAATCTATTCTAGTCAATGGGATGAATTATTCACTAGCTTTTTACCATTAAGTTAATACATTCAAACGTCTATGACAACAGTTACATGTGTGACTAATTACTTTGCCAGCGGAAAGCGTTATCATGCTAGCTAACGAATTATTCATCCTATTGACTTGAATGAACTGCCAACTAGAAGTTAATTCTAGCGATGGAGAAAGGTTACCGGCAGAATTGGTGAAGTTACGTTTGCAAACATATTAGTAGGCGTTTGTCAATGAATGGAATCTGACCAATCGAGACGCGAGAAAGCTGTATCATACATCTGTGATACAAAACCTGAATCTGATGGGTTGTATAACACCGATGTTAATCATTTATGGGATAAATTGTATGTAACTATGTGCACATCTGTCCCAGTGTGATGTCTGGCAGTCCTGTGTTTTAGCATCACTCACGATTTGTAGCAGTGAGCAGCAGACACCACCCAGTTCTCGTTGACCAGGGAGCCACCGCAGAAGTGGTACCCGGCGTTCAGAGACACCTGCCAGGGCTTGGAGTGGGGCTCACACTCATACCCTCCCACAATCTTATCATCATCCTGAGCCACTGCAGAGGGAGAGACAGAAAGCATCAAAAGAAATTACATAATGGACGACCTAAATGAATACAACAAAATACAGGCGACCATAAATCTTCCTATGCACGACAATATGAAGTTGATACTCACCAGCGGCTCCCAGAAGCAGAATAAAGACCAGAGACCTCATGATTGCTTGGTGATCCTGTCGAATGAAGGCCTGTCATGTTAATGCAGTTTATATACATCCCTCAGACACTGCAGGAGCCAATAACAGACTGAGAGAAGCTGTCAATGTCACAGCTGTTGGAACAGAGCCCATATCTCCTGTTAATGAATGACCAGACTGTACATCAATAAGAAAAAAAAACCTAAATCCCATGAGTAAGTTTAGAATTAGCCATTTTTCCAGTAAATCTCTGAAAGACTCCCAGGTATTATTTATCACGCCAAATACAAATTGTCCCTTCAAATCACATCTCTTCGCCTCACAATAAAATAAATAAGACAATTAAATTGGTTGTATACAGTATATTTTTGACCTAGTCCATTTTTTCCAATTTTCAAATTTCATGTTTGTACTCGGAAAACACATTTGTCCAAGACTTAAGCGACAGGATATTTTTGACAATATCACAAACAATGTAAATAAAGTGAACATTCTATGCCAATTTGCTTTGACACTTGAAAATGCTCATTCTCTCGACTGGGGTATCATCTAAGCGTACCCTAGGTACAATTAGAAATATCAAAACGTACCCGCATTTCTGTGACGATATTGTTTTATAACCAGCAAGACCTTGTGGAGGAAAGGAAGAATATATTCTGAGAATATATCGATACAGGCTGGTAACAAAATGTTATGGTTACAGAAATTTGGGTACATTTCGATATATCCAATTGTACCTTGGGTACATTACGATGGTAACCTGGTCAGGAATGACCCCACCAGCCTTGAAAATCCATATTTTTCAGTGCATTTCCAGTCAAGGGGGGTCAATAATTCTTGAGCCCACTGGATATGCTGAGAGTAGTATGAAACATGATAAAATACCATTCAGAATTTGTAAAACTGTGTTACCAATTATCAAACCAATATTTATGTTATTATTTACACCAGAAATCAAGTGCGACGGCAGACGTGCAATTCAACAGGTAGCAATACGGTACAGATTGGGGATGGAACCCCTGATGATATGGTTCGTACTTATTGTATATTGATAGTGTAGGAAAGAACTTTTACCCCGAAAAACAAGACAACAAATAACTGAAATAATTTTAGACCATTTTCAAACCCAGGTTGGCCAGCCAATAACTCCCTTTCTGACTGACTTACTGATAAACCTTGTGAAAACACACATAAGCCCTGCAGCACCTGTATACAGCACAAGTTTGTGTATTGTCATGCCAAAACTGGTAGTAAGGCTTGGCAAGATATTTTTTTGCATGTACTGTACAAGGCAGTATATATGTATGTGTCGTCCAAAGAGCCCTCCTATGATTGCAAAAGAAATAAAATGAAATTAAAAATTACAACCACAATTCCGAAATAGTTAGGACGAAGAGTAAATTGTGAATAAAATCAAAATGCAATGACTTTCAGATCACATGAGCCAATATAATATTTACAATAGAACATAGATAACATTTCAAATGTTGAAACTGAGACAGTTTACATTTTTATCCACAAAATGAGCTTATTTCAAATTTTCTGGCTGCAACAGGTCTCAAAAAAGTTGGGACACAGGCAAAAAAGGGCTGAAAAAGTAATTAATATATAAGAGAATCAGCTGAAAGAACATTTAGCAAGTAATTAACTGGCATCAGGTGTGTAACATGATTGGCTATAAAAGGGATGTCTTAGAGAGGCTGAGTCTCTCAGAAGTAAAGATGGTCAGAGGCTCTCCAACCTGTGAAGGCTTGCGTAAAAAAATTGTGGAATAATAAAGTGGACTGTAGCAAAGTGGCAGAGTGTCCTGTGGTCAGACGAGTCCAAATTTTACATTCTTGTTGGAAATCATGGGCGTCGTGTCCTCCAGGCTATAGAGGAGAAAGACCACCCCTCCTGTTATCAACGTTCAGTTCAAAAGCCCGCATCTCTGATGATATGGGGATGCATTAGTTCATATGGTGTGGGACACTTGCATGTTTTAAAAAGCACCATGAATGCTGAAAGGTATATAAAGCTTTTAGAGCAACATATGCTCCCCTCCAGATGACATCTATTCCAGGGAAGGCTTTGTGTGTTTCAGCAGGACAATGCAAAATCACATACTGCAGCTATTACAACAGCATGACTTCATAGTAGAAGAGTCCGTGTGCTGAACTGGCCTGCCTGCAGTCCTGATCTTTCACCGATTTAGAACATTTGGCGCACAATTAAAAGAAAAGTCCGTCAAAGGAGACCCAAAAGTCACCAGCAGCTGGAAGCCTGTATTAAACAAAAGTGGGATCAAATTCCAATGGCTAAACGCAAGAAACTTGTCTCCTCAATGCCCAGACGCCTCCACTCTGTGTTAAAAAGAAGAGGGGATGCTACGCCATGGTAAACAGGCCCCTGTCCCAACTTTTTTGAGACCTGTAGCAGCCATTAAATTTGAAATGAGCTCATTTTGTGGATAAAATTGTAAAATTTCTCAGTTTCAACATTAGCTATGTTATCTCTGTTCTATTGTGAATAAAATACTGGCTGGTGTGATTTGAAAGTCATTGCGTTTTGATTTTATTCACAATTTACACTTTGTCCCAACTATTTCGGAATTGGGTTGTAAATAAAGTAAATTACAATGCTTTTTATTGTTAGTCAAAGCTATTTTAAACACATGAATGTATTATACCAACTGTTTTTATTTTGTTTGCTAAATGGTGTTCTATTCGTTTCATATTTTTTTTCCAGTTCATTAACCTCCTTTTTACATATCTTTGTATGTCACATTTATAGTTCAGCAGGTGATTATTTTTTTCCCTCAGGGATTTGCACTTCTCAGTCGCCTCGTCCACAATTTGGCTGCCAGAGCTCAGAAGAGACCTTAAATGTACCCATTTTGTAGCAGTTTGTTAGCGAGCTAACTAGTTTTTAGGTTAACTTTAACCCCTTCACAAGCAGAGTGATACAAATTGTGTAAAGGAATACAATATTACTCCCATTGCACGCATTTATTACACAATGGCCGACAATATATGAGATTGCCTGATTTGAGCTATAAGTTTTATAAAGTTCAGTAATTTTATATTAAGAAAGCGATATATCGGTAAACACCGATGGGATGAAAGATAAATATTGTGTGATACCTCACAAATTGTCAGTGCCTTTAGATTTTGCCACCGTGCTGCTTAATTTTTGATAGCAGCACTACATTTTTCAGTTAGTGGGGTGGCACAAGTACCACCGGAGGAAAAAGTCTGCAGTCCTGCTAGATACTAAAGTCTGCAGTCTAAAGCTGCTTTCACACCGGACGCAAAACGAATTTTTCGCACGACAGATTACATTCATTACATTCCTGGCGTCTTTGCATTGACTTAGAATGTAATCTGTCGTGCAAAAAATTTGTTTCGCGTCTGGTGTGAAAGCAGCTTAATTTGTCAAACTAGATCCATAAATGCCACATGTAGGCCTACAGTACAGCATGTGTTTATACTACGCATTTATATGAGCTACTCCTTGTTCATTACATGAACATGCGTCATAGAAAGTTGGCGCACAACAAAATTTTAGCCAGAAGTTTCTGACATTGTCAGTCATCTATCAGATGCAATGATTCATGTACTCACTTTCTTCTGAGAATATGCCTTTGCTCCAATGAAGATAGTTTCAGCCACAAAGTAATTTTTATAACCAGCAATTTTCGCATTTTCCTTGATTAAGCTGATCTACAGGAATAAATCTGACATATTCACGTAATGCTATTAAATTCCAGTGAAATTTTGTGCAGGTGTGTAATCTCTCTACCCAGTTACCCCCAAAGCTCACTTTGCCTTTTGCGTTTATGCCTTATGTGTAAAAAGCAACCATTCAAAATGTTGGGTCACCTAGGATCAGAGGTAGTATGCCTGAAAAGTAGAAGAGCCACTGGTTTTCGCACACGGTAATGATCTTTCTTTGTGGTTAGGTATTTTAATATTAAGTGAAAGCATTTTTTAAAATTAGAATAAAACGTATTTTATCGTACACACCATTTTTGTATGGAGTGGCAAAGTCCAGCCCTACATACGCAGATGTACTTGGCTGAGTGAGTAAATGAGTGACTGATGCAGTTACTCCATTGGTCAGCTGGCCGATTGTACTTTCCCCATAGGCCGGTGCTCATGGGCCACAATTTTACACCTAGGCCATCAAAGGTCCAACCATGTATTTGGTTTTGATCTAGTCTTGTTAATTAAGTGATTGTGCAGATGACCATTCCGTAAAGCTGACTAGATTGTCCGGTCAAGACTTGAGACTTGTCCGTTTCATTTTTTCAGATGCGCCATTGCCACAGATTGGATATGTTGTTATATCTAATAGCTCAAACATGATGTACTGTACAAGCAATACGCTGCTCGCCAAAGAAACACAAAGGAATAACGAAATGTAAAGTTGATTGCACAGTTTTATTATTGAGGTAAACAGGTACATAACACAGTTTGACCAGCACAATGTCATCAAGATGGTTCGGGTGTCAGGCAAGAAGTTTCAATGGGGTGCTTTAGACAGCATAAGTTCTTCAGCTGGATTTAGTTGCTGGCCATGGTGGAGGCGAGCCAGTCGTTGAAGAGGCAAACCTGGAGAGATGTAAGAGGGATGAGTCAGTCAGTGGTATAAAATTATGACGTTCTGCTTGAAAACAAGCGAAAATAATAAAAAACCCAAAAGAATTACATTGTGTTATCCCTCCTGTTTACATGAATGTACACACTCAAAGAAAGTACCTTGGCATAAACACCGGGGTGATCCCTCTCAGCACAGCCGTAACCCCAGGACACAACACCCTGGAGCTCACCGTTACACACAACAGGGCCACCAGAGTCACCCTGTTACAGACAGATACACTGAGGATTAATTATCTGTTACAGACAGATACACTGAGGATTAATTATCTGTTACAGACAGATACACTGAGGATTAATGCTCTGATACAGTAACGAGGGGGGCAGAGGTAACAGAAGTTAGCACAGTTGGTATGATCAGATATTTGAGTCAGTAAATTTTGGTGTGAATTAGTGGGTTTGGAGTTCTGGTTCGCATGATTTTGTGTAGGTTAAATTGGACTACTCGTTACCTGGCAGGAGTCCTTGCCTCCCTCCAGGTAGCCAGCGCAGAACATGGCGGGGGTGATCATGCCAGGGTAAGAGGTCTCACAATCACTGTCCGACAGGATGGGGATATTCAAGCACTGCAGTCTGGTGCCATCGTCTGCAGAGAGAGAAGTAAAGAGTGGGAAGAGTGATAGAGTGAGTAGACAAGAGAGTGGTAAAGACAGGGGACGGATGTGAGACTGTTAGAGTGTCAGGCTATGATTCTGTGAAGTTTTACCCCACAGTGACACTCACTGGAGCTCATGGTGTCGCCCCAGCCAGAGACGGTGCACATGGTGCCAGCAGGGGCGCAGCTGGTGGGCAGGGCCACAGGCTGCACAGCGTCGCTGAGGGTGGCGGGCTCGCTGAGCTTGATCAGCATGATGTCGTTGTCGATGGTCCAGGAGCTGTATCTGGGGTGGCGGATCACGCGGGAGGAGCGGATGAACTGTTCACTGCCCTCAGTCCTCCTGATGTTGTGCTCGCCCAGACGCACCTCAACGCGGCTGAAGGAGACAAATTAGCTTTATCATGCAACTGCTAAACACAATGTATACCTTTTTCTTAGCACCAGTCTTTTCTATGTTCTTCCTTTAATTAGTATTTCAGTGGACGATACCTCACATAGATTAGAATAATGTATATCTGTCAGTATATAAGTGTGCTGTCTCTCTGGTGTGTGTGTTAGCATCACTCACGATTTGTAGCAGTGAGCAGCAGACACAACCCAGTTCTCATTGACCAGGGAGCCACCGCAGAAGTGGTACCCGGCGTTCAGAGACACCTGCCAGGGCTTGGAGTGGGGCTCACACTCATACCCTCCCACAATCTTATCATCATCCTGAGCCACTGTAAAGAGAGAGAGAGAAAATATCAAGGATAGAAATTACACTATGTATATCCGAGAGTAACGTGTCTGAATTAATAATATAAAGGTGAACCTATATTTTTATTTGGATGACAATATGGAGTTGATACTCACAAGCGGCTCCCAGAAGCAGAATAAAGACCAGTGACCTCATGATTACTTGATGATCCTGTCGAATGAGGGACCGTCATGCTGGTGCAGTTTATATACGTTACTCAGACACTACAAGAGCCAATTGCGGACTGAGAAAACCTGCCAATGTCACAGTTGTTAGATCACGGCAGAGGTCAAAAGTTAATAAATAACTGAGAGCCACCCCAATATCTGGAAACCCTAAAGCCTGGCCATGTTTTTTTTTTTTCCTTTTCTCCATATTTATGTAATAATGTTTCATCCATATCATTATGCATGTATTGCCTGTTCCTTCAAGTGCTTCACGCCATCTGAAATTTCCTCTGCATTGTCACATTCTGTAATTTTCCATTCTTTTGTTTTAATTTCTTCTTGGTCTCACAGCTGATTTGTGTATTTTCAGAGCCTGAATATATGGTTTTACTGTGGTTCAAAGTTAGGAACAATTACCCACAATTTAATGGAGAAATGTTCAAAAAGGTGAAACATTATCTTGATACAGTTACTTAATCAAAATTACAGTAATTATTTTGTATTACAACCCCATTTCCAAAAGAGTTGGGATGCTGTGTAAAATGTTAATAAAAATGGAATGCGATGATTTTCAAATTGTTTGAACTTTATATTTATTTAAAAATAGTACACAAAGACAATATAACGGTTCTTGCAACTCATAACTTTTTTTTTTTTTTTTAAATATCTGCTCAATTTGAATTTGATGACAGCAACATGTTTTAGAAATTTTGGGATGGGGCAATAAAAGACTGGAAAAGTTTCATGATGCTAAAAAAAAGAGAACTGGCAGAACATCTCACAGCTAAATAGATTATTTAGCAACAGGTCAGTAACATGATTGGGTATAAAAATTCTTTCATGAGTAAATATGGTCAGGTCTTAACCATTCCATGAAAGACTGCATGGGGAAATAGTTCAACAATTTAAGAATAACGTTTTCAACTCAAAATTGCAAAGAATTTGGAGATTTTATCCTCTATGGTACATAATATCATTAAAAGATTCCGAGAATCCAGAAAAACCTCTATACGCATGGGAAAGGGCCAAAATCCAATTTTGAATGGCTGTGATTTTCAGGTCTTCAGGTGGTGCACCACGAAAAATAGACAGGATTCTGTTGTGGAAATCATGCATGGACTCAGGAACACTTCAGTAAACACAGTTTGCCACTGCATCCACAAATGCAAGTTAAAACTCTGCCATGTAGAGATTAAACCATATATGAACAACATTCAGAAACACTGCCTTTTTCTCTGGGCCCGAGCTCATTTAAAATGTATTGAGGGGAAGTGGAAAACTGTCCTGTGGTTTGACTAATCAAGATGTGAAATTATTTTTGGAAAACATAGATGCCACATGCTTTGGACTAAAAAGGAGAGGGGCCATCCGGGTTGTTATCAGCAAACAATTCCAAAGCCAGTGTCGTTGATATATCAGGGTGCATTAGTACAGATGGCATGGGTTACTTGCGCATCCATGAAAAAACCATTAATGCTGAATGATATATGAGCCAGGCTCACGAAATGTGCACCACCTGCCCCGGGTACTGAAAAATAATGAAAGTACCCATAGAGCTTAGCTGTGAGTGGTTCTTTAATCTATAGGTGTTGTGGGATCATATTCCAAAAGCCGTAAAAACGGCGCGACGTTTTTTTTTTTTTCATGGTACCTGGTCAAAGTTGGGTCCCTCAACTCATTTTTTGGGCCAGGTTTCTGCCTTAGTTTCAAGACATGCATATCTTTTAAAGCCTCATACATGCATAGATATAGCTATATCTTCTCAAAATGCCCTGATATGTATAGAAGGATAGTATAGCTGATGGAAAATTGGTATATAGGTAATATGGTGTTGAGATTGTCATGGCCCTGAAGTCGGGGTATGTTTTTCATGCAGCTGCAAAATTGCTGCGCGAGTGCAAACTGCTCTCTAACACAATGTGTAAAATTAATTCAGGCAACCCTATGCTCTCAGTGATAATTGTATGTGATAAAGGTATATGTCTACTCTCTGAATATCAAATATCATGGTCATTGGTGGAATATTTGGTGAGTTATACGCATTTCCCTATACTCTCGCTCATCTAAGTCAGAAACACAAAAACCTACTGTTTGCCTATAATCCATCCAGAGGCCTATAACTAGTGATAATACAGTTATTTAAGCCTCCAATCAGTGTTATAATTGTATATAAGTGATGTCCAGAGGTATATCACCTGAAATTAGAAACCCTACAGTGATTTTTTTCCCTCGGGATCCCATCGCTGCTGAAAAAAAGAATTTTTTTAATTTTTATTTATTTTATTTAACCCTTATTTAATCAGGGAAGTCCCGTTGAGATTTGAAATCTCTTTTTCAAGGGAGCCCTGGGGGTTGAGGTGGGGAGGGAGAGGGCAACTTGCACAGCCAATTAGATCAGGGGATGATTAGGTGGCAGGTCGAAAGAGCCAGGTTGAGACTTTTGCCATGACACCGGGGAACCCCCTCCTCTTATCGAAGAGTGCCATAGGATCTTTAATGACCACAGTGAGTCAGGACCTCAGTTTAACATCTCATCCGAAAGACGGCATCTCCTTCAGTACAGTGTCCCCGTCACTGCTCTGGGGCATTGGGGATTATTCCACCAGAGGGAAGATCGCAACCTACTGGCCCACCAACACCTCTTCCATCAGCAACTTGGTTTTCCCAGGTGGTTTCCCATCCAAGTACTGACCAAGCCCACACCTGCTTAGCTTCAGCCACGCGGCTGGAGCAGATCGAATAGTGGTATGGCTGCTGGTCTGCAAATACCTGAAAAATATTATAAAAACCTATATCAAAACTCAAAAATCTCCTATAAACACTCCTTATGGCTTAAAAGTATGTAGCCTAGGCAATACCAAGCCAGAACAGGTGTCTATTAGTTCAAAATATCGGTATATCGGTCAGAAACCGAATCTAAGTCAGAAACCGTGACTAAGTCAGAAACCCGTCAAAGTGTACGAAACTCAACCCGACTGACTTGCTATTGCCATAATACTTAACTAATAGATAGAATAAGAGTCTCAAGTCAGTAATTGATCACTTACCAATGGAAGATGCCACTTGTAGGCTGGTGGACAGGCTGCTTGACAGTTCTTTTTTTTTTTATTTTGGGTCCTAGGTTCCCCTAGCCTGAGCCCCGGGAGTTTTTTGATGATGATAATAATAATTATAATGTTTCTGTCTTTTAGTTATTGTTATTTTGTTGTAGGTATTGTCTGGTGTCCCCGACCACCTATGCATGTTATTTGAACAACTTTATGACTGATTGGCCACCGATTGCGGCCACAGCGGCCGCCACACCCCGCGTCAGTTTCTGCCTGAGATCCCGGTTTCTGACTGATAGCGTGGGCCGAAAACAAACTCTCAAGTTTTACCATTTAGGCAAGACCGTGAACAGTTTCAAAATAATAAAACAAGGAAAAAGGCCTTGTGCAAAAGTTTGGGAACCCTGTCAGCTAGTACTTTGTAACTCCTCCTCGGGCAGCTATAACATCTTGCAAACGCTTCCTGTAGCCAGCTAAGAGTCTTTCAATTCTTGTCTTTGGAATTTTTCCCCATTCTTCCTGACAGAACACATCTAGCTCAGAAATATTCTTCTGCCTTCTTGCATGCACAGCATGTTTGGGGTCTCTCCACAGATTTTCAATAATATTCAAGTCTGGGGACTGTGATGGCCATTCCAAAACCTTCATCTGTCTTTCCTGGAGGTACTTCATGGTGGATTTTGAGGTATGCTTCAGGTAATTGTCTTGCTGGAATGCCCAATGTCTCCTCAACTTCAATTTCTGGACTGAGCTTTGAACATTAGCCTCCATTCTTCCTTCCACCCGCACAGTACTGCCTGTGCCCCCAGCTGCTACACAACCCCAAAGCATAATGGATCCACCTCCATGCTTAACAGTTGGCAACGTGTGTCATGGTTTGTGTACTCTGTGTTTGGTGTAGGGCTTTCTTTGTGTCTTTCACCTGGGACGACATTGAATTCCTTACACCAGCTGGTTGATTGAAGATGGGCAGCACCTGTTTCTGGTTCTATTTAAGCCGGAAGTTCGCCGCGCCTCTTTGCTTAAGTGTCTGATCTTCTGAGTTCACACAAGCCAGGAAAGATTTACTCTAGTGTTTAGTATTCTTAGGCATTTCTTTCTTAAGTTTCTTTCTTGTTTCCTCTCCTTTATTTGCACCGGTATTTGGTGCCTTTGGAGTTTTCTCGTCCGTTTGGACGTATTTATTTGTGAAGCCTCTGGCTTCGTTCTGCTCTGGTGTTCTTTCTCTCGTGCAGCAGTTTATCTCCGCGCTCAGCCCTGTACTCTGGCAGTCGCTGCATTTGGTCTCATTACTTCCGTGTTCTTCTCTACAAATGCTTCACCCTTTTTTCTCCAAACATACCTTCTTTGGTTGTGTCCAAAAAGTTCAATTTTGGTTTCGTCAGTCCAAAGCACATTGTTCAAATAAGCTTGAGGTTTATCGAGGTTTTCTTTTGCATACTTCAGACGCTTCATTTTGTGTTGAGGTCCTAGGAAAGGCTTCTTTCTCGCAACTCTGCCATGTAGGTCTTTGTTGTTTAAGGTACGTTATATTTTTGTCCTGTGAACAACTAGACCTGTGTCTGCTACTCTTTTTTGCAGCTCTTTTGCAATGATGTGAGGGTTCTTCTGAGCATTTCACACCAGATCTTGGGCCATTCTATCAGAAATTTTTCTTGGTCTTCCAGATCTTGCCTTGACTTCAATTGTTCCATTTATTTTCCATTTTCTTATGATGTTTCTGACAGTAGAAATGGGTAGTTTGAAATGTTGCGAGAGTTTTTTGTAGCCCTCTCCTTGTTGATGGAAGTGAATTATCTTGATTTTGACATCCTTGGTCAACTGTTTAGAGGAGCACATGGTTTTTAATAATAATAATAATTATTATTATTTATTTATAGAGCGCTTTCAATCAAAGTGCTTTACAAGGCTTAAAAACAAATAACAAACAAAGACACAACACACCATAAGATCAGCAGTAAACAACATTAAACAGGTGGGTCTTCAGCTTCGCTTTGAATACATCAACCGAACATGCTAACCGAATGTCGACAGGGAGACTGTTCCATAGAGTGGGACCATGGAATGAAAAGGCCCACTCACCAATAGTCTTTTTACGGACCTTAGGGACACTCAAAAGGCCAGTCCCCTGAGAACGAAGTGCCCGAGCAGGCACATATGGATCCACCAGGTCAATGAGGTAAGAGGGTGCCAGACCATTTACAATTTTAAAAGACAACAGTAACACTTTAAAATCCGCTCTGGCATTAACAGGCAACCAGTGAAGAGAGGAGAGCACTGGAGTTATGTGCTCATATCTGTTTGACCCGGTCAGAAGGCGAGCCGCTGCATTCTGCATCACCTGCAGACCTCGCAAACTTTTAACACCAGACACAACAGCCACCACAGTCGGATACTTAAAAAGGCATGGAGTTACCTCAGAATATATAGTTCAACCCTGGAATTATATTCACCTGACTCATTGAAGCCCTAATGAGTAAATCACCTGGGTCTGGGCCTTAGTAATCATCTGCTTAAAAGGTAACTAAGAATAATCCAAAAGGGTTCCCAAACTTTTGCACAGGGCCCTTTTCCTTTCTTATCATTTAAAAACTCAGAAAAATTTAAATAAAAAGAAACCTTGCTTTTAAATTTGCAGAAAGGCTCATGTTTAACTTTGTAGCATTTAGTGTTCAGGTTTGCTCTCAATCACTTGGAGATTAATTGTAACAGACATTTAAACCAGGGGTGCCCAAATTTTTGCACCCCACTGCAATTTTCAGGGTTTTAATCATTTTTAAATGGGTAACTGTCATGACCAGAGAGATGATTTTTTTTTTTTTTTGGGACAAAATGCTGAAGTGTATTCGTTTCGGGAGCAAAGACCCATTTATGCTGTGAGCTATGTGGGAATGCAAATTAGTCATTTTTCGATTTCATGCCTTGGCTTTGTGCTAGCTAAATAATGAAATGGTAACAGAGGTCCATATTTCTCAAAATTTTTCAAGTAGCTCGCAGATATTAACTCTGAATATCTGTATAGATTTGGCTGGCTGATTAGGACTACGGGCTTTCTTGACAAATGAGGGAAATGTATGAATTAAAGTTGTGCATGGCTTACTACTTTACTTTACAGGCACAGAACGTGATGACTGTGCCATGAATTGGCAAATATCTGATTCATAACTAGACAAATGCTGCCATTAGATGACAGCAGGGTGTATTCCTGACATTATAGTATCCCCTCACAGGGAAAATTCACAGTTTGGCTTAGCGGTGGCGTTACAAGAAATCAACAGGGAAACTACTCGCGGCTCCAAAAGTGTTCATAAAAATTTTTTCCCAATTCCCATAAGAACAGTTTGACATTGAATTTGAAAATGTAGTTTTCAAATGGTAGCTATACAGCAAAAGTAATCGAGCTATAACAAATGAACGAGTTCCTTCCTGAACACCAGGAATGTTGGCAGCAGATTTGATGGGGCTCAAAGAAAATGGGATGTAAAGAAAATGGGACTCATTGGACCAGAGAACCTTCTTTCATGGGTCTAAAATTCTGTTCTATCACTTTCCGATTGTAGGTGCTTTTGAGGAAGGACTGAGGTTAGAATGGGCACTTTGACTGGTCTGCAGCTACAAATCTCCAAATGCACATTGCTCCTGCTACTGTCCCTAAAATTTTCTGTGACTTGTGAGAGTAAAGCCGTTCTGTTGGTTCTGACCAGACGAGATAGCCGTCTTTGCTCTCATGCATCGATGAGCCAGGACCCTATTACTGGTTAGTGGTTTGTGCCTCCTCAGACCATTGTTGGTAGGTAGTTACCACCGCTGACCAGGAGCATCCCACAGGGCGCTCCGCTTCAGAGATGCTCTGACCCAGCCATTTGGTCCTGACAATTCAGCCCTTGTCAAAGTCGCTCATTTCCCCATTTCTCCTGTATACACCATCTTGACCATGAGAACCGACCGTTCGCTCACTGTCTTAGGTCGCAGGCCTTGACATGCGCTTTTGTTGCTCGGCAATCATCATTATTTGTTTCATCTATGAGTGGTCACAATGTCTTGGCTCATCGGTTAATGCAAAATGCATTCTGGGAGAAGATCTGCTTGAGCATCTGTGCTGTTTGCATCACACAGCGAACAAGAAACTTGCTCTCAAGATCACATAATTAGCATAATTAGCATGACAGCTCCTTATATAACTTTCCTGTAACATAGCCAGCTGACTAATATTTAAGTAATAGCATCTGGTTAGAGGTAAATGATTCAAAAAGAAAAAAAAATAGTGTTCAACATTTTTGGAATCAGTAAAGATGCAATATTTGTCTAAATAAAATTAGAAAAAATTGTTTCAATTTCAAACCAGGGAATCTCACTCTAGCTGGTTTGGGACCTGCTGAGCAAAAAGGTCCAGGAGAAACAAACTATGAGTGCAGCACATCAGTGGACTCTTCCACAGTCATGCTGTTATGAACTTACAAAGCCCACTGACTGAATGTTTATTTTCCCCCAGAAAATAACACAGAAGTGTACTCAGCTGTTATTATAAATGGTGGTCAGTATGGTGGATTTAAGATATGTATTTTATTACCTTTTTTTAATTGGTTATTTAAAAAATGTGGATGTGCTCAAACTTTTGGCTGGTGCTGTATGTACCTGAAGTATAGACAGACTGAAGTATCAACAAAACATGAGACTGAAAATGTGATTGAAATGTTTTGTGACAGCCCTGCACGAGCATTCGAAAACTTCCAGTGTGGTGATCTTTATGCAAAAAAAAAAAATAAAATAAAAATAGAGATTTTGGATGAAAACGCTAGGTGCACTGATGCAGCCCAGCAGTATAGAATACTCCATGTACAGAACAACAGGCTAGCCTTGAGGCCGTTCCCATTACCTTATGGCCCTGACCAGCTCAACAGCAGCTGGACGTTCTCAGAAATGTATTGTTAGCTTCCATTTGCATATCACGTTCCCTGTAGCACCCAGCATGGCTGTTGACTTTTGCAGCTTTCCATTATGGAAAAAAATATGTATCTTTGAAAAATCTTGAAAAGGATCAATGGGTCTTGAGAATAATTTACTCGACTAAGCATTCATTCAGGCCAAACACTGTTTCCAGATGGGAAAAAATCTCTTAAAAAAACAAGTAATGATAACTCCATGCTAATACTGTGACATGCAAAAGAGGAAAGCAGTTGAAGCTAAGAAGGGGAATTAGCCAGCATCGTTTATTTACACACAAAAATAGTTACATCAGAAATTAAATTAGTTCTTTGGCAACATAGTCTACTGACCTGATAGTTTTGCATGTTTTCAATGACTCAACCAGTTACACGTTTTTGAACGCCCGCACATATACAAGCGGTCAGAGAAGGAAAAAAAAAAGGTATAAGCATCTTTTGCTTAAAACAAAATATAAAATCTTAGATTCATCAAAATATCTATCTTTTGCCAATACTGCTGAGCATATTTTTTTCAACAATGACAGCCATATAGCTCTAAATGTTGACAACACAACAGTGGAAGCTCCCACAGGTTTGCTAAACCGGAGGTTGCTTCTCTATGATAATTATGTCCAATAAGTCCCAAATTAGCTAGATTTTATTGACAGTAATAAGCTAATTTGCTTATCAATGAATTATGTCTTCTTCATTAATTTGAATATTTAGGCAGCTATCCTGCAAAAGACCCATTCTGACTTCACACTATTCACAGCTTACATCGTGCCACTGAAGTTATTTAAATACATTAAAACAGCTCATGTTTCACTAAGACACATACTAAAACATTATATTAAGTGTTCAAAAACGTTTAACCGGTAGTGTTTCATTATCTTTGGCACTTCACAATCAAAGTTTGTTTTGAATGGAAATCTTCGCGTTGGGAAAGTATCAGAGTGAGACGGCTTTTTCTCAGGTGAGTGAATGTCTGCCCAACTCAGTTCCTGGAGTTCTTCAATAGGTTTTATTAACACCATAATTTCGCATTAGCAATTTGCAGCTCAGAGAGATTTCTAACTGCTGAATGAGCTGTGCTCTGTTTGATTTGGTGCTAAAAACCGAAGGGTGGTATAACTCCAGTAACAGTGTAGGGAAACCATAAGCTCAGTGATGTTTCCAGTCTTTCTTGCATCTCATTCTTCTCCTCCATTCCAAGGTGTCTTTCCCTCCCAGTCTATCTCCAGCTTAGTGTGCAATGTCCAAAGCAAACACGGAAAGAGCAAACATGGCAGCCGCTATCTCTCCTGTCCATCTCCTGCAGGCGGCTCCTGACCTTCAGTATTTTTAGTCCATTTCTCGTCAGAACTCTCAGACTCCTGATTGGTCGCCCCCGCAGGGGATGGGGTCTCGTGATTGGGGTTTCCCTGGCCCTGGCTGAAAACCTCCCTCATTCGGGCCAGGCAGATGCTGTTAGCCTCCTGCGTCTCCTTGCAGACCTGCAGACAGAGGAAGCCGTGAGGCAGGTCCTCCACCACATGAAGGGTCACCGGCTGCTTCAGGCTCCTCAGCCTGCGGGCAAACATCACCGAGTCGTCCAGCAGGGCATCCAGAGCACAGGCCTGAAGAGGAATTCACATAAAAAAGAAACTAAAACACAATAAAAACAGTGGTAGTGTGCACTGAGTTGAAATCATCACAAAAACTGAGAAGTCCTTGTTCATACACAGGGCGTAGGCAAAGAAGTGATGTGTATGCCAAGTTCTTGGCATATTTCAGATTTCATATAACAAACTTTACCTTAAAAACACAAAAAATGAGAAAGATTGTGCAGATATGAAAAAAATCCAAGTTAATCTGGATTAATTAAATAAGAACTACGTGCAGTTTCGCTTGCCAAACAGATTTATAAATTGGATATTGTCCACTACAGGCCATTTTCCTTTTATTTGAGCATATGCAATATTTAGATGTAAAAGTCATGCAAATATTTCTAAATAAGTCCCAATGTAATTATGTTTATGTGTTATATTTAATCTTCAAACCGTATTGACACAAGCATCTCTTTCAAGGTAAGGTACAAATACTGGCACGGAGGCGAGAATATTTCACTTATTTCAAGATTTACCAAAGGGGCTTGAAATTTTTACATCTCAAGGACACAGTAACTGAGCACCAGCTACAATCCCAAAAAAATGTAGCACTTTATGGAAAATGCAAACAAAAAATCAAGAAGTGATTTCAGAAGATTTTCATCTTCTATTATATTGACAAAACTATACCTAAAAAAACAGTGCGTGATGCTTTAACTCAATAGAATAAAAATATATGTTTATTCCAAATCTGATATGACTGTAACAGGCTTCAGAAAAGTTGATGCATGGGCAATTAAGACAAACAATGATGTGAAAAGTTGCGGTAATAACTTAGGTGATGTGGAATAGGTGATGTCAAACAGGAGAGCCAATTGTGTCAAACCATAAAAGCTTAAGGCTGAATCCCTCATAAGAAAAGATGGGCCAAGGCTCACCAATTTGGATAATAAGCTTATGCTTACTCATCATCACTTTGAGAACAATGTTTCCCAAAGAGACATCTGTAAGATTTGGGGCATTTCGCCCTCTATAGCACACAAGGAAGGAATCTAGGTGTGAATCTCGGTGTCTAAAAGGGCAAGGCCAAAAACCACTACTGAATGCGTGCATTCTCAAATCCCCCAGACATTACTGATGTAAAAATCATCGAACAACAGCAATAGATATCATGACAAAGGCTTGGAAATTTGTTGGTAAACCTTTACCAGTCAACACCATTCGGTAATGTATTCTCAGATCCAAGTTAAAGCTCCATAATGCAAAGCTAAAGTCATATCATCAACAGCGACCACATACGCCGCCAATCTCACTGGGCTTGGTGTCTTCAGAGATGGACAGTAGTGCATTGGAAGTGTAATTTGTGGTCAGACAAGTCAAAATTTCGAGTGGTTTGTGGAGAAAGAAAAGCCGCCTTGTTCTCCAGCCCAAAGACGACAAGGACAACTCAAGCTGTTACCAGCATCAGATCCTGATGCCAGCATTAGGCATGGTATTAGAGTGCGTCAGCGCACACATGGCTTGAGTGACTTGCGAATCTGTGAGGGCATCATTAATGCAGAGAGATATGTTCGAATATCAGAGCAACATAAGCTGCCACCTAATCATCTGCTCTAGGAATGGCCCTCCATCTAACAGCAAGACAACGGCAAACTAAATTCTGCATGAATTATAAGTGCATTTCCGCATTAGCAGAGAGTGCAGATGCAAGATTGGCCAGCCTGCAGTGCTGATCAGTCTCCGATTAAGAATGTGCTGGTGGGTTAAGAACCGAAATACATGCTAACAAAGGCCCCTATCAAATGCACAGCAGAACACCTGCATAATGGAGGAATGGAGGAAAATTCCACTAGTTAGACTGAACCAACTGGTGTCTTCAGAATTAATGAGTGTGCAAAATATGGTGATGTTACACAGTAGGTCCACTGAGCCAACTTTTTTGTACTCTGTTGCAAAAATCATATTGTATATTTTCAATAAGCAATTCAATTTGCATGTTAGAGCATAACATAACGTGTTGAACTGTTTTTAATATGACAGATTCTCATTGGACTTTTTGATTTTATTTGCATTTTCTGTGATGTGCCAACTTTTTTTCGGAATTGGGGCTATACTGAAAGTAATTGTACATGTTTATGCAAGACTAAACCACTGGTTTGGACAGAAGTTTTCACAGTGATGAAAAATTATCTTTAGCACAAATGAATGGGAATGCAGGATACACAACACATAATGCCACAAAGAACGTAACCGGAACAAAATGTGAAAAACAGAGAAAGAGGGAACTTAGAGAGGGGGAGGATAAAAAGGAGATGAAATGAAGGTAGAGAGATAGAGAAATTCCTTAAAAAGGCCTTAAAAGGAAGAGGCAAGTCATTCACCAGCTGCAAAGCACCACACACCTATTTATGGACTCACTAAAGCTGGATTTATGCTTCTGCGTCGAATCGACGCCGTCAAGCTACACAAGAGAGCCTCTGGCGACGATGAGAACCCCCATCAAGAGAGCCTCGCGTCACCTGCCGCAAGACCCTCAAAAATTTTTCTAACTGCGCGTCAAAGCGACGCAGACCGCAAGGGCACTGATTGGTCCGACCCGAGCCTAGTGACGTGTGTGATTCAACGTCATTCAAGAAAATGACAACGATGGCCAGTGAAAGCAGTTCTCCTGTGAACTGGCTGCGTTTGTTTACACTTGCTTAAGCAGAAAGTAGCAGCCGCGAAATATGTCGAAGGACATTCCAAACGACCGTTAATTGAAAACCCTACTCCCTGCTGCCCTTCAGAGTTTTCACTACGAAGGGAAGTGACTTCGCAGGGTGTAGGGATTATTACCAAGGACGGTTCATGATTATTACCCTACGGAATGAAATACAGCCCATAACATAACGTCAACACTCTACCAACGAGTCTCACGTGATTCCACGACAGGTCCTTTGGAAACCTGATGCCACCTAGCGGTTTGGCGGTGAATTGCTTCGCGGCACAGCACGACGCAAACAACCTCAACGCAGAACTTCGAAAGGTCCACGACGACGTCGAGACGACGGCGTACCCTTTGCATGGAATCGACGCAGAAGCATAAATCCAGCTTATCAGACCACATGCTAACTAGCATCACAGCCCCCCCCAGTACCGCTGGCCCATCCCACCCCCCTCCTCACCACAATGTGGATGGGGGGCAGGCCCTGCAGCATGTCGTCAGGCGCCAGCAGGGGGGACACGTAGGGGTTTCTGTTTATGGGGGACTTCAGCACACTGGCTTTGGCCAGCTGCTCTGATCGCAGGGGCTGGAACCCATCAGGGTACTCATCCCGTCTGTGAGGGGGCGACACAAACCCGTCCGAGGGGGCCTCGGCCTGCAGGAGTAAAAGACAACAAGCAGGAGGAGAGAGTGGGTTAGATTAATGCTTTATATGCATTACCATAGTGAGAAATAACACTGATTAGACCCCTCTGTGATAAAAGGGTTTGAAGAAATATGGGCCAGCAACCAAGCAGTTCACATGGTATCAACTTCATACCCAAAAAAGTTGGGACAGTATAGAAAATGCCAATGACAATGGGAAGCACTCATATGAGAAGCATCCTTGGCCTGTGTTGAATTGAGAATGGCGCAAAGCAGGATTTAATTTTACCAATTAACTTTGCTGCTTTTTTTTGTCATAAATGTCTGATTTTAATACCAGCATCACCAGCAATCGGGCATCCAATTTAGAAGGAGTGTGTATTTAAAAAGAAACCACCAAGTTGAGAAGGTAAAACATTGAACAGCTCGTCTCTCCACTGCTTTCAATTTAATACAGGAAGAGGATGATGATTTAAAAGGCATTGTTTTCTTTTTTATTGGAATTTTTCCACACCGTCACAACTTTTTAGAAACAAGGTTGTATAACAGCGGGAATGGCATGGCATATACAATACAGCCAGTATTTTCTAATTACATAGTAATATGTCTTGTGTTAGAAAGGCAGCACAGTCAATTTGACAATGGAATTAGAACAGGACAGGAGAACACAAAATTTCTCAAATGAGAGTTTTGAAGGAAAGTTTTGCACTGTGCATGAATGAACAGTACTGCTCTTCCAGGCTATTCTCAGACAATAACTGCAGGCATACAGTTTCAATTGTATGTTGCATGGCATTTAGATATGCTAATAAAACTGTGCTGCATTTGCCAGGTTGAGTGTATGGACTGCAGTTGAAGTTTCACACATTACCAGTTTCTGGTCAGTCTGAGACACTGAGGGGTCCTTGTCTTGTGCTGCCAAGTTGGAGGGCAAGAAACAGGCAGAGTTTGAGACAAACAGAGGGAAAGTAGAGTATCTTTGAGTGTCCCAGAAACATAAAACTCAAAAAGGAATATTTTCCATCACTATAACTACTTGAAATACGGACAGAGCTAAACTTGAAGTGCTGCACTGACTCAGAAATCAGAGCTGTGGTTGTGTAATACTTATAACAATACTACATGGCCATTCAGATCACCAGACACAAGTACTAATGCCCAACATAGAAATTACAGTATGTTCACAACAATATGCATCAACACACAAAGAACAAATACATGTACATACAAATACAAGTACACAAACAGCCCTTTAGCAGGTCTCAAATTCACAGACAGATAAACAGACAGACAGACAGACACACACACACATGCGCGCGCGCGCGCACACACACACACACAAGCACAGACATCAATACGCACACATGCATACACACACACACACACACACACACACACACACACTCGCGCACACAAATATACAAGTAAACACAAACACACACACACACGTACACACAAATATACATGTAAATAAACACACACACACACACACACACACACACACATATACATGTAAACACAAGTATACATGCAAACACACACACGTACACACAAATATACACATAAACACACACACACACTCCAACACACACTCTAACAGGGACATATACAGAGAGATTAGCCGTCAGCACCAGTGGCGGACTGCGTTTCTATTGGTTCCTCCCGCTCTGATGGTTCTGTCAGGGGCTCTGTGCCTGAGGAGTGGAGAGAGGAGTACAGGGAGAGAGGAGGAGAGGGAGAGAGAGGGAGAGGAAGAGAGGAGGAGAGGGAAAGAGAGGGAGAGGGAGGAGAGGGAGAGAGGGAGAGAGAAGGAGAGAGACAAGATCAGGGGAAATCAACAAGGATGATGAGTCACTCAGCTATTCAGTGTTTCTGCTGCCAAATTAGAGCTGACTGCTGTCAGAGCTGCATATGTAACGTGTGTCACTGGTAATTGTGCGCAGGGACTGTGTTTACGAGTGTGGCTGCGGTGGCAATACACTCATGTGTGCGTGCTAGTCAGAACACATTAACTCTCACTGTGCATACTTCTGTGTGTTTTCGTGCATGTCTGTGTGCATATCCGCATGCGTGTGCATGCGCTTCTGTGAGCTTATGTGTAATACGCGTTTGCAAGAATGATAAACATAGGAGAAAGGGGCAAATGCTTTTCCACAGCACTGTGTGTGTAATGAATGAGAGCGTGCTTGTGTGAGAGCCGGTATGAGAAATTCACATCTGAGTCCTTGTGTTCGAGCGCATGCATGTGCGTGCGTATTTGCTTATGTGTGTGAGCGTGTGTGTACGTGGAATGTGTGTGTGAAAGAATGCTTGTGTTTAAATGTATGGATATGCGTGCATATATGAATGCGGTGTCTGTGTGCGAACAAACACTGATCAGCCAAAACATTAGGACCAATGACAGGTGAAGTCAATAACATTGATTATCTTGTTACAATAGCACCTGTCACTGGCTGGGATATATTTGGCAGCAAGTGAATATTTTGTCCTCGAAGTTGATGTCCTGGAAAAAGGAATAAAGGACAAGCGTTAGGATGTGAGTAACTTTGACGGGGGCCAAATTGTGATGGCTGGACGACTGGGCCTGAACATCTCCAAAACTGCAGCTCATGTAGGGTGATCCTAGTCTGCAGTGGTCACTACCTACCAAAAGTTGCTGAAAAAGTTAATGCTGGTTCAGATAGAAAGGTGTCAGAACGCAGTGCATCAGAGTTTATTGCGTATGGGGCTGTGTAGCCGCAGACCGGTCAGGGTCCCATACTGACCCCTCTGCACTGCTGAAAGTACCTACAATGGGCACATGAGCATCAGAACGGGACCACAGAGCAGTGGAAGAAGGAGGCCTGGTCTGATGAATCATGTTTTCTTCTACATCATGTGGGTGGCTGGGTGTGTGTGCGTCGCTTGCCTGGGGAAGACATGGCGCCAGGATGCACTATGGGAAGAAGGCAAGCTGGCGGAGACAGTGTGATGCTTTGGGCAATGTTCTGCTGGGAAGCCTTGGATCCTGCCATTCCTGTGGATGTTACTTGGACACGTACCACCTACCTAAACATTGCTGCAGACCAAGCACTCCCCTTCATGGACACTGTATTCCCTAATGGCAGCGGCCTCTTTCAGCAGGATAATGCACCCGCCACACTGCAAAATTGTTTCAGGAATGTTTGAGGACCACAACAATGAGTTCAAGGTGTTGACTTGGCCTCCAAATTTCCCAGATTTCAATGCAGTCAAGCAGGGCAAGCATCTGTGGGATGTGCTGGACAAACAAGTGCGATCCATGGGGGCCCCACCTCACAACTTACAGGACTTCAAACAACCTGCTGCCAACCTCTTGGTGCCAGATATCACAGCACACCTTCAGAGGTTTCCTGAAGCCCGTGACTCCACCGGTCAGGACTGTTGTGGCAGCAAAATAGGACTTGCTCAATATTAGGTGGTCATGATGTTATGGCTGATAGGTGTATGTAATACATGCATTTATGTTTGTGTGTGTATGTGAAATGTTGTACATGTGGTTGTAGGTGTTCAAGTACAAGCATGTGTGTGTATTTATCTGTACACACACACACACACACACACACACACACACACACACATATATGCCTGTGTGGATGTGTATAAGTAATGTAATACATGCGTGTTTCTGGGTGTGTGTTTGTGTGAGTTTTTGTAGTGTATCTATGAGCGAGCATACGAGCACGTGGCGCCTGTAGGTTCACACATAATGCATGTTTTGTGCGGCCCCTCCTCACCGGCGTAGGCACTGAGGCATTTGTAGAGCACGCTGAGGGGCAGCATGGGGTCGATGAGGGTGAGCAGGCGGGAGGGCGAGGCGTAGGTGGTGAGCAAGGTGGCGGGGTAGGCCGCCAGGATTCCGTCGGGCACCCGAACTCCCTGCGACAGGGTCCGCATGGCCACGGCAATGCACAGGTTACCCCCCGCGCTGTCCCCCGCCAGGCACACCCGCTCCCCTGTGGACCCTGCCAGACAGAGAGCAAGGCATCCCGTCACCTCTCTGAAGCAACACCAGCAAATGGCCTGTCTTATGGAGCACATTAGAGCCTGAATCACCAAGACTCCTACCCCTTACAGAGCCACTGAACTAACACAAAGCCAAAAATACGGCCAATGATTGACCTGGGTATTTGTTTATGCACCCATCACTAGCCCTCTTACTGGTTGTGCTTATGCAAAAAGCATTTGCACGAGCTAAAGGTCTTGGTGAATTAGTCTTGTAATGAGACATAAAATCCTTTTTTCTTTGCAAACAGAAAAGCTTAACTTTTTTTAATTTGCTATTTCCTGGATAAGCAAAAAATTCTGATCCCATTTGCAAATGAGTTAAAATATCTTACAGTGCCTTATTGGCAATACTTTTGTAAGTTATTTATTTATTTATTTTTGCGATGTAAAAAACAAACTACTCCTATGATTTTACAGCACAAATGGAAAGCATATTCTGAAGAAGGGGAGATCGGTGACAGATGAACCTTGGGGATCAATGAGCCATATGTATCAAATATTTGTAATCAGAACAGCTTAAAGTAGGCTTAAAGGTGCACTATGCAAGTTTGTTGACATCACCTCTGTTGACATTCGAATTCAAACAAAACAGAGGTAGCTCGCCCCTCCCTCCCATAGTTCCCTCCCTCCCATGCTTTTGTAACTGTCAACTCTTGTCGGTGATTGGGCGGAACGGTTTGTTATGTTATGGGGCACAGCCTGTGACCCCTTGTGTTTATTTGCAGTTTGTGACCATAGACTGTATAAAAAGATGGACGCAGCACCCTGGTCTGAAAAATGAAGCCCATGCGGAAGTACCGTAAAATGACATTCTATTTAATGGCCAGCAGATGGCGACATCGGTGGTCGCAGGAAGAAGTTTAATGCTATTGAAGTCTATGAGAAAATGAACCTACTTTCCCACCTGATTTTTCATTTAAATAATGATTTTTCGCATTATTTTATGGCAGCTATAGCAAGTTTCAAGTCTCCTTCGATATATCATGATGTTCATTTTTGTAAATTATGGTCCCATATAGACTAGAATAAAGGATAAAGCCAGAATATGCTTTAGGGGCGTGGCTATCCTCTGGTCCTCATCCGATACGGTCAGATCCAGAGCCACAGTCCTCCCTGGATCTTCAATACACGCTCTCATCCAATAGAAATCACATCCGGTTTCAAAATGACAACATGGCACAATTCAAATTGCCAAAATCGAGGCTTCCTCTATGGTATGCTAAAACCAATGGGTGACGTCACGGTAGCTTCGTCCATCTTTTTATACAGTCTATGTTTGTGACACCTGTGTGGTCTCCAGAGCCCGGGTTTTTTTTTTTTTTTTTTACAGTGAATTCAGGGGCAGGCAGCTAGCAGATCGTGGGGAGATGTCGGCGAATTGAGACAAAAATATAATCGCACAGAAAATGAACAAACTTGTATAGTGCACCTTTAAAGCCGCTTTCACATTGGACGCAAAACAAATTTTTTGCACGACAGATTACATTCAAAGTCAATCCAAAGACACGAATACACGCAACGTGTGTATTTGCGTTTTTGTATTAACTTTGAATGTAATCTGTCCTGCGAAAAATTTGTTTTGCGTCTGGTGTGAAAGAAGCTTAATAATGATGTGGCTCATTGGTCCCCATGGTTCATCAGACCTCAGTCTCCCCTCTCACTAAAACTTACTGATGACCAGCCGATCTGAAGAGGTATTCCAGCTATGAAAGGGTGCCTTTCTGAAAAATGTAGTAACCATGACAGCAGACGGTACCCAAACCGATATCACACGTAGCCACAGTGCAGTTTTTTTTTTTTGTACTTCGTGGCATAGCCAGAACTGAAAATTGATGGGGCCCAGAACATCCCTTTACAACAATTATTAGTCCTGGCTTGTTCCCAATCATTTTCCTTTCTTAGCACGTTTTCAAATTATAATGTTCTGTGCCCCACCAAATTTTCAGTTCTCGCTCTGCCACTGTTTGTACTATATTACAACTTCTGTCTGGGCTAATTGAGGTACCACATTTGTAGAACTAACACAAAGAAAATTAGCAACTGGCGCAAAATTCAAACTAACAAGGTAGCTACACCTGGGTAACTGCTAAAGAAGTACAGAACACCATTTGCCCACTTCTGTCTGTAGAAGTGGAGTGTGGATCTGTAGTATTTATACTAACCCAGCAGGTGGCAGTGTTTGAGGGCCCAGCAGTAGGCGTAGAAACACTCCTCCAGGGCCCGGGGGAATGGGGCCTCAGGGGCCAGAGAGTAGTCCACAGATAGAATGGGCATGCCCAAATCCTGAGCCCAGCTCCTCAGGTAGCTCTGATTAAAGGAGAGACAGATGCATCACAAATGGCTTACAAACCTGAGGGGAACAGCTCTAGATTCCCACAACATAGAGGCAGGGATTCTCAAATGTCAATAAAGAGCGGTCAGATTCTAAATTGTCCTAAAAGGGAGAAGAGAATCTGGATGGTATTAAAGTGAGGGGATTCTCTGCAGTATTCAACGTATGGGGAAACTGCAAACTGCCACCAACGAGAGGGGAAATTCTACATTGTCACTGACAAGAAGGAGATTGCAGACTGTAATGAGAGGGGGATTTTAGAATATTAGTAAAATCTTTGGATTGTTTCTGTGAGCAAAAGCTACAGTAAATAGGTGTGTAATTTATGGACTCACAAACAGGCAACAAGTCACTGTGACATCATGGGTAGCAGAGAGAACACAATTTATTTTGCACAGTGAGCTTTCTTAAAGGGGGCTGCTTATGCTGTTCCCCCCAAGATATAATATTCTTGGACATCCTAAAGGGAGGTCTATGAACTTTTTAGCAAAAAAAAAAAAAAAATTCCACCATTTCCAGATAATTTGATTCCTGACCATTTGAAATACTGACCATTCTGAGTGAGCGTCCCCACTATGAAATTAACTCTGTTCTGATCGGTCACTAATAGAGCATTGTATCAATAGAGAGTGACAATGTCAAAATCCCCCGCTACTGGCAAGTCTCTAAATGCAGACGACTGAACAAGTGGCTATCTAGCAGGCTATTAAGCTAGCCAACTATGAAAATGGGAAGGAAATGCGCAGCAAAGGCAAGGATAGTCGTTACATTCACAAAGAAATGCGACATGCAGTCACCATTGAAGTTTAACTACACTTCACTACACTTCAGTCCATTAAGAATGATCTATGGTTAGCATCTGAAAAGTAGCATTCAATTTAATTTGAACAGTAGAACTACTCCATTAAAAACCGATAGAATTCCATTAAAAACAGTCACCCGATCCATCTGTTCCTATAGACATGTCTTCTGCGTCGCCTCTGGCTTAACTAGCAACAGTTTCTAAATGGAATTCCAAATGAAGAGCATTTGCTTTCACATGGATAAAAACGCTGTCTTCTCAGCATGGCGGTAGTAGATCCAAATTCTTCGGGATGGCGCTCCGAGTGAGGGGGGAAACGGGCCGGCGGCCTTTTGTAACTTCGTGTTTTAGGGTGTCCTAAACTGTCCCGCACTGTTGCTATAATGACGTCACTATGTTCAGGTAGAAACGGTTGGACTACAAATGTTTGCACAGTTTTGGCTGGGTGTTTTCTGTCGGCAAGAATATCTCGGCTCTTGAGTGAACTCTGAACTTTTGTAGACCTTTTTCATTCTCAATATACTACATGAAACATCAAAGAAAGGTAAAACTGTAAAAGGCATAACAGGTTCCTTTTAAGATTTACAGACTAGTATTTGCCAGCAATATCTGGCAGCACCCAAGGCAGTCAAATGCATCATTAAATGTCACACACTGATGTTATATGTACTGACGCCCCATCAATCATTTTCAGTACACTGCAGTCCTTCTTTGATGCACTGCAGTCCGAGCCTGCTCACCTCACAAAGAACACCTATAACTAACAAAAAACGTTCTCAAAATGTTGCCGCAAAGTTGCATCAATGTCATGCATATTAAAAAAATAAATGCTTCCAGAGGCATTGCGAGAACATTTTGTGTGTAAGCTCTATCTTTTGCTGAGAGTCCTCCACATTGTGGGTTTAAGTGGGTTCAGTGCTTTGCTGAGACTGAAAAATAAACCCTGAATCCATGTTGCTGGAATGAGCAGAGGGCTTTGAGACCAGGCTTCAGAGATACACGCATTTGCCGAGTGTTGAAAATCTGGCTAGCGGTCAAAGCACAGCTGGAGAAGCCATGAGACAGTTGACAGAACTGATTGATTTTGGTTCACTTTTCAGGTGCCATGGCGCATTCTGTCCCCAACCTACCCCCAAGTTCACTGTCTCACCCCCACCCCCCTTCCTCACCTCAACACATGCCATATAGTCTTCCTCATTCTAGCCCCCAACCTCACCGTCGGTGGAAAAACAGCTGATTCAAATTGTGTTCCCAATCCACTGTGGATCACATCGCTATGCAGTCAGCACTAATTTCACAAGCTCCAGTGGGCTGCATTTATAAGCAGCAAATACAGGCTTTCACAGGCTAAAGCCACATAATGACAGCCCAGCCGCGGTGTGCCTAGCACTTACACTACCCACGGGCCACAACACGATTCAGAACACTGTCCTCTCGGTGAAAAGGAGTCAGTTACAGCCTACGCTTCACAGGCCACCTCCTGATGAAAAGCCACTCGGGTATCGGCTTACTCCTTAAGCTGATTATCAGCAGAGCTCGCGGCTTTAAACAGGGCTCAAATTGTAACAGGAATAATATCTGTGGATGCTTAATGCTGCAGTGGAGTGGCCCATTTGTGCAGGGCTGCCCAGCCCTGCTCTGGCTGATCGACTGTACAGTAGGTTTTTTCTCTCCGACCCTAATGTGAGACACCAGACTTTGCTCATTAGCAGCATACTTAGATCTCAAGGCCAGGGATGTCCAGTGGGATGTCCACAAAGGGCCGGTGTGGGTGCAGATTTTTGGTTTATCCCAGCGCAAAAACACCCGCGTGAAATAATTAACCCCTCCGTGCAGATTTGGATACCAGCGTCCATAAATTCTGAAATTTAATTGCTAAATTATTCTGTAATTGAATTTCCAAATGTTTTGCTTCAATGGAATAATTTCCCACAGTCTCTGCGACACAAATGCTGAGTTAAAAAGCCTTAAATAGGCTGATGAACTACAGGAAAAATTGGCGTTATTTAAATTCTGCGCAAAGGGGTTAACCAATCATAGAGGTCAACCAAGACCTGTGACTGCCTCACGTGTCACAAGATGGGGGAGCACCTTTGTCCAGGTCTAACCGCTGAATGAGGCATTCTTTGCTCGTGTTGGAGAGAAAACCTGCAGGACTTCGGCTGGACAGCCCTGCACTCTTTTCAGATTGGATAGTGGTTGAGTAGCACAATAACAGCTAGCGTTACAGAAAACCAAGCAGTTCAAAAATATGCTATTTTTACCAGGTTGACGACACAATGACGACACATTCAAAACAAGCAAACATCATGTTGTTAATGATCTGTCAACATGTTAAACATTCCATGTATTTGAACTCCTGGCTTTCCATAACGTTAGCTCTTGTAGTGCAATGCAAAAACCGGCCTCATCGAGCAAAACCCAGGAGTAGCTACTTTACAATCGATGCATTAGCAATTGCACTCCAAAAGTATCTCCAGTGATTTAGAAGCACACATGCAAAACATGATCTCTCTCTCTCTCTCTTTGTGAACCTTGACTCTTGCAAAATTAAGAGATGTTTATATATAGAACGCCTCTTTTTCTGCGTACCTCGTGTGACTTGGAGGTGTGCGCCACGAAACCCCCGCCATGGAAGTGCACCAGGAGCCAGGGCGACGGGGGGCTGGGCTTGGTGGTGGCCAAGGAGAAGGCGAGAGGAGAGTGATAGAATGCCAGCATCTCCTCACTGTTCTACAGATAGGGAGATAAGCTCTGTAATTCTGATCGCTCATTAGCTCTTGCACGCATGCATATGCTCTGAAGTATACAGTAAGCTCCATAATATTCGGGACAAATGCATTTTTTCACACTGTGATGTGGCTCTGCACTCCACGATTTCTTTTTATTTGTAATGAAACAATGCATGTGCTTAAGGTGCAGATTCTATACCATTATTAAAGCATTTTTTAAAGGATACTTTGGTTTCATAAAGCAGAATTATGAGAATTTTCTTTGAAGAAAGTGGTTTTTACACATGGTCCTCCTGCATCAGGGAATCATCATGGTTAGGACAAAAGGCTTTGTGGGTGTTTCTCATTAAAATCGCTAATTCTATCATGTCCATAGTGTGTATGAGACAGCTTTCAGAAATTCGTTTCATTTTTAGGCTTTTGATAGCCTTTTGAGTCTGTTAATGGGCTTTATCAACATATGGACCATAGCTATGGCACTGCACATCTTAGTAACCTATAAGACTGATGCACACAGCCATACTTACCCCTCATTCCATGTACCTGTTACTGTCTCTTCTTTAGTGCATGTATAAGACAGCTTTCAGTATTAGCCATAGACTGTATAAAAAGATGGACGAAGCAACCATGACATCACCCATTGGTTTCAGCATACCATTTAGGGAGCCTTGATTTTGGCAATTTGAACAGTGCCATTTTGAAACCAGATGTGATTCCTATTGGACGAGAGCATGAATTGAAGATCCAGGGAGGAGCGAGGGGAGGATCTGTGGGTGGATCTGACCGTATCTGATGAAGACCAGAGGATTGCCACGCCCCTAAAGCATATTCTGGCTTTATCCTTTATTCTAGTCTATTTGGGACCATAATTTACACAAATTAACATCATGATACATCGAAGGAGACTTGAAACTTCCGGTAGATGGCATAAAATCATGTGGAAAATCATTATTGAAATAATAAATCTGGTGGAAAAGTAGGGTCATTTTCTCATAAACTTCTATGGCATTAAATGTCTTTCTGCAAACACCGACGTCGCCATCTGCTGGCCATTAAATAGAATGCAATTTTTAGAGATTTCTGCTTTGGCCTCACTTTTCAGACCCGGGTGCTGTGTCTATCTTTTTAAACAGTCTATGGTATTAAGTCTCCCTTCCAGGCTTTGGATTGTCAGTTATTGGCTTGAATCCACACACAGGTGGCCACTATAAGACTGACACATAAACACAAACCTGTCCCTGCAGCAGCTTGTGGGATACGAGGCGCACGTTGACAGGGCCGGGGCCGTAGTGGGCCACAGGGGGCGTTATTGGGACGGACAGCAGTGGGTCAGAGGCCAGCGGGAGCTTGAAGGGCACGGGCGGTATGGACAGTGTACGGCTCACCTGCACCTGCGCAGCTACAATGGTGGCCAGACCCTGCAAGGTCAGAAGGGGAGTGGGGAGGGGTGGATGGAGAGATGGAGACCATACCAGCCGCGAGTGGTCTGAAGCTAAACTGGGTGTCCAGAAATGATACAGCCTCTTGTGTAATGTTGGCAAATTACTAAACTAACTGAAGACAAAAACGTGTAGAGAGATGCCAGACATTGGAAAACACACTCAAAAGATGCTTTATGGTCCAAAGCACTGGTGAAAAATCCAGGTTTAGAAAGTAAAAATCCTCCCTAGAACTTTGTTCAAACCACTGGGGTTTGCCTTTAAGAGCAATTTTTTTTCTCCAGGAGGCAAAACTGATCAGTGACGTCAGCTGAGTTAGTCCATGGGTGAAAGAAAAACATGGCAGGATTTTTACTGTCGGACCCCTGGATTTTCCTCCTCTGTCTGAAAGTATCTGGATAGTCAAAGGAATTCAAAGATTCAAATACTGATTGAAATGAATGCAGTTGTGAATACTGTCAAATCAATGCGGAGATTTTATGCTGTAATTTGAACGCATTAACATCCAAAAAGAGTAAATCATGCATGACAGTCCTTTAAAGTGCTCATGACACCATATCATATCCATTTCTGAAAATGCTGAAAATAACCCCAAAAGTTCACTAGAAAAGCCATTCAATGTGAAATGAACCAAATGTTTACGAATAAAGATTTTTTTTTTGTTTTTCCCGCTCAAGAACTGAATGCCTTGTTGCCAGGGAGGAAGAAAGCGGATATGACGTAAGCAGCAGAGCTTTTTCACCCGTCCCTCATGAACATATCCTATAGTTATTTCTTAGTAATACTATAGTATTAATGGCATGACTATAGTATTACTATAGTTTACAAAGTATAACCAGTGTAGTACTATTGCCATCACATTATGACTATAGAATTATCACGGTCAACAGTACCATGATATTACTATAGACCACACAACTGTATTGCTGTAGTTTGAATAAATGTAGTATAATTATAGTAATACTACACTATTGTGGTGAAAATACCATCCATTTGCTATAGGATAACTATGGCTTGGGACTATAGTCATTTTTCATAAGGGATAGCTTACTCTGCCCAAGTGTCCTCCGTTTCCAAGAACAGGTGGCAGTTTTAACATTTCTATGGGCCGTCTGTCAACTTCGATGTTCCCTCGACCGATGTCTCAAATAAAAGCCATTGCATGAAGATACAAATTAATGTGGTCTAAACTTCAATTAGCAGAGCTTGAAATACGCTGTAAACCTCAACTTAAAAGAATGCATTTATAAGAATTGCATGCATAATACTGAAATCAGTAAAGTAGTTGGACGAATATGAAGCAGGAATGTGCGGTCTGAACTAACTGTTATATACTCGAGATTAAATAAACGCTCCCACCCACACTGATGTTCAGCAATTTTAATTTTATTATGAAATGGCTATACAACAGTGTGGACTGTGCATTGTAGTTGGCTGATGTACAGTACAACCCTCAATTTCGATAAGTAATGGTAAATGCAAATAAACTCAAACAGGAGTGATTTTACTTACATTAATTGAATTAGCAGGTTCTTGAATCCAAAGCGATTCACAAGTAAATGAATAATTCCTCAAATACTGTCATCAAAGCGACTTAATAGGAAGGTGTGGGACAATATTGGACTGAAACATATATACTCAACTCACAATAGCATCATCAAATATTACCGACATTTTGTTGCAATGTTAAACCCAAGTCAGCGCCACTGCATGTAGCTCTGTTTCACAATATTGGCAATTGTAATTATTTATCTGATTCGTAATCCATAGCGACATAGAGACTGGACATAACACGATGAATGCTTGTATTATTACAAGACATTACAAACGGGAATGAAAATCATGACGTACTGGCTGCTATGCAGGTCTGCATCTGTATAAGCCTAATTATGATCTTGATCTTTCATCAGAAATAAAAAAGTATCTGTGACTGAAGAACACATCTGAAAATATCTCACTCTGCTCTGCCATATCCTTCCATTAAAATGCGTAGTATGCGTAGTATTCTGTCGATGACGTCAGTCAAAATGTCTCAGCGCGACGAGACTCACTCAGTGGCGCAAGAGAAACATAATTTTGAATCGCTTGCTCTTTGTTCTTATTTTTTTGGAGCTGGAGCAGCTATGACACAAACCTTCCGGTACATTACTACTTCAAATTCTTGAGGTCTTTTTATACCTTTTCTCTCATGTCATGAGCACTTTACCATTGTGTCACTGCCAAAATACTTACAGAGCTCACTGCATTCCTGCATTAATATTTTGCAGTATATTACAGTGCCGTGAGATAGAACATACATCTCATCTCATGTCATCATATTGGAACGTACAGTATACCATGTTCCTGAATGATATGACATAGATGAAGCACATCCCTGCTCGCTCAGAGCCCGAGACACCGCCACCCCCCACCTCCTTCCCGCTCTCACTGATAGCAGCTCTGTTTCCGACAGGTTCCAGAAGCTCTTCCAGAACTGTACGTCCATGTTCTGAATGGCTCGCTCAAACTCCGATCCCCGAAGCTCCGGGTCAACGACGTACTTCCCAGAGTTGAGGAAGGAGCTGGCAGCTATTCCTGGTGGTGAGGGAGAGAGAAAGGGCCAGACAGCATGAGCAATGAGACATGGTTAACCACTAACGTACACTGCCAAGCTGAGCGAACAAGAAAATTTAAAAAATATGGCATGTTGGGTGATACGCCTCGTAGAAATGTGAGCGGTGATGGTGAAGAAGGGCACCACCAAGTCATTCACAGTGCTCTAAAATGTTCTGGGTTTGGACACATGGAAATACAGCGTAACTGAAACTTACCGCACTGTGTCATACCTCCCGCCTCCACTAGGGTGCAGCATTGAGCACAAAACAGAAGGTTAGCCAGCCATTGAAGAAGCCCCACAATTTGCATAGCAGCACCAAATGTAAAAACATACTTTTGTGTGGTCTGTGGGCAGCCTAACCACAACAAGCTTAACACTACATCTATGGCCTATGTATGAGAAAGACTAACCAATCCTGGATTTGTGCTTTTTGTAGTTTTCACCAAAGGAGACCAGGCCAGTGACAGCTGTCTGTAAAAACGGACGAACAGCAGGCGAGAACTGGAAGGAAGAAAGAAAGAGGCTTCAGTAAGTTTGCAACTCCACTCTTTAAAATCACACAAAAAAATCAAACACTCCACAAGTGGTCTTAAGTCAAATTAATTTGAAATTTAACCTTACAGAAGCTATTGGTGGTGCTTTTTCAAGACAATTCAATTAGTTTAACTAGCCAGTGCTATCTAAGGAGGTAGAGACAAGGTTAAAACTCATTCACCCAAGTTCAACAAAACTAGGTCAGAGCCTTGTATATGGCTGGAGGGTGTATTGTCTATGTGTGCAATTATGGGCAATTTGTTACAGGGTTCAGTCAGTGGAATAGTCTACCATGTTAATTCCTGGATTTTAAATGTTCATAGAATTTTCTGTATTAGTCTCAGTAATAAGTGTTGTTAAAACATAGCCGAGCGATTCCACAGTCAACACCCCCTGATGATATAATAGGAACTGTCCCCACCAAATCAGTTCGAAAGAGAAACCGCCAATGAGGGAAGTACACCTGGCCAGCCAACCAATCCAGTAACTTCATCAATCACTCACTCACACAGGAACAGACATCCACAGATTTAGGGCTGGACCATGCTGGTCCACAAAAAAATGACACAAAGCATACTACATCTAAGCATAAATGAGCTGAGCGACTGTTTCTTTTTTTTTTTATGTGTGTGTGCGTGCGTGTGTGCATGCGTGTGTGTGTGTGTGTGTGGTTCACCAACCTGGAAGCCCAGGCAGCGGCCATAGAAACAGGCCTTGTACATTGAGGCGTACTCCCGCGCGAACAGCGAGCTCAAGCCGCCCTCCTCCTGGCAATAGAGGTTGCCCACGTCGTTATTGTGCAGCAGCCGCTGTGCCAGGTACAGCAGGGCACGGAGCTGGCACAGGACGCTGCAGTAGGCCTCCATCTCCTTGGTGTTGTGTGGCGCCCGGAAGAACAGCTTCCGGCAGTTGGTTGCGATGTAGCGCCCCTTCTGGATGATGTGGAGAATGCAGGCATGCACTACCTGGAATGGGATCATTTTTTTAATCAGTCAATGAGGGGCATGAGCTCAAACAGATCAGGCCTTCTGATCTGGAGAAACACGTTGAAGCATTTGGCAGATACACTGTCTGTCCGATAGCAGTTTTCCGCGTCGTGCCCCAATATCTGTTCCTCAACAGTTTGACAATCATCAGATAAAACATACCTATGTATGGAAATCATTGTCTAGAAGAAAATAGAGCATTTTTGAGATGCAAGACCACAGAGTTAGCCAGAGATATATTCACAGAGTGAAGCTGGGAAGCCTGCAAAATGTGGTGCATAGACTGAAGGGAAAAGAACAACTCCAGGTTTCACCCTGTGAAATACTACCCAAGAGTAAATACATAATGGACACCATAAATTGGATAAGATTGGTTGGTATTGTATCCACTGCCAATAAGATTTGTTATGTATTTGCAATCTTCTTCTGCCAAGTTAATGACTGTATAAAATGTTTCTGTATCCTTTTTATCCCCCCAGCATATAAGCCAGGGGATTTAGTCATCAGTATGTCCATCTGTCCATCTGCCTGAAATCATTCTGTTTCTGGAGCAGAATTTGAAAACCATTAAATATTTTCTTATGAAACTTGCTGAGCATATTAATCAGGTACTTGGCTGGTGCCTTTTGATTTTTTGGGATTTCTTAGGTCTTTATTTTTTCTGTGTTTTTATGGAAACTACTTTAACACGGGCAAAATGAGAGTGGGAACCGTTTCCGGAGCAGAACTCAAATATCGTACAATATTTTTAACAAAACTTGCTGTTGCTTGCTGTTAATCAGGTCCTAAACTGGTGCCTTTTGATATTTTGGAATTGTTAAGACTTTATGATGAGGATTGTTTCTTAAGTCATTAACCTTTGGAATTTTTAAACAGTGATGTCAACTGATTAGTTAAATTAACAGATTGCTGGGGCTGGGGGGATAAGTCATCGTTCTGACGACTCTTGTTAAAGACAGCAAAGTTAGCACAAATCTGGTTTGTTTCTGGTACAAAGCCATGAACCTCGGTTTTCTGAATATCAGCGCTCTAAAGGGTTACTTGGTAAAGAGCGTTCAGCCTTGACAGGGGAAGGTTTTTTTTCTGAAATTATTTTTTAATACTTAAAATTAGTGTTTCAGAACTCCATTCCATTTTCAAAGTGACAGCCACTTGTCCATTTTGACAAGTGACAAATTACAGCGACATTGTGACGTTCAATTAAGAGTTTGTGAATAAAATTTTGTGACCTTCCACCATAAAATGGTGTAATATTGCCATTGCTCTCGGTTTAGTCGATTAGTAATATAACTCTAACCTGTGATTGTCCCGGGATTGACAGGCGAACAGCAGCACTCATACCTTCACAAGGGAACGGTATCCATTGCCCGGAACCAGGGGGTCAAAGTCAAAGTGGTGAAAGACGGCGGTCAAGCCAGCGATGACGGGCTCAATGCCACGGGCGTGCTCCACAATTTCAGCGGTGGCGCCGAGCATGCGCTGAGCAGAGTCACCCTCCATCTCGCTGGGCTTGTCAGAGAGCACGGTCACCACCTGCCCGCATACGGCATACAGTGTGGAGAACAGCGTGGAGCGATCCATCTCTGAAAGACAGGCCAGTGCTCAACAATGAGGCCAGAGAGCAAACACATGCAAACCAGGTGGGCACACTCACGGAAAAGATAGCCATGTTTCCATAGAGGAACAATATTTGTTTTTTTATGGAATCCATTAGCATAAGTGTCAATGCGAAAGACTGAACCATTGTGCCTGACTATGTTCTCTTGAGCTAGATAAAGGTTCCTCTATTGCATCACAGAAACGGCTTTGAAAAAAAAATTTTCTCATTGTTCAGGTGGTCAGCGGGGTTGCCCAGCATTCGACTGACAGCTGCGAAGATGAAGTTAGATTTTCACACAAAAGTTAAAGAAGAAAGTCCTTTGTAGGCCTTAACCCCACAATTTTTGTAACTGTTTAATGCTGCCTTCTTGGCCAGGTCACTCTTGGAAAAGAGATTTTTAATCTCAATGAGTCTTTTACCTGGTTAAATAAAGGATAAATGGGCAATTCTATGCTAGAAATTGAAAAAATGCTTAATTTGAGAAATGTTTTTAACTGACTGGTCTATTATGATTTGTAACCCTGAATACCCAAGTCATTTAGAACAAGTAAGTTAAGTAAGACTGCAGAATGGTGATTTTTGGTGGAATTAAAGGAGACATGAAATTTCATCAAATTTTCAGTTATCCACAATTTTCAATCAATTGCCTTAATTTCCCGCTAATTGATATCACTCAAGTTCCTAGTCTTTACGAATGACCTATCTAGAGCCAAGTCTCTCCACTTGCAAAGTGACAGTCACGTGAACCTTTGCTTGACAGAGAAAAATATGATAAATGACAGGTATGATAAATATGATAAATGTTTATTGTCATGTCCCATGCGACAGATTGAAGGTATAAAGTTCTTGCCATTTTTTTATTTTTTGAGCTGGAAGCTTTTTATTTCAAATTCTCTAATTTTAGACTAAAGGTACTAAAATGCTACTGTCTCCCCAAAATTACATTAATTAGTTTTCACATAATTAGCCTAAAAAGTATTGTCCCGCACAACAGATCATTGGTACTGTCCTTCACAGAACTGCTAAAACCAAATCTCAAGGCAATTACAGTACTTCTCAGTTGGTTAGTTCGGCCTGAAAAACAATAGGTGTCTCCTTAATTCCTCACCTCTGAGACAAAAGGGGGCATTAGTGAATGGAAAATTCCACTGAGGGAAGGCAAATGACTGTTAGAAGGGTATGCTAGTGGCTGTTCAGAGTTTCTTAATGGTATCAGTCACTAATTCAGAGGTAAGTAAAACATTGAAAATGTTCCAAAATTAAAGGAATTGTTAAAAATATTTGTGAAAGTAACATCTGCCATGTCTGAGAATTTCATAAGTTTTTTTGCATTAAAAACACAGAAAAGAGTTGACTGTCCTGACTGACTATCTCATGCATGAACATGCACTGTGGTTGTGTACATTTTATGCACTGTCTGACTAGCTGAATAAAAATGTGTAAAATATAGCACATGTAATGAACCCTTCAAATAAGAAAAAATTTGGTCAGCTTTCACACTAGCGACGTCGTACCGTGCCCGAGTACGGATTTTTAAGAGCCACTTTTTCTAAGAATCAGGCAGAGGGTGATGTATGATGGTCTCAGATTTGCCTAAAATTTTTGTTGGTGAAAGATGGTTGGTTCAATAGAAAAACTGCTAATCTTTAGGTGCCAATACCTTTTGGTTTCTTTTTTAGGGGTACCAGAAGGGCCCAAGATTCAGAGATGAGAAATGAGCGCTGAAAAAAATTCAGTTTTCAAATGCAATTATATCATTGCGCCAACAACAGTCCACATTCATTTTCACTTATGTCAATCTACTGTGAGTAGGGCTCACAATAATCTGGAATTGTTTGTGGGCTGTCGAGGGTGCGTCCTATAGGGGGCGCTGCAAAATGCTACTATTGGTCATTTGAGCTGTAATATCAGGGGCATTTCCAGACTGTGCCCTCAACAGCCCAAGACGGTTTATTCAAAATATGATACCATGGGACGTCCTTTATGTAATCAACACAAATTAAGCGTGGGATGTTGAGGGTGCAAGAATATAGGTGGTTCTTCAGGCAGGGAAAAAGTGAAATTTGTCATTTTGGGATGGCAAAGTACTCCATGTACCCTCATTCGATTTTGATGAAACCTTTTCTTTTGGGTTGCCCTATATGTCTACTAACTGTGATGAGGAGATTCGTCTGCCCAATTTCTTCGTTTAACCAGAGAGATCCTCTTGCCGCTATATGTGTCAGAACAAAAGAGTCAAATAGTTAAGATGTCATGTGACACTCCACTTCTGTGCTCGAGGACGGTTGCTTTCACATTCGGTACAAGTATGGATGAACCGTGCCCGAGTCCACCTCTTCCAAGCAGACTCGCATACCGTACCCGAGCACGGTACGCTTGTGTTCACACTTACCAAATAAACCGGACTTGAGGGTCAAGTGTACTCGGATCCGTGCCCGAGTCCCAAGTGTGAAAGCACCCTGAGGCTACATGCAGCATCCAAGCTAGCAATGGAATGATGAACCAATAGTAATTTGTGTTACTAGTAAGGGTGTTTCATGGTTCACATCTTGTTATTTCTCAATCATTCTGAGCTTTATCTAGTGATTTGTGTACTGTTTGTTATGGTAGAATTTCTAACTGTGTTCTGAAGAAAAGAAGTTGGTAAATAATGAGGCAGGAAAGGTTTTTAAAGATAATAGTTGTCCCGTATGGCAGATATTTTGTCCTGTACAACAGGTACGGAATTATCACAGGACCAGAGCTAACTGAGGGGACATAAATTGTTACAAAGTTATCAGTTATTATTTATTTAGCTTTAGCTGTTCAAGTTTCAAGTGTAATAACAGGTGGGGGCAGTGCTTCAGTAAAAACCTGAGCTCAATTGAGAGCATCCCGTACAACAGATTTTTTCTGTCCCGTATGACAGGTACCCCCTAGAATTTTTAAACCCTATTGAATTCATGTCTTGTTGAATTTTTTGAATAAAACTGCTTTAACACAATACAGCAGACTCTCTTCAATATTTCTTGGCTATTTTCCAGGAAGTTTTCAATAGCCAATTCACAGAGTTCTTGAAAAGACTTTGTTGGAAAAAAAATAGTGATTTCTCTGCGTCCCGTACGACAGATCACATTTTTGCTTATCTCACCCCCCAAAAATGGAAATGAATCAGTTTGATCATTGAATAATGTTGAAGTATGGGAACACAATTTAAAGGTCACAGCCTACTTTAAAGCCAGTCATCATTTCATTTTCTGGATGTAAAATACTGTCTGAATGTCCCATATGACAGGCATGGAATTGCCCAAATAAATAAATAAACAAACAAACAAACAGCTGCTCCAATTGGTTTCCTACCTGTCCCCTCCTCCCTTGTCTACTTCCCTTTGCCCCTCAATGAACCCTCCCCAGTCAGATAAAGAGCTACAGAATAAAGTAATTAGACATTAGTTTGAAACACAATCACATACATATTTATATGTGCAATATGCTTGACAAACAATTAAATCCCTAACATGATAGACATCTGATAATCAGCCAATACAAATATCAAAAACAAAAGCCGTCAAAATTCCTTAGACGGAGACGATACCATTCAACATACCAGCAGTGCCTCCTGAACGGCACTATAATGAGAACAAGCGGGGTGACCCGACACCGACTTTCTTGTGCATATTTCATGCAGGTTTCCCCTTCTCATATTCACATCAAAGCCAGTATACACCGAGATAAGACAATAAAGCTAACAACTGTGTGTTGACATGATCACTGAATACATTTCATTAGGAAAAAAGCAGGTTAATACTTTTCCTTGCCGAATAGCTGACTGAATTAAAGCTAGGACAGATCTGGCCATAAATATGGAATATTAACCCATCTGATTGTCTATGCAACCCAGCAAACAGAGCATGAGTCACTGATGCAAAGTTTCCGTTTCATATGTTTTTGCAAAGAGACTCTGCAACTCAGACCAGTGATCAGTTATCATTGCCTTTGGACTTTCAAAATCTTGGCTGACGTTGTGTCACAATTGACTCTTCAAGTAAGTCAAGTTGGAGAACCTTAAGTCTCAGAAATCCATAAATGACATCAACACTGGTTCCAAAGGTAGACTATGCAAACAGTCAAGGCAACAACATATTTTCAGTAAACACAGCTATCACTAAGGTTATGAATTGCAACACTAGACATTCACTGGTTTTATTGTTTTACAATTATTTCTGTTCCAAGAGATCAATTTCAGGTATAGCAACCCTAGTTATTGGGTATTTCCAAGCTCACGAAGCCATTATTCGTTACACCAAAAACACATAAAGCAACACCAGTAATACTCAGAGAAAATGGCATCAAAGCCTGGGTTTAAACAATGCCGTTTCATTTTTTATCTTTTTTTTTTTTCCTGCAGACTACCATTTTAACAAATTTGTCCCCGAACATATAAACGACAAAAATTGCTGCTATTATTTATTTATTTATTTATTTATTTATTTATTTATTTATTTTTGTCGATGGTTTAAGAAAAGGCACATAGCAGGTATCGCGGTAGGTGTATTTCACGGCCAACACTCGGAAGCTATTGCTACTAGGTGTCAGTACCATGCTGGCCGCCACTCTAAGTCGCTGGTTATTGAGGTATTAAAGCCCATAATGGAAATGCTGGCAATTTAGTTTGGGATAAAGTGCAATATTGTTTATTAGCGTTGAGACGGTTTGGCAATGTTTTATGAGATTAAATGCATCAGATTAACTGTATAAACTGTCCACACATTCTGACTCACTAAGTGATCATAAAACCTGCAATGTCGTGGTTCGGCACCTCCATAGTAAGATGTTTTCAGATCGTTTTGGAAGGAATTGGTAAAACACAAACAACAAAAAGTAATAAATAAATAAATAAACAAAGTTCCAATGGTGAGGTGGCATAAATTGATGCGAAATGCTTATTTTTTTGAAATGCATTTCTCCAACACCAAACCTCCTCTGTCCCGAGAACAGTCTAACGGCAGAAGCTGGCCTGGTATCGTGCCAGAAGAGAGGCGCCACCCAACCGCCAACCCTCCTGGAAGTATTTGAAGCGCTACACTCCCTGCTATGCCTTCCGCTCTCTGTGCCCAAAAGCTCATTGTGGCCCTATGCAAAACAAGTGCTGTCTTACTGACAGACAACACCGGTATGACGAGGTTGCCACCAAAGAATCGACGTAACTTTGACAGTGGACTACGCCAGCGACTATCGTATGTTATCTAAAAATACTTTCACTTTCACCAGTCATTTTAATGCAATAACCCAGGCAACAATCGCAATGTGGGTTTAAAGCAGTCAAAAAAAAAAAAAAAAAAAAGAGTGGTCGTTGTGGTATTTCCCCAAGTCTTCATTTTAAGCTGCTGAGTCCTAAAGTAGGCAACAACAGAACTGACACATTTCTTTAAATTCAAACGTACTCACCTGTCATTACATTTAGCGACAAGTTTGAAATCCTGCCACAAGCCTTCAACACGAACGTTCACGCAAAAAGCAAAATGCGTGACTTGTGAATGCGACGGGATCATCCACTGCATATCAGCTGCTCTCTCAACATACCGACGAACCTACCTGTGGAATGTCACCCAGTCAATGCGCTATCATGACCGCCTCTTCCTTTCACCCTCCCGGTGATGCCATTTTTCCCTCGGATACATTGACAGCGTCGTGATATGGGGAGCTCCGCCCTCGCGATAGCTTACATTTACTGACACCTACAATCACATAAGAAATGAAAGACTCGATAAACCTATCAAAGCATTTTCATCGCAAACGCCGCCCATTGCATGGACTGCACAGCCCTAACCGTGGACTATCTGAAACAGTTTTCAGGAATCTTCGGCCAATCGAAGCATCCGGACAGCAAATGCCAGCTATTATGCCACTACATGTACACTAGGCTACTCTGAAAACACGAGCTGTACCCAAAATAAATTCACCAAATGTGAGGATGTATTAAACACGTCAGCTGAACTGTGAACCGCGGATGGTTAATCCCTTCGTATCTTTGATCCAATCTTGACGCGACTGTAACAGAGGATTGCTGAACAAAGCAATCAGCAATTGACGTTTACTGCAGTCGCTCAATCCTATCCTTCTTTGTTTAGCAACAAATAACAACAATCAAGTAGGATTAATGTTTGCATGCTGTTTCAGAGCAGCGGAAATAATGTATTCCCGTGATTCACAAGTTTTCAATAAGAACGAAACAGCAAATTAGATGGAATATCAAACACACCTATATGGCTGCAGTCCAGGCAAAAATAAATTTGTGAAAAAGAACAGAAGTTATTGTATTGAATAAACAACATATACAATGGATCTGTTCCATTCATGACTTGTTCCTCAGACTTATTTTCCGTACTTATTCTTAAATTGTATTGAATAATTGAATCAACCTGCCCTGGTAGCCTAAAAGAAGGCACCACTTCATCACATTCGAACTTCTTTCAAAGTTTCAGTCATAACTGTTCACTTAATTATTCTAGATGTGCATTAAAAATCATATTTCCTCAGGATATATCAATTTGCATAGGCTACAAAGGGAGGCAAAGAATGTTGCAATTTAGTATACTTAGTGAATAAAAAACCCACAATCGCATTTTAAATTTGATGACAAAAGTTATCCTGGCACATCCTGCATGATAGTGGCTGAAGCTTTTATTCTTCTCCAGGATCTTGATGATGACCTTTTCAGCACAAGCACAAATCGCTTGTCCCCTTGACAAATCTCTGTTGTTGTGTAACCAACGTCACCAATGCCAATTACAAATGACTCCAGAGTGACATCTCACTTCTTGAAACAGGACATCAAAGAGGTAGTCTATCATGTTGAATTCTCCTGTTAAATGAGCCTTGCACACCTGTAACATATGCAGTGAGCTTCATGAGCGCAACTGCCTATAGGGAATCTGATAAAATTTTTAAAATAAATATGAAAAATGTAACAGTTTTATATGTCTTATTTTACATCATACTTTTCAAAAACATAGTTACACAGTGCTTGGCACTTGGATGATGTTAAAGATTATTGTTAAGCTTTACAAGAACCGACAAAAGACAAATGTCAGATTCTACCTAGTTCTCATTGTAATGAAGCATATTTGACATCAACCTCGATGTCTTAGATTCAGGAATACGGCGTGATTCTCCCACAAACACAGGACTCTTGTGCCCAGTGGTCAAATCCTCATGCAATCTCTGGAATAGAAGTGAGAAATTGCTTCATACACTGAGCAACAAAAGAAACGCAAGTTAGCTAATGTAAGTTAGCAAGTTAGTTAATGTATTCTTACGGTTACTCAGTCAAAGTGACCAAACAAAGAAAAGTTGGATGAAATGAGTGTAAATGTGCACGCGCTAGTAATAAATTTGATTTTCTATAATAATTACACGCAAACTTATCTTCCAGTCTGTCTTTAATTAACTTGGTTTCTTATGTTGCTCAGTATATTAAGTGCCATATTCTGAGAAAGTGGCACTGGCAGTGGAGTTGACATTTCAGAATTGCATGAAATTTGGCAGAATGGTGCCCATACATGTGTATTGGGAAATCCCGGAGTTTGAGCTCTCAATTTTTATTGATACGGCTACAGTGCCACCTAGAAGTGGACAAGTCAGGTACCAAATTGAGCATTTCTGAGGAAAAATACCCATTTTTGAAGGAATATTGTGGGTAACTGCTTCTATGTGCCAAAGAAGTTACGATTGTATCTGATACTGGGATACCCAAATTTTTAAAATGTGAAAGTGCCACCTGGTGATCATGTTGGTTATACGTGCACTGACACAAAATCTGTGTACAATGGGAAAGAATATTTTTACAAATTTAGGCTTATTTTAATTTTTAAACCAGACCAGTGCCAAATTCATCTTACCTGTTTTCTTTTCAGACATTAAAGATGAAAAAAATTTTGAGGTATTTAGTCTGGCACTTTTTTTGGTTTTTCGAGATATTGCTTCCAAAGTTGGGTGCGGGCTAATTTTTCCTGTTTGTACAGTGGATTAACATTAATAACCAGACATCAGTGGGGATGGGTAGACCATTAATTTGAACCTTCCTTTAGGCTAAACAAAGGACACCAGAAACATCTTTGGCACTATGCTCCATCTTGGAGCAGCGGCTACAGACATCTTGACAAAATCTCCAAGTCACCTATTTGTAGTGATGTTCAGGGGCCCATAAAATGTTAACCAAGAAGATAGAGCCTTGAAATTAGCCGCGTCCCCAGCCCTTTCAGGAAATTTTAACATGCCAAAGGAAGTTTTATGGCATTCTTTGCCAATGTCTGGATATTAGGGGACGAATGTTCAAAAATATATCAGTATAGGGGGCACTGTTACCAATATGTCAGATCTGACAAAACCAGACATGTGCCATGGAGAAGTTTCTTGAGATAGAATATGTGTCTTATGTACATTGTGAAAACACTGATTTTGTTTTGCCACTAAGTTGGTTTAACTAGTAATGCCAATAGGCGTTGCCCCACCGTGCCACCTTATTCAGATCTCGCAAAACCAGACACGTGCCACAGGGAAATCTCTTGAAATGAAATATTTGCAATGTATATATAGCGAAAACACTGATTTTGCTTTGGCAGTTGGCTGGTTTAAGTAGTTACAGAGATAGGTAGTGCCCATTGAGGTACTGGTGCAAGATAAATTTTAAGGTTTCAAACAGAGGTAAGCAACATATTATTTTGGTACATTCACTTAATACTTCTGAATACAAGCCAAAAGTTGAAACTTCAAGGAATAGCAGGGATAAGACTTGTATTCAGAAGTAATAAGTGACTGCACAATGTTGATTGTTACCCCTACTGGTGTCTAGAATTGACTGATTTTTTTACATATATCACCATCAACAAACTCAACTCTCATTAATTTCTCTGTCATAGTTATTGTTCCAATATACTATCTAAATGTATTCAAAATAATATGTTGTTTACCTGTTTGAAACCTTAAAATTTATCTTGCACCAGTACCTCTATGGGCACCATCTATCTCTGTAACTAGGTAAACCAGCCAACAGCCAAAGCAAAATGTATACATTGCACGTATTTCATCTCAAGAAATTTCTCGGTGGCACGTCTGGTTTTGCGAGATCTGAACAAGGTGGTGCGGTGGGGTGCCATCGATTGGCATTACTAGTTAAACCAATATAGTGGCAAAACAAAATCAGTGCTTTCACAATGTTCATAAGACACATATTCCATTTCCAGAAACTTCTTCATGGCTTATGTCTGGTTTTGTCAGATCTGACATTGTTAACAGCGCCCCCTATACTGATATATTTTTGAACATTCATCCCCTTATATCCAGTCATTAGCAAAGAGTGCCATAAAACTTCCTTTGGCATGTTAAAGTATCCTGAAAGGGCTGGAGACTAAGCTAATTTCAAGGCTCTATCTTCTTGGTTAACATTTTTAAGGGCCCGGGAACATCACTACAAATAGGCGAGTTGGAGATTTTGTCAAAATGCCTGTAGCCGCTGCTCCAAGATGGAGCATAGTGCCAAAGACGTTTCTGGTGTCCTTTGTTTAGCCTAAAGGAAGGTTCAAATTAATGGTCTACCCATCCCCACAGGTATCTGGTTATTAATGTTAATCCACTGTACAAACAGGAAAAAATTAGCCCTCACCCAACTTTGGGAGCAAATATCTCGAAAAACCAAAAAAAGTGCCAGACTAAATACCTCAAAATTTTTCTCATCTTTAATGTCTGAAAAGGAAACAGGTAAGATAGATTTGGCACTGGTCTGGTTTAAAAAATAAAATAAGCCTGAGTTTGTAAAAATATTTTTTCCCATTGTACACAGATTGCTTGTCATTGCACGTATAACCAACATGATCATCAGGTGGCACTTTCACATTTTAAAAATTTGGGTATCCCAGTATCAAATACAAGCGTAACTTCTTTGCCACATTGAAGCAGTTATCCACAATATTCCTTCAAAAATGGGTATTTTTCCTCAGAAATGCTCAATTTGGTATCTGACTTGTCCACTTCTAGGTGGCGCTGTAGCCATATCAATAAAAATTGTGAGCTGAAACTCCGGGATTGTCTGTTACACGAATATGGGCACCATTCTGCCAAATTTCATGCAATTCTGAGATGTCAACTCCACTAAGTATCTCGAAAGTGCCGTTCTCTCAGAATATGGCTCTTAATCAGAATCTATCGACATTAAATAGTAACGCAAAAGAAACTTCCTTTGATCTAAACCAGTGGCAAGCCAATAGAGATCGCACAGAGCATTCTGCAAATAATTTACAGTAAATACAGGGTTGAGGACACTAGTCATAGATTGGACAGGCTATACACAGACAGGCAAAACTTGGTGGCAAGGTCTATCTATTACACAGCTGTATAGAGGTAGCCAGGATTAGATAGCTCATTACTCCATTGCTTGATGGGTAGGGAAAAGACCAGGTAAAATGCAAACACAGAAAAAATTGTAGGCAAATTTATTTATGTACACAAGGTTAAAATTTACAGTTGAAGGCAGAAGTTTAGGTGCATTTGGGTTGAAGACATGAAATGTCATTTTTTTTAATCAAACAGATTTCATGTTGAACTCTAGTTTTAGCAAGACAGTGAGAACATCTACTTTGTGCATGACAAGTGATTTTTCCATCAATTGTTTACAAACAGATTATTTTCATTATTTTATTTTTTATTTTTATATTTTATATATATATATATATATATATATATATATATATATAATTACTTTATTTTTTATTTTTATATTATGTCAGGAATTGCAAAAAAACAAATCAAATATACGTATTTGGGAGAGGAATACATAGAGTAAATGCTCAACTTCATCAGTATACAAACTTGGGACCTTGTGTAAAACGTGAATAAAAACAGAATACAATGATTTGCAAATTCTTTTCGACCTATATTCAATTGAGTACACTACAAAGACAAGATATTTAATGTTCAAAATGATGAACTTTATTGTTTTTTTGGAAATATTCACTCATTTTAAATTTGATGCCTGCAACACATTCCAGAAAAGCTGGGGCAGGGGCACCGAAAGACTGGGAAAGTTGAGGAATGCTCAAAAAAACACCTGTTTGGAACTTTCCACAGGTGAACAGGTCCATTGGAAACCGGTGAGTGACATGATTAGGTACAAAAGGAGCATCCCCAAAAGGCTTACTCTTTCACAAGCAAGGATGGGGCGAGGTTCACCACTTTGTGAATAACTGCGTGAGCAAATAGTGCAACAGTTTAAAAACAACTTTTCACAACGTGCAATTGCAAGGAATTTAGGGATTTCATCATCTACAGTCCATAATATCATCCAAAAGATTCAGAGAATTCGGAAAAATCTCTACACGTAAACGGCAAGGCCAAAAACCAACATTAAATGTTGGTCACCGTTGGTCCCTCAGGCGGCACAGCATTAAAAACCAACATCATTCTGTAAAGGATATTACCATGTGGGCTCAGGAACACTTCAGAAAACCATTGTCAGTTACACAGTTCGTCGCTACATCTACAAGTGCAAGTTAAAACTCTACCATGCAAAGCAAAAGCCATATATCAGCAACACGCAGAAACGCCGCCGGCTACTCTGACCCCGAGCTCATCTGAGATGGACTGACGCAAAGTGGAAAAGTGTGCTGTGGTCTGACAAGTCCACATTTCGAATTGTTTTTGGAAATCATGGTCGTTGTGTCCTCCGGTCTAAAGAGGAAAAGGACCATCCAGATTGTTATCAGCGCAAAGGTTCAAAAGCCAGCATCTGTGATGGTATGGGGATGTGTTATTGCCCATGGCATGGGTAACTTGCACATCTGTGACGGCACCATTAATGATGAAAGGTACATACAGGTTTTGGAGCAACATATGCTGCGATGCAAGGGACGTCTTTTTCAAGGACGTCCTTGCTTATTTTAGCAAGACGATGCCGAGCCACATTCTACACGTGTTACAACAGCGTGACTTCGCAGTGAAGGAGTGCGGGTAATAGACTGGCCTGCCTGCAGTCCAGACCTGTTTCCCATTGAAAATTTGCGGCGCATTATGAATTGCAAAATACGACAACGGAGACCCCGGACTATTGAGCAACTGAATCGTACATCAAGCAAGAATGGGAAAGAATACCACCTACAAAGCTTCTACAGTTAGTGTCCTCAGTTCCCAAATGCTTATTGAGTGTTGTTAAAAAGAAAGGTAATGTAACACAGTGGTAAACATGCCCCTGTCTCAGCTTTTTTGGAACATGTTGCAGACATCAACTTCAAAATGCGTGAATATTCCCAAAAAAAAAAAAAAAACAATAAAGTTTATCAGTTTGAACATTAAATATCTTGTCTTGTCACAGTTCTGCATTGTGTATATATTGCTGCTGTGCTCCAAATACACTTCTGTGCAAAAGTTCTGGGTCCTTGCACATTCATAAATTGAGTCCAAAAAGCATATATTGGTAAGGATTGGGGATAGATTGGAAGTGGGATGCTGGGTTTTGGGACACATAAACATTAAAGGGGCCTCAGAAATTGCACACGTGCGCAAAATCCTGAAGCTCTAGCACTTTTCAAAGTGAGATTCCAAAACCATGTATGAAAATGAATGGCATTTATTGCCAATGTCCCCATGCAATTTTTTCAAAGTGACTTTTTCCCCAAAACACAGGGCCCTATGGGAAAAAAAAGGCATCAGTTAACACCAACACGAGTAAGAATATCCCAGGCATGAATAGCCATGCGCAACAGAAATTTCTTGAAAATACATTTGAAATGTCAGAGAGCAACCCAGGTTTGAGTGCTTTCCTGGATATAGAAACAAAGGACAGTCCCCTGTCAGAGGACAACTGGTCTTTAAAGTTCAATTATGAACATTTTGGTCCAGGAGTAAACATTATCAGAGCCACCACAAATGGCGTAGTGTGTCCCATTGGGATATAGAACATGCCTCTAATTTATTGAAGCTCTAGCGCTTTTCTCAATGAGGTCTGAAACCCATATATGAGAAAATGAATGGGATTTATTGTGAGGTGGATGTTATATTTGGGGTGAAGGACTGGTTCCAGCATCACCGAAATGACAGAGAGTATCTGTTTCATATGCTGAATCAGTATGCAAAGCCATTCATCTGTAGGACTTTTCTAAGGGGTGCCCAAAAATTACACATGAAAATGAATGGGAATATATTGCAATTGGTCAGTGGATTTTGGGGTGCAGAAATATCTTCAAATGACAAAACCTCTCAATTCTGCACCAACTGGGCCTGCAGATTAAGTTTACAAATTTGCGAGCCCTCTTGCACTATGTCAAAAACAAGCCATTTTGCAGATTTTGGCAGGGAGGCCCAAGAGAGATTTCTTTTTGGAACTATGCAAAGATGTGCAAAGTGAATATGTTGTTTCAGGAGTCCATCTATACTTAGAAAGCAAAATTTCAGGTTGCTAGCACCTTCCTAAAGTGTATACAAAAAAGAATGGGACTATATTAGAATTGGGCTGAAAATATTGAGGTGGAGCTGATTTGATGAATAAGGAATGTTCCACATGCGAGCATTATGGATATGTTGTTGCGGAGCATAAACTGTGCAAGCATGTTGAATCGAAGGTTCCTAGCACCTTTCTAAGGTGTCTCCAAAATTCACACATGAAAAATAAATAAACCAAAAATAAAAAAAAACCAGAATAAAACTTTAAATTCTGGCGCACCATCGATTTCCATCTCCGGTTTTGAAACATTTTATTCATTTAAACATGGACGTACAAAAGTCTGTTTTAGAAGAGGTTCTCCAAGAAACTTGTCGGAATTTTCTTGTAAATTATATTCTTTAAATTAAAAAGTTTCACCGCATTTTTATTAGCTTGGTGCTTTTATTTTGACGGAAAGGTGCATCGAATTCCGGATCCTGTCTCTATCGCCCTCATTCCGGTTGCTTACCAAAACAGCCACTAAACGACCCCAGACTAATGAGAATTGACGTCATCCATAGCAACGGAGATTGCTAGCGGTAAGATAAGATGCTTTGTGAATATGGGCCCAGATTTTCGACTAAAAGGTCCTCTCAGCTTCTAAGGGACTGAGAGCATCAGTGAAAAGAAACGCTTTCGAAAAAAAAATTTCTTTGAATATGTGTTCACCTCATCAAAACGTGCTATCACATGAAATCCCAGCTTCCTTGCACCTTTTCTAAGATGTGATCAAAATCCATATAAATATAAAAAATGTTAATATATTGGAAGTTGTATGATGGGTTTGAGGGTTTCAAAAGGTGCCAGGGTCTGTTATAGTGGTAAAACACACGAAACAGAAGAGATATTTAAATGTGCAAAATTTCGAAGTTCCAGCTCTTTTCTTACTGGGGTCCAAAACCCATATATGCATATATGGCAAATGGACAGAGGTCTTTCTGGTTTGGTTTCTGCATTTCCGTCAAAAATACAGCAAGCTATTGGGAAAATCAGGCAGGAATTAACATCTACACATCATGCCAATTAACAAAATATCCAAGTTGTAGAGCTACATTGACGGAAAGCGTAATAAAAACGTCACTGATAATCATCAAAATTGTCCCAGTTAGGGTGTACTATTTTTGGCAGTTTGGGAAAGTCCCCTGTTTCAGGCCTTTTGGCCAAAAAGTGAAATCATGTATTTTGGGGTCCAGAAAGATGACAGGGTCACAAAAATTGGTGGACTGCATCCCAATATGGTGTAATACTTGCCTGTTAAAGCTCAAAGATGGGAGTCGAACACAGGCCTAGCAATAAAGCTAAAAGTACTGTACCACTGATACAGTGTTACAGGGTCCAGGGACATGTTACATTCACCAAGCATGGTAGAATTCATCCTCCTTTACTGCAGACTAAGTGTGCGATTTTCCAGCTTTCTGGCACTTTTCTAAACAAGGTCCAAAAGTCTTATATGAAAACTGCATGGGGATGTATTGGTTGTCGGATGTTGGGTTTGGGGTGAAGGACACATTGCAGGGACACAAAAACTTGCACGCACTTTCTTGTTGGAGTTTTGAAAAAGCATGTGAAGTTTCAAAGCTTTAGCTCAAAGATTATTTATGAAAAATGATGGGTTCAGTCAACTCTTAGTTCTGAGGTCACAGACAGCCAGAAAGTATGACCAGCTTTACTTTTTTTTTGGTTCATTGCACAAACTTACTTTTAAAGTATGTTGGTACTAAGCATCACTGGTATTAGCACACAAAATTGCAGATCATTTGCAGCTTTCTAAAAAGAAAAGATAAAATACATTGCATATATTTAAAGAGGGACTATATGCCATCCTCCTTCCCTGATATTTTCCTATACTGCATTTAGACAGTGCGTAACTAGGCTCAGGATGGTCCAATTTTGATGGAAATAAGCAAATTTTGCTTAACTGGCAACCCTGAACTTGAATACACCAAAAACCCCAAAATTCTTAAGGCTGAAAACTATCTATGACAATCTCTATCAAATTCAATTCAATTCAAGCCTTTATTTAAACTCGGAACCCACTGAGGGAGACCCTCATTTCCGGTGGGGCTGAGTGCACAAATGGACAATTATAAAAACAACAAATCATACAAAGTAAAGGAGGGAATACAAAACAATGAATAAAAAATTAATTAATTATTTTAAATATTAATCAAAACACACACATGATGATACCAATAAGTCTCGGATATTGGCCTTAAACTGATTGAATGATGGAAGAGAGACCAGTTTTAAAGTGCTTTGTAGAAAATTTCAGGAATTTGGAGCAGAGAATTGGAAGGCAGTCTTGCCAAGCTCAGTCCGAGCACAGGGGACCTCTAGCATAAGCCAGTCATTTGAACGAGTAGGATAATGGTTATCATACTGCGTTAATAATATGGAAATGTAAGGCGGCAATTTACCAAGAAGTGCTTTCAGTATAAACAACAACCAGTGCCTATTTCACCTCGTTTCAAGAGATGACCAACCAACCATATCATATAAAAGACAGTGGTGAGTATTATAACTTGCACCCGTGACAAATCTAAGGGCGGAATGATAAACTGAATCAAGCGGCTTTAATGTTGTAGCGGCAGCATATCTATAAATTACACCTCCATAATCCAGAACAGACAAGAAAGTTGCTTCCACAATTCTTTTCCTGCAAGACATGGGAAAGCAAGATTTGTTTCTGTACAAGAAGCCAACTTTCTGATGGAGTTTAGTGACAAGGTTACCAATATGATATTTGAAATTGAATTTATGATCAATTCATATTCCAAGATACTTGTACTCTGAGACTCTCTCAATGGAGGAGCCATTTGCTGTGGTGATGCATAGACTATCAGGGTCAATATTTTTTGCATTTGTAAAAAGCATAAATTTAGTCTTACTTGCATTTAAAACTAGTTAAAGGCTTAAGAGTGCCTCTTGCAGGGCATTAAATGCTATCTGGAGTCTTTCAGTTGCCAGTTGTACAGAATCCGCTATACAATAGACAATCATATCATCAGCATAAAAATGGGCTTGGCAGTTTTTTAGTGTAGAGACAATATCATTTATGTACAAGGTAAAAAGGACAGGACCCAAAATTGAGCCCTGCGGTATACCTTTTGAGATGGGTAACAGCTCTGAATGGAAATTTCCTGCCTTCACGCACTGACGCCTCTCATGCAGATAGTTCTGAAAGAATTTACAAGCAGTAATATCCATACCAATATTTGAAAGTGTTTGTAGGAACAAATGATGGTCTACGGTATCAAATGCCTTGGAAAGGTCTACAAAAAGGGCAGCACAATGCTTCTTTCTATCTAACGCAGTTAATATGTCATTTGTAACCAATGTGACAGCAGTGATTGTACTGTGATTTGATCTAAACCCAGATTGAAGAGGACTGAGAATTGAATAAGACGAGAGATAGGATTTGAGTTGAGTTTTAACAAAGGTTTCTAAAATTTTTGCCAAATATGGTAGCTTAGAAATTGGCCGGTAATTATTTAACTCATTAGTGGTGCTACCTTTATGTAATGGAGTTATATGGACAGTCTTCCAGGCCATAGGTAAACAACCTGAGGCAATACAGAGATTAAAAACATGAGTTAATTGTTCAATGATGGATGGAGCTGCCAATTTTATCAAGTAAGCATCAAGATTATCCTCTCCAGTCGGACATCTGGCATTTATGGCTTGCATAGCATCCAGAACGTCAATAGATGAGAAGGGTCGGAAGGTGAAAGAGGAAGTGGAATCCATTTTACCCACACATGTATCAGGAGCACTGGGATGATCGGAGTAGATTTTTTCAAATAAGTGACTGGCACGTATGAAGTGCTCATTAAAGATTGAACAAATCTCTTTTTGATCTGCAATTTTACAGTCATTTAATTTAATACGCGAAGGAAGTGAGGCAATAGATTTTCCATTTATGGAGTTTACTGCTTTCCAAAACTTGGCTGGATTAAGAGATGAATTAGTTATTATATTCAGATAGTAGGTAGATTTAGCCTTTCATACAGCTGCAGTGCATCTATTACGAGCTCGTCTGAAAGAGAGCCAGTGACTAGGATCACCAGATTTTCTAGCTAGAGCCCAGGCAGAGTTTTTCCAATTTAAACTCAGTGGACAACTCTGGGGTAAACCAAGGAGTTATTCTGTCTTTAATTCTAATCTTTTTGAGTGGAGCATGAGCATTAACAACTGAGTTGAATGTCTCAGTGAAGAAGTCCAGTGCCAACTGAGCATCATATAAATTTAATGCGGAACTAATGTCACTATGAGCAATATCTGCTATAAGGGATTGTTCATTAAAATGTTTAAAATTTCTTCTCAGGGCCACATAAGATTTGTTCTTTTCCACATGAGTGCCTCTGATACATGCAGTGGGGCAATGATCACTGAAACCTAATTCAAACACTCCACTGGCAACAGTTTTTTCAGTTCTATTGGAAAAAATAAGATCAATCAATGTGGACTTTGAACAATCCTTTAAATCAGGCCTAGTGGGATCAACTAACAATTGAGTCAAATACCAAATATGTTAAGTGTGGGATGTTTTTATTATCATCCCCCTTACAATAAGCTATAATGGTGATTTCCTACCTGGCATTTGAACAAAGCATAACTCTGCTCAGGATGGTCCACTTCTGATGTAGATAAGCAAGTTTTCCTCTGCAGGTGATATTTAACCTGGATATACTAGCCAGAGCCAAAATTCTAATGTCCAAAGACAATATTTAATCTCAAGGTCCAAAAGCCATTTATGTGAATGTCAAATATATAATTTCTCATATTGCATTGGGACTTTGCATAATGGGTGTAGGATGGTCCAATTTTGATGAAAATAAGCCTCTCAAAGTTTTACTCTGCCGGTGACCCTGAAGTCAGAGGTCTCAGCCAGAACCCAAAATTTCAATGTCCAAAAATCATACAGGAAAAAGTGCACAGAGATATATTGCCTGTGGGATGTGGGGTTTGGGGTGAAGGAAAATTTGCAGGGACACAGAAATGTGCAGACATCATCTCCTTGGGGTCCTGAACAAGCATGTAAAGTTTCGAAGCTCCAGCTCAAAGATTATTTATGAAAATGATGAGCCCAATCAGCTCTTGGGCCTCTGCTCTCAGAATAGCAGATAATATGACCAGCTTTACTATTATTTGGAACTCTGCACAGCTTTATTTTTAACCCTTGGATGCATAGAGTACATACAAATGCCTTGGACCATTTGTTGGGATTTGGTGCAATATTGTGTGTGTGTGTGTGGGGGGGGGTGTAAGTGGGTGGTCTGTCTGTACATTATTTTGGACATTATGCTTGTGGGATGCACACTGCCATCCAGTATTTTGGATATTATGCATGTGGAGTGACAAAAATAATGTGAAGTTGAAGAAACCTGGTCACTGATATGCATGATGATCCATTCTGTATTCTGGACATTGCTTATTTGAGCTATTTACTCGGCATGCACAATGTCCAATATTTTTGATAGAGCATAGACTCAGATGTATTCCAACAAATAGATATGTATTACATAGGTTATGTGTTTTCAGTTTGTGCTGTATAATGTATTTCCACCCCCAACAGAAAAAAGTCTGATCAAAACTTGAACAATATAAGACTATTTCTGACTTTCGTCAACTTACTGTACCTCTTACTTGTGGATGCAGCCATTGTGATTGTTTGTGGTAAATTATGAGACTAATCAGAGAGGCACCTATTGAGGAAATTGTTGTCTGGAAATGTCCAGTAAAATGTACATTTTGCGTTTTCAGGGTATCTATGAGCCTAGAGAAAATAAACCCCACTTAACTTATGTCCAAAATATTGGACAACATGCAACAAAGAGTTCAAGTACTATGAACCTCTATTACTAGTACGCAAATACTAGTTGCTTTCTGAAAAGAAAAATTAGAATACATGGCATATATTGAAATGGGAAATATTTGCCATTCTCCTTCCCACATACAGTGTCGTGAAAAAGTATTTGCCCCCTTCCTGATTTCTTACTTTTTTGCATATTTTTTAAACCTGAATGTTTCAGATCGTCAAACTAATTTTAATATTAGACAAAGATAACCCGAGTAAATACAAAATGCAGTTTTTAAATTATGATTTCATTTATTAAGGGGAAAAAGCTATCCAAACCTACCTGGCCCTATGTGAAAAAGTAATTGCCTCTCCTTCTTATAATATGAATTAACTGTGATTAACCACATTTTTTTAGTCCAATTTCACTAGCAACACCCAGGCCTGACTACTGCCAGACGTGTTGAATCAAGAAATCACTTTAATAGAACCTGTCTGACAAAGTGAAGTCGGCTAAAAGATCTCAAAAAGCAACACGTCATGCCGCGAACTAAAGAAATTCAAGAACAGATGAGAAACAAAGAAATTGACATCTATCAGTCTGGAAAGGGTTACAAACCCATTTCTAAGGCTTTGGGACTGCGGCGAATCATGGTGAGAGCCATTATCCACAAATGGAGAAAACTTGGAACAGTGGTGAACCTTCCCAGGAGAGGCTGACCTACCAAAATTACTCCAAGAGCGCATCAACTACTCATCCAGGAGGTCACAAAAGAACCCGGAACAACATCTAAAGAACTGCAGGTCTCACTTGCCTCAGTTAAATTCAGTGTTCATGATTCAAAAATAAGAAAGAGACTGGGCAAAAATGGCATCCATGGGAGGGTTCCAAAGCAAAAACCACTGCTGACCAAAAAGAACACAAAGGCTCATCTCACATTTGCCAAAATACATCTTGATGATTCCCAAGACCTTTGGTAAAATATTCTGTGGACTGACCAGACAAAAGTTGAACTTTCTGGAAGGTGTGCGTCCCGTTACATCAGGCGTAAAACTAACGCAGCATTTCATAAAAAGAACATCATACCAAAAGTCAAACATGGTGGTGGTAGTGTGATGATTTGGGGCTGCTTTGCTGCTTCAGGACCAGGACGACTTGTCATAATTGATGGAACTATGAATTCTGCTCTCCACCGGAAAATCCTGAAGGAGAATGCCCGACGATCAGTTTGTGACCTCAAGCTCAAGCGCACTTGAGTTATGCAGCAGGACAATGATCCAAAACACACCAGCAAGTCCACCTCTGAATGGCTTAATAAAAACAAAATGAAGGTTTTGGAGTGGCCTGGTCAAAGTCCGGACTAAAATCCACTTGAGATGCAGTGGCATGACCTTAAACAGGCCATTCATGCTCAAAAACCCTCCAATAAGGCTGAATTAAATCAATTCTGCAAAGAAGAGCGGGCTAAAATTCTTCTACAGCGATGTGAAAGACTCATTACCAGTTATCGCAAACGTTTGATTGCAGTTCTTGTCGCTGAGGGCGGCACAACCAGTTCTTAGGATTTCGGGGGCAATTACTTTTTCACATAGGGCCAGGTAGGTTTAGATAGCTTTTTCCCTTTAATGAATGAAATCATCACTTAAAAACTGCATTTCGTATTTACTCGGGTTGTCTTTGTCTAATATTAAAATTTGTTTGATGATCTGAAACATTTAAGTGCGACAAATATGCAAAAAAATAAGAAATCAGGAAGGGGGAAAATACTTTTTCACGGCACTGTATTTTCTTACACTGCATTTGAGTGCTGCATAACTTGGCTTATGATGGTCTGATTTTGATGGAAAAAAGCAAGCCTTACTCAGCTGGTGACCCTGAACCTGCATACACCAGCCTGCACCCAAATTCCAATGTCAATAAATCATATATGACAGACTCCTTCAAATGTTTTTCATCATCCACCTTTCAATAGGCTTTAAAGGCTGATTCATCTATGGCATTTGGATGCTGCATAACTTGGCTTAGGACAGTCCCATTTTGATGAAAATTAGCAAGTTATGCTCAACAGGTGACCCTGAACTCAATAATATTAGCCAAAACCCAAAATTCGATTGTCAAAAAAATCGCATATGAGTCCAGCAAATATATTAAAGGTGGGATGTTTTATCCTCTTGTGCAATTGGTCACCCATGGGACTGAGGACAACTGGTCACACATTGGAATATCATATATGAAATAGCCAAATATGTCAAAAATAAAATGTTACATTGTCTGCCTTACCATACAATTTCTTACATGGCATTTGGACACTTCATAATTTGGCTTAGGATGGTCCAATTTCGCTATAAATAAGCAAGTTATGCTCCACAGCTGACCCTGGACTCAATGATATTAGCCAAAATCCAAATTCTAATGTAAAGAAATCACATGATAGAGTCCAGTAAATATATTGAATGCAGTTCATCATCCTCCTTGCAATAGGTTGCAATTGTGGCTTCATATGTGGCACATGGATGCTTCATAATTTGGCTTGGGATGGTGTAATTTTGATGAAAATAAGCAAATTATTCTCTATTCACGGCCTTGAACTATTAGTGATATCAGCTAGAACCCAAAATTCCAATGTCCAAAAACCAGATATGTGCTGGTAAAATATATTGAAAGTGGGAGGCAAGATCATCCAACTTACTGAATAATTCCTCATACTGCTTTTGGACACTTCATATTTTGGCTTAGAATGCCCTAATTTTGATCAAAATAAGCACGTTTTGCTCCAAGCATGGCCTTGAACTCAGCTATAATCGCAATAACTCAAAAATTTAATGTTAAAAGATCATACATGAAAAAGTGCATGGGGATATATTGATTGTGGGATATCGGGTTTGGGGTGAAGAAAGTTAGCAGGGACACATAAATGAGCATGCATTGTCTCCTGAGGGATCTGAGGAAGCTTGCAAAGTTTTGAAGCTCAATTATTTATAAAAATGATGAAAGTAAACCGCTGTGATGCCACTGCTCTCAGAAAGGCAGAGAATGAGACTGGTGTAAGTTTTTTTCTTTTTTGGGAACTTCACACAAGTCTGCGCTGTCTGCATGTCGGTGTTATAGACCACCAGAACCAGGACACCAAATCCCAGGTTCCTAGCCTCTCTCTATTGAAAATGTGAAATCAATGGGATACGCTACTAATGGCCAATTTACCAAATGAATTTTGGACCAATTTTTTTTTTGTCGTTGTTTAGAATGACGCAGAGGTCTGTGTTGCAGATTTGTTGTTGCGGCTCTCAAACTGTGCCACGGTGTCAAATCGCTAGTCACAGGCACCTTTTCAAGGTTTGTCCGTAAACCATATAAATGTACTGGATGGGAATATGTTGGAAGTTGGATGTTAGGTCTGGGGGTACCGGAATGATCTAAGACCTCCAAAAATCATGTAGTACCAGTGCTTCTCAAGAAAAACACGCTTGCAAATTCCTGGAGGTCTATCTTTATTCGAAGTGAGGTCCACAAGCCTCATATGAAAATGAATGGCATAAATTGTCAATGTCCACATATTTGCAGCTTTTTAGAAATGACTTGTGTCAGAGATAAAGGGCTCTATGGACAAAATAGTTAACATCACCATGTTGGGAGGCATAGGAAAATGCCAAGCATTGGCAGACAGGGTTGGGGAAATATAAAAAGTCTTTTGAGATTTGAGGTAGGCCTTGAGGCCTAAAAGATATATTATGCATTTTTTTTCCTGTCCAGGAGCATGTCAGAGTCACTAAAAATAGAACAGTGTGTCCCACTGGGGTGTAGAGCACACCTGCAATTTGCTGAAACTCCAATGCCTTTCAAAGTGGTGTCCAAATATCATGTGTGAAATGTATTTATTAGAAGGGGTATGTTTTGAGTTTTCGGGGACAGAGGCAGCCCAGGGTCTCCAGAAATGGTGGGGCGCGTCTTTGGGCGCTCCCGAACGAGCAAGTAAAGTTTCGGAGCTCTGAAATGTCCAGGAGTTGGGTTCAAAAATCATACATGAAAATGTATGGAATATATTGGAAGAGGGATATCAGTTTTGGGGGCTTCTAAAAAAGCTAAATGTGGATGGATAGCAATAGGATTTCACATTTATGCCGTCTCATGTTCACACCCCAACAAAACAGGTATGGGTGAAAGGCAGCCATGAAGATTCCGGAAACTCTGACCAAGTATTCAAAATCTAATTTAAGCTCCAGCATGCTTTTGGTTGGCTTTTGGAAATGCTCTCTAGAAATCCCAATACTTTTGAACCCAATAGTGAAATAAGAAAGCTATTACTTCAGAATAGCAAATGTCTTCGATTAACACCCGACAATTTTAACAAGAATAAAAAAAAGACATAAAAATAGTTACATTTTGAGAGTTTTAAGTTCTCCATATTCCTTTGTTTTCACTGTGAAAAATTACACTGAACTGAAGCCAATGGAACGCAAAGGTAATTCAGAATTCATTTTAAATACTTTTTTCACCATGTTTTCAAACTGGTGTTTTTTTCCCCAAGCTAAACAGGCCAGTTTTATCAAAGATGGGCAAAATCTGACCAAGACCAATCTGACTGGTTGAGTAAGTCTGCGGTCAAAGTTGTGCACCAGCTGATTACAGCCCAGTCAGCTAAAGAATTGTTGCTTGACCAACTAAAAGAGGCTAAATTGCACCTAAAGCCAGCTTGACCAGTTTTGGTCAGCATGTTCCTAAAAGAGTCCAGCTAAAAATTACTTGAATGGTAACGACTCTCTCCATTTCTTCATTTCCATCTCCTCATGAAACAGACTTTTGGTTGGATTTTTTCCAAGGTTTCCAGTGCAGCGAAGGTATATTCAGGACAATTTATGGAATTACACCAGTGTCCCACATCATATTGTAAACTGCCACCAACTTAACACCTTGAAATGCACAAAGTTTTCAACCATTATTATTCACTTTTGTTCTTTATAATTCAAGCTTGACTTATCCCATGCCAAAGCCCCATATCCCTTCAGAGATGACACTGAACAGCCATTTTTAAATATTTATTTTAAAAACAGGATCCTTTTACAAAAAGTACCTCAACTCTAAATACATAAAATTCTAAACCCTTATACACAGTAATTTTAGGCCAAAATAGTAATTCTTGCAAAATTCTGTCGGCAAATACAAGATGGAGTGCCTTATACGGGATCACACGTATTTCAAAAGCTTTTTTTATTGAGAAATATGCAGCTGTATTCCTGCGCCACCAGAGGGCGTCACATTCAGCATAAATATAAACAATGCTTTACATACCTTCCACTTGAAGCCATGTGTTTTTCCTAGAAAGTTAGTTTAGCACAAACCAGTCTTCAAGACCTGCTTTTAGCTAAGCAAAATCAGAATTGAACCAATCAAATGACTAGAAGTATTGTAAAGCCCTTTGAAAAGAAGTTGATCCATCTGAAAAAGCACCCAACTTATTTATTACACTCAAACATGTATGACCTAATATAAAAGCTTCAAAGCATGTATACATGAGATGCTAATAAGTAGATCCTATTCACTCCTATGCACCCTGTCCTTCGGACACTGGCACAGACATGAGCTACAGAGCCCTACAAAAAAGCTGAGGACAACAGTCAGTATTAGAAACAGGCATAGGATAAAAATAGCGGGGCACTAGAACAGTCAGTTTTTAAAATAGAGTACTTGCAGTGCTCAGCATAATCAAAGCACTTATGGTTGGAATAGCCAGAGGAGGACAGCATATTATCTCGATCAGATTTGTCAGAATGACCTGTGAAAGGAATTTGACTCCAACTTGTGCATAGCATAGCAGTCATCATAGACCACTACAAACAGCAATGGAGTCAGCCAGTTCTATGTAAAACGAGAATTATTTACAAATTTCAATGAAGGAAGCAGTCCAATCTACCATGTTGATATACTGGGAGTCAAGTTTAATATGCTCGAAAGGCAGAGGTTCAGCACACGGAGATGAGAGTCTGAGTAGACCTAAAGTTCCCCTGCTGCAGAAGACGGAAATGCGTAGCAGTTCCACTGCCGCTGCAAGACCGACACCAGTCATCTAAGCAAGCCAAAGAAAAAACAACCACCTCAAACTGCAATATGGAGCCAGTGGAGAGCAAATGAGGGACAAGGATGAGTAATGAGTCAGAAAGATGTGTGCTACCCATTTCTTCCCCGAGTTACCATGTTTTCCCGTCTGTTGGGTACAGGAAGACTTATAACAACAGAAAAAAGGACCAAAAAAAGAGGAAAAAAAAAAAAAACTTTTTAACATGCCCTGCAGAGAGGACAGAATACTGTGAGCACCTCAAAAATTGGGACAGTGATACTTTTTTGGGCTGGGCCGAGCAGCGGCCCGGCCCTTATAAACGCCAATGTCGCTGTCTGAGTTACTGCATGAGTGACTGACTGACTGACTGAGTGATCAAGTTCAACGATTGGCTGGCCCGCGGGGAAGAAGTTCAGCGATTGGTCGGCCAGCAGGGGAGAGGCGGCCCAGCCATATACTAGGTGCACCAAGTCTTGGTTCTGTCAGCAAAGTCTACCACTGGATGTGAATGAAATATAAATGCATTTTACATACTGTGAAAAGGAGATAGAAGACAAAATGTCCATGAAACAAGCAAGAACGGAGTTTGGCTGCAGTACAGGCAATCACAGCGTCTGGTGATGTCCATGCATCACAAACTTCAAGCAGTCAATGCATGCTGAAGATATGCAACAAAATGTAAACAAATGGTTACTTTATTCCATTTTATGTTAAACCAGTGGTCTCATACTGGTCTGTAAAAGGGCTGAGGGGCTGCAGGATTCATTCCAACGGAGCAGAAGCTCACCTGATACAACTAATCAACTATGCAGGCTGAGATCAGTCGATCAGGTGTGCTTATGCTTGGTTGGATCAAAAACCTGCAGCCCCTCGGCCCTTTTACGGACCAGTTCTAGACACTGTTAAATTGTCCGAAATTTCTTGATGCCCCCAGAAATGGAGGGAATAAGTACCAAAGGTGCCATCATCTCAACACTTTACATTCAATATGTATGAAAAAAAACCCTCATTTTAAGCTGAGTCAGCAAACATTCAAACTCAAAGAGCTAGAGAACAGAACCAAAACAAATGCGTCTCTGTGCACTGAGTCATGCTGCTGACTAAAGGTGTTCCTCAAATGAAACATCCTCCTTTCAGCAAAGCAGAGTCATGAGATGAAATACAGAAGTACAATAACGAGAGGGGAAAAAGGAGAGGCAGGAGAAGAGGAAACAATGAACACCTTTGAGTGACAAAAACAACCGCTGACAAGCACATGCAAACATGCAACAACGCACAAAATGGCTGAACTTTTCTGACTGCTCACAGGTGGCACCTAATCAGCTGGGAGCATAAAGGCAAGCGGTTAGCATTCCTAGCTCTTCTTGAATTCTCTTCTTCTCCAAAAAGAAATGAACCTGGACAAATTTCGGTTGTGTCCATACCTCTGTGAAAAAATGGCCGACAGTAACACATTTCAGAGCAAAGCTTGAGCAGTCGTTATAGCGTGATTCAATGTCAGGGACAGAAAACGTCCTCATAAGGATCGCTGTGAAATTACAAGGCCCCAAAACAACACGTCTGTCAGGCACAAGCTCCGCCCAAGTGGTGAGTCAGTGAGGGTTAGTATATTCAGCCCCTCTCCATCATTTGAAGACCACTACTTTACTGCACAGTGAGGGCAGACCAGTGCATTTCATTGGTCAATTACAGCTTAGCAGGTCTGAGTCCAGGCCACAAAGGAGGGAGAAGCATGCAGAAGAGGAGTTTAATGCGCTGGTAGCCAAAGTCTGCGTTGACCAGAGGACGCATTGTCTGGTGGGTTTTCACTCCATTCATAACAAAGTGCACCACATTAATCATATAGAGTAAAACTGTCCAACCCAGTTCCAGGAGCTCCTCAATCTTGTAGGTCTTCAACCGAACTGAACAAAACACACCGTATTCAACAGCTAGAGTAAAACTGCCCAACCCTGCTCCAGGAGATATACAATCCTATCGGCTTTAATACAACCCTACCCTACACACCTCATTCAACGGTCAAAGATTTTGGCTGAGCTGGTCAAGATGAAAACAAAAGGACAGAGCAACTCCAGGAAAAGGGTTGGGCAGCTATTGGGCAGGCAGTGTAGGGTGGTAGGCAGCCATGTAGTGTGGGCAGACTGTATTGTCAGGCCACATCAACAGGAGCTCTTCGAACTGATCCAGGCAGGACCTTTTTGGTATTTTATCATTGTTCGCCCCGTGGTTGATAACAACTTTCCTATATTAAATGCGGTCAGTGCAGGACGCTTAGAGCTGAGAGCATATTTATTATATACAGCTTTTTATCCATGATCCATGAGGCTCAGTGTCTCGTGCAAACAGGCTGATAGGATAACCCATAACTCAGCATATCTGGATTGCTTTCAAGATTACCTTTGTATTGACACATTAAACATTACATGAAAAAATGTACATCTGTCTCTTTGGTTCTGTTTCAAACACATTTTAAATGGATGAATCAGAAGTGAAAATGTGATGTGATATTTTTACAGCCAGTTTTTTTTTTTTTTTTTCTGTCAGTTGCCATGTTTGAAAGATGAAAATAAGAAGCAAAATAACCAACTAGACTGATGTAAATATCAAAAGACATAAAAATGTTCCCCAAAAATGCATAAACTTCAAAAAAGTACGGCACAGAGGATAACTGAAGCAACCATTACCACAAACCTGAAAATGGGTTATGGCTGACAGCCATGACCCGCCCCTGCTCATGTCCCCACTGATCCGAGATCAGCCGCCAGCTAGCCACCACTTGTGAGTCAACAGGGAGGCGTTTCACAGGAGAGCCAAAGTTCTCATTATTCAATCAGAAGGGCCTAAACCACAGCAGGCGATTGTGATTGGGTGGACCGAGTGCTTCAAATGGCCTGTAGCTGGAGCCATTCTCAGGACTTACTCTCCGATTGTCAGTTGTGGATGAGGACACTGGATATCCCGTAACAGTCCGCCCGGTTCAGTACCTTTGAGAGGTCCTGTACTTATACAGTGCTAGGAAGCTTACAGCAATATGTACAAACCGGGGCACCAAACCATAACTAGTTTTATCATCTTTTCTTCACTCAACCATTTTCTTTGGTCTTCCTCGCCCTCATCAGACAACTCACTATCTGCAGGCTTTCTATAACATATGTAAAATAACATACTATCACTCACAAGCACATGCGCACGCACACACACAAGCTAAGTAATAGCGAAGAAAAAAGGAGAGGGAATTTCGCACTTAAATAAATAAGTCTGAAACTGATTTTTTTTTTTGTTTGTTTCTAGGCAGATCTACCCACCTGAGAATAAAGGCCAAACCAAAAAAATTTGGCAAAAAAAAAAATCAAATTCAATTCCTAGAAGTAAGATGGGTGATTCTCACCCCAAGCAATTATTAGTCATTTTTACAATTATAATGTGCACAAAAAAGTCACTGTCACTCCATTTTAATTGGAGGTATAAACATGCCAGCTACTGTAACAGAACACGCTGGGATGAGGCCCGGTTTCATCCATTCTGCCACTGCTCTCCGGGACTAAACCTCACAACCTCATAGGCAGGCGGTCATACGAGTACCACTTCATTACAAAGGCATTTAAATGTCCTCGTGCTAATATATGAAGAGCAAAAACAGGGAACGTATGTGCTTGAACATTCCGAGGATTGATAAACTATACTTAAAAATTTGCAGGCGTCCTTAGTGTTAATGCTTAATGCAGGGTGAAAATCTAATAATGGTTTGTCAAAGCATGTTCCAAGGTTTCCTTTAAACTGGAAGTACTGTTTTTCAAACCTACCATGAAAAATACGCTTGTGAGTAATACTGCCATCGTAAACCACAAGCAAGCAAATGGTCTGCCTCCCTCGCTCTAACATTAAAGTGAACTGTGAAACGAAAAAAAAAGCAGCGATATACACGCCCACGCTAACACGCACACACGCACCTAACACACGCTCTCCCTGCCCAATTAGGCTACAGTGCTCCACTATAGCTCCATCTTCTTCACCAGCGGATGTGACATACAGTCAATTTTCTGACAGGACTAAAGAAAATCCTCAATCAGAAAAGGATGTAGCATAAACTCCAGGCAGCACTAATCAATCCCACTGAATACCAGTCTTCTGCTTGAGTCCAGCATGTACAGTGATCTGGGGAAAAATGGAAAGTTATTCGTGTGAGAGAGGAGGTCTCACATGACAGGTCATCAAAAATGCACCACCCCAGTGGTGCCCAATCACATGCCACGAGAAGCAGATTCCTGTGGATTTCTGCACCTGCTGATTTCAGAACTTGATACACCATCACCTAGAGACAACAAAACCAGCAATGTAGCTAGCACAGCGCTCAGCTAGAAAATAGCAGGTGAAGAGATTAATCGGAATGCAAACCAGAAAATTTTTGATTCTCCATGGCCCACGATTGGGCAACATTGCAAAATACCAAAAATGACCTAATTGGCTATCACTAGAGCGAATATGCGGTATATGTGTGAGTGCTGTAATGTTGGTGTTGAGCATCACAGCGTCATCGATCTTTACCTGGTCGTAAAGACAGTGTGCTTCACTGGAAGTTGCCCTCGGACAGAATGTACTTGGAGAGGAGCTCCTGTAACCGATGGTAATCGTCCTCCACATCCTGAGAGAAGGGCGACAACAAGCAGCCGTGTCATTTATGCATGTGTTCTCCACCATACTTGAGTGGTTCCCAAGAATCGTCATGGATGGCCTCCATTTCCTTTCTCATCTCTGAGTCCTTTTCTGTCCCATTCTTCCGTGGGTCACCCCGCGATGCAGCATTTCCCCCATATTACTCAACGCTCTGAATACCACCATGGTGGATCAGTGTATTCAAGGTGAAAAAACTATTATTTGTGCACTTCCTCAATTCAACTCCCTCAGTCCTGCTCCCTCAATTTAACTCCTTCAGTTCAACTTCCTCAATCTAGCTCCTTCAGTTCAACTCATTCAGTTCAACTCCCTCAATCTAGCTCCCTCAATTTAACTCCTTCAGTTCAACTTCCTCAATCCAGCTCCTTCAGTTCAACTCCCTCAATCTAGCTCCCTGAATTTAACTCCTTCAGTCCAACTCCCTCAGTCCTGCTCCCTCAATTTAACTCCTTCAGTCCAACTCCCTCAATCTAGCTCCCTCAATTTAACTCCTTCAGTTCAACTCCCTTAATCTAGCTCCCTCAATTTAACTCCTTCAGTTCAACTTCCTCATTCTAGCTCCTTCAGTTCAACTCCCTCAATCTAGCTCCCTAAATTTATCTCCTTCAGTCCAACTCCCTCAATCTAGCTCCCTCAATTTAACTCCTTCAGTCCAACTCCCTCAGTCTAGCTCCCTCAATTTAACTCCTTTAGTTCAACTCCCTCAATTTAACTCCTTCAGTCCAACTCCCTCAATCTAGCTCCCTCAATTTAACTCCTTCAGTCCAACTCCCTCAATCTAGCTCCCTCAATTTAACTCCTTCAGTTCAACTCCCTCAATCTAGCTCCCTCAATTCAACTCCTTCAGTTCAACTCCCTCAGTCTAGGTCCCTCAATTTAACTCCTTCAGTCCAACTCCCTCAATCTAGCTCCCTCAATATAACTCCTTCAGTCCAACTCCCTCAATCTAGGTCCCTCAATTTAACTCATTTTGTTCAGCTCCCACAGTTCAAGTGCCTTAATCCAGCTCCCTCAATTACACTCCCCTCAATCCAACTCCCTCAGTTAAACTCCCGCAATTGACCACCTCGATCTAATTCCATCAAACTACCTTACTGACTCAGAAACTCACCTTCAGATGTTTTACATGCTCCTCCAGACTGTCCAGTTTCCTCTGCAGCTCCATGCCATTCTGCTGTTCCCCATCTGATCTCATCAAAATAAAGAGATGTCAACATGGGGATCTGTATACTGTCGGTCCTCTTTTGAAGACTGAGGTCATGAGTCCACTGGACCAAGAGACAAAGTTAAGAGACGAGTGACTCACCCGCTGATTCACAGCTCTGGGTTTCCGGCTCAGCCCCTTCATTCTTTTCAGATTCGGTCACAGCAAGGCCCTCTGATCCACCTGAGTTCATTAACTGTCTCAGGGAACTCACTGATTGTGATGGACAGACAGAACAAGGTGAGGGATAGACCAAAGAGAAACATGAAAACAGAAAAATGGCCGCGGCTACACCTCGCTGTACTGATTCTCACAAACGAGTCAAAGACACCACTCACCTTCTTTCAAAGCCTCATCGGCAACTTTCTCTTGCGGGGCGTTGCTGTGAGCGATGAGGTCGAAGCCGTTGGCTAAGAGGTGATCCATCAGCGCCTGGGGAGAGTCTCCTTCCTTTTCCTCCAACAGACTGTCTTTATCTCGGTCTGCAGATCACCACACCATTTACAAGGGAATTCCAGTAAATCCATTAACCCCCTGTAATTAAACTTCTGGATATTTCTTTTTATCCCATAAATGACGAAAAATCAGTGTGATACAACCCATGATATACAGGTTTGGTATTACACACGTGTAATAAAACTTTCTTGCATCGCGACTGGTCAGATTCCGTTCACTGGTAAACACAGTAACGTTACCAATCCTCCCACTGGTAACTATTATCCATCGTTAGCATTAGTTTCTAGTTTGCTGTTTATTCAAGTCAACAGGATGAATAATTCACTAGCTAGCATGCTAGCGCTTTTTGCCATTAAAGTAATAAGTTACATGAGTTACTGTTATTGTAGAAACTTGAATGAATTAATTTAATGGCGAAAGCGTTAGCATGCTAGCTAGGGAATAATTTATCCCAATTGATGGCCAACTAGAAGCTAATGCTTTTCTTTAATTTGATAGATAATATGACACTGACATTCATAGGATAAATAGGATTTCAAGTTTGTGGGCCCGAGATATAAAATTTAAGAAACTCGAGCGGTAATTTTCATTTTTACCTCGCCAAAGGCTCGAAATAAACAAAAATTACTACACTTGTTTCATAAATTTGATATCATGGGCTCACTCGCGAGAGATCCTCTATACATCTTGGAATGTGCGCTCATGCTAAAACAAAACAAAACCAAAACCCAAACACACAGGTAGATAAATCTGCACGACTATTTTTCCTGAGAGCTAAGGCAATCACATACAAGAGAAGGAACAGCTTCACAAATCAGGTGAGACATCATCAATATTGAATTAAAAGGCCGAAATTGTACAGTGCATTTCAGTTCTCCTAAAATGTTCTTACCAGAGTTTGTTTTCAGTGTCAGTGACCCATTCTCAGAACCAGGCTGCGGCGATTGCAAACTGGATAAAGAGAGAGAGGGAAAGGGACAGAAAGAGAGCGAGCGAGAGAGAGACAACAAGAAAAAGAGAGGCGAGAGGAGGTATTGAGAGAGGCGGTGAGAAGGAAAGGGGGAGAGGGAGAGGGGAAAATGGAGAGAAAGAGAAAGGGAGAGGAATGAAAGTGAGAGGGGAAAAGGAGTGAGAGAAACAAAGATAGAGAGTGAAAGCAAAGTTAAATACTTTAATGGATACTTCAGCCACAGTGAGTGCAGCACTGAGAGACCTGCGGAAAGCTGACTCAGCACTGGGTGGGCAGATAGGCGGGGCTTACGGGCTGCTGCTGTACGGCACCCCGAGAGGCAGCAGGCTGCCCATTCTCCTCCGGTCCAGCAGTGTGCCCTCGCTCCGCTTCAGCTCCTGCACTGCTGAGGTTATCAGCTCCTTCCAGCTACGGGAGCAAACAACCTTTTAACGCACTTTACCCCCCCTAAGGTGTGAGGTCACAAACATGCAATTACAACCCCAATTCCAAAATAGTTGGGACAAAGTGTAAATTGTGAATAAAATCAAAACGCAATGACTTTCAAATCACACCAGCCAGTATTTTATTCACAATAGAACAGAGATAACATAGCAAATGTTGAAACTGAGAAATGTTACAATTTTATCCACAAAATGAGCTCATTTCAAATTTGATGGCTGCTACAGGTCTCAAAAAAGTTGGGACAGGGGCCTGTTTACCATGGTGTAGCATCCCCTCTTCTGTTTAACACAGAGTGGAGGCATCTGGGCATTGAGGAGACAAGTTTCTTGAGTTTAGCCGTTGGAATTTGATCCCACTCTTGTTTAATGCAGGCTTCCAGCTGCTGGAGGGTTTTGGGTCTCCTTTGACGGACTTTTCGTTTAATTATGCGCCAAATGTTCTCAATCGGTGAAAGATCAGGACTGCAGGCAGGCCAGTTCAGCACACGGACTCTTCTACTACGAAGCCATGCTGTTGTAGTAGCTGCAGTATGTGGTTTTGCATTGTCCTGCTGAAATACACAAGGCCTTCCCTGGAATAGATGTCATCTGGAGGGGAACTTAATGTTGCTCTAAAACCTTTATATACCTTTCAGCATTCATGGTACTTTTTAAAACATGCAAGTGTCCCACACCATATGCACTAACGCATCCCCATATCATCAGAGATGCTGCCTTTTGAACTGAATGCTGATAACAGGAGGGGTGGTCTTTCTCCTCTTTAGCCCGGAGGACATGACGCCCATGATTTCCAACAAGGATGTCAACTTTGGACTCGTCTGACCACAGGACACTTTGCCACTTTGCTACGATCCATTCTACATGAGTCTTGGCCCACAGAACACAGCGGTGCTTCTGGATCATGCTCAACAATGGCTTCCTTTTTGCATGAGAGTTTTAGGTGGCATCTGTGGATGACACGGCGGACTGTGTTTACAGACAGTGGTTTCTTGAAGTATTCCTGGGCCCATTTAGTAATGTCAATGACAAAATCATGCCGGTGAGTGATGCAGTGGCGTCTGAGGGCCCGAAGATCACGGGCATCTAGTAAGGTCTTCGGCCTTGTCCCTTACACGCAGAGATTTTTCCAGTTTCTCTGAATCTTTTGATGATGTTATGCGCTGTCGATGATGAGACCTTCAAAGCATTTGCAATTTGAAGATGAGGAACATTGTTTTTAAAGTATTCCACAATTTTTTTTACACAAGCCTTCACAGGTTGGAGAGCCTCTGGCCATCTTTACTTCTGAGAGACTCAGCCTCTCTAAGACATCCCTTTTATGGCCAATCGTGTTACACACCTGATGCCAGGTAACTTAATTACTTGCTAAATGTTCTTTCAGCTGATTCTCTTATATATTAATTACTTTTTCAGCCCTTTTTTTGCCTGTGTCCCAACTTTTTTGAGACTTGCTTCAGCCAGAAAATTTGAAATAAGCTGATTTTGTGGATAAAAATGTAAAATGTCTCAGTTTCAACATTTCAAATGTCATCTATTGTTCTATTGTGAATAACATATTGGCTCATATGAAATGAAAGTCATTGTATTTTGATTTTATTCACAATTTACACTTCGTCCCAACTATTTCAGAATTGGGGTTGTAGAATATTCATCCCTGAACATTCTAATACCGATGTAACAGTCAGCGCTGGAACCTGAAAGCAATGGAATTCTAGAACTCTGACTTACCACAGAAAAGCATTCTTAAAATTGTGCTCTTTAGAGAGTAAATGCTCATCCAGGCCATTTTGTTCCTGTTTGTGCAACTTACACTACTATTTACACCATGACTGCAGTGGATGCCTGGCATACTGGTGTACACAATGACTGATGTATAACTTCCAATCACTTTGCTCCATAGGCAAGGGACAGACATTTCCCAAGATTTATGAAACCTCCAGTTTCTGGCGGCAAGAAGCTAATTGCCCCTTGGAAAACTAGATACATTAATTATACCTCCAAAAGTACAAACCTACCTTCCTACCCTTACCAAAATACTATACCTGACAGCAGTTTAAAATACCTGCATTTCTTCTTGCTGAAATAATTACTCTCTCAAGATTACTTTTTTTTTCCCAGAACCCTACATCTGGCGTAAGTGGTCTCACAGTCAACCTACTGCAGCCTTGTGCACTGGCTTCATCTAAATCTGTGTAACTGGTCAACGGAAGCCATCTGCAGTTCCTATATTATGTGTCAGACGTTAGCCTAATGCTAAACATGGTCGTATTCAATACAGCTATATTGCTCCCGCACTCACTTCTTCATCTCCCCGATGGAGTGCGCCACCAGCTCGTAGATCTGCGCCCCGCTTTCCCAGGTGAAGATGACGTAGAAGGCTTTCCGGTCTGGGAGGAGTTCGAGAGGCCACCACATATACATGCAGAGTGACAGACAGATCAGTGGTTGGGGAAACGTGGAAGTTGAGTCAACATGTCTGCATATGTCAGTATATGAGGATGTCAGAGCTCAGCCTGTGTGCATGTTTTTCAGTGCGATTGTATGTATGAGACCGTGTGTGTGCGTGTGTGTCGCACAGGCTCTCACCAGTGGCCACGTCCCTGAGGAAGACCGTATCCAGTGTGATGACGGGGCTGAGCATCTGTTTACCCTCCTGCCCTGCGACGCTGCTCTTACTCTGACACTTCAGCAGCATCTTATCATCCTGCTTCTGCAGCAGCACCAGCATGTCCCCGAGCAGCACACCCTGCACATCTGCACAGGGAGAACACACTGCCCTTCAACACGCAGTCACAACATAAAGCACATCTGTACAGGGAGAACACACTGCCCTTCAACACGCAGTCACAACATAAAGCACATCTGTACAGGGAGAACACACTGCCCTTCAACACACAGTCACAGCATAAAGCACATCTGCACAGGGAGAACACACTGCCCTTCAACACACAGTCACAGCATAAAGCACATCTGCACAGGGAGAACACACTGCCCTTCAACACACACTCACAACATAAAGCATTTCTGTACAGGGAGAACACACTGCCCTTCAACACACAGTCACGACATAAAGCACATCATTATAATATTATACACCACACATCTACATACACCATAACATTATACAGTATACATCCACACTCACCATAATACACTGCACATCTACAGTACACTCATCATGATATCATTATACACCATACATCTACACTTCACTCGTGATATTATTATACACTATTCATCGACAATCACGATGATAACATCATAACACTACACATCTGCACTGATCGTGATAACAATATACGCTACATATCTACAATCACCAAGACACAGTATAAACTATATCTCAATGGTCACCATGATATCATTACACACAGCGAATCTACGCTCACCATGACATTACACAGAATATTACGCACTATATAGCGACACTCATCGTATTTTAAACTGCACATCCGCAGTTCCGCACTCACCATAACATCATACAAAATACATCAACACTAATTATGATAGCTTTATACGCTGACTGCACATCTACAGGCACCATAACATTATAAACTATACATCTACACTCACCAAGAAACAGTATACACTGCACGTCTACACTCACCATAATAACATTATACACGATACTCCTATACTCACCACAATAAAATTATACACAATACATCTACACTCACCACGATAATATTATAAACAACAATTCTATACTCATCACGATAACATTATACACAATATATCTACACTAATCAAGACAACATTATACACAATACATCTACACTCACCACAATAACATTACATACAGTACATCTATGCTCAAAATGATAACATTACACACGATACATCTACACTCACCACAACATTATACGCAATACATCTACACTCACCATGATAACATCAGTAACAATACATCTACACTCACATCAGTAACATTATACACAATACATCCACACTCACTACAGCATTATACACAATACATCTACATTCAACGATAACATTATACAACTTCAATTCCGAAATAGTTGGGATGAAGTGTAAATTGTGAATAAAATCATGCAATAAAATCAAATGCAATTACTTTCAGATCACACGAGCCAATATGTTATTTACAATAGAACATAGATAACATTTCAAATATTGAAACTGAGACATTTTACATTTTTATCTACAAAATGAGCTTATTTCAAGATTTCTGGCGGCAAAAGGTCTCAAAAAAGTTGGGACACAGGCAAAAAAGGGCTGAAAAAGCAATTACTATATAAGAGAATCAGCTGAAAGAACATTCAGCAAGTAATTAACTAAACTGGTATCAGGTATGTAACATGATTGGCTATAAAAGGGATGTCTTCGAGAGGCTGAGTCTCTCAGAAGTAAAGATGGCCAGAGGCACTCCAACCTGTGAAGGCTTGCGTAAAAAAATTGTGGAATACTTTAAAAACAATGTTCCTCAACGTCAAATTGCAAAGGCTTTGAAGGTCTCATCATTGACAGTGCATAACATCATCAAAAGATTCAGAGAAACTGGAAAAATCTCTGTGCATAAGGGACAAGGCCGAAGACCTTTACTGGATGCCCGTGATCTTCGGGCCCTGAGACGCCACTGCATCACTCACCGGCATGATTCTGTCATTGACATTACTAAATGGGCCCAGGAAGACTTCAAGAAACCACTGTCTGTAAACACAGCCCACTATGCCATCCACAGATGCCACCAAAAACTCTATCATGCAAAAAGGAAGCCATTGTTCAGCATGATCCAGAAGCTCCGCCGTGTTCTGTGGGCCAAGGCTCATTTAAAATGGACCGTAGCAAAGTGGCAAAGTGTCCTGTGGTCAGACGAGTCCAAATTTGACATTCTTGTTGGAAATCATGGGCGTCGAGTCCTCCGGGCAAAAGAGGAGAAAGACCACCCCTCCTGTTATCAGCGTTCAGTTCAAAAGCCAGCATCTCTGATGGTATGAGGATGCATTAGTGCATATGGTGTGGGGCACTTGCATGTTTTAAAAAACACCATAAAAGGTAAGGTATATGAAAGGTTTTAGAGCTGAAAGGTATATGAAGGTTTTAGAGCAAGATATGCTCCCCTCCAGCCGACATCTATTCCAGGGAAGGCCTTGTGTATTTCAGCAGGACAACGCAAAACCACATACTGCAGCTATTACAACAGCATGGCTTCGTAGTAGAAGAGTTTGTGTGCTGAACTGGCCTGCCGGCAGTCCTGATCTTTCACCGATTGAGAACATTTGGCGCATAATAAACGAAAAGTCCGTCAAAGGAGACCCAAAACTCTCCAGCAGCTGGAAGCTTGTATTAAACAAGAGTGGGATCAAATTCCAAGGGCTAAACTCAAGAAACTTGTCTCCTCAATGCCCAGACGCCTCCACTCTGTGTTAAAAAGAAGAGGGGGTGCTACACCATGGTGAAAAGGCTCCTGTCCCAACTTTTTTGAGACCTGTAGCAGCCATCAAATATGAAATGAGCTCATTTTGTGGACAAAATTGTAACATTTCTCAATTTCAACATTTACTATGTTATCTCTGTTCTATTGTGAATAAAATACTGGCTGGTGTGATTTGAAAGTCATTGCGTTTTGATTTTATTCACAATTTACACTTTGTCCCAACTATTTCAGAATTGGGTCTACACTCACCATGACAGCATTATACACAATATATCTACACTCATCACGATAACATTATACACAATACATCTACACTCACAATGATAACGTTATAGACGATACATCTACACTCACCACAGCAACATTATACACAATACATCTACACTCACCACGATATAATACACAATACATTTACACTCACAACAGTAACACAATACACAATGCATCTACACTCACCACGACATTATACACAATACATCTATACTCACCACGATATAATACACAATACATTTACACTCACAACAGCAACATAATACACAATACATCTATACTCACCACGACAACATTATACACAATACATCTACACTCATCATGATAACATTTCAGGGCTCGAAATAGCGGGTGCATAGGTGCACGTATGCACCCGGTTTTCGGCAGGTGCACCAAAAATTAAAAGTCGGATGCACTGCGTGCACCTAGTAAAAATCTGCCCCCGAAGTAAACCCTTTTTCTACAAATGCGCTCATCCTTGCCTGAAATGATACATTTTAGCGGTAAGGGACGAGAATTAATCAGAATATCGATGGGACTACAAGACGATGGAAAACGTTTGGCCTGAGGCCGCGTATGTGTGAACATTGGCTGATCGCGTACATTTCTCATCAAAGACTTTCCCTGATCCAGGATCAGGGAGTTTGTGGGATATCTGCCCACTGCGGCACCAGGGGGCGCCGCCAGCACAGACCACGACTCGTACCAATGGGACTGCGTCCTAACGGGAGAAATAAATGACGTTTTACACTGATTGGGTGGACACTTGAAATTATGCACGCGCATACTCGGGTAGACACTTGGGAAACTGTAATTGAGAGTCATGTTTGAAGATCCATTCTCGTTGGTTGATGTATGCACAAGGTGTATGCACTTACTCGTTGGATGTAATGTAAGTGGCTGCTGGGTGATTAATAAAATCTTACAAAAAAAAAAAAAAAAAAAAAAAAACAACACCTCTAGATTAAATATAATCTAGGAGGAGAGGTTTTAATTATGGAGTTATGAAGAATGCAAAAACATAAAAACAGCAAGAAACAGCACTGTTGCTGCTATTGAGACTAGAGAGGTCCTATGATGGAGGTGTGGAAGATTACTTCAGTTTCTCGGCCAAGTCAGACAAAGTGAAATTAACTTACAGATTTATCTGACTGTGATAAATAACAATAGTACACTCAGTTTTACTGATTTCTTCAGTTTTTTTTTTTGTATTTTTTCCATCATTTTTCTTATATACAGCATGATTTTAATAAAATCTTATCCCACCAACAATCCTAACCTGTTGCACCACTGCAAATTTACAGTAGTCCTGTGGCATATCAAAGAATCTGAGTTTAAGAATATTTGTTTATTCATTTTGTACTGCTGCAAAGCGGCTTTTTTAAATTGAATTAAGCGAGTTTTAGACTGTGCACCTAAACACGCACGAGTGCACCCATTTTCAAAATCTTGGTGCACCATGTGCACCCAGTCAAAAAAATCCTAATTCGAGCCCTGAAAATACATCTATACTCACCATGGTAATATACACTGTGCATCTACACTCACCACAACTCACCAAATAAAAGTCCTCCCCAGCATTTAGTTCCAGCTACCTGGATTTGCTAAATAAAACAGCTCTTCAGACCAGAGGTTGGACTAGTCAAGAAAAATCAGCTGGTTGAGTTCATGGGTGGAAGTAAAACATGGTGGGACTTTTACTTTCTGACCCCAGGAATGTCCACCTCTGCTTATACGGCCACAATCACTCACTCACTGGTGATTACACCCCAGCTGATGAAGCAGTGCTGTGTTTCATTCGGGCTTATCGCCCAAACAAGTAAATCAGAATTGCTATAGCTTTCAGGTACAGAACCTATAGCTTTCTCCTTAGTGACTCTCCAGGTGAGCGGCCCCTCGTAGATCATCTTCCTCTGAGTCAGGTCAATATTCTGCAGGGGGGGATGGGAAATGAAGACAAAACAAGAGAAGGGAGATTGAAAAATGGGAGGGAGGTTAGAAGAAAACAGGGAGGATGAATAAATGGAAGGGGGCACAGATACTATTCAGGACAGAGACAAACAAAAAAGATGGTAAAAGACGTCTAGTGTAAATCTAACGTGTACTATAATCGCTGTGACCTGTAACTGAATTCTACAACCAAGCATTGTTAAAAGACTGAATGGATATAATCCCAAAAAGCTTAATCTATAGAACCTGTGAGGTAATAATTTAGTCATAAATATTTTTGCACTGGCATCTCCCTCATTCTCTGAACATAAAAACTGAGGTGGCAAAATTACAAGTGGTAAAATGCTAGGCTAAAGCTGTAAATGCTGAGCGACCCAATATGAACGTTATCAAAGCTCAGGGCTACTGCCCCTTTGTGGGTCTTGGAACATCAAAATAAATAAATAAAACAAAAAAACAAATTGCACTACAGAGATATTAATGAATTCTGTTAATGTCAATAAGACTGTCCAGAATTAACTGAGACACAGAGGCCAATGATACAGCCCGTCTACTGAGGAACAACTAATTCAACTCATATGCATAGAACAACCTACGTGCCAGTTTTCTGATAAAAGTGAAAATGGTACATCTAGGAGAGTCCGCACAGTTTCGATGTGGCAGAGAAATTACAGCAATTTCTTTAAAATGTGACTCAATTTTTGAAAGTTAACAGCTCTTCCTTCAAACATTTTTCAGTACTTGAAAACTTTCCTTTCCATTACTTTTGAGGCATCTCTGCTGGATGCAATTGCCGCACAAGAGCCTAAGATTTCTGCATAGTGCTGTACAGCTTTGTTGAATGCACCGACTGTCATTCTGCATAAGGGATAATAATGACTGCATACGGGTCCTGGCTCATGCTCTTCCTCAAAGGCTGTCGCCCACCATCAAGATTCTCCCGTTCTCACCTTGTACTCTGCATAAAGGTCGTTACTGGGCTTCAGTCCAGATGTGTCCAGCCGGCGTTGGTAGTCTTTCAGAGTCTGCGGAGAAAAGCCAGATGAAGGCCAGCTGAAGGGTCTGTAACACGTTCCAAAGGCCTCACAGACAGCAGTAGTGCAATTTCACTTCCACTGAAGAGCCATCTACCACCGAACGCATGCGCCTACACAGGTCACCTCACGTGTACGCCAAGAAACCGATACTCACAGTGAAAATATTTACACGAGGGCGCATAAACACTCTTAAAGCCGTCGGCACTTGGACCACACAGACGTAATCGCGAAGATAAACACTTGCAGACTAACTTGTCTCGGTCTCTTTCCTCTGCAATTTCCCCTTCTCGGCCACGTCCTCTGTCATTCCTTCCATCATATTTTCCCCCTTGACTAGCCTTTTCTCAGACTCACGAGAGAAGCCAATCAACTTCAAAATCACCCACTTCATCATCTTCCAGATTCACATTACTTCCTGCCAAATCCCCCTCACCAGAAGGTTCTCCATGTCCTTCACGTTCTCGTTGACGTGGTTGAGGATCCTGCGGCAGCACTCGGCCGCCTGCTCCACGTTCTCCTTCTCCTCTGGGTCCACTGCCAGGTCAAGTCGCCAGGGGAAACCAGGGCCGGGGTCCAATCACAGCGAGGGAAATGGAGACAGAAATACAGCCACAAGTCAGCCTAGCCAGCGAAACAATACGTACACAACATGACCTTCACACCATTCATGGAGGCAAGCTGAGGCTGGTTACTTAAATTCTGAAGCACTACTCAAGAAATAAGCAGGAAAATAGCCAGTATTGTAGGGCTGAACAACCTCTTGTCATCACATTAGGCTACGTTATGCTTATACTTTCAAATGCCAAATGCAATAACACTGCAGCTGCAAATGCAGATTAAGGCAGGACAACTGATGTAAACCAGTGAGCAGAGGCAGAGGTGCACGTCGAAAGTTTCTGAGATTCTACCACCACCATTTTATCAATACACAGGAGCCTCATATTAGGATTTTTCATGCCTCTCAATGTAATTTGAATTATTTAAGTGTGTGAGCAGCCAAGGGATCTGACACACTCAGGCTAATGGCTTTGCCAAGTTTCCCACTGAGGCCGCTGACGAGTCTGAGTTCGCCACTTGTCCCAAACCTGTTCACACACGTGACCACAGAGTATTTTACTACACCTCAAACTGCCAGAATTCACTAAAATGACCCACAACACTGAAGCCAAAACGTCGCCAGTGGTTTTTTGTCATTGTCCACTGCGACATAATTCTCCTGTGAGGAATCACCTGCGAGTGCTGCAACGTCTTTTATTCCATTCCACATAAAAAATGTAAGATATTTTCAAACAGAGGCAGACAGACAAGCTAACAGGGAAGCAAACCTGTGCTCCTGGCGATGTTCTCCAGCAGCAGAGGGTACTTAGTGAGTCTCTGCATCTCTGTCGGGATGATGTCCTTCAGCTGAAGCCTCCTGCACTGTGGCTTGCTCTCCGCTTCCTGGAAGAGGTCGGTTGGGTTAGCAAAAGACAAAGGAAATCCAGGCTGTAATGCCCTGGCAGGCTAATAATCCAGCCAGTTCTGCACACAGACTTCTATCAAGGTTGAGCTTTGATGCATGAGAAAATGGCGAGAAATACTGGCCCCCACAGATCTCTAAAAATGCAGCCCTATGTGGTTCAGACAGAGAGCGGAAACTTTGCTTGCAGAGATAAGAAGGATATTTTTACGCCATTTAAGATGGCATTGTTACTTTTCTTTGAGAAACCTGATCAAAATGTAGGAGAATTACATATCTTGGCAGTGCTTTGCAACCTTGAAAAGACTAAAAAGTGAACACAATGAGTTTTATACTTAGAACAAAAGAGGGTCTACTGAATTTTCATCATTTAAGTTAGTGTAAGTAAGACAGAGTGAGAACAGTTGTTAAGGCCAATTGTATTTTGGATTTATACCAAGAATATATACACAATACAAGAGAAGACCATTGTCAGGTTTACCAGATGGAGCACAATAGCAGTTTTCCTTCGGTAAACAGAAATGTCATTTTCCTCCACAATAAGCCACATATACACTCACCAGCCATAACATTATGATCACCTGCCAAATATTGTGTACGTCCCACTTTTACTGCTAAAACAGCCCTAACCAGGTGAGGCATGGACTCCAATAGACCTCTGAAGGTGTGCTGGGGTACCTGGCACCAAGAATAAGTGGCAGATCCTTCAAGTCCTGTAAGTTGTAAGGTGGGCCCTCCATGGATCGGACTGATTTGTCCAGCACATCCCACAGATGCTCGACTGCTTTAAGATCTGCAGACTCTGGAAGCCAAGTCAACACCTTGAACTCATTGTTGTGGTCCTCAAACATTCCTGAACCATTTCACAGAGTGGCGGGACAAATTATCTTGCTGAGAGAGGCAACTATTTCCATGAAGAGTCTGGGTGTGTGACAATGTTTAGGTAGGTGGTAGTGGTATGTGGCGAAGTAAAATCCACATGAATGGTAGTACTCAGCAGAACATTTCTCAAAGCATCACACTGTCTCCGCCGGCTTGCCTTCTTCCCATACTGCATCCTGGCGCCATGTCTTCCCCAGAAAAGCGACGCACACGCACCCAGCCATCCACATGATGAAGAAGAAAACATGATTCATCAGACCAGGCCACCTTCTTCCACTGCTCTGTGGTCCCGTTCTGAAGCTCATGTGCCCATTGTAGGCACTTTCAGCAGTGCAGAGGGGTCAGTATGGGCACCCTGACCGGTCTGCGGCTACACAGGCCCATACGCAATAAACTCTGATGCACTGCGTTCTGACACCTTTCTACCTGAACCAGCATGAACTTTTTCAGCAACTTTTGGTAGGTAGTGACCACTGCAGACAAGGATCACCCTACATGAGCTGCAGTTTTGGAGATGTTCAGGCCCAGTCGTCCAGCCATGACAATTTAGCCCCTGTCAAAGTTACTCACATCCACATACTAGCTCATTTTTCCTGCTTCATACACATCAGCATCGGGGACAAAATATTCCTTTGCCGCCTAATATATATCCCACCCACTGGCTGGTGCCATTGCAACAAGACAATCAATGTTATTCGCTTTATCGGTCATAATGTTATGGCTGATCGTAGTATTTCTGAAAGTAACCATCAACGATATAGATTTACTTTCAGACACATAAATACAATTTTTTAGTGGTACACTTAATACATTAATGCCGAATGAAAGCTGATTGGCATGCTGTCAAAAAAATATATATCCTGCCCTAATTACGTCATAATTTTTCATCATTATTTTTCGCTTGAAGGTGTTAACCTTTCCCTCCCTAGTTTTCCCGATAAACTAAAGGAACTGTGTCACGATTACTGCGCATGGTCAGAACTTCGAAAACGGTTAGCCTAACGAAGTGAATCTGCTCAACTGCGAGTCAAAATCTGATTCCATCCTTGCAATCCGTCTTTGGTTCACCAACCGTAACAAACACCAGAGAAGAAGAAGTATACCTTCTTCTTCTATAATTTTTGGCAGTTGGGAAACCAGTTTACATTCTTCATACCCTATAGTTAAATCACAAAAATAGCACTTTGAATCCTCAAATTTCCATAGAAAACTCCTTAATATCAACAGCATAATGCCCGAAAAACTAAAATAGATAAATACAATGCAAGGAAGGATGGAAGTAGGTTCTGACTTGCAATCGAGCAGTTCACTTCATTCAAAGTTGTGAGCATGTGCAGTAATGGTGACACTACTCCTCTAATCCAAAATTTTCTTCGTTGCAAACAAGTGACCAGAACACTTCAGGGTTAACTTTAGAGACGTCATTAGTAAATACATTTGAGATCCTCGGTAGCTAAGCTTGGTAAACCAGTCAATAACCATGGTAAAATAATGTCCCATCACTAAAAACATAAAGGCTCCAGTTTTTGGACCCACTGAAGGAGGTCACCAGAGGGAAAGGGTTAACTCAGTAGTGTTCTGGACAGCTGCAGTTATATTCTGACCCAGGCACTTTTAAAGCTATTTAAGCATTTAAGAAAGTCCAAAGAAATGGTAACAGAGGTAAAGGGGAAAAAATTTAAAAATCATACTCAATATCTTTCAGTGTATATGTTTGCATCCAAAAGGGCACAAATGAGTGGGTGTGGTCTGGACTAGTTTGGCGCTTAGGTCAGCACAGGTACCTGTATGAAGCTCAAAAACACCGGGTCCCTCTTCTGCCTCCCTTTGATTTGGTCCAGGGCGTAGGACTGGTGGCTGCAGAACCGTGCAGTCAGCTTCTGAAACCAATCCCCTTCCGCTCCATTAAACTAAGAGAGCAGAGGAAAGCGGTCATCAAAATACACCTCCTCGCCATCAGCTGGGCAATTTTGACAGCTGATGGCCCTCGCTTGAGGCATATGGCCACTCGGCATGTAGGTGTGCCTGTTCCACTCACTCGGTTCAGGAGTGTAGATCCTAAGGACTTGACAATGTAGTTGTCCTCTTCGCGCAGTTTTTTCAAGTTATCGTAGAAGTTATCTGCAGAGATGGACAGTGGAAATCACGAGACCCCCGTTCAGAAAACATCGCTTTTTCGGCCTGCTTTATATATATACTTTAATGAGTATACCTATAGACTTGTCATATCACGCAAAACAGCCCAACCAAGAATACAAAATATCAATGCATACGCAGCTGAATAGAATAGACTGGAAAGCAAGACATAAACAGTCACTTGCAAAAACATTGCTCCACTCCACTAATCACGGCACATGCAGTCAGGTCCATAAATTTGTGGTCAGTGACACAATTTTATTCAGTTTGGCTCTGTACGCCACCACAGTGCATTTGAACTGAATGAATCAAGATTTCATGGAAGGGCAGATTTCAGGTTAAGTACTGGACAAACCCTGTAGGAGCCACAACCATTTCTGTGCATATGAGCTCCAATTTTAGGGGTACAAGAGTAATTGTACACACTAAAACAATCATAAATTAAATCATCCTGGTTGCAAATCCTTAGTTTTGCCATTAATGACAGCATGATATCAGGAAGCGATGGATATGACCAGATGCAGCGTTTTTTCCCTGGTGATACTCTACCAGGTCTTCACTGCAGCAGCCTTCAGTTCCAGCTCATCCCTTGGGCATTTGACGTTCAGCAAGTAAAATGCATGCTCAACTGGATTCAGGTCAGGTGATTTACTAGACTTCTGTAGAACATTCCACTTATTTTCTTTAAAAAAGTCATTGGTTGCTTCCTCAGCACGCTTCGGCTCATTGTCAATCTGCATAGTCAAGCGCCATCAAATGAGTTTTGGGGCATTTGGCTGAATTAGACCTGACAATTCAAAAATACACAATCTTGGGACTTGTGTCAGCACTGATATCATGAAATACAAAATGTGCTCAATACAGGACAGACCGCCATCAAGGATTTAGATGAGGAAACCAATTCGTTGACATGTTTGGTTAATTGACATCATGATAGGTAATACAGGCGGAAGTTCTATATGTGCCGTTCAAACTCCGTAATAGAAATTCCATTTCAAGAGTAGGATTAACGACAGTGCCAGGCGGAAATGACCTCAGTTGCTTCAATAAAATATTCCCATAGGTGAGCTATTTTTTCTTCTTATCAGTGTTGTATTGTTTAATGGGCCTGATACAGTTCTGCCACTATAATGAATTTGAGTGCGAATCTGAGTGTGAACTATAAGTCAATTAATTCAGACCTTAGGGCACATTGATAGTCCGGTTTCGGTTTCTGCTTTGGTAGAGGTCATGATGTCAGCGGCAACAATAAAACACTTCCCGTCGCTGAGTTATTTTTTTCTCTTCATTCTTTTCTTGCTTTAGAAATGAAAGCAGATCAGCGGAGCAGCCAGTCGGCTCCTTTGATTTCATTTATAGACATAAAAACCCTTAGGACCTCAGTATAAGCATGTGATACTTTTTAGAGCTTTGAAATTACGACAGTTTGAACTACATGCCATTTTATCCAGCACAACACTTGTAATAGTATATCCATGGCATAAATTGGAGTCTTCAACACTTCCATGTCTAATTCCCACATTACACCACAGAACCAAACATGGCGTCAAGGTGAAAGTTGAACTATGACCAGTTCATAGTTGTGTATTGTTTTTCCTGGTTGGTTCTTTCGACCAACTGGTGCGAAAATTTAATCAACAGTTCCTTGGCTCAGGAGCAACCTTTCTACTAAGTTTCATGAAAAGCCATTGAACTATTGAAAACTTCTTGAAATACCTCCATGAAGGACAGACAAACAAGGCAAGAAAACCCCATGCCACCTCCTTGCCACAGATAATACGTGCAAGAGAACCAATTTTACTTTATCGTGGAGAAAAGGCATGTTTTGAGTTTGGAGAGGTTACTGGTGACCATTGATGTCCACCCACGCCTATATTGATAAACACATGCTAAATCCCGCTGGAAAATCATTAATTCATATTGAACTTCATGAGTCAAAAATTGATTTGTGTTAAACATATGATTATTTTCCGATGTGACAGTGTGTAATTATGAGGGCTCTGACTGCTTAGGGAGCCACATGGAGCGCTACCTTTTCTGCCTCACAAAGAGTAGATAATTTAAAAAATCACCGTCAGATGAAGTACACTAGTGGTCAAGGAGTTTATAATCCCAGAATTGTATTATTTTTAATTAGTAGGTTTTTTTGATAATTTCATAGCTGAATTTTCATAAATATTTTTTCTGTTGTCTGTCCTTAATCCAAACAAAAATTATGAAAAGAAACTGAAATACAATGGAATACTAAATGCTACAAGTCTCTTGTTTCATTTAAGCTATTTCCCCCCTCTCTGTAAAGCTCAAATCTTGAATTGTAAAGCATTAAATAGGGTAATGGATAAATAGCCATATTTGGCCTCTGCGCAAACGGGTTAAGAACTTTCATTGCCTTAAACATTGTAACTCCAAACTTTTGTGAGACACAAAGTCCAAATTGCCCAATTGTCTTCAAGGAAGATATACAAAAACAAATAACTTTTCGGTCCTATGGACAGATTGCACACGAACATTACTAGCATACAAGACATTAATGTCATAACTTGAGCCTGGCAGTTTTTATGGGCTTGGTGAACGGTGCGGGGGAGCAGGCTCACAGTGCATCTCGATGATCTCGTCCAGGTTGGGGAAGATGGCGGCCAGCTCTGGGAGGGTCATGATCTCTCTGCGCTCCAGCGGCCGGAAAAAAATGGTTTGCAAGACGCTGAGCATGCGAACGTGAGCATGCTCAGTAGTAAACAGCTCTGAGTAGGACAAAGAGGGTACAAGAGGTGTTATACGATATGAAAGTGTGAAACCATCATTGTAATAACACAAACAGCAAATGTAGCAAATTAAATAATATGCAGGTTACTCTGGTCCCATAGCTCTAGTAACGCAAGTGTCAGAGCTCTCTCACACCCTTAAATCCAACCAACGTAAAGCCTAAAAACCTGCGGTTCCCAAGCCCGATCTAGGAGATATCAAGCAGACTAATTTCAACCCACTTCTGGCAAACTTCATCATACTAATTAGCACCTTACTTATATCAACAGCTTATGGTTGAAGTTGGTTTTGTTTGGGTTAGACCACGGTTTTGTATCATTGCCCTACCACTCCCTTCAATCTCCAACAAATGTAGATGCTATAAACCAGTGTAAACCACCAACGTTCCTGGAGATCCACCATCCCGCTGATTCTGCTTTTAACCCAAATTCTGCACACCCAATTCTAGTCATTGAGATCTCTTGGCGCCAAATGAAGTACAAACCCCTATTCCAATGAAGTTGGGATGTTAAACGTGAATAAAAACAGAATACAATGATTTGCAAATCCTTTTCCACCTATATTCAATTGAGTACACTACAAAGACAAGATATTTAATGTTCAAACTTATAAACTTTACTGTTTTTTTGGAAATATTCACTTATTTTCAATTTGATGCCGGCAACATATTCCAAAAAAGCTGGGACAGGAGCAACAAAAGACTGGGAAAGCTGAGGAATGCTCAAAAGCACCTGTTTGGAACATTCCACAGGTGAGCAGGTTAATTGGAAACAGGTGAGTGTCATGATTAGGTATAAAAGGAGCATCCCTGAAAGGCTCAGTCCTTTACAAGCAGGGATGGGGCGAGGTTCACCACTTTGAGAAAACTGCGTGAGCAGATAGTAAAACAGTTTAAGAACAACGTTTCTCAACGTGCAATTGCAAGGAATTTAGGGATTTCATCATCTGCAGTCCATAAAATCATCAAAAGATTCAGAGAATCCGGAGGAATCTCAACACGTAAGCGGCAGGGCTGAAAACCAACATTAAATGCCCGCGACCGTTGGTCCCTAAGGCTGCACTGCATTAAAAACGGACATCATTTTGCAAAGCATATTACCATGTGGGTTCAGGAACACTTCTCAAATCACTGTCAGTTAACACAGTTCGTCGCTACATCTACAAGTGTGAATTAAAACACTACCATGCAAAGTGAAAGCCATATACAAACAACACCCAGAAACGCCGCTGGCTTCTCTGGACCCAAGCTCACTTGAGATTGACTGATGGAAAGTGGAAAAGTGTGCTGTGGTCTGACGAGTCCACATTTCAAAAATCTTTTGGATATCATGGACATCGTGTCCTCTGGGCTAAAGAGGAAAAGAAACATCCAGATTGTTATCAGGGCAAAGTTCAAAAGCCAGCATCTGTGATGGTATGGGGATGTGTTCGTGCCCATGGCATGGGGAACTTGCACACCCATGAAGGCAGCATTAATGGTGAAAGGTATATAATGGTTTTGGAGCAACATATGCTGCCATCCGAGCAACGTCTTTTTCAGGGACGTCCCTGATTATTTCAGCAAGATAATGCCAGGCCACATTCTGCACGTGTTACAACAGCGTGACTTTGTAGTAAAAGAGTGCGGATAATAGACTGGCCTGCCTGCAGTCCAGACCTGTCTCCCATTGAAAATGTGCGGTGCATTATGAAGCACATAATACGACAACGGAGACCCCGGACTGTTGAGCAACTGAAGTCGTACATTAAGCAAGAATGGGAAAGAATTCCACCAACAAAGCCTCTACAATTATTGTCCTCAGTTCCCAAACGCTTACTGAGTGTTGTTAAAAGGAAAGGTGATGTAACAGAGTCGTAAACATGCCCCTGTCCCAGCTTTTTTGGAACGTGTTGCAGGCATCAAATTCAAAATTAGTGAATATTTCCAAAAAAACAATAAAGTTCACAGTTCGAACATTAAATATCTTGTCTTTGTAGTGTACTCAATTGAATATAGGTGGAAAAGGATTTGCAAATCATTGTATTCTGTTTTTATTCACATTTTACACAATGCCACGACTTCATTGGAATTGGGATTTGTATGTGCGACCAAATGATGCAATCTACTATCGAGCAGGCTCTACTACAACCCTGATTCGGCACTCCTCCTTCGAATGATGCAGCTCAGCCAAAACTGGTGACTGAGGGGTGCTTAATTAGGGCTGGATTGAAAACATACAGAACTTCAGGTCTCCAGAAACAGGGCTGGGCACTGCAGGGCTAGCCATCGACAGATGCGTGCTCTCTGAGGGTTGGAGTGAAAACCAATAGGGCAGTGGGTCTTCAGACATGGGCTTGATTACCACAGCAACTTCATAAGTTTCTTCCCTTTTCTGGACTATTCCCCCACCGTTAATGACTTCCTGCCTCTTGGTCTCCTTCTTGCTGAGGCCACTGAGGGCGTCGCTGGGGGCCAGCTCCCTCCAGTTGGGCGGGTCCTGCTCCAGCTCCAGGAGGCGGGGCTCCAGCTCCTCCTGAGGGGAGGAGACCTGCGAAGAGGCAGAGCCAGAGACGGAGCTCTCGGCTGGGCTGACCCCACCGTCGGAGCTGACGGGCGAAGGGTTGGGAGGGAACAAGGAAAAGAGAAGAGGAAGGAGGAACGTGGTTGAAGAGAAGCAGTATGGCCAAAGAGAAATGCAACAAAAGTACAACTACCAATACTTCACTGAGTCACTTCCCAGTATTCCATCATTCATCTACATCTCTATACCCACTCTCCTCTCCACTAACCTGCTTTACGCCAATTCAGCACTATATATCTTAATACATTACTTTTTTTGCTTCTCTCCCAAAACAACTGCCAGAATGGGGATGAGGGTCAATTCCATTTCATTTAATGCAATTCAGACTGAAATATGATTCATTTACTGAAAAATTCTGATCAACTGAAGGGGTATGGGACTGCAATCAACTGGAATGACTGTCCAATGCCTTCCCTTCCACCTCTCCTGTGTTCCCTTAGCAATCATCTGTTAACCCACAGCTAACTCATTCTCATTACCTCTCAATGCTAGCACATATAGTGCAATTCTCTCTCCCTCAAGCAAGTTGCTTTTTTTAACACAACTATTAAACTGGTAATGTCGAAGCAATTAAAGAATAAGAAAACCTATGGTAAACTTACATTGTCAAATAAAGTACATAATGTATGCTGTCCAAAATGTTAAGCCATTACTTTTAAAAAATTTTTACACCGTGTTATCCGCGTTCAAACATTGGATAATCCTAGAAACTTTAGAATTCGCTATCGCTGCCATTGAAAATAATCGAACAGTCATACAATAGGAAAGATTCTGCCCAGACCGGTGCGGGACGTCATGATGGCTGGACAAGTCTTTCAAGTATATGAAGTCGCAGAATCAGAACTGAAAGTTGCGTTGAAGATTAAGAGTGCTTTGAGAGATAACATTTGTCTGAATTATGACCGACCTACAACCCTCAACAATATCGCAGTGCGCAGCGGTTGGGTGTTCTGACGAAATGGGCGATCCAAACCTGACTGAAGTGACCTTTCACCATTTCACCTTTAATACAAAAGGGCTACCAGCCCAGGTGACGGAGAGATCTTCTTCCAGTGAAACGAACATAGCGACTCTCTCGTGTCGTCTTGCTCTCTTATACCCAACATTTACACGCAGTTTGCACGGCGTAAAAAAAAAAAAAAAAAAAAAGGCTTCCAATTTTGGACAGCAGGGATAATGCACTTTATTTGGCAATGTAACTTTACTATAGTTTTTTCTGATCCTGAAACAATGAAAGATAGTGACACATTTGACGTAACTCTGTCTCATGACAGCGTGCACCATTTAGTGAGGGTCCCCGGGTGCATTAATAAAAGCCAGTCAAGGCAGTGTACACCATCAGTGGTCGGCTCGTGCCCCTCCCTCCCCATCCAATTGGATGCCTTACAATGGGGTGTGGTAGGGGGAGGGCGAGAGGGGGTGCATGGCGGAGGTGCTGGCCGCCTGCAGGTCCACATCGCTGCGGGAGCGCGGCTGCTTGTCCCGCGCGGAGCCGCGCTTTGAGCGACGCCTCTCGGAGTGCAGGCTCTCGCTGCGGCGAACCAACGACGACGTCCTGAGGGAGAAGGGGCGGGACAGGGGGGCGGAGCCACAGCAAGGGGGCAAGGGAGGGAGGAAGGTTGGGGGGAAATTCAGGGAAGAGCCCCAAAGGAGAAAAAGGGTGGAGCCCCAGCATGGGGGTGGAGCCCCAACAGGAAGTGGAAGGTGCGACGGGGGAGGAAGGAAGGCGAGGAGGAATTTTGATTGACAGCGAAAGGGTAGGCGGTGAAATCAGGCCAGGGAATGGAGGTGAATGGGTGGAAAAGAGATTGACGGGTTGTGAAATCAAGGGAAGAGTCAGTGCAGAGTGTTTTTTGGGTTGATGGCAGAAAATTAGTAGATAAGAGGCAAAGAATATCCAGGCGAACCAAAGTGAAAACGATGAGAGAGAAAGTGTGGTGCAGGAAAAGGTCAGTGTCAACAGTCATCAACAGACCCAAGTAGAAACAGCCCAACAAAGACACCAAAGTCTCATACATATACATCATCAGACTTGGGTCACCAGCTAAGATCTACTTACATAAATGCTGAAATCACTTCCCCAGTCTAAAGGTTGACCCCCTTTCAGCAACTCATATTTCAACATACAAGTAATCAGATTTCAGTCCCAACCTCACTGAACAATCAAACCATCCTGCTCCGCCACATACTTTTAAATCGGATCAACTTCACAACTGAGGTTCAGGAAAGAATAATACTTAGCCATGCGTGTGCGTTCGTGTGTGTATCCGTGCATGTTACAAATGTATCTCCTGTTAATGTCTACAGGTAAGCATATTAAACGTAGCGGTGCATATGCAATCATGTCACTGAGTTTGTTTCCGTGTTATTAAATAGGCCTCCGGGGGCGAGTGAGTGGGACTCATGCATGGTGTTTGGAGTGAGTCGCTGTGAGGGATGCTCAGAGCACAGCTCAACAGGCCAGCCCAGGCCAGGCTGAGAATCCCCTCCACTGCAGCAGAGACCCACCTTGGCTTGCGTCTGCAAAGACACGGGACAACGCTTCATTACACACCCCGGCCCAGTAGGAAACGCCACCCCGCCCATTCCCCCCTCGACACACACAGAGACGGACCCCCCCCCTCCCCGCGTGCAGCATGCGCATGGAGCGGAATTCAAGGGTGGAGAAAGAGCAGAGACGGTACAAACGAAACAAAAAACGCAACGAGAGCAGGGCCTCTCCGAGAGGACCGGACGCAGACCGAATGCAAGCAAGCACATGCCGCCGCTGCCAACGACGAGTACATTCATAACACACAACCCGTCAGAACCCTCACAAAACATAGTGGTGATTCTAACACATAAATCATAAAGGAAAAATTCACCCACTAGCTGAATAACAAAGCATCCTAACTATCTGGAGTCAATGATAACTCTGTGGGGTCGGACCACTATCATGTTAGGTGCCTGATTTAATGGATATCTGAACCTCAGTGGGGCTTTTCCTGGATAAAGAATGATTGAATACGAGTATAAAATACCAACACACATGGCGAGATGCAAGTCAAAACCTGTTTGACAAGACGGAGCTCCTGAAAAACTGACTCTGGAAGGACAGTTGGTCGGAGCTCCACGCCTCGTTTACTTTCAAAGAATATCCAAACAGTCAGTCCCTTGGCTACCAGCCATCTTCACGACAGAATTTTAACTATTTTGTGAATCGAGTATTTTAGCAGGTAATTATGGCGATCTTATCTTTTAAACTTGATGTAACAAAACGATATACCTACGCTGTTTCCTTATGATTTTCTTGCTGCATGCTCCCACGGTACCTTTCAAAGTCGTCACACATGACACGTTTGAGACGTTGACAAAAATTCTTGTCGGGACTTGCTGTATTAATGCCGAACTGGAGTACCTGATTTCGTAAATTACTGATGACTTAAGTAAAGGGATCAAGGCCTTGAAATTAGAACTCCAAAAAATAGGTAACATTAACTGAAGGAATTTTTCCTTTAAGGTGCTGAAAAATTGTCATGCTCACAAATTTCAGCACGAAAAACAAAACTCCAGCAAATGGAGTAAAAACAACACCAACTCCAACACCTCGTGATGAAAACAAAAATCCCATATAAACACACAAGCCAGGCCGTCAGTGAGGACATGCACTTTTAATCCCACCTCATACAGGACAGCCCCACACAAACAACACAGCGCCCCCTGTGGCAGAGCAGGATACGTGCACACACAAGCATACATTCAAACACAGCAGTGGCTTCCAGCGTGGCAGAGCACTCTGTTCAGCAGCGACAAATAAACACGAATTTCGAATTTTCAAAAACTGCTGCACTGGCATAATCTTTAATCTCAAGTCAAAGGCCTGGGTGCTCTTATCAAAAAGCACAATACAATGCTTGGGCGAACTGAAATGCTGTTATTTAGGAAGCACTAAAAATTACAGCCACAGCATTACCTTACCCGCATCTGCCTTGGTCAAATACAGACCACAAAATATGCCTCCTGGCTCAGGTTTGTTTGGAAATGCAATGTTCGCTCTACATGGATAGAAGGATCGATCAATTAATCGCTAGCTCCAGCAATATCAACGTCTAGGCTGTCATTTTTTTCATCAATTTAATGCTATCAATTCCTTTCAAAAACATAATCATTTCTAGGTGATTGAACACTTTGGAATAGTACTGCTATCATCACTAGCGTTCATTTGATGTTTTTCTTAGACTGCTACGAAAATTAAGCGCTGTACTTACTTACATAGCAGAACAACACAAAGCACATTAATGAATTACGGTTGCTCTCTAGACCTGAAGTACAGCATTTGAAAGCTACAATAAAAATCTGTTTATTCAGACCGAAGACAAGTGGTTAAATGGAACATTGAAAGAAGTACAGAGCAGTTGTAGAAAAAAACAGACTGGGATGGAGTGATGAGGCAGAAGAGTAAACAGAAAAGAGCTGGGGGGGGAGAGGGTGGCCAGAGGTAGGTGCTTTGGGCTTGAGTATTTCCTCCCCCGAGTTAGGGGCCATCTCCAAATTCCTGCACTTTGTCTCTGCGGCAACAGCGGCAGCAGGCGAGAGCGATAGCACACAATAGAGACACAGCATAGCCGCCAACCCCAGGGAGTTTCACCCTAACCCCTCCAGTCAACCAAGGAGCGATAATGAATACTGAAAACCACACGTGACCCACAGTCAACCCTGTACTATCAGCGTGCCTGCTGAGCTTTCAATGTCATGCATTTCCCTGTGTACTCGGCAGCAACTTCTCCTCGGGACCACGTATGGACGTAGGAGCATATGAGGGAGTGTTAAATTCCATTCTTTAATGTGAAATGTTCTTTAGACGGTGGACCTATCTGTGCTTCTCTCTCACCTGTCTCCATCTTGGCCGTCCTCCAGAACCAGGTCACTGGTTCGCGGGGAGTCCATGACAGGCAGCCCCACCGAAAAAGCAGGAGACACATCCCCCCCATCAGTCACCGCCAGGGCCTCAGAGCGAATGAGTGCCCCTGAAAGAGAGAGAAAAAGAGGGGAGGAGGGAGAGAGATATTTGAGGAACACTGACTAGCACTGTCGCTGCGCCATAAGGACATCTTGGGTTTGAGTCCTATAGCGCTTTCACACCAGGATAGTCCAGGGGACTCGGTTCGACTGGGCGGGGAATGGTGAAAAATTTCACACATTCATTTGGTTTGCTTTACTTTCACACTGCACTTCTGAAAGCAGACCAAACCGCCTGGAAAACATCATGCAACAGCTGCTCGTTTGGGGCGGTATTGCCCGAAACGAGCACTGATCAGAAAGAAAAAAAGCATGAGGAAGAAGAAAACCCGGCTCATCGATTGGCCAGGACCGAACACAGAAATCCATCCCCTTCTGACGGCTTGTTCACAACAAAAAAAAAAACAAAAAAAAAAACAATGGAGCAACACCAAATTCATGCAGTCTTGGGGTTTCTGCTTTTACTTTGGGGTTCAAACCTAATTGTTTTTTTTTTTACAAGAAGCTGCCCAGTATGAGCAGCAGGCGAGGCAGCGAACCATCCAGCACGTCTCTTTGGTTCACTTCCTCTCTTTGGTTCGCTGGATGCCGACCAAACAGCTCAGGTGTGAAAGCGCCCCCAGTCAGCCAGGACCTTTCTGCAAGGAGTTTGCACGTTCTCTCGGTGTTCCAGTGGGTCTTCTCCAGGTACTCCAGTTTCCCCCGCCCAACTACACGTGCTCTAAAGGAATGCTCCAACCAGTGCCCCTGACCAAGGCTCCAGCTTTAGAAATGGAGCTGGTCTCCAGTTGCAGCACTGTGGCTGTCCACTGCTGCTTAGTAACAAGGGTGGGTCAAATGCAGAGGATGAATTACCCCATGGGGTACAATAAAGTGTATCTTGTCATCTTATTACAACATTGTGTGCTATACTATATGACAAAGCATGCGTGCGTGCTTCCGAAGAGCATTTCTCTGCATTTTAACTCTTTTCCCCACAGACAACACCCTCCCTTTCCCCATAATGACGACAAATGACGACCCTGGCCACATCAATGGAGACGATATTTGACACCTTGGGGAAACCCCCAATTTCAATCAATAGGAGGGCCAGGTAAAAAGGTCCGTTGATTTACATATTGACTAATTCGGCAAAACACGGAAGTTGCGTTTGCCGCCATTGCTGGGGGCCAAACGTCATTGGAAATGAACGGATGTCTATGGAGAGCACCGGTGGCACTCTACATTTTAGCCCTCTCTATTTACAAGTTTTTCTTTTTCTAAACTCAAATGTCGGGAAGAAACTGTTCTGTGTTGGGCTGCTCAAATAGCAGCGGGAAAATTCAAATTTGGAATAAGAGTATATGCGAAATCCACACACCTTTGGAACATAGTGACTGCCCCTGTTTAGCACCATATTCACCGCACAGATTCCCTGCAAAGGAGGACAACGTTCGCCAGCAGTGGACCGATAGCGGTCTTAAGCTGCTGAGGAGAATGTTTGCGCTACCTGCTACTGTTAAAAACGTGGTAAACTCCGCGAACATCTGAATAGCTAATATGACTGCCAATATAAAATATTCCGGAATCGGCTACCTGTAAAAATAGAGTATTTATTTGAATCTGGCTAGGATAACAGTTATCCACTAGCCTACGTTAGCGTAGCCTACATATCTGCAGTTATATTGCCGTAGGCTAATTATTGACACAAACATTTAATAACCGACCATTAATACTTAATTAATACATTAATATATAATATATACCTTTATCGGTAACGGTAGGCCACTGCCTGACATCGTCCGCACAATCTGCCATTTCGGCAATTATTGATGATATTGACATAATAATTTACATCACTTCTGCCAGCGGCACAACCTGTCAAGCAGGCGATTTAATCAGAACGGTCTCCGCAGTAACGGCGCCACCACAAGATGGCAGCGTCCACAAATCACTCGCCGGATTAGTCAATAGGCATCATTTGTGGTCCTTTTGGGGAAAAGAGTTAAGGACCCATTTAGCATCGTGAGTGATTATAATTCCTTCGCTTTTCCAAGTAACGATTCTTCACTTTATTTCCATTTTGACCCACCATTTCATCCCTCCTTCTTACCAAAATCAGACTGGGAGGACTCTAGGCTGGTCGTCCCGCTGCCACTGCCTACCGAACTCTCAGTGCCCTCTGACCCCAGGACACCCCCTGGAGCCCCAATGGACCCTTGTTTCCTATGTGTAAAGGGCATGGGGATGGGTTCAGGCAACAATATTCGAGGAGGAGAGGCCATCTTCTCTTTTTCAGCTGCATGAAAACGGGGTGAGGGTGAGAGAGACAAAACAAAAAGAAAAAATAATGTTAGGGAAGAAAATGGCAGAAAACTGGACAGAAATTGAGTGAGAAACTAGGACACAATCTAACTGCGGCGGCAGTTATGCTTGGACTATAACAAAAAGACAACTTTCCCAGATTCATAAGGCATAAACATTTCCTTTATTACTGAAACACACATTCCTAATCTTGTCTAAGAATTCAAAACACTCAGTATGTCGAGATCTGCAGAAAGATTTTAACCATCTGAGTCTCACATATTTACAGACATCATTGATGGGATGCCAAGTTCCTGAGTTCAGCATGACCACTGCAAAGCTGCATTCTCTCCATTTCAAAATATATTTTATGAAAGCATTTCCTTGCTCCTTTCTAATATCTCCACAAATTATGCCTGAGTTCTTGAATTAAAATGATCAGGCATCTAGCAGGAGTACAGTAAAAATATTGCACACGTGCACCCATTCCCCATTCTGAAAACTGTGGAGCTGTTGATCCGCAGCACAAAATGCAGTTATTAGCATTTATCGATATAATAAATTTTAATTTCACCGAGAGAAGTCAGGGTTGTTGACCAAAGTTACTAACACACCCACATCCCTATCCTTCATGGAAGTAAAGGAACACTGCCCAACAGCCCATAGTATGCAACTGCATCAACTTATGCTTTTAAAGATATGGGCTGTATAATTGCACTTCCACACAAAATACACGCATCCCTAATTCCTTGAAACAGACAGAGAATGGGGCGGTTAAGAGTTCGGAACAGCTCTTTTCTGATTTTGCTTCTCATCGAGTGACAGGCCTTTGCTGGCCTCGTGCCAGAATCTTGTTGTTGGAAACATGCAGCAAGAACCGAGCCCCAGGAGTAATGAAGTCTAACGGCTACAATGCAGCCACCAGGGCAACAGTGGTCAAAGAGCTGCCCTCGAATGCAGAATTAACTGCACAAGGCGACAGCTAACACAGTTTTTTGGCATTCCTAACTTAATTTCTACCTTGTTCGTATTTTGCCCCCTCTGCTCTGTTCAAGAGGAGTCGAGGCAGTCCCCCGCTATCTTTGTGGTTAACAACAGTGATTGAAGGGCACCAGGCTATGATTTACGGATGGGATCCTTCAGTAAATGAGACGGATGAGTCAAGGCCGCTGAATATATGCACAAGGAATGCAAAATGTAAAAACTTACACATTACTAATAACATATAGGCCAGCCTAGCAGGATTTCTCTTTGCCTTGCTATGGTTCAGTGTTTACAAAAAATGCGCCACCCCTGCCATTCTCAACTCCATGCAAAACTATCCATTTTCATATTTAAAATTTGTTTGGCCATTTTAATCTCTATATCACCATATTTTAGCAACTGTTGCAGCGAGAAAAGCAATACTAATGCTGGCAGTGGTTTCGGAACGAGTAATGAGTTCCAGTAAAGATGCACAATACAACAAAATCCACAAGAACTCAGAGCTCACAGAAGTGTAAAAATATCAGCACGCTTTAATGACAGAATCCAGGACTAATTAACGGACTATGATGATTTACAGAAATATTCTTGCTTAAAAAAAGCAGCTCAATTCAGTGGATATTTCTAGTTTTTATATTTGCACATCTGGCAGCCCTTCCTCTTTTGCGATCCAAGGAAAAAATGACAGTCTCAATTACAACAGCAAAATGAGACTGAGTGAATATCTACAACCCTTGCCCACATAAAAAGAAAGGAAAAATAAACAGACAACCCAGCTACCAGTAGACCCAATCTTGACATCATAGCCCCCCTTTTCACATGGTACATGCCAGCATGCATTTAATTTGATTATTGAGGACTCATAAAAAAAAAACAAAAAACAAAAGAGGGGTGTGGGGAGGAGGCTGGTGTGGAGGCCGGCTGAGGTACCTTCACTGTCCGGTTTAGACGCTTTGATTTCATCTGGGGAAAAAAAAAAAAAAAAAACACAGGGTAAGAGAGTGCTTATTTACATCAAAGTCACTGGGGGAAAATGAACCTGAACATATCCAAAGGAACAGGGGCTCATGAATGACTGATTACTGGGCCAAACATCCAGGACAAAACAAGAAACTCCTACAATGACTAGCACTCCATAATACTTTAACCCCTTTGCGCAGATATAGATGCCGGTGTCCCTAAATTCCAATATTTAATTCCTAAACAATTCTGAAATTGAATTTCCAAATGTCTTGCTTCACTGGAATAATAACGGGAAAAAATTGGCAATATTTATACGTTGTATTCTGCGCAAAGGGGTTAATGTAGGTTGCAACAATCCAAGGATCTGCTGCTGCTGCTCCATGCACTAGCATGACACTTTGTAGAGCAATTCACTGTCTATCAAGACCAGCACAATGAAGAGATCAATGAACCCCAGCTGGGGACTGGCAATCTTAGAACTGGGCCATTGTGCATCAGAGTGGTGTAAGTGTGGAATACACAGTGGACATACTGCTGCCCCCGATCCAGGGAATGTTCTGGAACCTCTGTCTGGCCGAGTCCTCAAATCTCCTCATCAGGGGATTCTGAAACGCAGGCGGAAAAGATTAAACTCTGAATTGTGTCTGCCCTCCCAAACACTGAGTATCAGTATATTTGGTTTATAAAAAAATCCCCCATCCAAGCAGGTTATGAAACCGTACAATTTGGTACCGTATTATAACCCCGCATTTTTAGCTCAACACAAAGTCATGAAAATGTTCTGGCTGATTGTTAAATATCTTTTGTATGAGTTTTTAGGGTGAATATCAACTTACAGACATACCTTTATTAAAACATCTAGGGGAGGTTTCACAGAGACAGACTAATCTTAGTCCTGAAATGGAGTTTGTACAGAGACTCTCAATTAAAAATCCAATTTTGTGGTGGGCAGAAGCCACAAGCTCTTCTGGTTTTGTTTTTCACTACTAAAAATCAGCGCTCCTTTTAGATCCAAACAGTGAGAGGAGTTAACAGTCCAAGCAACTGATTTAACCCCATTTAATCTACAGACCCATATATAAGTTCGTCAAAGGCAGCTGCTCGGTTCAAACTTCAGGCCTGCCTTAAATTCCAGTGCAGACCCCAAAGTTTCCAAAGATCTCAAATATGTCCAGCTGAATAACAGCGAAATGTGCACAAAACAACGCACATGATGGGGGTATTTCCTATTTGATGTAAGAATGTGTCCATAGAAACATGGCATCCTGGGTTTGGATATTTCTATTATTATACGTGTGATGTAGCTTCAGTGAAGCACGGCAACCAGCAGATACAGAATAAAGTATGTATGAGAAATTGTTCTACAATGCGGAAAAAAAATGCTTTTTCAAACTTAGAATCAACTGAAGGGGAAATTCAAGCAAAAATCAGGGTTAATAATGCAAAACATACAGTTGCTCAAAATAACTCTTCAGAATAGCTGAGCCTTGGCTCTGAAGCATACAGATAACAGAACCCTGACCTGCACAAATCACAATTTTGAAAGGAGATTCTCATTGCGAAACTCACTTTAATTCAAGACCAGGCGTACGCGGCGTCGGTGAAACTGGCCAATAATTTTGTCATAAACTTAACACACTTCATATCTCACTTTTTTCAGAATTTATCCATTTTGATGAAGTATTCACAGGATCTGAACACTCATAAATTCCTAATCATAAATGTCCACTACCTTTTTACTGAAGAATCCCCTGGATTTCTTGTTGTCGTTGGTTCTGTACTTGACGCCCAGGTGCTTCATGTAGAAGACCAGTGCCGTAAAGATGGAGGTGCTGGGAGAGAGAAAATTTGGGCTTAGACGCAGAAGCTGTGTGTAAACTGCTAGCACGGACAACACACATCTGCAGCGTCCTTGTAGGAATACTCTTAAAAAAATAGCGAGCTGTCGCGAGCGGGACCCCTCAGCCTTGCGCTTGCCCTGCCGTGGCGGCCATATTGATTATCGCAGCGGGACAGAAATCGATAGGGAGCTTCCTCTAACCACCCCCAACATACCAACAGAAAATGAGAGCATTTGGCCAAGGCGTTTTTCAGCTATCGTCCGGAAACAAAACGTCGACGGACGGACGGACGGACGGACGGACGGACGCCGCTCGCCACGACAATACTCCTCCACGACTTTCGTCAGCTGAGGGGTAAAAACTGATTATTTATATAGAGATCAAAATGAGAAATTTATTTTCTTTCAGGAACACAACAAATAGACATATTAGAATAGCCTACATCAGCATGGCTCGCATAGCCACGTTTAGGTCCTGACCCATAGTTCAAAGAACAATGCAGTAAACCAGTGGTATTGAGCCCCTTTTTTGGAGATCAATCGTTATACAGGTTTCAAATTCAACCCGAGGTTGGCAAGCCAAATTCTACTAATAAACAGCTCAACTAGACCCCCAATTACTGAATGGGGAGTGTTTTTCTTTGGGTTGGGGCAAAAAAACAACAAGACATTAGATCTCCATTAGATCAGAGTTAGTTGCCCCTGCTCTAAACAGCCAAAGCATTTAAATTAAGGCAGTACAACACAGTGCAGAAACTGCAATGTTAAGAGAAACCTCATTTAATTCCTTTAGGAATTTTTTTTGGCAATGGCAGTTATTTTTAAAAGCATTTATTCGGCTCAGGAGACAGTGAGTCAGTCCCAGCCCTGCAGACAGGAACAGCAGTGATACATCCACACTGTCTGAAGCGGGACAGAGCGGGAGCAGAGCGAAAGGGACCCATTACCAAACCCCACTCAGCAGCCAGAGGCATGGGGAGCTATGCTGCACACAGGACAGAACCACTTTTACCCAGGAATTAACGTGGACATTCCCCCCCCTTTTCATTTCCATTTTGTATCAAATATTACTTGACAACAAATTAATTCATGTATTTCTTTATAAATTTTATCTTTTCATCATTACTGCTCCACTGATTCTTACGGTCTCGATGGAATTTTGTTTCTACTGCATTTTATCACTGATTAATATGGCTACTTGAAATTTGAAGTATTTTTTGCATGTAAAAAGAAATACATTGCATCGATTAATACAAAATGAGCAATAAAAATAATCGTTGATTAAAAGACTAAAAATACTCACTATTTATCCTCGTCAAAGCCCGCCCTGAAAAGAGAACAGAAGAAAACCATGGTAAGAAACTTGCCAAAACATCAGGCAAAAAACATCAGGCGAGGCCAAATCAACTTCTTGGTACATTCTTTTGCTATTCCTGGGGAGCTTAGGAACACCGAAATGCCTGGAAGACCACAGAAAACAACAGTGGTAGATGACCGAAGCCCCTTTACAACAATTAGTCAGACTGACTACAGTGTCCAGGAGGTAGGCGTGCTAATCAAAAGAATACTACACTCAAATAAAAACAGATGGTTTAGCACCAGACAACAACCATTGAGTAACCCATAAAAACAGGAAGTTTGCCAAAAACATCTAAAAAAGCCTTCACAGTCCTGGAACAACATCTGATGGGCAGATGAGAGGACGATCAACTTGTGCCACAATGAAGGGCGGAGAAGAGTACAGAAAAGGTAAAGAAAACTCCACAGGATCCCAAGCTTACCACCGCACCTGAGAAGTGTGGTCTTGTGTGGGCATGTATGGCTACCAGTGGAACTGGTCCTCTTATATTTACGGACAAAAGCAGCAGCTACCGTATACAATCAGCTCCAATTCAAATTCAAAACCCATTGCACTGTGCTTCAGTGTTGATGGACAATGGTCAGAATTATACTGAACCAAAGGCTTTTTTTAAGGCCAAGAAAGGGAACCTCTACGATGGCCAAGCCAATCACATGACCAGAATCCAACATATAGTTCACTTGCTAAAGGGGAAATAAAGGCAAAATACAAGAGCAAGCAGGAACAGAAAACATCTGCAGTGAAACTCAATCAAAGCACCAACAGGGAAGAAACCTAGGGTCTGGGGATGTCTGTTGGCTCCAGTCTTCAGGTCAGGATTATGTTCAATTATGTCCAATTACTTTTGAGACCCTAGAAGTGGGGGGCGGGACTATATACAACCCCATTTCCAGAAAAGTTGGGATGGTGTGTAAAATGTAAATAAAAACAGAATGCAAACATTCGCTGATCATTTTAACCCTAAATTTTAGTGAAAATGGTGCAAAGACAACATACCAAATGTTATAAGTGATAAATTTTATTGTTCTTTGAAAAATATTTGTTTCTTTTTAATTTTATGACAGCAATGTGTTTCAAGAAAGTTGGCCCAGGCAATATTTACCACTGTGTTGAACCACCTTCTTTTTAACAATCATCTGAAAGTGTTTGGGAACGGAGGTGACCCACCGCAACAGGTTTGGAAGCAAAAGGTTTTCTTACTCTTGCTTGATATAGGCTTCCAGCTGATCAACACTTTGCAGACTCTTATCATATTTTCTTTCATAATGCGCCAAATATTTTCAGTGGGTGACAGGTCGAACCCAGCCTCTTTTAAGCAGGGTTTACACGTAGGCACAATGCGTTACGAATATCATTTTCCCATCATTCGTGGCACATTCGTGACATTCGTAACGTGACTTTACGCATCTGAATAGGGTTCTGAACAGCGAGTGCCGGTTCGTGACATTCGTGATATTCGTGGAGCATGTTTACGGCTGCCAAAAAATCTTCCACGAATGTCATGAATCACCCTCGATTCGTGGAGTTCGCAACTGAGCGTTCGATTCGTGTTGATTAGTGGTGATTCGTAATAGAGCGTGACAGCATTCGTAGTGTATTCTTGCCATTCTTTGAGCCCATACTGTCACGCGTCGTTACGAATCGACACGAAAGCTGTCAAGAACTGAACTGAATGACGTGTGACGCCTCTGCCCCGAATCATTAAATTCAATTCTAATTCGTGATCCTCGGTCATGAATTTAGATTCGTGGCATTCGTGACTTGTCATCGTTATGTGTAAACCCAGCATTACTACAGAGCCATGTTTTGTAATATGTGCAGAATGTTGTGTTTTTTTTTCATTGTTTTCCTGAAATAAGCATGGCCTTCCTTGTCAAAGATGTCTGGATGGCAGTATATGAAACTTCCAAGCCTGTATATATTGTTTAGCATTAAATGGTGTCTTCACAAATGTGCAAGTTACCCATGCAATGTGCAATAAAGCACCCCCATACTATCATAGATGCTGGCTTTTGAACTGTGCACTAATAAAAAGCTGGATGGTCCCTCTCCCCTTTAGCCCAGAGGATGCGGAGTCCATAATTTCCCAAAATAATTTCACATTATGGATCGGACCACCAGACAGTTTCCCACTTTGCCTCAGTCCATTTTAAATGAGCTTAGGCCCAGCAAAGGCCGTAGCATTTCTGGATCTTGGTTTAATATTTCCATGGCCGAGTTTTAACTTGCATTTGTGGAAACGGGGACAAATGGTGTTCACTAACAATGGTTTACAGAAGTATTCCTGAGCCAATGCAGCGATTTTCTCTTCAGAATCAGTTTTTAAGGCAGTGCTGCCTTACAGTCTGAAGATCATGGCCATTCAATATTGGCTTTCGGTCTTGTCCTTTGTGTACAGAGATTTCTCTGGATGCTCTGAATCTTTTTATAATATGTACTGTAAAGGAAGAAATCCCCAAATTCTTTGAAATTTTACTTTGTTGATTTTTTTTTTTTGTCATCATTCAACTTTTCCAGTCTTTTTAAAAATATGTTGCTAGCATCATATTCAAAATGAGCAGATGTTTTTCAAAGAGCAATAAAAATTTGTGAGTTTCAACATTTGATATGTTGTTTTTGCACTTTTTTCAATTTGCGATGATTTTGATTTGCAAATCATTGCATTCTGTTTTTATTTTCATTTTACACATCATCTCAACTTTTTTGGACATGGGTTAGTACATAGTTGTAATTCCTACATGGTACATGAAATATTTTTGAAAAACCCCCTTAATTAAAACTGAAAATCTAAACTTCAAAAGCATTTTAATTTGCATCATTTCAAATCCATTTTTGTGGCTCACAAAGCCAAACTGAAGATAATTATGCCATGTCCAAATACTAATGGACCTTCACCGTTCATTTTTACTCACTCAGTTCTAACCTATATGAGACATTGTTACCACTGATTTTCAAAGCAGGGGAGAGAGGTAATGTTGTGCCTTTTGAGTGTTGCTAATATTTTACATACTAATTAATATATGCATCAAACTTCTATGTCCGGCCATTACAATACAAGAACCTTTACAAGCAACATACTTGCATAGATATAAGATGATAAGTACAATGTACGGGAAGTTCAAAAATTACTCAGCTGATCTGAAGAGATAAACACAAGGACTACAAGCCGTCAGAAAACATGCAACAAAAGTCTACTGAACAGCCATAAATGCCGTCAGATCAGTTAACATCAATGCATTAGCAGCATTTCACAGTTCAATGTCCTGAATTTTGTATGGTTATCATGGAGAGCGAAATCTGGAACCAGTTTTTCCTGTTTTGCTGTAAAAACAAATGCAATGATCTCGCATTTTAAACCAAAGGAAAAGAAAACGTCTTGTGTTTCAGCCAACAAATAAGGAAACTATCCAAGTTCCAAATAGCTAATGAGTGCACATATGAGAAAATATTAAACATTAAAAAAGTTCAAAATAATCACTTCATTGTGGGAGAAAAGCATGGCAACAAAACATATTTGATACATCATTAGTTCCCAGCTTGTTAGACAAACATAAACAAAAAGCAAGTTTCATTATTTGGATTACAAACAATATTTTTTCAATTCAATAAATTCATGATTGTATGACTACATCTCCCCAATTCTATGAGGCAGTAATTCTGATGTGAGCTTGCTCAAAATGGCCTGTCTGATGCAATATGCCTGCCAAGAGTTAAGAAACAAGATCTCCCTGCTTTCAAAGATCATCAAGGGAGGGACTTGCATGGGGTTTCCCTACATGAACCAATCAGGCACAAGCAGGCACTCTTCTTGGTTAGAGGCAAAGGAAAGGATGCCGTCATGCAAGTGGAAAATGAGAGGAGTTGAGAAAACAGTGCGTTGGGCATTTGAAAGACTCAAGTCCTTTTGAGCAAGACATAAAGATATAAAGAGAGGATTGAACCTTACAGAAGAGAATTTAGTCTTACTGCCTTGGTACAACCTCGCTGCTGTGATGTCACAGTGTGAAGTCACAATAAAATCATTGTTCCCATCACCGATTGTTTGTCAATTGAGAGTTGAAACAAACAAAAAAAAATGAACAGGCTCAAGGAAGAGGCTACCTTGACTTTTCATTCTGTTAGTTTAGTACTTCACTTTTTGCATTAACTTTTTGTTTTGCTATTTAAATGTTCTCAAGACATCCACGTAAGAAAGGTTTGGATCAGCAAAATGAAGAAAAATTGCAGTGTGGTCTTATTAGTGACCAGGGTGTGAGACAAACACCACAGTAGATCCCGAAGAGTTGACATGAACAAGAGAGAACTGAAATCACTGGTTTTCGCAACGTGCTGCCAAGCCAAGGCAGTGACTCGATAGAGCTGTATTAGCACAGTCCTCTCAAGCGTTGATAGAACACCCTTTACTTGTCCAGCGAGACTGCAGAACACAGTCATCTTCCCCACGGATTGGATGGAAGCCATGGATAAAGCCCTTCCCCTTTCTGCCAGCGTGGCAGAGCTGATTCCATTGCTTTCCCTTCCTCTACCTCATTACCCCCTCGCCCCCACCCCACCCCACACTGGCCCACCCCCTCCCCATGGCTTAGCATGGAACCTCTGCCAGGTTGGTCTGGCACAGATTTGGAATGATGCCACTCAAGTGCTTTTTACCCACCCTAGTGTTGGTCTAATAGGCAACTCTACCCACTAATGCTTACATTTTACATTTATTCAGTCAGTATGCAGACTTCCAGAGCAGTATTTCATAAAGTGCAGGATTTAACCATTTCAGGCCTGAGGGTACAATTATATGGCCGGAGCAATCTAGTGCTGATGGAACAACCATTACTGGTGATGGGACGCAATGAAGTACTACAACTATGACCTTGAAGAAAAACAAAAAAAAAAAAAAAAAACAAACACCTACTCAGCATAGGGTTAATGAGACTCGTTTAACAGTAGAAGTGCAACAGCGGTATTTCCTTATTAATCAGAAGTGCGATCAAAGGCAGCAGAGACTGAAGTCAATAGGAAAATGAGTATAGCGTCTACCACCCTCCCACATTTGGCAGTTGCAGAGATAAATCTAAAAAGTCAAATACAAGTAGAAAGAAGATTGAGCAGCTCTTGAGTGTTAGCTTTGCGTGCAGTAAAGCAGGCACACAGTGCCCGTTCCCTCTCGCATTTGTCAAGTACTTCTCTCCAGCTTAAAATGGGGGACGCTAGGCAGAAGATTTCATTACTGAGAGCTAATGCATTACACAAACTTACATTATGCCCCTTTATACTGTAATTCAGATGATACCTAAACCTTTTTAGGACACGTGAAACCTTCTGACACATGCAAATCTAACGACACACTCAACAATTGGAACTTTTGTAAGTGCAATTGTTTTTAGGTGCCAAACAACTCAGCAACTCAGGTCTAAACAGTCAAACTCTAGGGTGCAATGGGGAAGCCAGAGAAGACCTGAGTGATAGAGTAAGGCAGAGTAACCAGTGAGATTAAAGGCCCTTAATTTATTACAGCCCGTAAGTAATGGATGGTGGGATGCTAGAGAGCGCTGCAATACAACTGAACTGCAGGACGCTTGGCTTGAGCCTCAGTGGGTGTGGGGCAGCAGTGGCGACGATTAGCATAGCGGAAATTAGCATTGTGGCGATTAGCGTGGCGGTGAGCGGCACACCGCAGAGAGAACTCACGGGATTTCTGCCAGCTTTTCCAGCAGGGTTTCGGCGACGGCCTTCTCCTTCATCTCCGTGGGGATTCGCTCGGTTGGGTGATGGGAGTCCACCTCGTAAAGCTCGTGCTCGTGCGGAATCATTCCCATCATCTTCTTCTGCCTAAGAGCATTGGAGGTGGTTGGGTTAGCACAGATGTACACTCATAGTGAAGTGGATTAACACAGCAGGATCGGGCTGGGCACATTAATAGACACAAACAGTACAGTTTAAAGCACAGAAAGAGAGAGAGGTGATCAAGTTCAGTGGCATTTGAGGGTTTGAGAGTGGCAAAAACAGCCAATTTTTCTTCACTGAAGGCGTTATTTAGTGTACCATTTTTTTCTTTCTAGAAACCACGTTAAGTCATTTTAATTTCATCGGTCTATTCACACATTTTACACAGGTAAAACATACCAAGGACAGTGGGATAAAAAGACAGATTCGAATAAGAAGACAGATTAGAATTATAAGCATGTTTTGGCAAGGAGTATAGCTGGGGTGGTCAACGCACGTCTTGGAGAGCCAGGGTTGCAGGTTTTTGTTGTTACTCAGCACTTAAATTATTAAATTAAGTAGCTGTTTGTGCAGTGAGCTCACTCACTTGGTTTCTTGGGCCTAAAGTGGAAAGCGAACAGAAAACCAGCACCTCCTGGCTCTCCAGGACCACGTCCAGCAACTGGCCACCGCTGAAGTACAGCTCCATCAAATTGTGAACTACAGAATGGGTCAGAAACGCCCCACCATGGAGGACTGGGTGCGTGCTGGATTTTTTAAAAGCATCTTCAACTGGACAGGGTGGAAGTAATTGGTGAAATCAGAAGTTTTAGCGACTGATTGACATGCCTAGGTGTTCATATTCAGTCATGCATTTGCCTGCTGCCAGTTGGTTGGTGGCAGTCTGGTTAAAGGATGAGCGAGGTCTCACTTGAAGTCTTCCAGCTGCCGCATGATCTCTGGTACCAGCTGGGCCTGCACATCGGCACAGAATCGCTTCTGCATTTCCTCACTGATGCCGTCTGGACGAGAGCGGTCTAAAGACAGACACAAATACACACGCGGGCACAAGCGCAGACATAGACACACACACACACACACACACACACACACACACACACACATTGAAAACACCGTCAGACTGCCATTTTGTAGAGGCGTTTCCGAGAATCTCCGCGTTTGCGTTTCCCTTGCTATGGGAAGTGTGCAGTTGCCCATCTTGTGAACTTGACACGTTCCTCTCTCAAAAGCAGATTTTAATCAGAGAGAGAAAGCATGTTGGTGTAAATACTGACAGTCTGGGAGCTTACCGAACTCAGACGACACGTGGGTTGGGACTGGCACTCGGAGGATCTGAGAGAGACAGACGATGAAGAACAGAGGTGAAAACTGATACTCACGTTGCTTTGGCAGCCATCTTACAGCAGCCATTAAACACACAATAAAGAAGTCAAATTAGACAAATACGCTACTAAAATGCCACCTGAATTAACATGTTGACAATTAAAATCAATATCCACTAAGGATTTAAAAAAACACATTTTCAAGAGAACAGAAACATGTGAATTGAACTGAACCCACGTGCTGAATGCAGCTATAACTAGACAGGTTGGTCACCCGCAACCAATGAGCGTAGCCCCCGATTGCCCACATTTTTCATTTTGGCTTATTTTTGACACAAAACTGTCTGTCAATTAGTGAATTATGTTACCATGGCAACCAAAATCAATAGGCGCCGTGTCTCAACCACTGCGCATGTACATACCAAATATAAAAGAAATAACTTGAAATGTGTGGCCTCTAGAGTGTCCACAAGGAAATCTCTACGGCGGCAACAGTAGCAGCGCCGGACGTGTGACGAGGCCAAATCCATAGTAGCCCTGACTTCATCTGGGGGCTACAAGTAACAGCAGTTATCAATCGATCTAAACCACTTCTGTCTTATCAGGGTCCAACACTGGACAACTTGTCAATCCATGACAGAGCTCACACACCATCCACTCACAAACTCACACCAAAGGTCAATCTAGAGTTTCCAATTAGACAGACATACATGTCTTTGGACTGAGCGATGAAGTCAGAGCACCCAAAGGAAACCCAGGCAAACACAGAGTTAACATGCAAACTCCTCACGGAAGAGCCCCAAAGCCGGATTCAAACCCACAACCTTCACACAGTGAGGCAACATAGCTACCCACTGACCTACCACGCTGCTCCAAACAGTACCTCAGTCATTTTCAAATTCTAAAGAAGTCAGGCACAATGTATTTTAATTGTGAATTTCCCAGTTCTATCAACAACTGAAATTCGCAAGTCGCATTGTCAGTGCAAGTCAGCAAATCGTTTCCCTGAAGCACAACTGAAACTAGGAGCTCGGCCAAAGCCATCTGGACTTTGCTGCAGCGAAATTTAACCCATCAAAATCCCAGATCACAGGTCCAGAATGACGCTGCTACACTGAAAACACCTGTGACCTTCCACCAAACAGGATTAAGGCATAAACACCTAAAAGGCAACTAAGTGGTGAAAGTCACTTGATAGCACACGTGTGAGATGTCTGCAGGCCCCTGCAATGGCAAATGTACGAGGCACCACTCACTACTAAATCAGAGACAGGAAAAAAAAAAACCCAAAATCCCTGACCTCTTCAGGAAGAACATAAAGTCAGGGACAATGTACAAGCCTGCGGACACATCGGCTTACTTACAGCTCCCTTGTCCAGGAATGTGTTGTAAAAATCCACAAACTGTTTCTTGGTCTCTTTGGCACTGAGGTTCTTGAAGAGGTCGGCGTGGAGGTAACATAACTGGGGAGCAGAGAAGGGAAAAGAGCAAGAAGACACAGATTAGGAGGGGAAAAGAGAGGCAGAGAGAGAGTGAGAGAAAGAGAAAGAGAGGAGGAGATAAAGAGTCAAAAGGGCGTTTATGTCAACGGTGCTCAAATGTGGCCCTTGGATCCAAATCTAGAGCGGATTTTCCTTCTTCCCACTTAAATAACTGGACAACTAGCGCAACTGACTGGCCAGACTGGCTTCAGATCTGAAGACCAAGAGTTCTCAACCTTCAAGGGATGTGAGGAACAGTGGTTTATAGAGATTTAAAGATAGCTTTGATCCATTCATCAGGCTAGTATATTTCTGTCAACACAGACATAAAATGAAATGGAGCATATGTTGTCAGGGGGTTAGCTGGTGTAAGACAAAAAATGACCAAATGCTAAAGTACACAAACACATTTGCTTTATGTTTTGGTGGTCTTGCATAACAATACAAAAAAGGAAGTGATGGACAGAGTGAGATGAGGACGCAGAGCAACATCTGTGACAGTCATCCGGTGTGCATGCAGACAGACAGTTAGGACAAGCCACACAGGCACACCGTAGCACTTCCATAGCTGAAACAAAAATAACTCAAACCCTTAAAAAACCACACACACAAAGCAATTAGTCTGAGCAGGCTATTGGTCTTTCTCAATCGTAAGTGGCAAAGCTGACTCGCCAACAAAGGCTCAAAATACACTGCAAATAATTCTGCGATGATGGAAAACTGCTCTGGGCAGCCGGAAATTACGCGCTGCGCATAGGAGCTGTTAAAGTAATAATAACTACATGCGCGATGTACCCTCGGCACAATTTGACGCCCAGATTTTTTACAGTAAAACACAAAAACAATATTGTACAAAATTTCATTTGAACAAAAAAAAAAAAAGTACATTGCGAACTTAAAAGAAGCCGTAAAAGTGCTAACAAAAAAAAATGGCCGAGGTAGGCAGAGCTCCCTCCCTCCTTTAATATTTCCTTATTCCCTGTTCTCAGCTGTACAAGTAGAGAGGGAATGAGAGAGAGAGAGTGAGAGGAAGAGACAAAACTGGGGAGGGGGTGAGAGAGAGAAAGAGAGACACCGCGAGAGAGAAGAAGGAATGAAGGGAGAAAAAGAAAGAGAGCGAGGGAGAGGGCAGAAGGGGCAGAGAGGGAGGGAGATGGAGAGACTCACCAGTGGTGCAGTGTCAAACTGCAGCAGCACGTGTTGCAGGAACACTAGCAGGTGAGTGGGCCGGTCCTTCAGCAGCTCGATGCTGTTAAAATGGCTGCACTGGTCGTCCACCGGCTGAGGGAGTCACGACAAGACCACACACATCAGCTCTCCTCACGGCAAAACACAGAACTCCCTCTCCAATCTTCTAACACTGACTCACCACACTGTATTTTACTGAACTCATTAAGATGGACACAAAGATGCCAAAAGAGTGTTCTTTGCTTAACAGTTTAAAGCTGACATGAAAATCACTTCTGATTATAGAAAGCAAATAAGTTCTTGAGCAGTGGTTCCCAGCATTGGTCTTGGGGAACCCCCTGTGCATGCTGGCTTTCAGGTGACATATTTAACCAAATCAAATTAGACGGTGACAAAAATCAGTGAGCTCCAAATTCGGTTGCTGAACACATGCCTTCTTTTTTCTTTCAAAATACTTCACTAGTTTTTATTTTAATGATGCAAAACATGTTTGACTATCCTTTTCTTGCATAGCAAATGGTTATGTGGTTAGTTTTTGCGACCAGGTGTCAATGAGTTTTCAAAAAATTAGGAGCCAACTAATTCTTTAATTAAGGCAAATTTTTCCCTTTATTTATGCAATTGTTTTCAATACCTCACACTGCAAAAATGACATTTTTATTCTATATTGTATGAATGGATATCTCTGTCATAATGTGGCATGGGAGCGTATACAAATGCTCTAAACATGAATCTCACCCAACCAAGAAAAAACAAGGGAAAAAGTGAGCACAGCACACCAATACCCCCGACCCTTGTGCACTGAAGAGATTATGGCATATTTTCATATAAATTGGCACTGTACCTCTGCATGGAGTAGGGAATGACTGAAATTTGAAAACAATCTGAGAGGCAGTTTTCAAGAAATCCGTCAGACAACATTTGCAGTGGTAAATTTTCTAGGTCCAAAATATGGAAAACATGTAATTTTTGAAAAAAATCATAACATTTTCATGAAACTTGGCACTGCACCTATCCATGGAGTGTACAATCCATGACTGCAATTTGAAAACAATCCGAAGAGCTATCTGTGAGGAATCAGTCAGACAAACTGGTACGGACGGATGGACGGACAGATATGGCATATTTTCATAAAACTTGGTACTGCACCTCTGCATGAAGTAAAGAATGCATGATTGCAAATTGAAAACAATCTGATGAGCGGTTTTTGAGAAATCAGTCAGAAAAACTGGTGCGGACGGAAGGATGGACGAACGGAAGGGCGGAATTCATTAGTATGTACTATACAATCCCGCCAAACAGCTAATTAAATTCCTACAACTACAACTGTGCTTGAAACAAAAACCATCATACACATCTGACCCCCAGGACCAACGTTGGAAATCAACTCTCTAGTCAACCCAACATTGAGTTTCAACAACAAAATTCGGAAAAACCTAGCCTTTACGGGGTTGAGACTGAGAAAATGCTACAGCTGTGGAGAAACTTACAGGACCCAAGTCGTTCTCGAAGAACTCGTCCTCTGCTCCGATGATGCTCATGGCAGGATTTGAGCACTGGGCCCCAGAAAGCCCAGACTGAGAAAGAGGGAGGGAGAGATGAAAGAAAATTAGAGTGGGGTATGAAGCATGGCCTAATTGGGTAGTAACATCACTGCAGGGCATCATCAATTGATCAGGCCCTTGAGTTTTTACAGTCTGCTTTCAATGCGGTCCAGTCACGTCTGCAGAAACTTAAACTGGTCTTAAATGCAGACAAAACCAAACTTATGGTATTCTCAACCAAAAGTAAATTAACAGGGAACATCCCAACTATTTTAACCGTGCAAGGTAGGCCTATCGAGATGGTTGCAAGTTATAAGTACTTGGGTTTTATTGTTTATTGCAAGCTTTCCTTCAAAACCCATATGTAAAAATTGGTATCTAAACTTAAGATCAAACTAGGCTTCCTTTACAGAAATGAATCCTGCTTCTCACTCAGAGCTCGTAAGCATCTTGTATCAGCTACTTTTCTCCCTGTGTTAGATTATGGTGATATACTGTGCATGACTGCCTCGGCCAAATGTCTGCAATCTTTAAATTCTGTTTATCACAGTGCTCTTAGGTTTGTCACTGGTTGTAGACGTCTCACTCATCACTGTGAGCTCTATCTTAAAGCTGATTGGCCCTCTCTGAGTGTCCGTCGCTATAATCATTGGTTGACTTTGATTGACAAGGCTCTTCTCGGCTTGGTGCCCTCTTATTTACGTTCTATTTTACTAAGATCTACAAGCCATTATGCCCTGCGTTCATGCAACACCATTCACTTGCTTGTTCCTCGTGTCAGGACTGAACTAGGCAAAAGGGCATTCTGTTTTGCCGCCCCTTCGGCCTGGAATACTCTCCAGACTAACCTGAAGATGTCAGAACTTGTCCCTCTTACAATCTTTCGCACTATTTTAACTGATCGACAACGTGAGATAATGGAACAGTGCCTGTGTTATTGAAATTGCTTCTATGTTTTTAAAAAAATGCCTGCACTTTACAAGACTCAATGTATTAATTTTTAGATTGAATTTTATTTATTTTTACCAGTTGATTCTATTTTTGTGACGTGTGCTGCTGACCTCTTGGCCAGGTCACCCTTGTAAGAGATTTCGATCTCAATGGGTTTTTCTACCTGGTTAAATAAAGGTTTAATAAATAAATAGAGAATTCTCAAATGATCCATAAACATTTTTGAAAAAACCTGAAAAGAACTACTGCCCATAATAAGAGAAGAGCCAAATTTACTTTCCAAAAAAATCTATCGTGAAATGAAATAGAAATGATACAAGAGATCTCAAATAAAATGGCAAATGGCAGAACCAGTATATAGCGGACCAGGACTAGAGAGTTAATGACAAAATAATCTCTGACTTCACAAGATCACAAAATTGAGGACATGCAGCACTGAAAAAAAAAACTTGGAACACTAGATTTTCTTTTTCAATATAAATTCTTAGATGTTCTTTTTTGATATCTGTATTAGTGTTTCAGATGAAAAGAGCAAGTGTGAAATTTTCAAAATTAATGAAATGTACTCTGTGGAAAAAGTAACAGATGGTATGGCCTCCAAGGAAACCAATCTCAGCATCATCGAGGTTTTCTGGGATTACCTCCCAGCTAGTCTTTAGATGAACTATGACCAGTTCCAGTAAAAATGCACCAGTAAACTGAGATTTAAAATGGCAAGATCTTGCACCTAATCAGCTTAAATAGTGAAGAGTGGTCACATCAAATATTGATTTGATTAAGTGTTTAACCGTTTACTGACCATTTCAATTCTATCTTAGGAGGTCCTTGCCAAATTGTTGTTCTATTGAAAGCATACATTTAGATTTGCACACTACTAAGAAAGAATTTTCTACTCTCACTCTCAATGATAACCACCATAACATGGTACACATTGGCTTTTTTTTTTTTTTTTTTAACCATGACGGCTTGACTGACATTATCGGGGGGATTTCTAATTTCTAGTCACACCATGCCGAGCGCTATCAAAATCAGTGTCTTGGTCTAACCGCAAGTTGAGCGAGCAGCACTGAGTACACTGAAAAGATAACTAACAGCCAGCCTCAAATGAGTTCCCTAAACATCAGCAGTATTTATAGAGAACAGAGCAGTGCAAAATTACTGTGCAGTCTAACCCTTTAACCCTCCTATTATGTTCCCGGTCGATTTGACCTGACTAAATGTTTAATGTCTCTAAAAGCATAGGTAACATACTTTTTTTCCAGCTAGATTTTTTTTCCTAGTTCAGGGGTAAAACATTAATTTAACTAAAAAAAAACAAACAAAAAAAAAAAAAAACATAGACACATTTTATGTTCTGTACACGTTGTAAGCATTGGTGTTGTTTGGGTCATTATGACCCCAGGTTCAATTATTACATAAAACCATCATTTTAATCTCATTTTTGTAGGGTTCCCCAAGACTGGGGGCATGTTCAAATTAATTTCTCATTCATTTCACACTTGGTCTCATTCCTTGCTAAGATCATGTAAAGTGGTGTTAAAATGGTCAGTAGAAAGGCATAAACGAGCTGACAGGACATTGGGTAACACTTTCAGTTACAAACATCTTATGCAGTTTTTCATAGTGGGGATCAAACTGACCTCAAACCAAAAATGGTTCATTAATTTGAACATAAAAGGAGGGTTAAAGAGTGAAATCACCGACATGTGATTGGAACATTCTTAACTGAGCATTCTCATGCCAGCAGAACAGTCAGTGCTTTTAAGAGAATGCAATGAAGTTCTGGAACACAGACTAGTCTGTTTAAAAAAGTGTTCCAGCTTGCCTCCTTGTCAAAGGCCTAATGTGTTGTGTTTGGACGGCTTAATTCACTCGGCTGCTGGCTTCTGGCCTGGTTCTCAGGCCTCTTTGGGGCAGTCTGGTTAGCACACTCAGATGGTGCACAGTCTGACCACACCAAACTGCGCTAAAGCACCAGCTGCCATCGGTCCTGCCACACAACCAGCCGTCAGGACAGGAAATTGCGACCTGCTTACAAGCGTCTGTGTCCAGGGAACCAGCGAATGCATGTCGGTACAACTTCCTTTAGCACTTCCTTAACTTGGCTGCATCAAAGCAGGGCGCACCAGCATCGAAAAGAACACTCCACAAGGCAAAAATGATCTTAATTTTAACAGCATTATAGCAAAAATAAGCACACTTTTTTTTGAACCACTGCTGAACTTGGATGTGTGCTTCAACAAACATCCCTTTGCTGTGTGCCGACCCATCAACAGCTCATGCGGTAAATATTTTGTCAGCAAAACACAATTTTTATTTCCTGGCTTTAGCACACTGGATAAAAAAAAAAATAAATAAATAAAAATAAATTTAAAAAAAAAACAACGCGACTGTTAGCTTTATTTTGCAGGCATGTACATCCATTTCACGTGAAGGACTTCAGGAGAGGATCACGTGATATGGATCCCTTTGCATAAGGTGTTAATGCCCGAGTATTTACAATTGCGCATCAATCCGTCATTCTGCTGCGTTTCCACCAAACGCGAAACTAATTTTTCGCGCGACCGGATTACATTCAAAGACGCAAATAGACGCGAGTTCGCGCCTTCTCCCGTGTACACGCGTCTTTGTATTGGCTTTGCATATAAAAGCTGGCCGCGCAAATAATTCGTTTTGCGTTTGGTGGAAACACAGCATTAGACTTAAACCAGGAATAAGCCGTGATGATCAGATAAGTAGCCTAAAGAGCGCACAGGAAATTATGAGCGCTTGAGACAGACAAAATAAACAACTCTGCGGGAGGAATGAATAAGGTCTTGAAACGTCAGCACGATGGCCTGATATCAGACAAGTTAAACTGAAATGGCCTGGCTGTGATACAAAAGCCTTTGAAACGGCCTCCACTTCGCCGTCTCTCCAATGCAGCTGGGTCAACTTCCTGTGCTCTGCCGTACATCAGAATGCCCCAAACACCATTACAAAAAAAAAAAAAAATCAATATTCTCTTGGTTTTTCTGGCATTAAAACCAGTCAATCTTAATGAAACTATGTGAACACCCTTTCACCGTTTAAAAAAAAAAAAAAATAGAAAATCAGATTGCCAAACTAAATTAGTAAATTAAGGGCATCATGAAATATCTTAACTCTTATTTAATTGCGTGAGTCCTCCCCACTTAACAGATTTCTTCTCTTTTTTTAAACCTTTAACACATGGAATCATTTATACACAAAAAGAGTTGGTTTCCTGAAATAGTGCTAAAGACCCTGAAAGGCATTTGCTTTGTTTCGCAATGTTTCATGAGTTCAGCTATTTGCTTGAGTAAGAAGGGCTCTCGAGAGCCACTTGTGCACAGCGCAGTGATGTCATCAAATAACCAAAGCTTTCCCTTAAAAGGAATACGTAAATTGCGGGGTTTGAATGTGAGCTGATATGTTGTATAGTTAAAGGGACTATGTAATGACAGATATATTCAAATCGCTTGAATAATGCCACCAGAATGACGAAACAATTTAACATCTCAATAACATGCATTTAAAAATTCCTAAAATTTCCTTTGAGGGATTCTAACAGTCATGCGAACCGTTCAATGTCACCAGTGACCTATGCAACCCAGTGTCACAGTATAAGCATTCCAGCTAATGGGATTTGGATTAAGAATTATTTAAAGGTCCCCTATCATGTCACCAAGTACACAGCCAACAAGTTATTATAAGCCATTTCAAAATCTGCTTCTTTGTGACATCACACGATGAAGTGACCGCCCAGAGGCAAGAGGGACAGGTCAACTTCAGCCAACCAGTTATTTCATCATTTAGGGTGGTTCCTCCCTCTTGTTGATTTCACAAAGGACAGATGGCCTGTAATGGCTAATTGGCTGTGCATCTTGTGACATGATAGAGGGCCTTCAAGGATTTTTATTCAACCTCACACAACATATTTTGCTCAAAATGCAGACTGCATCAATAACCACTGAAATCCAAAAACCGTAAAGCAATAAAATTATGTATTAAAATGAAGTGGCCAATGAAGACCTCACCCCATCGTGGGCCTCTTCACTGTCCATAATGCAGTGGGAAGGGCCTGAGCTTGTCAATCAAAACCCTGAAAGGACATCACAATGGCTATCAGAACATTGTGGATTGTGCAGCCCTGTACATTCCACTGAAGACCAGTAAGCTACCAGTATGAAGGAATTACAAGATCTACACTGCACTATTGAGGTCAAGATATGACACATATAAAATAAAATATACCTTACTCAAATAATGAACAATATAGAACAAGTATGAAAACCATCAATGAACACAAATAATAGTGCGTCATCCCTTTGTTTAAAAATATTCATAATTTAAATACTATCGACTGCAATAAAGTCGTTGAAAGTGACACATGCCAGTGATCATTAAAATGGAAAAAAAATCATCTTTAGCCATATACTGCTCCAGAGATATATGAAAACAAATTGTGAATGCAAGAATGTCTCTGTTGAAGACTATGTCCATGGAGAGAAAAGATAACAACTGCATCATTCAACAACTGAAATAATCAACGCACTTTTATTGCACAATAGAGACACTTAATATTGCATAATTTTCTTTGGTCAAACGACAAATGAACATGCTCCTAAATGGATCCGCAAACCCAGTCAGATTGGTTGTTTTCATGTGGAATAACCCCTAAGGTCCCACAGAGACGCAATCAAATTTGGCTCAAATATTTGTGGGAGTACCACTACATGCATACTGAACATAAGCAAAATTTTAGGCTTAAACTCTCAAGGGGTTCTGAGATATGACCCTCCAAAAAACTGGTGTCACGCCCACTTTTTTGCACTCACAAATCACAAATGTTAATTTATAGGGGGTTTTGGAGGCCAATATCTTGGAAAAAAATCAAAGCTTGTGGCAGAAAATTGCAACCCCAAGTATTTTAGACCCAGACTCTCAGAATCTGCCATCAAAATTGGTTCATCCCCTCTTGTTTTTGAGTTATTGACCACTGAAATATGAGTGGGGAAAAAAAGAAGATTTATGACGGTGCTGTTAGCAAAGGGTCTCTGACAGGGGGCAAATGATGCTCGATTCCCTTTTTTTGTGGACAAGTCTAACTGCAACAGAGAAATTGACTATCCTAAAGCCTTTATATGGGAGTTAAGAGCCTCTGAAATGGGTTCCAGCGGAAAAAAGGGACCTTTTAGCCAATTTTTGGCTAGTAAGTTCATGTGGGCAAATACCCATAGTATGAAACATAGTTATGTCCTTGCATTTCAGGTGCATAGACAGTATATATTTAGTTCTAGAACGGCACCCAGCAGGCATCCTTATGAACAGACGGGGGTCATAACAGAAGTCCATTATTTGATTGCTGCATGTCGCAAGTTGATGAATACATCACTATTTTCCTCTGAACGTCCCACAACACAACCTACACACCCATAAGCTGTGAAAATGAGGCAACACCTGCGTCCTGGAAACTGGGTATGAAGCAACATCACAAATGTAGAATTCCAGACAAGGACTGCAGCACCAGATGATCTCAGGAAATGACTTGACTGAAGTCTGTGAATCAGGTTCTTAATTTTAACATTTTACAGAAAAGCTGATTTGGCACCGGAAAACATGATGATACCATATTTCTGAAACATCCATTTTTTTCACGAGGTAAATATGTAATGTATGGTACGCTGACTATCTATGCAATCCACGAGCTTGCAGCTGATGTGCAAATTATAATTATCCTAAGGTCTGATGACCCCCATAATCTCAGATCTGGAGGGGATTGTGCCAGTTTTTCAACAATTACTTTATTGAAAGGGATGAGAAATCTAGCTGTCATTTTGAACAAATAAAGGCAATATATGAGCCCCTTAGAACAAGAGTGGGCCAACTAATGTTTTTTTCATTTTTCATTTAGGACCACAACTGCACTGAGCATTTTATGGGTTCTTGAAGTGTGGAACATATAACCCGCCTGTTGCAAAGTACGCCAAGTTAATCCATTATTGTATTTCACAGATAGATCACTAAGCAATCATTTTAAGATTAGAATTTAAAAAAGACAAATCTGGAGTTAGACCACTTTTGTTCTCAGGGGCTCACATGTGCAGGAGTGTAGAGACAGTTTCATTCCTGTGGGTAATTGATCCATGGTGAACTAGGCAAGCAACAATGTCCTTTTATTTATTTATTTTTTTTTGCAGAACATTTTTCAGAGGCTCTTAACTCCCGTATAAAAGCTTGAGGACAGTCAATCTCTCTATTGCAGTGAGATCTCACATAATGGGAATCCAGCATCATTAGCCCCCTGAGAGTGACTCTTGGCCAGCAGGGAACACTTGAAATTTATTTATTTATTTATTTCTGCCCATGAAAAGATTCATATTTCAGAGGCCAATAACTCAAAAATAAGAAGAGCGAGACCAATTCTGTTTACAGATTCTGAATGTCTGGGCCCAAAATACCAACTATTGAAATTTTTAGCTCCAAACTCTGATTTGTTTCCAAGATATTGACCTCCAAAACCCACAATAAATTAACGTTCGCAATTTGCAGGTTCAAAAAGTGGGCATGGCACCCAACTTCTGTAGGGCCATATCTCAGAATTTCTCGGGGGTTTCAGACAAACTATTTTCTTGCCTTCATTATGCATGTAGTGGAACTCCCTAAAATTTTTTGAGCATAATTGGAGTCTGTGACTGTACAAGATTCCTGAACTTGGATTGCGTTCTTATGAAATGACCCATAGGTTGGAAAACAGTCCATTTAACACTAACCTGCGCCATAACGATATGTCTGAAATGGCAACATCAATACTGTAGTATAAATATTCTGTCTGCAACTACATGACACAAGAACCAAACATCAGTCAAAAAACCAATGAAATTTCGTGATCGCATGGCACTAGCCTACGCAGTATTGCTGTTAATGGTGCTTTTCGTAACTACCTTGCTTCTACTGGCAGTAAACAATGCTCCTACAGAATCTTAACGTATGCGTTTCCTGCGGTCTTGATTAGTTCTTCAGAGCTGTCCTTAGTAGTACTTGTGCATAAATTGGGGGCACACAGTAATCATGAAATGTGCAGTTTCCTCAGTAAAGGATAAACAGTGTTTCCTGTTGATTTCTGCTGGCGAGATGTGAAGGGAGGGGGAAGGAGGTCAAGATGGAGAGAGTGAGCTAAACTGAAGAAGAGGCAGGAACTCAGTTCACTGAAGACTGAGCAGAGGGACAAATGACCCAGATAGCAAAAGACATTAATTCAATGTTAGATTTTGGTCAGATTGGTTATTTTTGGTTGAGGTTGAAAAATCTATGTTGATTCAATGTTTAATTACAGTTACCATTTCAACATTCAAAAAAGTGTTGTTGAATCAATGTAGTATAGATGATTTTTCAATGTTGCAAAGCCCTACAATGAATTGACATCGTTTCAATGGTTCTGTCCGGGGGTGACAGCGGGGGGGTGCGTCTCCACCTAAGCCAGGCAGGAAACCTTAAAAGATCAAAAGAAAAGCTGTGTGCTAAAATGTACAAAAGAAGTACAAAAGTGTAATTTCTTTTGAATCTTTCATAAATAACTAAATGAATAATGGTCTGTTTTATTGTTTTTTTTGTTAATAGAGCATGCAGTAAAGCAGCTGTTCTCAACCTTGGTTTCTTAAAAAAATGGAAATAGCCAATCTACAAGTTCACAACACACTTTCGAATATTCACCTATGAAATAATTATAATCAAGTATGGGGTCCCCCAAAACATGTCCCTGTAAAGAGAGGTCTTTGTATAAAAAGGTTGAGAACCACTGCAGTATAGCATACTTAATGGACCATTTCAGCATTTTAACCTTCCTCTGCATGTTTATAATATGCTTCACTTAAAAAATAGTCATTTTACTCTATTTGGTGTTTTAAAGTTCTGCGGGGGTTGCTCCAAACTTGTCTATTAGTGACATCACTGCCATTCAGGCATATGGCAGTGATATCACTGACTAGTAGACTACTTTGGCAAGCTCCTTGTTGAACTATACCATAAATAGAGTAATAAAGTGATTATTTTTTAATGAGGCATATTAAAAACATACAGAGGAGGCTTGAAAAGTGTTGAAATGGACCTTTAATAATAACATTGTTTCAATGTATAATGCAATGTATATATAGTTGAATCAATGTTGATGCAATTCTACATTCTTTCAATGTTGATCATATCATAGTTGAATCAAGGTTGATTCATTGTCAGAATTGATTGCAAATGCAATGTTATTTCCATGTTGATCATAGCGAGCACTTTCAATGTTTTTTTTCCAATATCTGACATCAATGTTGATTGCAGTCTTCAGCCTGACAATATCACAATGTTGACTCAATCACTTTTTGCTATCAGGGGAGAGCCGCAAGTTAATGAGAAAAAAAATTTCCACGATAAAGTGATGCCAATTGTGAGCTTGTGTGAACAAGAAGTAAAAAAAGAAAATAAACTGCAAAGAAAATGCACAGGCATGAACATGTGAAAGGCGCAGAGGGAAACACTAGGAGCATAGGATCATGGGAAATGTTCACGGGGACAAAGAAAACAGAGGAAGCAGTGGAATGAAAGCGGAGGTGTCAAATGTGACTTCAGGAGAATAAGAGACAAACAATGGGGAGATAATGAAAAGAGAATGGGAAGTTAAAAAAAAGATACAGTTTAGTCGTTGCTGCACAGCATGAGATGTTTAGTCTACCTCCGCAGAAAAACAATGTAATATCAATTTGATGCATGTTTTATATTTACAAGACAGACTTACACAGGGAAAGATATGGTGCATTCTCTTAATGGAATTTACAAAGCAACAGTTCCAATAAAACAGTAAGGGATGACAATGTGTAACTAGAGAGGAGAGCGAGACTGTTGAACTGTGAACAAATTGGCGTTCTGGGGAGTTTCTGCCAAGTGGGTCCCTGTGGGCAACAATTAAATGTAATGACTAAACAAAAATATCTCTACGGTGCAAATTGAGTCCTCTTTCTCAACAACTGCTTTGTACCCAGGAGCACTGGTTCCCAACCCCGTTCCAAGAAGTCTACCATCTGTCGGTTTTCACTCCAAACCCAACAAAGCTCATCTCATTCAACAGCCAGAGATCAGGCAGGGCTGCCAATTAGCAGAAGCAGGCATGCCAAATTAGGGTTCAAATGAAATCATATGTGCCTGTTACTCTCCAGGAACAGGGTTGGGGACCTCTGCCCTACAGCTTTCGTGACCGTGACGATCGTTCCATTCCTGTGACCATTCCAGACATTTTTGTGTCCCCTGGGGGGGGCTGCTGTCAGATACAGCCATATTACCAGTCAGTGTAGAAACCGTGTCTCGTGTTCAATAGGGACATGGTTCTAAGGCATAAGAGGGGCATGTGTGGAAATCAGATAGACCCACGGAATGCTAACATGCCCTTCATCAAGGCCTGCGTTTAACTATGACATCACAAGAATGTGGTGGGAATGTTCTCAGCTGAACATTCTAGATCTAGAGTTAGAATCGCTGCTGGTGGTCCATGGCAACCGAGTTCTAGAACGCCGACTCAGAATTCTATTAAAAAAAAAATCCCAAACGTTCAATGGGCTGAACCTCATGAAAATGACCTGCGGAAGCCCTAGAGTCATACGTTCCCCTCCTTTACCTGTCCTTTGGGCACTTAATAAAACCAATGCACACGTGATTTCCAAAAGGTGGAAGTACTGAAAAAATAAACAATGCACATCTTAACATTAACGGAACAATATCCAGCGCTGACATGAAGGTTTGTTAGTTTCCTCCATTGTGTTCCTCACTTCCTGTTTTCTGATTAGGATACCAGGTTAGCCGACTTGATTGACTACACAGGGCTCTGGCCCCTTTCCACATTTCAATGCCATATATACCGTCACATAAAACTTATTACTGACAACAACCCTACTCCTGGTATCACCTTTTGGTCACCATCTTGCATACCATTCACTTGTACCAATGAACATTATCCCTCTCCTTCGCTTTTGCCTTCCCTCTCATCTTCTGGAAGATGAAAACATATCAAACTTGAGGGAAACTGATTAAAATCGATAAGCGTTCACTGTTCATAATGATTGTAAAAGCGTGTCTGTCAGGAATTCAGAGTTTTTTTAAATTACTAGCGCTGACCCCCCCAACACCCCCCCACCAAGAAAAATACCACAGAAGATTCCATGCGACTGAGCTAAACTAGAAAAATGTGTACCAATGATCATACATTCTCTCTCAGACACAGGCACAAGCGAGCACACACACACACACACACACACACACACACCCCAATCTCCAGCTCCCAATTGCACAGTATTGTTCACATTAAGCAGAGGTAATTTCCACATTGGACGGACGGTTAACAAAGTGATCTAAATATCGACGAATATCCGCTCAATACAAATGGCCGAGTCAAAGCAGCGCTATGCTATGTGCTGTCAATGCCGTCAGGCACGGACAGTAAATGGAATGTCACAGTGGAGGGTGATCATTCCAGTACCACGTTACTGTAAACAGAGTCCGTCTGCTGCACTGAAACACAGGGTGCTTGACTATGCTAAACATTCATGAAAACGTCTTGAAATGACTGGTGTTTAACATGTAAGAGACAGAAGGCTTATAACGGGGACATTCAATAAAAGTGCTTCAACACCTCCCGGCGCGTTTTCGACAAAGCAAAAGCATTATCGCGCTGGCGGTGTAATCGGACAAGGCACAAAGTAAAATGTTGACTGTGGAATAAATGCTCACAAAGCATATGCCGTTACTCCTACCATACAAAAATACGCAAACATAGGCTCCTCTTGTAAAGATGAATCATCATTAGAAATGTCACTGCGCATGGAGACTTTTTCACTGTGTCAGCACATCACACACTATTTTACAGTTCATCATGACATTCGAGTATGTAATCTCCAGTAAGCCAGCTCTCTTGTCGCTTCCAGTCCGCATAACAGCAGGGGAGCATTTCAAAAAGCAGCACTACTCAGTTTGGTAATTGAGTTAAGTCCAGAACAGCTGTTTTCAATTCAGTCCATGCTCCACTTTAATGAGACTTCCTGGTTTTACATGAAGCACTTTCCCTGCAAATGTAGACACCCGGCCATGTTTCACTGGGCCCCAGCTTTACCATGAGAGTATGGCCATGATAGCCCAGGGCATCTTATTGGACCCCACTTCATTCAATGGAGCACTAAATTAACTCTCCCGGGACACTCTCTTTGCATGCCGTGTATGTGCTCATTGACCTCACTCTGTCGGTCTATCTCCCTCCCTCCCTCTCTTTTTCTGGGGCACACCTCTCCTGCCCCTCCCCCCACATTAAGCACAGTCAATAAAGCACAGTCCAGAACTTTCCATACACTGACCTGTCTGAATGAAATGGGACAATGCCCTCACTCTCTCTTTCTCTTGCTGTCTCTCTCTCTCCTGTTTTTTTTTTTTTTTTGAAAACCTTTTGTACATATTGTGACAGCATAAACACACAAACATATAAGAAGAATACATGAGAACGTGAATATAGACAAGTGCCAGGCAACACCAGGTTTAGCAAGAAAGCTTGAAGAAAATGTTAAAGAAGTCAGTCATTAGAATCATGTCGTCCTTTGCCGAATTTATCCGTCTTCATTGGGATAAATTTGTGCACAGACAGCACAGTTCACAAGCCTTTGGCGGTCAACAGACAGTATCGAAAACTTGGGACCAAAATGGTCCGATGTTCCAGCTTGCTAGAACCACATGGGCATCTGACGAAAAACCAATAGCTCATTACAAAGCATGGTAAGAACACACAATGGATATGATGTATTCAATGAACAACTTTGATAAAGTAGGCCTAGTATTTCCTTTGCTTCAGATTGACTCATGGGTCAATGATGTGACATTGTGCAAACTCGTGCACTACTTTGGTTTAAAATAATTTTAAATGATTCAAAATAAGCATAATTTTATGGATAAAACCTGTTTAATTTGAACATATTTCCATTTTATCATAAAAATGATATATATTTTATGTTTTGCCATCTCAAACCCTCAAAATGTCAGGTGGCGCAACCTTCCGAGCAAGTTAACACTATGTGAAATGCATTAAATATGTAATTTAAAATATGAATTTATATAATATTAATATGGGGGCATAATTTTATATTGAAAACCTTTCAAACAAAGTTTAATAGTTTAATTGTTCTTAAATTGTTTGGAAAACCAAAATACCCGCCCCCTACAATAAAAAATCCACAAGTTATTTTTAATACCCAGGTCAATTACAAAATAGTAATGTTTTAGGCAGAGTAGAAACTCTCAGATATACTTACTAAATAAATCACTTAGAAAAAAAAAGAGGGAAGTGTGTTTTTTTTTCAAGAAACTTTTGGTTGCGCCACCTGACATTTTTTGGCCGGTGAAATTGCAAGTACAGTCTAAAACTATACTAAAACCCTGTAAATGTTGTGCAACCATTATGACTTCTTTAAACACACTCTTCCAACTTCAAATAAACGTATTCTGTACATTTTTAAAGATTTAAAAAAAAAAAGTTTTTAAAAGGCTAATTTGTCATTGACCCTCATACAGATAGTCTAGACGCAGACATAAGCACAGAAGCAGTCTGTAGCTGGTTGCTATCTTTCTGGCACGTGATCAATAACTTAATATGCCCAAGCAGAATCAAATAAAAACCCCCATCGTCAAATGTATATTTGATCCCCTGATCCAGTGACTTAAAAATGGTTCTTCATATTTTATTGATGGTAGCTCAACTAGCTTTTTACACCTGGGGCTGCTCTATGGCCTCATCCACATGGAGACGGAAATTTTCAAACCGGTCTTTTTTTTATCGTTTCTAAAAAATCTCATGTGCACACGGCATCGTTTCTAAAAATATCTGCGTCAGCACGGAGACGTTTAAAATGACCCAAAACAATGTAGTAAATATCCCAGGCCTGTGTGTGGCACTACATGGTGCTGTAGCACTCCACGGAAATGGACCAAAAACAAAGAAGAAGGCGGCGAGCATGCGTATAAAGATTGCGCTCTGTGTACAGATTAAAGGGGGTGGGGGCTGTGATGAGGGCTGCCATGTCATCGTTTCAAAAAAAAAAAAAAAAAAAAAACCGTTTTGTTGTCCACACGAAAATGCTGGGGTGGCGTTTTCAGATTTTCTCACTCTGGAACCCATTTACAAAAAAATATCGCTTTCGGTCAGCGTTTTCGCCGTCTCCGTGTGGACGAAAGGCTGAAATGATAAAATATTTATGCGTTTTCAAAAAAATCACTCTGGTGTGGATGGGCCCTAAGCGTAGCTTGCTTCTATTCAACACCGATGGAAGTGAACTGCAGAAAGTATGCGTGGCCAGCAGCAGACTTTTGCCCTGAGGTGGAAATTTTCTACACTTAGGGTGCTGTTCTCACTGAAAGACAGCGCAGACATGTACTGCTCTAGTCATATTAGTACTATATCACTGTAGGTTAAGGTCACGGTATTTTTTTTCTTGTAGATGGGACAAAAACAAAACTCACTGTCTTCTGCATACGTCCCTACTATAGTTCTGTGAGATGTTTTGCATTTATTTGGAAGACATTACTATGAACTACAATTGTGCCGAAGCAAAATGATATCACTTTTGTGTAAATGACTCTTTTGTCTTAAGGAAGCTTTATTGTAGATGGGACAGCTTGTGACATTGTTCTTAGACCCTTTGTGGAAAATCAAAATCCCTGATCTGTTAAATATTTTCAAGGAACTAGTTCAATTGATCCATGAAGTAAAGTAACTGCCCTACAACATGGAGAAAAAAATTTTGTTTAATCATCAATATTAAGATAACGAGACCAAATAATGAGATTTGTATCATGGGACAGATATGGGACACAGGCAATTCTACGAGTTAATGGGAGTTAATAGGAGTATAAAGCACTCAGGTTAGTGCAAACAAGGTGATAACAAGAACAACATCAACTTAAGAGTCCAAAAAGCAATTTATTGTAGAACAATCGACTAATTACAATAACTAATTAGGCTTAATTAGAAAATAAAAAATACATGTAATTTTCTTCTTGATGACACATAACTTTCTCACAATACAATACAAACTAATAAATGTACATATATACCATGATTCTATATGTCATATTTGGCAAGTTACTAAACTCTGTGGCACTAATTACTTGTTTGCACCGCATAAGTATGTTTGCCACATCTCCATTCACAAGATATGATTTGATCCAGTGCACATACTTTCCTGTTCAGTGAGTTTCTTTTATATCGAGGTGAAAGTTGATGAAAATGACCCTTTTGATCTGATCTTGAGTTAGCATCAATAGTACACAAATCAATAGATCAATCAGTGGTCAACATTTCGTCTGATAATCTACTCAAAGTCACATCACAGCTTATTAAAAAACTGACTACGTCGATGAAAAAACGAATATCGTTGAAAAAATTATTAGTGATTGTATTTAGCCTAATTAGTATTCGTTACTTATACTAATTAGCAGTGTTCTGGTAATATTGCATGTGATCAGGTCAACCATAAGCTGAAAGAAGAAAAAAATCGAAAATTGAGGAAAAACAAATTAGTGATTACTAATTTGCATAATTAGCATTTACGAATTAGACTAATTAACATTGTTTTAGTAGCACATAACATCAGATCAACTAAAAGCTGAAATATAACGATATGAATATCTTAACACTCCTAGAAACTAGTATTTTAAAACTGTCCCATCTACAGAGATGTCCCATCTACAATATGTAGATGAAACACATTTTCTCTTTTGTTTTACTGAAACAATTGTTTTCTTAAAATCTCAACTATGTCAATTCTATCCATTATATACTCAAGTAAGAGGAAAAAAAAGATTTGATTTGAAACCGAATTGTGGCTCTGAGAAAACTTTTGTATCTCAAAATCTGAATTAGCATTAATTAACTGCTTAAGTCTTTTGTTTAAGCACCTTCCAGTGAATTGTAAACATCAATTTTTGTACAGAGAATGTCTCATGTGATGCCTAATCAATATGCAAAATTTGAAAGCCATAGCTACTATGCCTTGGCTATAAAACAATAAAATCATGTGTCCCATCTACATATCTCATTAACCAATATTTCTTAATTAATGCTCTTATATCTTGAGAACGAAACAAGATATGAACAAACAGTTTTCAGATTCAAGAGGTTCAACCATTTTACGTCCCATCTACATTAAAAAATGAATACTATCTGACAAAAAAAATTTTGGCCCTCATGTCGCAAATACCGTGACTGCACCCTGTAGAAGCATAGAGCAGGATAAATTTGGTAAGCAACTTCGAGTCATGCGTTCATGGCCGTGGGTTCGTTTGTCTGGACATGTAACAAGAGTCAACCATAAGATTGCAAGTATGGAAAATACATTTTAAATTCACCCTTTCAAATGCACATGGAGTGTGCCATTTACTTGACACCAATATTACAACCCCAATTCCAAAAAAGTTGGGAAGCTGTGTAAAATGTAAATAAAAACAGAATGCAATGATTTGCAAATCTCATAAACCACATCTTATTCACAAAAGAACATAGACAACATATCAGATGTTTAAAGCAAGACATTTTTACCATTTCATGAAAAATATTAGCTAATTTTGAATTTGATGGTGGTAACACATCTCAAAAAAGTTGGGATAGGGCCATGTTAACCATTGTTTAGTATCCCCTCTTCTTTTAACAACAGTCTGTGTATGTCTGGGAAGTGAAGAGAGTAGTTGCTGAAGTTTTGGGAGAGGAATGTTGTCCCACTCTTGTCAGATGTAGGATTCTAGCTGCTCAACTGTCCTGGGTCTTCTTTGCTGGATTTTTTTGTTTTATGATGTGCCAAATGTTTTCTATTAATGAATGGTCTGGACTGCAGGTAAGCCAGTTCAGCACTCAGACACTTCTACTGCAAAGCCATGCTGCTGTGATAGATGCAGCATGCGGTTTGGCATAGTTTTGCTGAAATATGCAAGGCTTTCCCTGAAAGAGCATGTTGTTGTAAAACCATTATATACTTTTCAGCATTGATAATGCCTTTCCAGATACGTAAGCTCCCCACGCCATAGGCACTAATGCAACCCCATACCAGAGATATAGGCTTCTGAACTATGCGCTGATAACAAGCTGTATGGTCCCTCTCCTCTTTAGACCGCACAACATGGTGCCTGTGGTTTCCAAAAAGAATTTCAAATTTTGATTCATTCTGCCTCAGTCCATTTTAGTAGAACTATGGCCCAGAGAAGACGGTGGCGTTTCTGGATCGTGTTTATATATGGCTTTTTCTTTGCATGATACAGCTTTAGCTTGCATTTGTAGATTGCACGGCAAACTGTGTTCAAAGACAATGATTGCTGGAAGTGAGCCCATGCAGTGTATTCCAGTGCAGAATCATGCCCCAAGATTACGATCATCCAATATTGACCTTTAGACTTTTCCCTTGAGTACAGAAATTTCACAAGATTCTCTGAATCTTTTGATGATATTATGCACTGTATATTCAAAATCTTTGCAATTTTACATTCAGGAACATTTTTTCTGAAATTGTTCCAAAATTTTTAGATGCAGTTTTTTGCAGATTGGTGAATCTTTGTCCATCTTTACCACGGAGAGACTCTGCTTCTGTAAAATGCTCTTTTTATACCCAGTCATGTTACTGACTTGTTGCCAATTAACCTATTTAGTTGCAAAATAGTCCTCTAGCTGTTTTTTATTAGTACCACTTACTTTGCCAACCTTTTGTTGCCCCTCTCCCAACTTATTTGAGACGTTTTGCTGCCGTCAAATTCAAAATGAGCTAAAATTTCTCTAGAAATGGTAAAATGCCTCACTTGCAACATCTGATATGTTGCCTATGTTCTATTGTGAATAAAATGTGGGTTTATGAGATTTGAAAATCATTACATTCGGTTTTAATTTACAATTTACACAGCATCCCAACTTTTTTGGAACTGGGGTTGTAATTAAACTTGATGTTTGTTTATTTTTCTTGCAGTGATTTTTAAACACAGAAAAATTAGAGGAGCAGAAATTTACATTGCCTCAGCTTTACGAAAGGTCGACCAAATTGGCTACACGTCAAAATACATCCTTGTAAAAAATCCACAGTGAACAAGTTGTTATAGAGTCTATGGAGAAAGGTTAAGTATAGGAAGTTAACCTTCCAGGAGAAAAAGCACCAAGTATCTCCTTCTCAGAAGGTTAAAACGAAAGATGTAGGCCCATTTGTTAATAAAGCGCTGGCCATTAAAAAACATTTCATCATGACAAATAGAAGGAAAGTTGCTGACTGCTAAACCCATTTTTTTGGCAAGCCTACTTAAAATAAATATATAGAAATGATGTTAACAAAAGTTTCAACAACAATGTACAGATGGTGCACGTGTCATATAGAAATCTGACCCCATGAAAATCTGACCTGCGAGTCAGTTTTCTATGGGGGTCAATATTCTATCTGACACAGACATTGGAATGCACTCAAGCAAGTGCCTTTCTGGTTCATCTATACATACACATGTATCTAAACAAGCCAAGGCATCATAGAAGGAGAGCTTAAGTTATACAAAATACAAACAAATTATGAAAGGAACTTTAAAAACTGAAGCTTACCATATTTGCTACCAATAGGTAATATTTGCATTTGATCAACGATGGTTTTGTTCTGCTCAGCTTAGACATTTGGTTAACCTAGCCAGAGATAACGAGCAGCTAGCTACAAGCTTGCTAGGCTGGCTGTAAATGAAATCATTAAGCTACCATTCATCTATACACACACACACACACACACACACACACACACACACACACACACACACACATATATAGATCCATAGACGCAGGTATCGTAGAAGTGAAACCAAAGTTACTTTTGACACAAAATTCTTCTGACTTCAAACAACTCCACCAGATTAGGTAGCATAGCAGTATATACATACTCCACACTGCTCCCCCAATGGTCAAAGCAGGAATTGCACTGCGAAATTGTGTTTTAACGGGGCAGCCAATCAGGGACAATGCCTCATATTGGCCCCCCAAGGCTGTATAGAAACAACAATGATCTCTCTCTCTCTCTCCCTCTCTCTCACCCGTGTGCTTTAGCAGCAAAATGACTTCTAGCACAGCATAGTCACATACTGTCCACCCCTAGCCCCCTAGAACATGATGACAGCTTTCCCACAGGTCCAACAAATGATTTTCCTCCTCATTATGTCACTGCAGTAGCACTGCTAGCTCCTTCTTTAGCTTCCATTCCCCCGTTCCTGAATTCTATCAAGCCACGTTTCACAGCCAAGGCACATACCGCTCCCTGTGGCTTCAGCTGCAGGTCCCTTTCACACACAGTCCAAAATATCAGGGTTCTGCACATGCCGCCACGTATGAAAATGAGAGAACGCTTAAGCCGGGATCAGAAATTCCAGACAAGGAGGGCCACTGTACCTGCTGCTTTCTGGTGTGTTTCAGCAATTAAAGGCCCAATTTAAACCATAGGCCGCCTAATGACACACATTGCTACTCCTCACTTCACTCTGATAGATTGAAAGTAAACCAGGCCTGGATATTACACCTAAGCCACTGAATACCTGCACATCAAGAAGTATAACACCCCTCAAAAAACTATCAACAGCAAACACTGCAAAGTAGCAAATCCAGAAGGTCCAGCCACCCCAGAAACTAGAATGCTAGATTGTCCTGAGACTTTCAAAAAGCCTCAACCCCCTTGACCGAGAGTCTGTAGCATCTGGTTAGCAGCACTTACATAAAACTTGAAGACAACCTGAAAGAGGCATGCATGCACGTTCCCCAAAACTTGGATGGATATTTTATTTAAGCCATCACTCTACCGCACTGGCTGAGTATAAGCGTTATTCCAGAAAGGTCCCAGTTCGCTCAATCTCCCACTTTGCCAATAATCTTCTTAACTAAAAGTATCCCGATTTCTTCACCTCAACCGGGAGGGAATGTTTGTGAGCTGGTGGGAAAGAGTCCACAAATTCCAGAGAGGTAAAAAGGAATGGGGTTGGGTGGGGGGTATAAAATACTCTACATTCCAGCTGGAGAGGGAACTTAGCCTGTGGGTTTAAAACAAGAAAGCACTTGCTGCGCGCGTCAGGCTGGTGGGGGACGATCTGCCATTCCGGTTGCAGCTGTAACAACCGATGTCAAAAGAAGTGAGGAAAAGGGGGTGGTTGGGTATTGGAACGTCACGTTTGTTTTGGCAACATGGCGGTGGAATTTCATTTGCCACAAAAAAAGTAACAATTTAATCGGAGGGTCCTCCCATGGTGGAAGAAATTGCTGTTTGGTTTTGCACTTTACACACCTAAATATATATATACACACACACACACAGGCTTGATTATATAATTTTGGAACCAACGTAAGCATGCTCCATGCACATAATTTCCGACTATTAAACATAAGCACATGTATAAGTAACCAATATTTGATATTTGGTCCTGCAAATTCCAGTCACTAGACGAAGTCAGTGAACCAAAATGGTGTATTAACCAAAACTATCTACCCAAAATTAAAACTATCTTTGAAGACATGCCAATGCCACAAATTGTAGTTGTTGTTTAACTATTAGCAACACCATAGTCACCAATCTACCGAGCGCACACCAAGCCCATAAAATAGGCTAATCAATCATGTAATAATTACAGCGCACCATATTCGTAGCATGTCCGATACATGTGCCAAATGTGTTCCACAGTCTGGTGTAAATGTTTAGTGTTCAACAACAATCTTGTTGCAGTTCCTGCAGTACCCATTTTCAGAAAGAAGAGCCAGTGTAACTTTTTTTTTTTTTAACGAATGTAAAAACACGAATTTCTGCATTTTCGGGCTGGCCCGATCTAGATGGCTGCATATATATAGAAAAAGCCCTACTGACTTAATGTGGCTGACTATGGATTTTCACATGGGGAAGAACGATTGACTTAGCTTGAATTCGCAGATCAAATATGAGAAGCAACTACGTTACCCGGCAACATTCACAGCAAATACAAGCTAAAACAGAATATTTATCACAGCTGTGAGGTTATGGCTAACTTTGGATACAAAGTTGAGAATGATAACAATATTCCCACTTTTCCCAACCCGCTTTCTGCTTCAGCTTAGCCAGCAGGCGCTATCAACTTTGCTACCTTGCATTCGGCTGGATGTATTCTGTGATAATAGATGTCAAAGTTCACATATTAATGTAACGAACTGCTTTCTAAAGAATTGTATAGAGTTGGAAAGGCACTCACCTTCGTGCAGATAAATCAGCCCGATGGGTGAATTGACACGTCTATTGGGGTTTCCTCGTCGAAAGTTGACGCTTGTCTACGGAAAAGAACATTGTACGCGGAAGTACAATTTTTCAAGTGCGCTCTTTAGCTATTATTTTTGCGTCTAAGTCACGGACGCATTATTTATCTTGCAGCAAAGTCTATCTGATAATTGTCTATCTGAAACACGTCAGCCTGTGTAGTTTAATAAGTACGACAAGCTGACAGGCAGAAAAATGAACTTTTTGTGTCTTGTTTTCAGAAACTAGGCGACACCGCACCTAGCACGTATTCTCTGCGTCAGCCCTGGTGTCCTCTTGTTCGGTTTTCTTGAGAGAAAAAAAATCAAAAACCATCCTCTCACATGGAGTTCCTCCGTGTGAAGCAACATACAGTTAATTAGTTCCCCTTTTGACCGCAGTTACGTAGTATTACCAATACTGTAGGTGCTCTCGCTGTCGCCTGTTCACTTAGGTACATGTGCAACTCGCTACAACTCCCACACTTAAGCTTAAGATTTCCATAGATGGTCAGATAACACTAGCAGAACTATAATTTACAGAAAGGAAATTTCATGTGAATAAATCAGATCGACTATCCATCAGTGAATCGTCTACTCTGTCAGATGACAGGCTGTTGGCTGGCTTTTTCCAAGCCCCCCGCCCCCCCACACACACACACACACACACACACACACACACACACACGTACGTTGCAAAAGCAGACGGTGAACTTTTTCTACTGACTCTTTAAGCCAAAATAAGCTGCAATTCATAATCGTTGGTGCAGACGACCGCCACAGAACTTCTCAGACTTTGCCACACTATGCTCTGCCTCACATTCAAACTGAGGATGGCAAAAGAACTACTGACTTGGAAAATTCCTACTACATAGGTAGATGGCAGCGTAGTCTCACACGAAGCGATTGTTTGATGACCACCTTAGTTCACTGCCGCAGGCCTAATCGTTGGGAAGCGCCCAGCATTCATTACTGCTTAGTTTATACTTATATTTGAACTGTTTACGATTGAAGGTAAGCCATGAATTGTATGTAGGCTGTAAAACAGCGTATAGGAAAAAGACAGATTGAACGCAACACTTTCGTGCAAAACGTTAACTACGTTGCCAAAAGTATGTGGACGCATGCTCACCCTAACACCTCATTTAAAAAACTATTGGAATTAATATGGGATTTGTGCCCCCTTTGCTGCAATGACAGTTTCCTCTCTTCAGGAAAGCCTTTCCACTAAATATTACATCACTGCTCAGGGGATCTTCTTCTATGCCATCCAGAAAAGCATGGAAGACGAGGTGCAGTTTTAAATAAACGCAGTGTCTAGAGATACGGCAGTTTTTGGGTACGGCTGTCGATTTGAAGGGATTAGGATAAGGATTAGGGATTATGGTTAGGGTTAGGGTTAGAGTTAGGGTCAGGGTTTGAAGTTGGGACTGCCGTACCTCTCTACATTGAATGCATTGGAAAACTGCCGTACCCGTAGAAACTGCCTAAAATTAAACCAAGCGTGATGAGTTTTCCAGTGACCTCTGCAGTGTTTAGTAGGGCTGATGTCAAGCTCTTTGCAGGTCATTCATGTACTTCAAGACGAGCACCGAATTGACCGGGGAAAAAAAGCATCAAAATTTCCCGTAAGTGGAACTAAATGGCCAAGCTGTAACCATGAGCTATAGCCCCCAACCAGGATATCTGTGCTGCAAAAATACTCTCTCAGTGCCGTGGTCTAAGTCTGTCCCAACTGATGCGGAAAATGAGGCATTTCATTTTTGCTTCACAAAGCACTGAATAAAAATACACACACACACACACACACACACACACACACACACACACACACACACACACACGCACACACACACACACACACACACACACCACAGTACTTTGACTTTTAATTTATTCATTCACTTTTAATTTTTAGCAGACAAAATACATAGGCCTATATCTAACTAAATATTTACATTTTTGGGCATATAACCTGTTCACAAAACAACCCCATGAGGGTGCACACCATTTTACATCGACTCTTTCTCGACAGGAAAGGTTGCCAAACTTTCCACGGTCGCATTTCTTATTACATCGGATTACTGTGTGCTATACGTGAAAACAAAGCTGAAAATCTGCTCTTTCTGAGGATATCGAAATGTGGAATCATTTGGCCATCGTAAGAATAGTTCGGCTCCAATCGGAGCACATCACTTCATTTTTTGGAAAAATCCTTTGATTACACTTGCTCGCACATGGCAAACGTGTGTGCACTGCTACCCGTTTCGTTTTTGCTCATCAGTCGAAGAACATCATTCAAAATGATATAGACATGGATTATGAGGAAGAGTTGGACCTAAATAGTAGTCCAGAACAGTTTTCTTGAAGAAGTTCCATGGAATAGAGAAATACTCTGTCAGAGGATCAGCCTACGACATCTAAAAATAAAATATTTAATTTTTTTCCTTTTTTTGTGTGTATGTGGCAGTGTTTTCCCTTAACTATTTTGTCCTCATGTAAGCAAGAGTTGGTTAAGAGTTAAGACGCTTTTACACCGGACGCGAAACGAATATTGCGCACGTCAGATTACATTCAAAGTCAAAGCAAAGACGCGAATCGTCTTTGCATTGACTTTGAATGTGATCTGTCGTGCGAAAAATTCGTTTCGTGTCCAGTGTGAAAGCGGCTTTAAGGGGGCAGTGGGTTCAATTTTTGCCTCCTTCACAAATCTGCAGTTTATCCATCCTGCACTTACCTTCCTTCTGTCTTACACAGAGTCCTCCGCTTACAAACAATCACTGTGCAAAAAATACACTCACATATATTCATCAAAACCTTTGGGACAAAACAGTACAGTTAATATTGGAATAAATGCTGTTCAGTTCATGAATACTGCCCAGCCAACATACGTCAAATTCATAGGGTGGCGAGACAAATCCAAACAGACGTCCATAATAATTCCAAGGCGTGGAATTATGAACAGCAGATGGCTCGGCAATAGGCAAATTTCATGCAACAGCTTACATTTTGCACAATTCCACTTTATTCTAATTGAAAAAAAAATTCAGATTAAGAGGACTGCACAAGGCCAAAAAAAAAAAAAAAAAAAATCAGTCGATTTACGCAACCTTTTGGTTACAAGCTCCGCTCCTTATCTCCTATTCCAGATAACCACTATTGCACACTAATAGTTTATTTTGATTGTTGATAGTACAGCAATGTACAGTACCTTGCTAATCCCTGGGGCGAGAATTATGAAACCTAAGTAATGAGTTGGCTGGATAACAACAGTGTTTAAAATCCAGTACAGCCCCAGTTTTACTTTGTGCTCCATGCTGCAGATTTAGGAGGATGTCAGGCTTTGCTCAGTGTCGTTACTCAGCAAACTGTACAATCCTGATAAAGGACCCTGTCCGCCAAAGCCTGTTTCAGTCTCTCCATCGATCAGGTCCAGTCTAGGCCTCTCTCAGTGGTGCACCCTGATATGAGAGGTTAGGTGGTGAGGTCGGGCAAACGCGTGGGGACAGTGCGGGCAGGGGTAAGGTCTCTCGCCGGTGTGGATTCGGTTGTGGGTCTTAAGATGGTGGACCATTCGGAAGCTCTTGCCGCACTCCTTGCAGCAGTAGGGCCTGTCGCCAGTGTGGCTGCGGCTGTGCTTGCGGAGGTCGCCAGAGTTGTTGTAGCTGCGCTCGCAGTCGGGGCAGGGGAAGGGCTTCTCCCCGGTGTGCGTGCGCTTGTGCTTGGTCAGGTCGCCCGACTGGCTGAAGCTCTTGCCGCACTCGTCGCAGGCGTACGGCTTCTCGCCGGTGTGCGTGCGCTGATGGGCCTTCAGGTGGTGGACGCGGTTGAACTGCTTGCCGCAGGCGGTGCAGTGGTACGGCCTCTCGCCGGTGTGCGTGCGCAGGTGCTTCTTCAGCACTCCCGCCTCCCCGAACTTCCTCCCGCACTCGCCGCACTGGTGGCCCTTTTCCCCGCTGTGCACCCGCTGGTGGGCCCGCAGGTTGCTGATGACCACGAAGTCCTTCCCGCACTCAGAGCAGTGGTACGGTTTCTCCCCGGAGTGGGAGCGGGAGTGGATCTTCAGCTCCCCCGTGTGGCTGAAACGCCTCCCGCAGTCGGGACAAGGGTACGGCTTCTCCCCTGAGTGCGTGCGCTGGTGGGACGTGAGGTGGTGTATCCTGCCAAACGTCTTGCTGCAGTCGGGACACTTGAAGGGCTTGTCGCCCGAGTGTATGCGGGCGTGTTTGCGCAGGCTGCCGGCGTCGGTGAAGCGCTTGCCGCAGTCCCGGCAGGGGAAGGGCCGCTCACCCGTGTGCATGCGCATATGAATGCGCAGGTTCTGTATGCTGCTGTAGCTCCGCCTGCACACGCTGCACTCCAGAATCCCTCCGCCGCCGCAGTCGCCCGCCGCCCCGACCTTCTCCCCGTCCTCCGCGTCGCCGCACACGTGCGGTCGGTGACTCTCGAACTCGCCCAGGCGTCCCCCGCAGTCCTGGCAGCTCAGCTGTCCATCGGCCCAGACGGTCCTCAGCTTGTGCCAGTGCCTGCAGTGCTTCTGTAGGCTGGCCAGGTAGTGGAAGCCGCGCGGACACTGCGGGCAGGGGTGCGGCTTTTTGGGGACGGGGATGGGGTGCACCTGGCGGCTGTGGAGAGCGAGGAGGCGCTGGGAGAGGAAGCTGCTCCTGCACTCGGGGCAGTTGAATGTCCTCAGGGTGCCGCGGCCCCTTTTGCCCTTGATCGCCCGGCGGCTCTTGAGCCAAACCAGATACTCGTCTGGGTGGGTCCACTTGAGGTGTTTCTCCAGGTAAGAGATGTCAGTGAAGGAAACTGAGCACTTTGTACAAGGGAAGAACTCAGAACTAGATGCTGAGAGTGGGGTAGGACAGGGGGGCAGTAGAACATTCGGGTAAAAGAGAGGGCGAGAAAACATGGGAGGTACAAGACAGCAGAGAAAAAGGGGAAACAAAATTTTAGACGAGAGGCCAGCTGGGTCTGTACCAGCCGTGACACATAGCTGGTATCATTTTCAGTAAAGCAGTACTGATCAAAATGTGTTTAGTGAGTGTGTACTCAGGCCTCATCCTGCTCAGCGAGTGCGTACTCAGGCCTCATCCTGCTCAGCGAGTGTGTACTCAGGCCTCATCCTGCTCAGCGAGTGTGTACTCAGGCCTCACCCTGCTCAGTGAGTGCGTACTCAGGCCTCACCCTGCTCAGCGAGTGTGTACTCAGGTCTCACCCTACTCAGCGAGTGCGTACTCAGGCCTCACCCTGCTCAGTGAGTGCGTACTCAGGCCTCACCCAGCTCAGCGAGTGCGTACTCAGGCCTCACCCAGCTCACCGAGTGCGTACTCAGGCCTCACCCAGCTCAGCGAGTGCGTACTCAGGCCTCACCCTGCTCAGCGAGTGCGTACTCAGGCCTCACCCTGCTCAGCGAGTGCGTATTCAGGCCTCACCCAGCTCAGCGAGTGTGTACTCAGGCCTCAACCTGCTCAGCGAGTGCGTGCTCAGGCCGCACCCTGCTCCTCAGGCCTCACCCTGCTCAGCGAGTGCGTGCTCAGGCCTCACCCTGCTCCTCAGGCCTCACCCAACTCAGCGAGTGCGTGCTCAGGCCTCACCCTGCTCAGGCGTGCTCAGGCCTCACCCTGCTCCAGCTCTCAGGCCTCACCCTGCTCAGCGAGTGCGTGCTCAGGCCTCACCCTGCTCAGCAGTGCGTGCTCAGGCCGCACCCTGCTCAGCGAGTGCGTGCTCAGGCCGCACCCTGCTCAGCGAGTGCGTACTCAGGCCTCACCCTGCTCAGCGAGTGCGTACTCAGGCCTCACCCTGCTCAGCGAGTGCGTACTCAGGCCTCACCCTGCTCAGCGAGTGCGTACTCAGGCCGCACCCTGCTCCGTACTCAGGCCTCACCCAACTCAGCGAGTGCGTACTCAGGCCTCACCCAACTCAGCGAGTGCGTACTCAGGCCTCACCCTGCTCAGCGAGTGCGTACTCAGGCCGCACCCTGCTCAGCGAGTGCGTACTCAGGCCTCACCCTGCTCAGCGAGTGCGTACTCAGGCCTCACCCTGCTCAGCGAGTGCGTACTCAGGCCTCACCCTGCTCAGCGAGTGCGTACTCAGGCCTCACCCTGCTCAGCGAGTGCGTACTCAGGCCTCACCCTGCTCAGCGAGTGCGTATTCAGGCCTCACCCTGCTCAGTGAGTGTGTACTCAGGCCTCACCCTGCTCAGCGAGTGCGTACTCAGGCCTCACCCTGCTCAGCGAGTGCGTACTCAGGCCTCACCCTGCTCAGCGAGTGCGTATTCAGGCCGCACCCTGCTCAGCGAGTGTGTACTCAGGCCTCACCCTGCTCAGTGAGTGCGTACTCAGGCCGTACCCTGCTCAGCGAGTGTGTATTCAGGCCGCACCCTGCTCAGCAAGTGTGTACACAGGCCTCACGCTGCTCAGCGACTGCGTACTCAGGCCACACCCTGCTCAGCGAGCATGCACCCTGTTCAGTGAGCACGTACTCAGCCGCACCCTCTTCAGTGAGTGTGTACTCAGACTGTACCCTGTTCAGTGAGTGCTTAGTCAGGCCACACCCAGTTCAGTGAGTGCGTGTATATGCAGACCACACCCATCTTCAAGCTCAGCCTTCCTTTCTGTCCCAACTACTCATCTGTAATGTTTTGTGACTGCATCTTAAAAGATCCCCATGCTTGCATGCTCAGAAAAATTGTCCATAAACAAACACAGACAGACATGCATATAAACACCTGCAAACATGCTGAAAAAATCTTTCAGAGCAGTTGTGTAGTGGTTTCAAACTAGGCTTGTTGAAGTTTGCCCTGATGACAAATGCAGTCCATTGAAAACAATACCAGCATCGCTTTAGCGGCTGGTGATGACAAACAGAGAACAAACTCCCCAATAAAAAATTAAATATGCAGTCAGGTCTAGAACTATAGCAACACAATTTTGATCAATTTAGTTATATATTCTACCACAAAAGATTTGAAACGAAACAATCGAGATATGCTCGAGAGTTTATACTTTCAGCTTAAATTTAAGGTTTCTATTTAAAAAAAATGGTATTTCCCATGTTGAAACTTCATTTAATTCTACATACACACACCCCTCAAATATTAGGGGCTCAAAAATAATCGGAAAAACTGACAGAATCACAAGTTCAATTGCCATCTTTAATTATTGGTCGCAAATCCTTTGCAGTCAATAACTGCCTTAAGTCTGGAGTCCAATGACATCACCAAATGGTGGATTTCTTCCCAGTGATGCTCTGCCAGACCTTCTTTGAAGGCATCAATAGTTCTTGTTTGCTCTTACGGCATTTTGCTAAAGTACGGTATGTTGAGGTTGAATTCAGGTCTAATTCAATGGACCTTTCCGACCTGTCAATCACATGTAGCAAAACAGCCAATCAGATTGCCTTATCTTACTAAGGTCCAGCCAACCCCGGTAGCACCACCATAGCGTACCACACCAGTGCAATCTTTAGCTGTTTGTAATAGGCCAGGTGTCAGACTTTTTCTGAAACTAATTCTTATATGCGCTTTGGGAACGTGTAATACTGACAAAGGTACCCTGCCCGGCTACAGGGAGCTTAATTAATCGGTTTTCCAAAGCCAAAAACGTAGTTGGAGAAGTGTTTGCGATGGAGTAAGACATACGGAAGACCTCACACGCAACTCAACGTGAATAGGATCAACAAACACAGTGGACTTATGCATGCTACAGACCAGTAGTTATTCTGCTGAGTGCGCGAATCCTTCGTGCCACGCAGCACAGGCATTCGCAATACTGGATAATATAGACAGGTTTCTTGTGTACAAACAATACTAGGTGCGCGCGCAACCAGGGGGCTTCGGAGTGAACTGATATCAATGTAGATGCCGTGTTGTTTGTAAGTTCTCGCTGACTCAATTGCAATAAAATGTCATTTCATAGAAAAATCTGTTTGTTTTTCATTGAATCACAAATCAGAAAAACACTTGCTGAGATGTCCATGAATTTCACTCAGCTTACCAGGTTGTGATGGTTATTTTGGATGTCTTCAATATCAGGAGCATGGTGGTTACGTTAGTGAACGCTAACAAAGTCAAAGTAAAAATGTTTACGACGAGGCTACTTTACGGCCTGCCAACATTTAGAAGAAAAAAAATAACCGCCAATGTTACTGTAAATATACGTTACACTACACGTCTGACAGCTCGTTAGCTAGGTCTGGGACAGAGATGGTTCAGACCAATTACACCAACAGCCTAAGCAGCTCAGACTGCACAGATTACCTCAAGAAACTGGTCCTCAGTAATGGTGAGGCATTACCAGACCCTTATAATATGGAAGGGCTCCATTTACGGCGCCGTACACGGTGATTCGGGGCTATATTTACGATGCGCGTGCGCACTGACGTTTCTTCTTTTGTGTTGGCAGCTTCCAAGCTCAGCGCACTGAACTGCGGTCTACGGCGGACAAACTCTCAGACCGCTTTCGCACAAGGTACGATTGTTCTGTACCGTGCCACAGTGCGATTGTCCCCTCTCCCCGCAGGTCAGCTTTGTCACTAGTAATATCGTACCATACCTGAGTACACATATGCCAAGATTCCAATACAGCGCGTTGCAGTATGCACCTAGGTGGTTTTAAATGGGGAAATATACAGAGAGGAGTAGTTAACTCTTGTTGAAAGAATTCGCGTCATCACTCAGTATGGATTACAGCAGCACAAGAAATTAAACTCTAAATTTTCTTGACTGAATTTCAGTGGCTAAATCATCAAAATTGCTTCCTACAACTGTCAAAGCGAGTCCGTCATCTTAGATTTGCCCGGAGACGCTTCTGCGCATGCCCGCTCCGCCTTGCCGTAAATATAGCCCCGAATCGCCGTTTACGGCACCGTAAATGGAGCCACAGCCTTATAATATTCATATTGCCCGACATATACAGTTATCTCATAGAGAAACCCAGTGTGTACACAAAAGACAATTTGCGTGCATATAAATCTTTAGACGCGTATAATTACGTACTTTGTAGTCGTGCAAAACTTAGTTTTGTGACACGGGTTCAGGGTTTTGCGCTTTGAGGGCAGGTGTCCTGCCCAGCCAGAGACAGGGACTAAAGACAAAACCTTATGATGCCTGGGTGTACGTGCACAGGGATCTTGGGTACATCCTAACCGCTAACTGCAAATGCATGGCAGGGTAAGTCTCACAGCAGATAGTATTGTGAGCTCATGATTTCGCTTACTTTTGCCAACAGATCTGTGCATCGCACCAGTCTCGCTTCTTGTTGCAGTCATGCTGCAGCCATCATGCGCCAAGTTGAACTGCCAGGGCGCAGACGCACAGAGGAGGAGGTCGCCTGCACGTCCCAACCATATCGTTGGAAGGACATGTCCCGAAAAAAGATTGAGCCACAAAAGCTGAAAAACATCAACTTCAGCCGACCAAAGCGACACCTGACAGAGTTGCCTCAAGTCCATCACTCCAACACCCCAAAATATACCTAATATAATCATCTTCGTCTTTTGGCAAAAGGATGAGATCCCTTCGGGATATTATAAAATTTCCAACCATCCTTTTGCCGGTTTGTGCAGATAACAGCGCAACTCCTCGTCATCTTCTTTTTGCTGCTTGACTCCGCTTGAAAACTGAAAAATGTCCCGCTTTCTCCCCCCTGGCTGCGCGCGCATATCTGCGATGACGTGGTACAGAAACCCATCTATAAAACGTGTAGCCAGAAGGTGAAGGATTTTGTAATAGTATGAAGCAATATGCTTAAAAACTTTAACGTGGGAAAAGTCGGCTAGGTAGCTAGCAAGCCGACTCAGAATGTCAGTCCCTTAGCCAAAATGAATTTAGTAAGCTTGTCGTAGAGATTGGTTTGGAGGAAAACGCCGATATCACGAACGTTAGATTAATAACTCAATTATGTCTAATGTAGCTAGTTTAAGGGTTAGCTGCATTGCGTAATATGATTAATTACAAAGCCTAGCTCGCGTATTACCCGACTCATGGCCAACTGACGTCAGACAGCATACTGGATCCAGTGTTATTTTTAGCACAGTGATGGCAACAAATGTATACAAGCTACCTGCTTTACACGTGCAGTGCGATTCCTCTATTTTGCCTGGTTTGATCTAAATGTGCAGTTTATTGGGTGCTCGGCTTTCCTGCATTGATCGCCTGCACTTCGCGGTTACTCTTGTATCTTCACCCGTTCCGTAAAAAAAAAAAAAAAATTAATGTCATGAGTATATCCTTGCATTAAATAGTTAAGGCCTCTCTAGAAGACTGCCGGACAAGTTGGATGCATTGAGTACCAAATACACCGCGATATTTTCGGGAATACGCGCGTGAGAGTTCTGCTCAAACTTTTGCTGTGCTGTGGGAAACGAGCTGCATAGATGTGGGTCTTAGCAACTGTAACTAAGGGGGGCGGAGCTGGTCGATGCTAGTCGGAAAGGTCCATTACTTTCATTCCTTTAAAGAAAGGGTGGGGGGCACATATAAACACCACTCTAATTCCTACACCATTGCCCAGATTTGAATGTAAATGCCATGAAAACATAGCTGAAAGTAGGTTCTTTCGACTCGTGGTTATTATTTATTTTCACATCCAGCATGTTGTGGTAGACAGCTAAAATACTGACTTTGCCGATGCCCAAATATTTATGGACCACACAGAATAGATATGAATTAAATCCTAAATTTCCATGTAAACATATTCTCCATGTCAAAATGTCTGAGTGACTGTAACTGAATGTCAACTTTTCCAAAAAACTGTGACACTCACTTGCAAGTCTGGTTTCTGACCGTAACTCACAAGGTCACCATCTTTTAAGAGAGCTTTCTCACAGCTTTTCTCTACCAACTTACCCGACTCTGCACAGTGGTCTTCACTGGCCAATATTTCTGGACCCCTTCCAGGCGGCTCTAAATGGTGCCCATTTTCCTCTCTTTTGATCAAACGGGGATTATATTCTACACTGGCACCCCCGTTATGCTGAGAATCCAACACCGGTTCAGCTTTTACCTGATTAGCTGTTCTGCCAATATACACAGAATCCAACTGGGGTTTCAAATCAGCAATGTCTATGGGCTCCAGTTTAACAACAGCCGACCTGCACGTGAATGTTTTTCGGGCGATGCGGATTCCGCTGGGTCCAGCACTAGCACCGATAATCTCACATTCGGCCGGTTCTTCTTTAATTCGCAATGCACGCAATTCGGAATCGTTCCGTTCCTCTTTGAAGGGGACGGCGCCCTCCTGTCTGCGGCGTGTTGGTTCAAGACAGGCTGTCGGAAATGTGGAGGTATTCGGACAATTGAGCAAGTTCGGGTCATGTGCAATGCTACCCTCTTGCTGCGGTGGCTGAGTTTCAGATTTTATGTAGGTTCGGGTCTTGTCAGTAGAAAGCAAGGGAGTCTTGCCTCTCTGGTCTCCCGCTAATTTTATTTGGCATGTACCCTCCCCACCTGTTTCCAGATTAATGTGGTCATGAGTAACATCCATGCCTCTGAATCTGTTCAGTTAATGACTACCTGAAGCTTCTTTTTCTTCAACGCCAACAAGACATCAACCTGGGGCACAAAACATGGTTTTAGAAAAGATCCAGGTAGTAAATGAATAGAAACAGAAGTAGAAATCTTCAGAAATTCGAACGAATAAAGAAAAGACTAAACAAGACTATCACAAAGATCGGATGAAATTCCTATGAGACAGAATGTGTCAATTATGATTGCAATAATGTGAAATAATTGAACATTACAGAATAGTGCAATACATTATTCAAACAAAGAAACCAACAAACAAACAAATTAGCGCAGAGAACCGACGCACAGCCTTGTGGCTATGAGGTTTGAAATGGGTTAACGAAAGATTAAGGAAATCTATATCTGGAAATTGAGGTCATGGTCATGTACGTTCAGTTTCACGACTAATCTATGACAAGCCAACCGCAAATAACACCAGACATGCGAAGTAAAATGACACTGAGATTGCAACTGAAATTCTGACAATAGGCCAGTTCTTTCATGAACTAAAACCAAGCATTTGTGGTAGCGAAGTACAAAACAAATTGTTTTAGAGCATAGATCTGAGTGATAACATACCGTAGTGTCTCCCTTTGTTCATGAAACAGGCAACACCAAGCTTAACTTCTAATCGTTTTCAGACGTAGTAGATGGCATTCGAACTAATTACTGTGATGAAGTATAAGCTATTTATTGATAATGAACACCACGTCGCTAGTATACAGTAATCCGTCTTCCGAGATAAATCTCAAGTTACTGTACCCGGAAGTACACGGGCCTCTGCTCCGGATGAAAATCGTGTTGCACCAATCAGTTTTATTCCCCCGGACGGAAGCCAGGAAATTGGGAGGTCATGATTGGCTCAAAATGATTATTGGTTGTTCAATTCATCGCAAACCGTCCCTTTGCATAACTATAAATATAAATATATTTGCACACGACACTGAAACAGAAAAAAATCTGCACCCAACAGCCATTAACCGTGAAACTATCAAACAAATGGAGAAATAAGTATGACTGTATTGCACTGAGGGGCGAGGTCGAGAAGAGTAATTTATCGTTAATTTAATTTTACAAATGATCTAATTTTTTTTCTCCTTGTTTCTTCGTCCCTACGTCAGTTTGGTCAAATACTGCACCAAATGGTGTAATATGGACGATGTAGTGGTCATTGAGAAATATGGCCAGTAGGAGGCGCTTAAACTACACTACATTCTATTCCCTCATCTGGAGTACTCGTTGAGGCCACTACTTTCATTGAATTATTTTTTTTTTTTTGCTCGTCAGCTCTCAATGTCAAGGTGCAATAATTATATTTTCAGCTCATTTATGTCATAACTATTTAAATGTGAGCTTACATATTTTTGGCAAAAGTCTCTCTCTCTCTCTCTCTCTCTCTCTCTCTCTCTCTCTGCTGTTCGAATAAGTTGAATCTCATGCGCTGTTTGAGTGATAACATCATGTTTTTCTTGGACACCATAATCTACTTTCATATTTACCACACTTATCACAATCATTGGATCTTTAAAAATTTGGTCCCAAGTCTAACAACATGAAAACTGTCTGCGGCACAACTAAGCATTCTTCGATGTGGTTAATATGCGAGTGATTATGTTCGCAATCGTTCCTGAATTGATTTTTTATTTTTTAAATCCTTGGTTTGCATCTCCCCTTTACTAAGCTGTTGTCTCTCTATCTTCCGATGTTTAACGCTTGCTCAAAGAATCTAATTATTACGGATTCCATTCCATGTGCTTGCGATCCTGGGCAAGCTGCGCTTCTGCCAGTATCTTCTTCGCCCAAGTCCATGAGTGCAAATCTACCCAGCATGCCCCAATCCCTTTGGTTTGACACGCAGCTACTAACCTGAGACGTGTCCGTTTTACTATGCCTAGCCAGACCCTCTGTGTTCCTGTTCGCCCCTGTCTGACCTCGGGCTGTCTTCTGGCTACCCACTTTGTTTATGCTGAATTACTCCAATATTGTATTTATTAAAGATGCCCTTTGAAGCTTTGTCTGTTATTTGCGTGTGGCTCTTCTGTCTTGATTTGTGACACTTATACCTGTCAATCACAAAGTGGCCTACTAATCTAATTTATTTTTCTTTCTTCACTTGATAATTACTTTAATTTTCATTTTCCAAAGCTCTGGTTTTCATTTTGGTAAAAATAAATGACAGACCCCAAAAGCAATTAAGCAAAAATCAAGAATCAAAACTAGAGAGGGAAAAGTCTCAAATATCTGAATTATGGAAGCAATTGAATACACAAAATTAATCAAAAGTAGTTGTACCAAACATTATGCTGTATGTTCTTATTGTATATTATATGAAGGTTACACTTTACAGATTGTTATCTTATTGGATTACCACTGTGAATTTTTAAAATGCAGACCTTAGCCAGCAACAAACAAGTACCTTTGGTTTACATGCAGGTGTGAGGGCTCAATCAGTCAAAGTGAAATTGACATTTACACCAACCAGAAACCAAAAACCCACAGAAGAAAATGGCGCAGAGCCGAGTATGGTTGAGTAAAAAGAAAAGCAACTCTTCATGACTCGCTGGTGTTTCTGAAAAAGTGATACTATGATTGGTACCTAGAGTGCTGTGAAAAAGTATTTGCCCCCTCCTGATTTCTTTTATTTTTTGCAAATTTTGCAAAATAAATGTTTCAGATCATCCAACTAATTTTAGTATAACATAAAAGCATTGTGAGTAAACACAAAATGCAGCTTTTAATATGTCATTTCATTTATTGAAGTTAAGGAATTATTGAAAACCTACAAACCCCAATTCCAATGAAGTTGGGACATTGTGTAAAATGTGAATAAAAACAGAATACAGTGATTTGCAAATCCTTTTCAACCTATATTCAATTGAGTACACTGCAAAGACAAGATATTTAATGTTCAAACTGATGAACTTTATTGTTTTTTTGGAAATATTCACTAATTTTGAATTTGATACCTGCAACACATTCCAAAAAAAAAAAAAAAAAAAAAAAAAAACTGGTACAGGGGCAACAAAAGACTGGGAAAGCTGAGGAATGCTCAAACACACCTGTTTGGAACATTCCACAGGTGAACAGGTTGATTGGAAACAGGTGAGTGTCAGGATTAGGTATAAAAGGAGCATCCCCAAAAGGCTCAGTCGTTCACAAGCAAGAATGGGGCGAGGTTCACCACTTTGTGAACAAGTGCGTGAGCAAATAGTCCAACAGTTCAAGAACAATGTTTTAATGTGGAATTGCTAGGAATTTAGGGATTTCATCATTCACAGTCCATAATACCATCAAAAGATTCAGAGAATCCGGAGAAATCTCTACACTTAAGCGGCAAGGCCGAAAACCAACATTGAATGCCTGTGACTGTCGGTCCCTCAGGTGGCACTGCATTAAAAACCGACATCATTCTGTAAAGGATATTACCATGTGGGCTCAGGAACACTTCCGAAAACCATTGTCAGTTAACACAGTTCGCCGCTACATCTATAAGTGCGAGTTAAAACTCTACCATGCAAAGCGAAAGCCATATATCAACAACACCCAGAAATGCTGCCAACTTCTCTGGGCCCCAGCTCATCTGAGATGGACTGACGTAAAGTGGAAAAGTGTGCTGTGGTCTGACGAGTCCACATTTCAAATTGTTTTTGGAAATCATGGAAGTCGTGTCCTCTGGGACAAATGGGAAACAGAACATCCAGATTGTTATCAACACAAAGTTCAAAAGCCAGCATCTGTGATGGTATGGGGATGTGTTAGTGCCCGTGGCATGGGTAACTTGCACATCTGTGAAGGCACCATTAATGCTGAAAGGTACATACAAGTTTTGGAGCAACATATGCTGCCATCCGAGCAATGTCTTTTTCAGGGACGTCCCTGTTTATTTCAGCAAGACAATGCCAAGCCACATTCTGCATATGTTACAACAGCTTGACTTCATAGTAAAGGAGTATTGGACTGACTGCAGTCCAGACCTGCCTCCCATTGAAAATGTCTGGCGCATTATTAAGCGCAAAATAAGACAACGGAGACCCCAGACTGTTGAGCAACTGAAGTCGTACATCAAACAAGAATGGGAAAGAATTCCACCCACAAAGCTTCCCCAAGCAGTGTCTTCAGTTCCCAAACACTTACTGAGTGTTGTTAAAAGGAAAGGTAATGTAACACAGTTGTAAACATGCCCTTGTCCCAGCTTTTTTCGGAACGTGTTGCAGGCATCAAATTCAAGAAGAGTGAATATTTCAAAAAATAAAAAATAAAGTTTGTTGGTTTGAATATTAAATATCTTGTCGTTGTAGTGTACTCAATTGAATATACGTCAAAAAAGATTTGCAAATCATAGTATTCTGTTTTTATTCGTGTTTTACACAATGTTCAAACTTCATTGGAACTGGGGTTTGTATGTAGTTTCTAATTAAGTTGATAATTGCTCAGGAATTTGCTTGGGAGGTTGCACTCATTTGATTATTTTCTCTTCTCTCTACAAGGGCTTATGCTGCGCAGCATATAATATGCATTGCTGTTGCAATACATTAAACAAGGATATACTGTAGCTCATGTACCTGATGATGAAACAAAATTGGAAAAAAATCAGAATCACAGATAACCATTCAAACATATGAAAGTACGTAGACAAATTACCAATTCTTTATGTATAATTTAATAAATACACTTTTCCGCATGGATCATTGCTGTCCTGAATTTCAGAACTTTTTCAGAGAATTTGGAAATTTAAGAGTTATGCAAGAAAAATAGCTTGACAGTATACCCGTCTGCTTAGTTATATTATTTTATCCCAAAAAACACATAAGAAAAAGCTATTTGCGAGAAACCAGAGAATACATTGTCTTCATACTGCCTGGAGCAAATTTAGAAATCACTGCTTTCTGTTTTTATGAGCATTTTCCATACCACCCCATTTGTATCTAAGCTGGGGTTGTATACTTTTGCTTATTGATCATGTTTTTTTGATACCCTTCCACAACTTTTGACTCTTGGTAGCATCTCGTCTTGTGCATTCATCTTGTGCATGCATGGGTCAATGACACAGGTTAACCCTTTGATGGTATGCTCATTATTCATTTATAGAGGAATAAATCATACTGTATACTTGAGTTTACATATACTGTACATACATGGACATTGTGTCCCTCCTCGACCTTGATGCTCGGATGAAAATAAGTTGGCCTATGTTATACTGTTTGGTTAGAGGGGAGTTCCAAAGTCATTCACACAGTCAGGTTACCAGCAGTTGTCATCCATCTTAGATACTCACATGTTCATATAAACGCACATGCACCTCTACACACTTAGATGTCAATCATAACCAGTGATGATGCTTGGTCCAGGTAAGGGGTTTAGTCACTGCTCGAGCTAATGCCTCTTCTTGCAGCTATGGCGGCCAGTTTGCGGGGCAAACAACTCCGCCACAGATAGGACATGCAAACTCTGACACTGGGGAAATACCAGCAGTCCGCTGGTAACGTCTAGCATGTCTTTCAGTCCTTCTCCATCAGGGACTTAAAAGGGTCAACATTCTCAGCATATCTGCTGTTTTGGGTTCCAGAAATGGTGAGCAGTTGTATGGAAATCTCTGTCTCCCGTGCTTCTGAGCCTGGTTTGAGTTAGAAAAATGGACAGGACAGTTAAACTGAAGGAGTTCACTCAAGTAGGCACGGACAAAGTCATGTGGAGCTTCGTAGTTGACCAGCCATGCACTGGAGTCAGTCATCTGCTGACAGATAACCAGTGAAGATCATGCAGCACAGCAGTGATATGATGTGAAAGGGTAATGAGGTGAGGCAGCCTGTTTAACAGATGAAAGGGGAGAGCAATGAGGTCATTACAGCAGTCCAGCTGGGAGGAATTGATATCATATATGACCATGCATCAGAAAAAGACAGCAGAGGATGGATCAGATGAATATTGTTTATGTGATTTTTAAATGACAGAGTGGACTCATGGAAGACCCCGAGGTTTTTGACGAGGGTGAAGTCATGACCTGTGTATCCTCAAAGATGGGGAAGAAGTAACTGAGGTTATTTAAGTGTGATTTTGATGACAAGCTCTGCTTTTTGTTGAGTCGTATAATACTAATTTACATCCATTTTAATGTTCTGAAGGCAGAGAGGCCAGGACAGGTGCGATGCAGGATTAGGCACAGATGGAAATTTGAGTAACATCTGTATGTAGACGATAACTGAGGACATGAGAGTGGATAATGTAGCTGATGGGGAGCATATATACACTGAACAGCAGTGAACCATAGACTGAGCCCTGAGGCGCACCATGGAGCACTGTGGAAAAGTGGGACTGGACACCACTGACGGAATAAAATTGGTGGCAGTTTGATAGATATGAGTTGAACTAGAAGAGGGCGGCATCAGACAGACCAGCAAGGCTCTCAAGATGTTGCAGGAGGATGGTTTGATTGACAATGTCAAAAGCTGCACTAAGATTCACAATAATGAGTGTCTGAGGTGTCCAGAATCAGCAGCCAACATGCGGTTTTTTTGTTACTCTGACTAGGGCCATTGCTGTATTGTTTCTAGAAGCAAGATTGAAATACATCAAATACAATGCTAGAGGCAAAACAGTTTTGAATTGTCCAAATTCTACGCTTTCCAGCACTATAGAAAGGAATCGCTCATGGGCCTGTTGTTGGTTGAGATGTCTTTCCTAAGGCCAGGTTTTTTGAGAATTGGTGTGATGGAATTAGTTATTAGGGGAAAAAAAGGATGTCACCAAACTTCAGAGAAGAGTTACTCATCTGCACCATCAGGGGAAGAGCTGAGGAAAGCATGCATCAACTGATATGGTGGGCATGGGGTTAAGATGACGAGCGGTGGAATGCATCTTTGCAGTGACAGCAGGTAAAGCTTTGACTCGGCAGGAGTTGAAACACAAAATAAAAGGAGCCGCAGCTGAGTTCTAACCAGCGAGGGATGGATGTAACATGGAGAAGGTCAGATGAGGTTACCTTACTGTGGCAGGACCAGCAGGAAGAGATCATGTGCCAGGTGGTGATAGCGGCTAGGCAGAGGTTAAGAGGTTGGAGTCCAGACCAGATGCAGGGGAAGGCACAGAAACAGGCCAGCTCTTCAGGGTTGCAAGTATGTATTGTATGTAATAGCCATGTAATTTCCCAGTGGGTATTTCTGAAGTCATTTTTCAATGCCCAGCTAGGTGGTCTCATTGTCGTATAGCAATCTGCCTGGCATCTGAAGCCTGCCAGCAGCCAGACAGACCTAACAGAAGTCAGAGGCAACAGAGGACCTGGCAGAAATTTCTGTATGTATGAGGTGCTCTAGCTTCCCAAGATAGACAGACTTAATATGTTTTACAGGCCGAGCATGTAGAGGGTCTCTAAGTGTTACAGTCCAGACTATGCGCTCTGCGCATGCTCCACAGTTCATCCTGCAGGTCTTTGACCCGGAAGTCTTGAGGACCTGTGAACATCAAACTGATAAGCAACAACTCTATATTCTGCCTGACTAGCAAGTTTGTACAGAACAGTAGCAATCCTGATCTCTAATGGTATTGGTGCTCAAACAGTCACGTCTTGAGGGCGCATAATTTCTTCCATTAATCCTCATAATTTATCGAATGACCTGCACATCATCTGAAAATTTTCCTTCCACTTGCCATTGGGAAACTCTCTCAAAAAGACTCTCTCTGTAATGGCTGGTTAGAGCGGAGTTTCAGATGCCGTAGCAGGTGAAGCTGCATCAAGAAGAGAGCCTGACACAGCTGAAAGTGATTGAGCTAAATAAGGGCGGAAACAAGCTCGCGTTTCTGAATAAACGAAAGGCTTAATTGCCAGAAACGAAGCAAGCAACCAGATAGAAAAAGAAATCTCAATAAGAGAGAGAAAACTAAACAAGGCACCTAACAATTGTGCCAAATAACCTAAAGAAGCTAAGCTTCCCAGATACAAAGAATATATATATAAATAGGTGAACCACTGACTAGAAATATATCGAGCCGAAGTGAGCAAAGTCATATCAAACACTCCAGCGAAGGAAATGTGGCGACTTCCGGCTTAAATAGACTCCGGGAAGGACCGCCCAGGAGTAATCAGCCAGCTGGGTAAAAAATCCGATGTGGAAAGAAAACGATGTCGTCAGGGACGAGAGTAACAAAGAAAGCAAAAAGTACATAGCAAACCATGACAGGACCCCCCCCCTCTAAGGGACGGCCCCAGACGTTCCCAAAGAACCCCTTGCACGGAACTCAGAAATAAGGGCAGGGTCCAGGATATCCCGAGCACGGACCCAACAACGCTCCTCGGGACCGTATCCCTCCCAATCTACCAAAAAGTGGAATCCCCGACCAACACGCCTCTCGGCCAAAATGCGACATACAGTGTACGCCGGGCCCCCCTCAATCATCCGCGGCGGGGACGGGTATTTGTCGGCAGGTGCTAGGATGCTGGTGCTAACAGGTTTAAGCCTGGACATATGAAAGGCGGGATGGATCTGCAAGGATTTAGGGAGCTCAAGAAGCACAGTTACAGGGTTAATCTTCCGCACAATCTTAAACGGGCCAATAAAGCGAGGGGCCAATTTCCGAGACTCAACTTTCAAGGGGAGATCCCGAGTGGAAAGCCAAACTCTCTGGCCCACTCGATAAGATGGGGCCAAGCGGCGCTTTTTGTCAGCCGCAGATTTTTGACTGCGCCCAGCCCGCAACAAGGAGGAACGGACCTTAGTCCAAACAGAGCGGCAGCGTCGAATGAAGTGTTCAACAGAGGGCACTTCTGACTCCTTCTCAGACTCTGGAAATAAGGGAGATTGATAACCCAACTGGGCCTCGTAAGGAGAAAGACCCGTAGAGGAGTTACATAATGAATTATTGGAGTATTCAGCCCATGCCAAAAAACGACTCCAGGACGCAGGATTATCGGCCGCTAAGCACCGAAGAGTATTCTTTAGGGACTGATTAGTGCGCTCAGTCTGCCCGTTAGTCTCAGGATGAAACCCTGACGACAGGCTTACCGTGGCCCCCAACTGTTTGCAAAAAGCACGCCAAAATTTGGCGGCAAACTGAGGACCCCTGTCAGAAACCACATCAAGGGGGAGACCATGCAACTGGAACACGTGATTAACAACTAGGACGGCTGTCTCCCGCGCAGAAGGCAGTTTGGCAGCGCGATAAAATGAGCGGCCTTGGAAAAAAGGTCGACCACGACCAGGATGACAGTATTGCCATCAGAGATGGGCAGGCCCGTGATAAAATCGAGCGCAATATGGCTCCAAGGGCGTTTGGGTACCGGCAACGGACGCAACAGGCCAGCGGGGTGGAGATGGGACACCTTATTCCTGGCACAAGTGCCGCATCCTGCCACAAATTCCCGAATGTCCTTCATCATGCTGGGCCACCAAAATCGTCGGGCCAAGAACTGCTTGGTCCGATGGGCCCCAGGGTGACCTGCCAGACGGGAAGAGTGTCCCCACTGGAGAACCTGTGAACAAACATAGCGGGAACAAATAGACAACCGGCGGTTCCCCACCAGGACGGGATCGGTTCTTAAGGCCTCCTGTACCACAGGTTCCACGTCCCACTGGACGGGTGCCAAAATCTGATCAACCGGAATGACCGGCTCTGGCATAGGATTACGGTCGGAACGATCATAAATCCGCGATAAGGCATCTGGCTTAATATTTTTTGAGCCAGGGCGGTAAGTTAACGTGAAGTTAAAACGGTTAAAAAACAACAACCACCGCGCCTGCCGGGAATTACATCGCTTAGTCTGCTGAATATACTGGAGATTTTTATGATCAGTCCAGACCACAAACGTATGCTCAGACCCCTCCAGCCAATGGCGCCACTCCTCTAATGCCAGCTTAACGGCTAACAACTCCCTGTCACCGATGCTGTAATTTTGCTTGGCAGCAGACAGTGACCTGGAGAAGTAGGCGCATGGGTGTAGCTTATTGTCCCAAAGGGGGCACTGGGACAAGATAGCACCCACTCCGACCTCTGAGGCATCAACCTCCACCACAAATGGGACGGAGGGGTTGGGCAAAACCAGAATAGGTTCTGAGCTAAACAATTTCTTTAGCTCTTGAAAGGCAGCCTCGACTGCTGGCGACCAGGCGAAAGGAGTGGAGGTCTTTCTCTTAGTGAGGGCAATAATGGGAGCAGCGACCCCGCTAAAATTGCAGATAAACCTCCTGTAAAAATTGGCAAATCCCAGGAAGCGTTGGACCTCTTTGACATTTTGGGGGGGCAGGCCAATTCCTGACAGCTGCCACCTTGTCAGGGTCCATGCGGACCGACCCCTTAGAAACAATAAAACCAAGAAATGAGACCGTCTTGGCATGAAAGACGCATTTCTCGGCTTAAACAAAAAGCTTAGCTTTGAGAAGAGCCTCCAGTACCTCTCTGATGTGTTGTATGTGTTCGGAGAGAGTTGAAGAAAAAATTAAAATGTCATCAAGATAAACAAAGACGAATTTCTCCAACATCTCTCGGAGGACATCATTAACGAGTGCCTGGAATACAGAGGGGGCGTTAACCTATCCAAACGGCATAACCAAATACTCGTAGTGCTCGTCATGCGTATTAAACGCCATCTTTCACTCGTCACCATCTCGTATCCGAACCAAGTGATACGCATTCCGCAGGTCCAGCTTAGTGAAAAACGACGCCTCCTGCAAGCGTTCGAATGCGGAATTCATCAGCGGAAGTGAGTAACGATTTTTAATAGTAATATTATTCAGGCCCCTGTAATCGATACAAGGTCTAAGGCTACCATCCTTTTTTCTCACAAAAAAGAACCCCGCCCCGGCGGGGGACGTGGATGGTCAAATAAAACCATTAGCCAGGGCCTCCTGAATATATTCCCGCATGGCCTTCCGTTCAGGACCTGACAGTGAGTATAATGATCCTCTAGGGGGAGTAATGCCAGGGTGGAGATTGATCTCGCAATCGTAAGGGCGATGAGGAGGTAAAGTAGAGGCCCGTTGTTTACTAAAAACCTCCGCGAGATCAGTATAAGCAGTAGGCACGTTATGAAGCAAGCAAAAATTCAAAGCAGCCCCTAAATTCTCAACCTGTTCGTACTCAGCCGCATCAACGACAGTCTCTAGATTGGAGCCACACTCGGAATAACAATCATCCTCTGGCTGTCGCCAGTCAAATTGAGGGTCCCACTCTAACCCCTCCTCAGCCCCATTCTCTAGATTGGGAGGGTTGTGTGGGATAATCTCCCCTGAATCGCTCCAGGCGTCACTTTCTCTCATGGATTGACGTCCAGGCCAACAAATAGAGCTATCCATGCAATGGGATCTACAATCGGAACCCCACTGCACAACAGGATTATCCTTATTACCCCAAAGGATACGAGGCTTGTGTTTTCGTAACCAAGAATGTCCTAAAACCACTGGGAACACGAGGGAACTGATAAAAAAAAACGTATTTCCTACGAGTGTCCACCAAGGGAACTGAACATAGACAAAGGATCAGAGATCTCGGATATAACTCCGTCTCCCAACGGGCGACCATCCAAAGCTTTAACAGTGCGTGACTGCAAAAGAGGGCGACCAGGAATGGAGTGTCTCTTAGCCCATTCCCTATCCATAAAACAGTCTACAGCCCCAGAGTCCAAAAACGCATTAATAAAAATTCTCTGTGTTCCCTAAATCAATTCAACAGGAATTAAAGTCCGATGGGGAAATTGGTTCTGACCCTCTAGAGCTCCCCATACCACTGGGGGGGACCTCCCATTTCCCTGGAGCTCAGGACAGTGTGGACGGATATGCCCAGGCTTACCACAATTATGGCAGATTATATGCCTGCGAGCGGGCTTGCGAGCCCTGCTATTAAATAAACCATTAACCAGCATTGATTCATCGGGAGGGGAAGAATCTGTGGGTGGAGCTAGGACTGTGCGAACGCTACGGGGAATACTAACCCTGTTATCAACAGCAACCAATGCATAATGTTTCTCCTTTTTGCGTTCACGGAGGCGATTATCAATTCGCACAGCCGTACGAACCAACGCATCTAAAGAAACACAAGGCTCCAATGCCGCCAAAACGTCTTTAACATCCTCAGCCAGGGCATGAATAAAAACGGTCATTAAGGGCGCTTCCGCCCAGCCTGTTTTAGTGGCTAACGAACGAAATGTGATAGAAAAGTTAGCGACTCTCTCAGATCCTTGCTTAAGATGTATTAAACGCGTTGCGGCATTTTGACCACGAACATCCTGACCAAAGACTGATTCCATAGCTCTAACGAGGGTTTCAACAGTATTCACGATCAGTGAATTAGATCGAATTAGTGGACCCACCCAAGTCAGTGCCGTATCAGTCAATAGGGATAAAATGAATGACACTCGAGACTCCTCATTTGCGAACCTCGAAGATTGGGCTTTAAAGAAAATTTCACATTGTGCAACAAAGTCCTTACATTTCCCTGCTTCACCCCCATATCTAGAAGGCATTTGCAGTTTAGGTTCTCGGTAGGAGCTTAAAGATTGTGCTTGTGCAACGTTGTGTGTAATTTGAGCCGACAGGGCTCTAACACTCTCCGTCAGAGAGAGTAGGGCAGTTTCCATTCCCTGCGTGCTGCTTTCTTGTAATCTTAGTCTCTCAGCGAACTCTGATTGTTGTGCATTAAGAGCCGAGAGACCCTTGCTATGGCCAGAAAGGACAGCCTGCTGGTTAACTACCACTTTCTCAAACGCAGCCGCGGCTGACGACTCCATGTCTGGCTGGAGTGTTCTGTAATGGCTGGTTAGAGCGGAGTTTCAGATGCCGCAGCAGGCGAAGCTGCATCAAGAAGAAAGCCTGACACAGCTGAAAGTGATTGAGCTAAATAAGGGCGGAAACAAGCTCGCGTTTCTGAATAAACGAAAGGCTTAATTGCCAGAAACGAAGCAAGCAACCAGATAGAAAAAGAAATCTCAATAAGAGAGAGAAAACTAAACAAGGCACCTAACAATTGTGCCAAATAACCTAAAGAAGCTAAGCTTCCCAGATACAAAGAATATATATATAAATAGACAAACCCCTGACTAGAAATATATTGAGCCGAAGTGAGCAAAGTCATATCAAACACTCCAGCGAAGGAAATGTGGCGACTTCCGGCTTAAATAGACTCCGGGAAGGGCCGCCCAGGAGTAATCAGCCAGCTGGGTAAAAAATCCGATGTGGAAAGAAAACGATGTCGTCAGGGACGAGAGTAACAAAGAAAGCAAAAAGTACATAGCAAACCATGACACTCTCTCACCAGTCCTGACCTGCATCCAACATGCACAGGAAGCCCGGGCGTGGGTTTTCCGAAAGCACAAATAACTTATGCTGTTGAAACCACTGACTGTGAGTGGACAACTATGTAAGTTGCTAACTTAGTAACTATGATTTTGGGAAATGCACCCCAGGGTAGTAGAGAGGGCACAAAGTGAAGCATAGCGGAGGTTGCCCTGTTGGAGCTCTCCAGGAGCATACGGTGTTATCATCTGCCTTCGACTAACACCATAATCATCAGTGATAGCGTGCATCTCAACTGTATAAAAAGCATGTATAGCCCATGCAAAATATACAGAGCCGTAAAGTTGTCCATGTTTTTGCCACTTGACATGCTAACAGTTTGTCGCCAGCTAACCTGTTTGTCGATTCTTTGGTCTGTGATATAATAGGTCAACCAAAAAAAGGTCTAACACAAACAAACTGAAAGGGGGCATATCGCCACCTTTTGTAGAGGAAACAGACATTCTTCGGTCAATAAACCGATTCCCCTACAGTGCATGTACATTGGGACAAGGATAGTAGTCAGATTAAATGGCCTAATCAAGCTATAACCATAGCTCAACTTAATTGTGCATGTAAATGTACTAAGATCTTTATGATCCACTCATATGAGGTCTATGTCTGCCCTATGGAGCTGGGTGGAGACACATACCACATTGTACTTTTTTTTTTCCTTTAGGCATTTAGTTTCAAAGACTCTCGCACGGAGGTATCCAAAAGGCTACAGAAGCTTTATTGATACATTTCTTTATTCCATCCAGAGATAGCGTGAAGCTGAAGTAAATGAATCGGTGCACCACCTTATGTGGGACGCCATGAAGGTGGAGGCAGAGGGGTTGAGGAAGATTACATCCAAGAGCTGCACAGTAACAGCCTTCTTACTATTACGTTGAAGGCGAAAGGACTGATACAGAGCCATGATTGTGTCCAGAGCAGGCTGCTTTGACTGAGCAGCGCGTGTTATAATGGTGCAGTTGTTTATATGTTGTATCGCATGTATCTGATCCGCTCGGGTCTTGGTGAAAGTCAGGGGTTGTTGAATATTTAAAAGTTTTCCCGTAAGGCAGTATTAAAGCTAAACTCAATCAAGGTGTTCAAGGGTATGGGAGAAGAGGTGAAAGATGGCTGAGACCAGGAGCTTGGATAAGACTGATGCTTGGTCATAACATTGCTTGACTCCAATCTCAAGGGCTCTGATTGGAGGACTCCTGTTATGTTTCTGACAGCTACCTCATTATTTTTAAGATTCTGATTTCTTTTTTGCAATTCGATAGGAATGCCTATCCTTCCTCCTTCTCATTCTTTCTTATTACTCACAAAAGGAGTCTTACATCCGGGGGTGTGTTTCCCAAAATCACAGATGCTAACTTACATAGTTGGACCCAATGACCGTGAATGGACGAACTATGCAAGTTGCTTACTTAGTTAGCAACCATGGTTTTGGGAAACACACCCCAGGCTGGTGTTGCGTTCTATCTCCCACCCCTTTAGTCCTTGAATGGGAAGGGAAAATAGAGCACACGAGATAACAAATGCAGCTGGCTAAAACATTCACTTAATGAGCTCTTTCAATGTTAAAGTGTAAACAAAGATGTGGGCCAGAAACATGACGTGATCAATCATTACAATGATGATGTATGGCATCAAGATAAACCAGAGTAATCAAACTCAAATGTTTTGAGTACACATGCTTTGAATAGAACCCCTTGTTAATGATGTCATCTCTGAGATGATTGACATCCTGAGCTGAACTCTGTGGGGTGGTTGTTTGTCCAAAATACAAGTATTAAATTGCTTAAGATAAGCAACTCCGAGTCTCCGAGCTCATTTCCTCTGACTGGTCTCTGACCTCTTTTTTCTCTGGTCCCTCCTTGTCCTTTATTTTCTTACATACCCCTCTGCTTTTTAATGGCTGTCATTTCATATAACCCCAATTCCGAAAGAGTTGGGACAAAGTTTAAATTGTGAATAAAATCAAAATGCAATGACTTTCAGATCACATGAGCCAATATGTTATTTACAATAGAACATAGATAACATTTCAAATGTTGGAACTGAGACATTTTACATTTTTATCCACAAAATGAGCTTATTTCAAATTTTCTGGCTGCAACAGGTCTAAAAAAGTTGGGACACGGGCAAAAAAAGGGCTGAAAAAGCAATTAACACTAGAACGGCCAACAATGCAGTACTCCTAGAACGGCCGTGAGGTGATTTTGACCTCCCACCGCAGCGGGCTTTATAATAGCAGATTAACAACTGTTCCAGTAACAGACTTCTAATTATTTTAACCCTTACATACTGTTCGGGTCAAATTTGACCCGTTTAGACATTTGACAGCAGTAAACATACCCTAAATGTTATTCTTTTAGCCTGAAATTTGATTACTTTTCCTAAAGTGACCCAAAATACATAAAAATGAAAACATTTTAAAATTTAATATTTTTGTACAGGTACTACAAATTTTTGTCCACTGAGGCTGTTCCGGGTCAAATTTGACCCGTATCTATTCAGATGGATTTTATATCCACTAGTGTGGGTCAAATCAAGGACAATGGCGGCTTAGGGAATTTTGAAACTGTCAAACTGTACTTTTGATGTCTGTGTGTTTTTTTTATGGGACAGTGGTTACAGAGTTTAAGGGGGACCTTGACACTGTCACGAGAACTGTGGTCGCACCACATTTGCCCAGGTTCGTGCAGAGACAGGCACCTTTGAAGTGTTGTTGGGGAATATCAAAACAGTGGAATAATGAAACACCATAGGAGTGATCATATATGATACAGATAAGGAACAGAAGTCATACAAAGGTCGGAGGGTGACTTGACAGAGACACAAGGACTGCACCTGCAAGCCCTTACAATGTAACAATATAATCTAAAAATAAACAAATTAGTAGCAATTTGGGATGGGAGGGTGGGGGGCCCTGATCAGCAAGTCACACAAGAAGCCAACACAAGGGGACAGAAGAGAAGGAGATGCAATTTCTGCTCTAGAAAAAAGGACAGCAAAACAGGAACAACCTGCTGCAAATGTTGGAAATCCATCTGCAAGTCCCACACTTGCAAGGTTTCCTACCACTGCTTTCATTGCACAGATTAGTTTACTAGTTTCCAATAAGTTTTTTTTTTTTTTAAAAATGTTTAGTGTTCTGAATGTCAATTAATGTTGAATCAATATTGATAATTGTGATTCTGTGATTCTTAAAATTGCGAATTTCATGATATAGCAGCGAGGACAGTGTTTACTGGTTGCAATGGTTATGTGGTTATATCATACATCCTAACAGTTCCAGAATGTTCCTGCCATTTTCACTTTTAATCAAATCTATGAATCTATTTCACTTCAGTCATTATGGCTGTCATCTTTTCATGTCTTTGGGTAACACAGGACATGATATTGTGTGATATTAGATGTTTTTCTCCAAAAACAAGTGTTGTACAACCTAAAAAATAGACTCTCCTTGCTCTTTGAAACATCAATTAAGGATTAATCATCCATTTACTAATATCAGATAGGTTATTTTTTACATTCAAAATAGATTTGTAGTTCAAAATTTAGTATAGACACTTATTATGAGGATATTCTTTGTCTGGGTCAAAATTGACCTGGACCATACTGTGAGGGCATCAAATATGAACAGTATGTAAGGGTTAAAACAGCATGTAAAAGTAAATGAAAAAACATCTTATTTGATTTATGTTTCCACATTAGGCTTTATTTTATTTTAATAATATAGCAATGTAAATTCATTTCTGTAGTGTGTAATGAATGTATCATTGAACAATGGAAAAATATACAATTTGATTAAGCTGTCAAACAGATAAAAAAAAAAAAACATTGCACATAAACATTGAACATTAAAATAACAATACACCTCTGCTCTCATAAAAAAAATGAACATAAACACAGAGCACATGAGAGAGAGCCTTGGTCAAAATGTTTGGGAACCACACCTATTCCTCTACACAGTTTTGACGCAGAGTCTACTCGCAACGAGCACATACACTGAACGCCTTGACAATCAGGTTCAAAATCAGACCACTGGACCAAGACATATCAGTGAGCCCTTATAACTTCTCCATCTGACTCACCAGAACTCATGTCCTGAAGCTCTGCCAAAGCCCGACTAACTAAATAAACTAAATCACGAAGAGAACAGCCCTGTGACGATCACAATTTCTATATGCAATATGGGAGAACAAACTGATTCTGACGTCATGACAGCAACTGGTTTATATACACACCAGCACACTATTCAAAAGGTAACAAAATGCGTTGCTCAGCAACCAAGATGCAGTTGACTGCCTTACTGTTATGATTCTGTTATGCCTGACCATGTTTTCGCTATGACTCTGCTTCCAAGCCATGTTTTTTGATTTAGTCCATGCCATGCTTTGTATTTTGCCTGTCTTTCCTTGTCATGTCTTTTCCTTGCCATTGCTCATATTCACAGTTTAGTTGTTATTCTGGTTTATGTAATTCTCATGCCCTGCATTGCACATTGTCTCCCCTGTCTGGTCATATGTGATGTGACAGTTTTATTCCCCAGTTTTGCATGCCACATTTTCAGGTGATTTCATGGCTTCTGGGTTTTCAATTATTCCTTCCAATCTCGTTTGCTTCCTTCGTCTTGCTGTTCTGTCTTTACTAACAAATACTAACAGTTTGTTATTTTGGATAAATTACTAACAATAACTAACATTGTTTATAGTACTAACTTACTAACAAGCACTAGGGATTGTACAGCTGCACATTACTAATTGACTAACGAGCTCTCAGCACTCGCTCTGCTCTAGTTTCCGCCCCTTGCCTTCACTCAATTTACTTTGCTGTGCTTCAGCGGATTCTCCGCACCTTGTTAAACACTGTTCTGCCTCTCACTCTGTGCACTTTAGAACTCCCTAACTGGAGCCGTTTGTTTGTCATAGGCTGTCTGTGTAATCCCTGTCCGCGTTTTGGCTTTCGCCAATTTCATGCGGTTAGGAACTTCCTCTTGTTCATTCCTTTGTAATTAGTCTGATCCAGCTCACCTGTTCCCTATTATAGCATGTGACTACCCGTACGTGTATTTAAGCAGTCATTTCACAACCAGCTCTTGTCAGAACATTTTCCTTGTGCTGTGTTGTTTATGCCTTGTACTCTTCGTGTTATACTTCTGACTGGAACGTCCCGGATTTTGATTTTTGCTTCGTCTTTGATATACCTGTGCCCATGTAATGAACCTGCTTTGCCCGACCCTGAGTTTTGTATTTGCTGCCCTGTTTACGAACTGGATTACGTTTACTGGATTTTGATTTTGGATTGTGGACTCTGTACCGTTGCATACTGCCCTGCTGGGGTTTCCACCCCAGAATTAGTAAAGAACAAGTTTGCTGGATCTTTTGGTTCTCGCTTCTGGTTCCTGAACGCACCCTCACACTTACATAGGTATCAGTGTACGAATGTGTTGTATAAATGAGCATATGTGAGGTATTAGGCTACTGTCAAGTGCTTTGAGCTGTCTGTCTGACTAGCTTTATCGTCAGCCTAGCCAGGCTGACTATACAGCCTGGCAATATGGTCCATTTACAGATTTTTGCATTGGAAGTAATGGAGGTCAAAATGACCTCATGGCCGTTCTAGGTATAATCAATGATATTTTCTTTCTCTTATTCCAGAATCCCCATAACTCATAAGTTGATGAATAACACCATTTTAGGAAAAGTCACTGACTGGGAGACAGGGTTGTTATTCAAACTGAGTTATGTTCAGTTTAATGGGCGAGAGAGGTCAAAATGACCTCACGGCCGTTCTCGTGATAATATATAAGAGAATCAGCTGAAAGAACATTTAGCAAGTAATTAAGTTAACTGGCATCAGGTGTGTAACATTAGCTATAAAAGGGATGTCTTAGAGAGGCTGAGTCTCTCAGAAGTAAAGATGGCCAGAGGCTCTCCAACCTGTGAAGGCTTGTGTAAAAAAATTGTGGAAAACAATGTTCCTCAATGTCAAATTGCAAAGGCTTTGAAGGTCTCATCATCGACAGTGCATAACATCATCAAAAGATTCAGAGAAACTGGAAAAATCTCTGTGCGTAAGGGAGAAGGCCGAAGACCTTTACTGGATGCCCGTGATCTTCGGGCCCTCAGACGCCACTGCATCACTCACCGGCATGATTCTGTCATTGACATTACCAAATGGGCCCAGGAACACTTCAAGAAACCACTGTCTGTAAACACAGTCTGCCGAGCCATCCACAGATGCCACCTAAAACTCCATCATGCAAAAAGGAAGACATTGTTGAGCATGATCCAGAAGCGCCGCCGTGTTCTGTGGGCCAAGGCTCATTTAAAATGGACTGTAGCAAAGTGGCGAAGTGTCCTGTGGTCAGACGAGTCCAAATTTGATATTCTTGTTGGAAATCATGGGCGTCGTGTCCTCCGGGCTAAAGGCGAGAAAGACCACCCCTCCTGTTATCAGCGTTCAGTTCAAAAGCCAGCATCTCTGATGGTATGGGGATGCATTTGTGCATATGGTGTGGGACACTTGCATGTTTTAAAAAGCACCATGAATGCTGAAAGGTATATAAAGGTTTTAGAGCAACATATGCTCCCCTCCAGACGATGTCTATTCCAGGGAAGGCCTTGTGTATTTCAGCAGGACAATGCAAAACCACATACTGCAGCTATTACAACAGCATGGCTTCATAGTAGAAGAGTTTGTGTGCTGAACTGGCCTGCCTACAGTCCTGATCTTTCACCGATTGAGAACAGTTGGCGCATAATTAAACGAAAAGTCCGTCAAAGGAGATGCAAAACTCTCCAACAGCTGGAAGCCTGTATCAAACAAGAGTGGGATCAAATTCCAATGGCTAAACTCAAGAAACTTGTCTCCTCAATGCCCAGACGCCTCCACTCTGTGTTAAAAAGAAGAGGGGATGCTACACCATGGTAAACAGGCCCCTGTCCCAACTTTTTTGAGACCTGTAGCAGCCATCAAATTTGAAATGAGCTCATTTCGTGGATTAAATTGTAAAATTTCTCAGTTTCAACATTTGCTATGATATATATGTTCTATTGCGAATAAAGTACTGGCTGGTGTGATTTGAAAGTCATTGCGTTTTGATTTTATTCACAATTTACACTTTGTCCCAACTATTTCGGAATTGGGGTTGTATATTGTAATATATCTCAAGCTGGTTAAACTCAGAAATGAAAGTTAACCGGCTGCTTTAAACATGCGAGTCAGCTTGCTAAACTGCATGTGAGTTACTTCAACTTGATAATAAGTTTTGTTTCAACTCACAATTAGTCCAGGCAATGTATGACTCTACGTTTAACTTTTGAAAACTTATGAATTTGAGTTCAATATATTGAACTCATCATGACGAGGGGTGTTTAAAGAAAAAAAATAAGTTCACAAAACTTAATGGGGCTATCATTTTTTACAGTGTTACGATTAGTTGTAAAACTACAGAGACAAGTCAGTATTAAAGGTAATTTTACTATGATCATCATATTATCGATTTGCAAACAGATTTTGGGTCTGTTCCATCAATTCACCCCTGAAGAGCTATAAGTAAACTAGTAGAAAAAAAAAAACTTTAACTTCCACATGAATGAATGAATCTGTTGAACAAAGTAAAGAAAGATTGTTCAAAAATGTTTCTGGAAAGAGAGGACAAATTCAGATTTTATACATTGACTTTCAATGCAATATACTGGCAAAACTAAGATGAGTTGATACAAATATATACTCATGTAATGAGGTAGCCTGTTTTTCTTAGGAAAAAATGTTTTGATTATGTATTCACCGCAGATGGGACTGCTTGAACTTTTTGCCGCCTGTTTAGTCACTGTGTTCTCTGGTTTCAGTCATTTTGCGTCTCAAATAGCACTCCTCTCCCTCGGTCTGCTTTGTAACAGGCTGTAATTAATAACCAGTATCAGCGGCATGTTCTGTAGCAGATGTCTTTGTTTAAAATGAGCAGCAGGCCATGGGGGGAGGGTGTGTGTGCATCATCACGACCCTCAGGGTACTGACAGCTTATCGGCAGCACACAGGAAATAGGAAATAAGACAATACCACAGAATCACTAGCAGCCTTTGCACAGGACCCATGAAAGGTGGAAGAGTAGAAGTGCAGGGTAGTACGTTTGTGTATATTGTGGAGAGGCCCCGAAGCTGCCCTGAGAGCTGAGGCAGCTATGGTGCTGGGGCAAAAAGTTTTCTACAGTCATTTTGCCTCTCATTTTGCCAGTCATTTTTTTAAAGTCGCAAAGGAAAACTCAAACAGGATAATCAAAATGCTCATTCCACAATGCTCTATTGCCTCTTTTAGTGCTAATTGCTTGAAAACAGCAAACTTGAGAATTAGATGATAATTTCTTCACTCAACCAAAAAAAAAAAAAAACTTATTCATATTATCATTAATTATTTGCATTTGAGAATGACGCGCACATATTTAGACTTATGACAAATTAAAAGAAAAAAATCTGAATAAATGCATGGACAAACATAACAAATGCTGATGCTTCTTTTCATGTCCTGGCATTGTTTAATTCCACTTATCCTTTTCAGGGTGGAAGGGTCATTACAAATCAAAACAAATTTAACAGTTATTCTGGGTGATCACCTTTATATCCTATGATCAAGCATTCCCACCAAAATGAGAGTGGTCCATTCAGGATGACAATGGATCAAACCTTTCAAGGGGTTCAAAGGGTTATTGAGCGGTTTAATGAGTATGAAAATAATCTTAATCATATCCCGCAGTCACAATCACCAGATCTCAAACCTACTGAACTCCAGTGGGAGATTTTGGAACAATACGTCAGCGCTCTCCAACATCATCGAAACACCAAATGAGGGAATATTTCTTGGACGAAAGGTACTCCATCCCCTTTTACACAACAAGTTTTACACTTGTAGTTTCTATGCCAAGGCATGTTGAAGCTGATTTAGCAGCTTGTGGAGGCCCAACATCTTATTAAGATTTTTTATGTTGATTTTTTCATTAATTTATCACCCATCAGAAACATATTATATGACTGTTTTCTCTTCATTATCCCCTTAAAGGTCCCCATATTATGCTGTATTTAAATGTTTAAAATATGTCCAGTGGGTCTTTAAACTAATGTTAAGAGTTCAGTTACAAAAAAAAAAACCACACACATCCAGGCCTTGTGAGAGCTCCTCTCTCACCTCGCCTGTGCTGGCTTGAAACAAGAGCCGTTTTGAGGGGGCGGGAAGGCTATGCTAATGAGGGGCTGCTCTGATTGGCTGCCTGGTCGCTTCAATTCCGGGGGAGGGCGCAGACCTGAAAAACCAGGAAACCAAGATGGCAAGTATTTCAGGACAGCTTTCCGCGGCATCTATTGCTGTAAGACCGTACATGTTTGATCCCGAATCCGACCCCGAATGGGAGAAGGATGCTATTGAAGTGTTGCAGCAACGTTTAGCAGGATGTGAATGAGTGGTAAGTTGAAATTTTAGTGTTTTGCTCATACTGGGCCTCATGCAGCAACATTCTCTTAAATTTCTCTTATATTTACTCTTATTTTTTTTCTAAGAGAAAAAATAAGAGAAATATACTCCGTATGCACCAAACGCTCTTACCGTCCAAATCTGCTCTTACCCAGATGTGCAGAATGTTGAATCCCACTTGATTGTAAATTGGAAACACGTGCCCGGTTGTTTCAAATTAGCATATTATGACACCCACTAAACACCATATAAGGGTAGGTGACGTGCCGTGTGCAAAGAGCAGACTGCTCGTGGCTGCTCGAGGGCACTTTCACCATTGGTACGATTGTTCCGTACAGTGCCACAGTACGATTGTCCCCCCCTCCCCTCTCCCCCCAGCTGGTCAGCTTTCAGACTGGTAATATCGTAACATACCTGCTCGCATAGATCTCAAAATTCCGATTCAGCGTGTTGCATTATGCACCTAGGTGGTTTTAAATAGGGAACGATTTTGAAAAGGAGGTGCCAATATATTTTGGGGAGTTTTCATTATTGAGAAGGGGGTTTAGAATATTAATATTGCGAATGCATATGCTGCGTGTCTCATAATTTGAGCTGCCAGACTTTCGCACAGCGTTCTGCACTTTTAAATATCGGTGCCGCATTTCCTTTAGTTTGTCATGGCACTGATGTATTATTCTGTGATAACCAAGCGAATGTAACTACTTACGAATTATTTCATAAATCTCCAAATTTTTGCATGTAGTATCCCGTTGTGATTGTATGTTTTCGTCCGCCTACATTTCGAGCAAGCATTTAAGTTCTTCTTATGAATGGATTTCGCCAGTGCATTTGCTTGAACAGGAGAGCCGTAACACACAACAGAAATCCTCCGTGCTCAAGTACGGTTGCTTTCACATTTGGTTCGAGCAGCCATTCATCTGTCTCAGCAAACAGATCTGCGCAATTTCTAAAGACCCGCTGTCTGCGCAAGGCCTGGATGGCCAAAGCGTCCAACTCCAATAGGTAAGCCATTCAGAAGCAGAATGCACGCAAGTATCCAAGGGTTTATATAGCTTCGTCCTAATTAGGATCAACTGGCCAAACTCTTCAGCCAAAGAATTAAATAATAGAATCATTATAATTTCTCAAAAACATAAAACAATCAAAATGTGATTACATGATGCATTTTTAATGTTTAGGTTTTAAAACTTGTGTTGCCGTGCACTGGACAAGCAATTTGTGGACAGAGATAACAGTTTTCTGTTTTCTCTTATCTCGTAAGAGTGCTCTCGACCACTCGTAAAATTTTCTCTTACCTAAGAGAAGCGCAAAAATAAGAAAACATTGGTGCATTCCAGAAATCAATGGGTAAGAACAAAAAAAGAAAAAATCGGGCATACGAACAAAAATAAGAGAAAATGTGTTCTTATATCGCTTCTTGCATGAGGCCCACTGTCTCACATTGCGTGCGTGTGGCTGTAGCTGTATTGTTATGTAGTCATGACATATACCCACTCATCCAGAAGAAACTTTGCTAAAAGCTCCTCATGACAATTTCTAATGAAATGAAACACAATTCTGACACCAAGCTACTGAATGAGCTTGAAGCAAAAACACACAAACAGTGTAAGCGTTGCTTATGTGGAGCTAACGAATCCATAACTTGTACTGGAAAGAATTCCGTATCCAATCTCAACTTTTTTCGGCTTTTTATTCGCCAGAACAATTTTTTAAGGGGAATGAAATTCCGCAGCGGCAATGCAAAGAAATTGTTTGCTATACCAGACACGTTTTAATACTTTTCGTGATTGCTTTCACCAGTGGCGTGCATAGATAGACTCTAGCTGGAGCACCTGCCCTTTGCCTTCTGGACCAAGCAAGTGCCCTTTTGAAAGTTTGTTAGTTCTTTTTGCGAGTCAAAGCGATTTAATGAAAAGTACTGGAAAATGCGTGCAACAAAATAGGAAGCAGCACCATTCCCCCCCCACCCCCCCGCTCAAAACAACAAAATAAGAAGCAGCAGCCCCCCCGCTCGACAAAATAAAAAGCATTTACCCCCCCGGTCTGCCACCACACATTGCCTCCTCGTCTGTGGAAAATACTGAAGTGCCCTTATTTCTCACTGAGCACCTGCCCCCCAAAAATGTCTGTGCATGCCACTGGCTTTCACTGCGGTAGCATCAGAGAGCTAGCCCACACAATGGTAAAGTACCCGGCTGACCCCGGTCATGGATAAGTAAAACGATTGTTTCATAGTAGCAGTAAACAAACCCAAAAATGTGCCCCAAGCTCCGCAAAACCTACATCTGGTCTAAGTGCAGCCTTTTCAGCCCAACTTTGCAGACACATACAAAACCTCTCCAGTTAGCTTCAACTGTAGTGGCTACAATCAGGCAACATTATGATGAAACTGCCACATTGATGCTAACCAAAGTAACACAAGCATACCGATCCGAATTACTGCATATAAGTTAACCAGGAGCGTTTTTTAAGTAGTACGGCACGCGAACTAACATGCAATAGCTAGTAACCGAGCGTTCATGACAACGACTGAGACAAACGTTACCCTGCAATACAGGTTTTACAGACAGTAAGTTCCGTTACTGTGAACAGTTGTTCCAAGCATCCAAATTACAAACAAGTATAAAAAGTTAGCTTCAAATGAGGTTTATGTTCACACACCTTCTGTTGAATGTCCCCTGATATTACTCTTGCATATTTAGGACATGAACATTAGCAACAGTAACTTAGCTACATTAGCTGCAGTGCTACAGCAACATTCAACAGGCTATCACGTTAGGAAGGCTTATGCAGTAAAGCATCACAAAATGGTAAAACTTACAGCTTCCACGTCTGTGAGTCACGGACAGTTGCTACCGATCCAGCCTTTATCTTCAGATGTTTTACAAAGCCTGCGTTTGAGGCCAGTTGTTAGTGCTGAGTATCATTAGCGATCCTGCTAGCCAACCATAACACGTTAGCTTCACTAACATTATTTGCTGTTATATCGATACTTACAGCTTGTGGCTCCGAGTACTTGATCAATGCAACTGCTCCAGGTTTGAGAAGCAGCTGAGACGCATATCCAGCGTTGAATTATCCTTTATTGACAAAGCTGTCCTCGATGAAATGCCGAGCACAAACAGCTAATGTTCCCTTTGAGTGTGGCTGTTTGCTGCCAGCAAACAAAACAGCTACCCACTTATTTCTGGCGGCATCATCTTTTGGAAGAGAAAATAGTTGTGCTTTTTTTTTACATCCAAAAAAACACATACAAACAGTTTTGGGAGACATACTGATAAATCCACACGTTAAATGATTTGTGTCCGATAGAATAAATTCCGGGGTGGGCAGGTCCAGCGCCGTGATTGGCTCTGGCCCAAGTCTGTCCTGATTAGATGCAACAACCTGACGTCAGGTTTTTCCCAGATCTCATGAAGATCTCGGGACGAGCTGTTCAGAGAGGAAATCACATTCTCGGATTATGGCAAAACCCCTGTATCTTATGTTTAGAAACTTTGCAGGCATTTCATTTTCAAGCTAGAGGCTCAGGTCTTAAGACACAAAGTAAACAACAGTAAAGAGTGCTCAGCAGAATACGAAGAATTGTTGAGCACACTGACGTGTACCATGGCATGACAATTACTGAGGATGACAATGACTCAGCAATAGTCTGAACAATTCACCCATCTACGAATACCATGCATTTCCTGGTTTTTATGGATTTTCTTTTTTGAAAAATGTCCCTTCCTTCAACACCCACATAAACAGATCTCCATCTGTAAAGCGCAAATTATAAATGAGAACAGTGGATGGTGCCGATGCACTAGTGATAGTTGAAAGCCTGCAATTTAAGAAAGCTATTGAAAGAGAGGACTGTCATGTGGCTAGGGCTGATAGATGCAATGACCTTATCACCCCAAACTGTTGAAAATTGAGGGACATCAAACGCATGGCGTATATATTTGTGCTAGCTATGGAGTTGTGCTACTTAGCAGTTCCAGACCCACAATCTTGGGATTCTTTCCACACTCATCTCTTAAATATCAACAAAGTACGATAAATACTTCTTTTTTTTTACATTTTGCCTTTCAACAGGTAAGCATAGAAATATTTGTATGTACATGCTGGCAATGTAGCCAACTCTTCAACATTGAATGATAATGGCATGCAACATGTTACCTTTTAACAAATGTTGCCAGCATGTTATATGCGCATATGTTATAACAAGCAGACAAATACCAAAATACTGAAACTTAACGAGTTTCATAACTTTCTATTGACGCGACCAAGTGTATAAGATTCTGTTTATCACATAACTGAATTGCATAATTTAATAGAAAACAAATGTAATTGCTGTAAGCACCCACTGTTTGTTAGCACTGAGCTAACTCCATCGGTCTGCTGACAAAGTCAGTCACTGAGTCGGACATTCGCAGCTGAAGTAGCAACAGTTTGTAAATTCAGTTAACTGAATAGCTAGCTAACATTAGCTCACTGGCAAACAAACTAATGTTACATAATGGTTACAAAACCATACAGCGTATACGCTAGCTAGCTAGCTAGCTAAGTAACATGGACTTAGTTATGTGAGTGGCGCCTACCAAGCTTGCAACTGCGCTGAACTATACCAGTTTAACCAATGTGACACTTGGTATTCAGTTTGGCTTAATATTAGCAGCGTGACATAACACGGAGCGATCCCCCCCCATGCTATCAGCCAATTAAATTTTTGCAAAAGTAATATTGCCCTATTGGTAATATCAAAAATAAGTCATCGGCTTGGCTATGGGAAAAGTCCTGCAGTTATGCGATAATGGTAATTTTGTTTTACTAACCATTGCACCATAACCCAAATTCAAATTTTCAGCTCTGTGGTCATAATGGTAGTAATTTTATTAGTAATTGATATCGATTGCTGATGAGCTCTTCCATAGTTCATATTGCCTTGCTCACAAAAAAGGACAAATTCCCCAAAAAATACTGTAAAATACAATGAAATAAGACAAGGTAAATTAAAACTCAGATTTTGCAGACTCCAGTTCAAAAGAAAAGGCCCTGTGAGTGTATGCGTGTAAATGCTTCTAAATGCAAACTGCAGATATGTGCACACTACAGGCTGCAGGAAAACCACAAATTGCAGGTGAGACACACTGCTCGATCAGCGGACAAAATTTCTTTGCAAACCTCGAGGGGGTTGATTTTCACACCTCTGTTTTTTTTTAAATTATATATATACATGAATCGTCACATAGTGGAGTGTTTTAACTGTGCCCCGAATCAAGCAGGTTTGATCAGTGAAAATGGCAAAGAAAATAGCAATAAAGTTGAATAAATTTCTTATTAAAATATGATCGTCATCATAATGAATCCTGGCAATGCAATGATGTCAAATGTGGCTGGCAGCCCTGCAATGCACTATACTGTTAGTGTTTACTGTTATTTAGGAGTATTTTAGTTAGCAGACTGTACTAATTGCAGATGAGACTTATTATTATGATGCAACTGCAGCCCTGACAGACTTGTAACAAAAATGAGAACTGTGAGTGCTAAATAAAAGCCTTAAATGCTTTTTTTTTGACCAAAAATCAGGAACAATTATCCAAAAAAATAGCGCATTGTTAAATTAGATAAGAGTCAGGGAAGCATACTCATTCTTTGTGTTGGTAAGAAGGATTAAATGTGTCAATTGCGGAACTGGGAACTCAGCCAACAGTTGGTCTGAGAGATAAAATTATTTAAGCCACAGAAGGATGCGGCTTAGGTTGAGGAAATGGATTTTTTGCTTATGCAAGCTGAGAGGTTACTAAGCCAGTGGAAAAAAAAAAATCTTTTCGTCGGTGAATCAGTTGAATTACTCAGTTCTAATAATGATCTCTCCTTAACAATTGTCAGGTTTGTAAGGGCTTAACCCATCAGTACTTTTGTTAACCATGGCATAATAAATTCATACTGAGCTACAGTTATGTTATTTTGCATGATGATAAATAAACCAATATGGAAATGCCATAGATGTCAATGAAGACATTATTTTACTGACATTCTCATTTATTTAACTGCGAATGTAAAGTGACAGGGAGTAAACAGAATTTCAGTAATCATTTTAGGACCCCAGACTGCTGAGGTTTTGCAAACATGTCACTGGAAAGCACATAGTATATAAAACATTACTCAAGTTTGGTCAATAAAATGAGCTGTGGATGGTCTCACCACTTCCCCGATCTATAATATTAATAATGAAACCATCTGCTTGATGTTTATGTAGGTCACCATTTGCCCTGTGTTATTGCTTCTTATTTCTTCACAAACTGCACACTTTCTTCACAAAATTCACCCTTTGGTACAATATCACTGTATGTATTGTTGAATGCTGTAAGAAATCAAACCTTTTTCTTTTTTGAGATTGTGTTACTCAAAAAACACTGCCGGTATCAAGAGAAGATAGTTGGAAGAATTAATGAGAATGATTAGGAAGACAGGAGTTGACCACAAAGCCAGAGCTACACTATAAACCTAATAGTGTGGTGAACTCAAATGTTTTGAGGAAACCGATTACCTAAAAAAAAAAAAAAAAAAAAAAAAATTGTGTAGGCCAACTTTATTGCACTGTGTGGAATGAACTTAGTTCTGATTCTGTCACTTCCTCTTCCTGTTTCTCTACCAGCCCTCCTACCTTAATTCTTCTAGTTAGGTTTCCCTAAAGCCAATGTATACCTTTCTTCCTGTCTCTGTACCCTTCCTCATTTCACACTTGTTTGCTGTTGATGACAGGGTTTTTTTTTTTTTTCGCTGCAGTTTTCTTCAACTTATACTATTTATGGGATTTCACTGTGGTGCATTGTTACCCTGAGACAGATAGGAGAGGTAGGTTGTGACAGATCATCTGTATGGGATGGCATCTGAAGATATGAACCATGATAGACAGAGATGGAACAGCAATCGAATAATCAGAACACACATTTCCAGTTTGCACATTCCAAAGAAGTGTAACAAGCTAGTCAACTGACCTATACTCAGTGGTGTAGACTGTAAACCCTGACAAGTATGGTGAACTCAAATGTTTTGTGGAAACCGATTACCTCAAAAAAATTGAGTATGCAAACTTAATAATCTTGTGTTCTCAGCACTTAAAAACATGTAAAAAAAAAAAAAAAAAAAACTTTATCTTATTTTCTTTAAGTTCCTTCCAAACAATGCAATTAAGTTGGCCAACACAATTTTTTTGAGGTATTGATTTCCACAAAACATTTGAGTTCACTACATTATCAGGGTTTACACTGTAGGGGTCTGTGGAAAAGGGGGTATACTCTTTTACAGTGGTTCCCAAACTCGGTCCTGGGGACCCACTGTGTATGCTGGTTTTTGTTCCAACCACAAGTACAATCCTAGAATTAACAAGCTGTTAATTTTTCTTAATTAGTTACTTTTTGAGCGAGTGAGACGTTTCACACTCTTAAATTACATTGACAGAAATGGCTATTCATTCCATGCTGTTTAATAGCCGAATGCACTAACTGTTTATTTTTTTGTTATTCCTGGGAACCAAGCCAAGCCACGGTATCACTGTTTTAACATTGACCAAATTCAAGACTGTGGTGAAACAGTAAGGTGTTAATTAGGTTTATGAATGCAGGCTTTCAAAGCTCTAAGCTAATGAATTTCCAATGCCAATCACAAAAATAACACCAAACAGGTTTGACTTAATGTAATTGGCTTTGTCTTTGAATTCCTCACGACCTACTAAATGGCTATTTCTAGTGACCACGCGTCCACAATTTTGACTATTAGAAGCCAATAAATCCTTTGGTTTCAAGAGTCACATTTTCCCCTCTTTTTATGCAGCAAAACGTAATTTTCAACTGAGTGCAATGTGAATATCGAGTTATTCAGCGCATGCATAGCAATTTCTGACATAATGTAGCTTTAAAGGGTAAATAATCCCTAGAATCGTGTGTAAAATAATTTAGAAGCATTAGCAACTCATTAAATTTCTGGGATTGTAATTGTGGTTGGAACAAAGACCAGCATACTCAGGGGGGTCCCCAGGACCGAGTTTGGGAACCACCGCTCTATTAGGTAGATGGGTACATCACTAAGGAGAAAATGGGTACATGTCCAATATTCCTCAATAACTTTTAGGCTGATTGGTAAGTATACTGTAAATTGACAGAAAAAGAGGCGCGTATGCACCGTATACCTGTGTACACCTTTCACTGTACAAATGCTTATACTGCGATGTGGGTTTATGTGATAGACTGTAGCGCTTTATACCATGCAACTCTGTTTCCTCATTTATTTTCCTGCTACCAAGGACATTCAGTTGACTGGTATTTAGTGGCCACTGATGTCAATTTTCTACTTTTCAACACGGAAACAATAACAGCTACATAAAAATCAGGTCTAAAATAGTTCTACCTTAGGGCGCGTTTACACTTGGTTGTAACATGCATTTTGGTTGATCGGATCGCAAGTGGTCAGGCAACACACATCGCTGTTTACACTTGGTGTTAAGCTGACCACTAATGTGATCAGATTTTTTTGCTTACTACTCAGCTTCTGCTAAGACCTGGGGCGCAGTTAATACGTCGTATAACAACAATGTCCTCCTCGCCCGGAAAGGTTGTTTGTCAAGCAGCTTATTACGACCTGAAGTTACGTTTAGTAGTTAAGCGACCTCTAGCGGTCATTTAAATAACTACAATCTGGTTTCCATGGTCAGCGTCGCCGTCAGTAAATCCTAAACCTAAACCTAACCTAATCCTAATACTAACCCTAACCCTAACCCCAACCCTAATCGTTACCAAAATCGTTATTTTAAATGTAAATATGACTGAAAGTGTATCTGGAACTGAAACTGCAACTCTAACAGTACCTTCCTGCTGACAGTAGGGGTGCGATTTTAGGAAACGCTCCCATGGGTCGTAAATCAGAGTAAATGAGATGTTATGGCCCCAATTTGTTATGGCGTCACGGACAGCAAGGGATGACAGACAAAATTGTTAAACTTCAACAGATTTAATTAAACAAACACATAGAACTAATCTACACCCTACACTACTGACCAAGATTGAAATGAAAATAAAAAAATTAGATATTTACAGTTCCCTGTAATGGAGATGGGCTGCTCTGTTGTGATGTCCTGGGACAGGAAAATGCTCCAACACAGGCAAAAATCCAAAAAAGCTTAAAAAGGTCTTGAAAGGAGTGACAGGTCTGGTCAAATGTATCCTTCTTGCAATTTCTCCTACTACCCTCTCAATTTTTCTCCTTATATACTCTTGTCCAGCCCCCTCCCATTTCTGGGACTTTCCCCTCTGGGCATGCCCTGGACATGCCCAACCTAGCTTCAGACTGGGCTTCACAAAAAAAAGTCAATACTGCCATCTAGTGGCTATTTACCACATTACACCTCCATTCCAAAAGGGAAAATTTTGACTCATAAAGGCAAAATTTTTCTTTTCAATCTAAAAAATGGTTAAGTTGACACTTGTATATACATACATATAATACAACATGCTAATAAACACAGGTGATATATATACACATATTCAAACATGGGATAAGCAATCGGCAATTACATTGTCAGCACCCTTTACATGCTTAATTTCCAAGTCAAACTCTTGTAAAAATCAAACTCCAATTCAACAATCTCCGATTCTTGTTTTTCATCTTACAAAAAAACATTAACGGATTGTGGTCAATATATACAATCATTGGCTTTTGCCCTGTACAAACATAAACCTCAAAGTGTTGTAAGGATAGAACCAGAGCCAACAGCTCCTTCTCAATTGTGGAATAGTTCTTTTGGTGGCGATTGAACTTCCTGGAGAAGTATGCCACGGGATGCTCAATGTCATCAGAGTCACTTCTCTGTAGGAGCACAGATCCACAAGCTTCAGGACATCGACCGCTATGGAGAACGGTTTGTTGAAGTCAGGAGATTTGAGCACGGGGAAGTGACACAGCAGAGACTTCAGGCGATCGAAGGCTCTTTGGCATGCTTCATCCCAAGTGAACTTTACGCCTTTCTTCAGCTGGTTGGTGAGACTGAGAGCAATCTCAGCAAAGTTCTTGCAGAACTTGCGGTAGTACCCGATCATTCCAAGGAAGCGGCGCAAAGCTTTTTTTGTTGTCAGGAACTGGAAAGTCCATGATGGCTTGGACTTTAGCATTTCTGGGTGGCACACACCAATAACCCTTCAATAAATCAATCTTGGTCAGAAACTTTGCTTGCCCTACTCTATCGATACAATCATCAATCCTAGGTATTGGAAACACATCAGTTCTAGTTACAGCATTGACTTTGCGATAATCTGTACAGAATCTAGTGCTTCCATCAGGTTTTGGAACTAGAACACAGGGTGAACTCCAATCGGAGTTAGAGGGTCTGATAATATCATGTTCTAACATGTACTCAACCTCTTTCTCAGCAATCTTTCTCTTTTCAGGATTCATCCGGTATGGATGCTGTTTTATTGGTTTGGCATCACCAACATCTACATCATGAGAGGCTATAGAAACTCTCTTTGGAACATCAGGAAATAGATCTTTACATTTCTTGATCAACTTCTCAAACTGATCTTTCTGTGAGGGTTCTAAGTGCTGGAGTTTTACATCAAGATTTTGCAACACTTCAGAATATGACAATTTACATGAAAGAACTTCAGCTTTAATTCTAGGTTCATCATCTATAAACTCCCCCTCATCTTCACAAGTCTCGGCCATAGGAGGATCTGAAGTGACAGCTGCAACCCTAGCATTCCTATCAAAATAAGGCTTCAGCATGTTAATGTGACACAACTGTTTTGGCTTTCTCCTATCTGGAGTCTTCACAATGTAATTGAGATCATTGAGTTTTGTCAGAATTTCATAAGGACCATGAAATCTAGCCTGCAATGGATTGGACTGCAAGGGAAACAACACAAGGACCTTGTCTCCTGGTTTAAACTCACGGCCTCTAGCCTTATGATCATACCAAGTTTTCATTTTTCCCTGACTTGCTTTCAAGTTCTCTTTGGCTAGGTCACAAGCTGCATGCAGTCTTTCCTTGAACTTGCTAACATAGTCTAACAGACTGATATGCGGCTCTTTCTCTTGCCATTGTTCACTCAACAACAGCAAAGGTCCTCTCACTTCATGGCCAAACACTAGCTCAAACGGACTGAATCCAGTAGACTCCTGCACTGCTTCCCTAGCTGCAAACAACAGCAAATGAACACCTTCATCCCAGTCTTTCTCATGGTCATAACAATAAGTCCTCATCATTGTCTTGAGAGTGGAATGAAACCGCTCTAAGGCACCCTGACTCTCTGGATGATAGGCACTGGAAATAATCTGCTTCGCACCTAGTTCATACACAACCTGCTGAAACAATCCGGAAGTGAAATTGCTACCTTGATCTGACTGAATTTCCCTGGGAAGGCCAAACAACGTGAAGAACTTTATCAAAGCCTTGAAATTGCAGTTGCCTTGATGTTTGCGAGAGGTATGGCTTCAGGGAATCTGGTAGATGCACACATGATTGTCAACAAGTACTGATTTCCAGATCTAGTCTTGGGTAATGGACCAACACAATCAACAATGACCTTGGAGAAGGGCTCCCCAAATGCTGGGATAGGCTGCAATGGAGCTACAGGTGGGTCTAACTGGTGTTTTCCAACTACCTGACAAGTGTGACAGATTTTGCAAAAGTTGGAAACATCTTTTCGAAGTCCAGGCCAGAAGAAGTGTTTCATGATCTTGTCAACAGTCTTGTTAACACCAAGATGACCTCCTAAAGGCAAACTATGAGCCATTGTTAAGATCTCATTCCTGTAGAAAGGAACAACAATTTGATTTTGACCACTGCCCAATCTGCATTGGCAGGGATATCAGGAGGGCGCCACTTCGCATCAACACTCCATCCTTGAGATAATACCCAACTGGAACTGCGTCTATTTCTTCATCAGGAAGGGCTCTCTTTTTTAGTACACAAATTTCAGGATCATTAGTTTGCTCCTGAATCAACCGCTTTCTGGACAGAGACAAGTCTCCAGACACATCAGAATCACCAGACCCATCTGGCTGGCTGAATAGAGAACTGATAAAAGTGTCTGATAAGTCCTCAAACGGAGAAACCATATTAGGCTGAACAGAGTCATGAGGCGAACCACCTGAGTCATGACTATTCAAGGTGCTGGGCGGCACCACATCATCTTCTTCTTGAGCCTTCTTGGCTATAGCACGAGTCACTGCACAGGAAGGATACAGAGATGGGTCTTCATCGCCATCTTCAGTGCTCGGCTGTGAAGTAAGATGAACAGGGGAACTACATTGCCCCCAGCCAGGTCATTGCCTAGCAACAGAGAAACACCCTTGATAGGTAGACTTGACATAAGTCCCACCTTTACCTGTCCTGTAACTAAATCTGACTTCAAGAATACAGAGCGCAGGGGTACAGATACAGTCCTCCCTTCAATACCTTGTACAAGTATAAAATCCCCAGAAGCAGTCTCATCACGTAACTCCAAGGAGTCCATCAACAAAAGTGACTGAGAAGCTCCGGTATCCTTAGGATATATATATGGGGACAGGAGGAGAATGCTCATTCAGAGCCACAAATCCCTCTGACACAAATTGAAGGAATTCCTCCCTCACAAAGTCAGCAGTATCAGGCTTTTAGCCTCACAAAGAGCAGGCAATTTAGCAGATCGGTCATCTACTACAGGGGTTTCTAACCTTGTCTTCACAAAGGCATTGGGTTTGGTATCCTTTTCTTGTTCTTTCTTAGCTTTAAGGAACCAACAGTTAGTTGTAACATGACCAGATTTCTTGCAATAATTGCAAACTAGACCACTTTTGTCACTGTCAGCTTTTCACACTTTGATCAGACCTTTGACTGGATTTCTGAGCACCATCACCAGATTTGTCTTTGTCTTTGGGTGAGGAATCTTGGGTATCACCGTTACCTTTCTTCTGAAATTGGGACCATCTATTGTTACTGCTAGACTGAAATTTGGACTTATGTGTGAGAACATATTCGTCTGCAAATTTGGCAGCTGATTGCAAATTCAGTGCTTGCTTCTCATTAAGGTAGGTCTTAATATCATCCTTGACACAGTTCTTGAATTCTTCAACTAACACCATCTCTTTTAGTAAGTTGAAATCATCCTTGACCTCCATAGAAGTACACCAGCGCTCAAAGCAAACCTTCTTCTCGTTAGCAAATTCCACATAAGTCTGATTGTCAGATTTCTTCAGACCTCTGAATTTCTGTCGGTAAGCCTCTGGAACCAACTCATAAGCTGTCAAAATAACCTTTTTGACAACCTCATAATCAGAGGAATCATCTGCAGACAAAGCCGAATAGGCTTGTTGAGCTTTTACCCTTGAGGACAGTTTGCAACATCAGAGGCCAGTGTTCCTCTGGCCACTGACAACTCTTAGCTAAGAAGCACTGGAAATACTTATCAACCTCCTTTTCTGAGAATGGAGGCACCAGCTTTACCTCCTGGCTAGCCTGAAATTTGTTTTCAGCCTGAATTTTGATTTTTAGTAGCTCCATTTGGAGCCTTTCTTCTCTGTCTAATTTTTTCTAAATCGAAATCTCTCTGTCTTTGTCTCTCTCTTTCTGCTCTTTCCTCTTTCTCTCTCTCAAATTCTCTTTGTTTTTCTTTTTCCTCAATTTCTTTTTCTCTTTCTCTCTCTCAAATTCTCTTTGTTTTTCTTTTCCTCAATTTCTTTTCTCTCTTTCTCTCTCTCAAATTCTCTTTGTTTTTTTTTTTTCCTCAATTTCTTTTCTCTCTTTTCTCTCTCAAATTCTCTTTGTTTTTTTTTTTCCTCAATTTCTTTTCTCTCTTTCTCTCTCTCAAATTCTCTTTGTTTTTTCTTTTTCCTCAATTTCTAGCATTTTTAATTTAAGTTCCAATTCTACATTTGGATTTTCCACGGAAACTGTTCCAGATCTCCTGGTGCAAACACATTTTCATCAATGTAATATTCAACAATCTCTCTAGCCAGTCTTGCTTTTTCGCATGGCTGGTTTACCTCTGTCAGCTCTAACTGTCTGCATATTTCTAGCAGTTCTGTCTTTTTAAAAGACTTCAAAACCTCTACGGTTGGTGATGCCAAGAAATCATCCATTGCTGTTGATCTGCCAATATATATCTAGGAAAATTCAAAAAAACAATTTCACAATTTTCAATAAATGACTATGGTCTATCCCGGACGAGCCCCCAATTTGTTATGGCCCCAATTTGTTATGGCGTCACGGACAGCAAGGGATGACAGACAAAATTGTTAAACTTCAACAGATTTAATTAAACAAACACATAGAACTAATCTACACCCTACACTACTGACCAAGATTGAAATGAAAAAAAAAAAAAATTAGATATTTACAGTTCCCTGTAATGGAGATGGGCTGCTCTGTTGTGATGTCCTGGGACAGGAAAATGCTCCAACACAGGCAAAAATCCACAAAAAGCTTAAAAGGTCTTGAAAGGAGTGACAGGTCTGGTCAAATGTATCCTTCTTGCAATTTCTCCTACTACCCTCTCAATTTTTCTCCTTATATACTCTTGTCCAGCCCCCTCCCATTTCTGGGACTTTCCCCTCTGGGCATGCCCTGGACATGCCCAACCTAGCTTCAGACTGGGCTTCACAAAAAAAAAGTCAATACTGCCATCTAGTGGCTATTTACCACATTACAGAGAATTATCGACCTATTTGAGCATATAGAGACGACCGGTTCAACGTCATCAAGAGCTCAGCGCAAAGGCCGCGCCTCATTTTGGAGGAAAACAAACGCTCTTCTGCGTTGAAATCAATGAGAAAATAGCGCGATAATTGAGCAGTAAAATGCCCAAAAGTTGTGGTGTACTGGGTTGCACCTCCAATAAAATGACCAGTCCAGGACCTCAGTTTCCCCATCCTACCTGGAAAAGGGAAGAATCCAAAAAGAAGAGTTAAGAGAAGATGAAGAGTAAAAGCTATGTATCCAGTGTCTTCCCATGTTTATATGTGTGGGAAACGCTTCATAACAGGCCATGCCAAAAACGTAAGTACCTTTTTAATATGTAATACTTGGTACTATACTTTATTCGGTACGATTTTTGTCTCGTGCCATTATTTATTCTTTAATAGCTTAACTAGCTAAAGTAAAGTAGCGTCAGCCAACTGAGACAGGTTTGCGGTCGAAAGTTATCTGTATTTGTTAGTCATTCTTAACCCCAAACTGACACAGACTTCGAAATTCGCGGTAGTGAAAGGGCAAGATGGTGGACCGATCAACCTTAATTTATTAAAATAATGCGAATGCTCAGGTTCGGGCAAGGTACCGAAATAATCGCTAGACTTATCAATAAATCAATAAATGAATATAAACAGGAAATTTAATTAAATAAATTGGATAAATTTTACACCTGAAAATACATAAAATTACACTAGGGTCAATGGGATCTGAGGTTTTCTATCCCCCAAAAAGGGGCGCGCCCTTGACGTTTGGCAAAGTACCTGGATGTGCCGGTCATCTCTATGGTTGGAGGACAAGTTGCAACAATGGGAGCCGTTCCAGCCGGAGGAAGCCAAGATTTTGACCCCATTTCACATTGTTTTTTGGGCAAGCTAGGATGTTTCTGTCCATAGTTTGTATGTTCAGATTATTAATTAATTAATTAATTAATTCAGTCGTTGAAATTAGCCGGACAGGTGCATTTGCTACTTGCAAGAGCACACAGGACCACACGGAAGAAGATACTTCATTGGAAAGTTCTCGCTTTCTCCGCTGCTATGACCATAAGACCTCAAAGAGCGGTATGATGACGTTTTTCCGGTTACATCCTCGTTGGGGTCGCATCCGGAGGGATTAGCGTTCACACCATGGAGGTAATATAATAGAACTGGAGAGAGCGAGGAAGTCCCACCCCTATTACTTTCAATGGGAGATGCTAGGCTAGCTACTTCAGCCTAGGAAATATGGAATTGACTGACGCCATCTATAAAAATGGCGTTCCATGGGTGCTTATTTCTGGCACCATTTGATAAGATTGCCAATCTGATAACACATCAAAAATGGCCAAGAAAATGTGTCGTCTGTGCGGATTGGCGAATGTGTTCGAGGGGAAATGACGAGCAACGCTGTTGATCTGGGACGCGCACACACTATACACTCATTGGCTGAACTGCTGCAGTCAGAGCAACAGCTGGACAACCAAACTCGTGCACAAGCTGTCATCAAGCTCTAATTAGCAGTTCTTATTTTACAGGCCCTCTTGAAAACATCGAACAGTTGCGTCAGACAAAGAGCAAAATAATGAAGGATTACTGAATACATCTTCTTTTGTTTTCGCTTTATTTGGCAAGAAAAAAAAATGCGCACTTTTCAATTGGTGTCTATGCAGCTCGCGCCTCTTTGGCCACAAAATTGCATCCTTGGGAAACGCGGAAGCAGGAAGCTAACATGCTAACTGGCTGAAGCAAAGGCACTTCCTCGTTCTCTCTGGTTCTATTATATATCTCTATGGTTCACACTACCAAACATATGTGGTCACATGCATCGCAGACCACCCTCGCAAGTGGTTTGCGTGATCGGATCTCAGTGCGTCTTGGAGCCCATTTACACTTGCATTTAATGCAGACAACTTGTGATCCGATCACCTAAAATGCATGTTAAAACTGAGAGTAAACGGGGACTCAGACACATTTTCATTAAGAACAAAAAAGATTTTCTTTCGTTCAAACCTCTACAATAGACTTGAAGCTGGGAACAGAATCTTAAACTTCACCACAAATGTTAAATTAGCTATCTCAACCCGATCTGCTGTCTCATTCTTACAGATCTACACCCTCAAAATCATCCCCAGATCCGCAATTACTAAGTCTTTCTCCAAGTCCTCTCCTGACATATAGGCTGTATTTACACTGTAGGGGAGAGCTGATGCGAAAGTAACGTGGGACGAAAGTAATACGGCGATTTACTCACAGCCATCCGCACTTCGATGCGTCAAATTAGGTCAGCACATACAGCTCGCGACACTCTCCAGGCCCAGGAAAAATCTTGAGGTTTCGTTGTTTCCCCGCGAAACGAGACCGGGAAGACCGTTTTCCACAGTGGTGAGTAAATTCAGACAAATGGTAAACTTTTTGATTTAAAGATTTGTCTTTATCGCTCCATGTGTCATATTTATGATGAAATGATGGGTCATTTAGTTTTGTAGCATATCCTGAAGTTTGAAATGTCAGACTTTTTCCACTTTAGAAGCAATCCTGGTTCTAATGTCTGGAGTCACTGTCAGGGCGGAAGTAGCAACGGTTACGTTGGTCCCTCTCTGCTAATGTGGCCAAATTTTCTGTTTTAAAGCTCATAAAAAAATGTGTGTTATATTTTACTGACAGAAAATGCCGAGAGTTAGGGTCAGAACTAACCAGAGAGGAAAGGTTGACCAGCAGGTTTACGAAAGGGCCTTTTTTGATGTCCAAAGAAGCGAGAGTATAAGGAGGGCAGCAGAGGTGCGGGACGGAAGCACCAACGGTTACGTTCGTCCCTCTTTGCTAATGCGGCCGCATTTTGTGTTTTAAAGCTCATTAAAAAATGTGTGTGTTATATTTTACCGACAGAAAATGCCAAGAGTTAGGGTCAGAACTACCCAGAGAGGAAAGGTTGACCAGCAGGTTTACGGAAGGGCCTTTTTTGATGTCCGAAGAGGCGAGAGTATAAGGAGGGCAGCAGAGGTGCATGGCGTTTGTCATGTCACCCTGTTCAGGTACTGCAAGAGGAGGGCAGAGGCAGAAGGGCAGCAGACCAGAGCCCCAGGGTACAGGGCTCACAATAAAGTCTTCACAGAAGAACAGGAGAAGAGACTGCAGGCATATATAAAGAGAGCAGCTGATATATATTTTGGCCTGAGTCCTAAAGAGGTTGGAGTAACACTGCAGACAGAGCTACACCACTACTGCCGTTTTCCTAAGATAGCAAGCACCTCCGCTCCGGATCTGCCCCGGCTCTGAGCCGGATCAGCTGGAGTCGGCACAGAGCCGGGGCAGATCCGGAGTGGAGGTGCTTGCTATCTGGGAATTGACCTCTTTTTTCCATGCTGTTTTAGGTGCGAAAGTTTGCATATGAGCTGGCCGAAAATATTGGCCTCAAAACTCCATGTTCATGGGAGAAAAACCAGATGGCAGGGAAGGATTGGCTCACCTCCTTCCTCGAGCGCAACAAAACCCTGTCCATCCGTCGACCTCAAGCCACCAGCATGTCCCGTTCCACCAGCTTCAACAGGACCAACGTGACAGCGTTTTTTAAAAACCTAAAGACTGTCCTCATCGCTATAATTTTGAAGCAAAGGACATCTGGAACATGGGTGAAACAGGTAAAAATTTATATTTAGATAAATTAAAAAGCAACAGTGATTTGCAACAGCAATAATTCATTTCATGTATTATTTCAGGTACCACAACGGTTCAAGTGCCAGACAAAATCATTGCCACCAAGGGGCAGCGCCAGGTCGGTGCTGTGACCTCTGGGGAAAGAGGGACATTGGTGACTGTTGCCTTTGCTGCCAACGCACAAGGCAACTTTGTTCCCCCTTACTTTATCTTCCCAAGGAAGAAGTTCCAGGACCACTTCATCCGGGATGGCCCCCTTGGCTGCACTGGTTCTGCCAATGGATCGGGGTGGATGCAGGAGACAGATTTCTTGGCATTTTTACAGCATTTTGCAAGACACACCCGCGTGACCCCGGAGTCAAAGTTGCTGCTACTCTTAGACAATCATCCATCACACCTCTCTGTGGCAGCTATTGACTTTTGCAAGTCACATGGCATTGTACTCCTGTCTTTTCCCCCCCACTGCTCCCACCGTCTTCAGCCGCTAGACCGAAGCGTTTTTGGTCCTCTGAGGCACTACATTAACAGTGCAGCAGACAATTGGATGCGAATGAACCCTGGAAGAACTTTGACCATCTACAACATCCCAAGTCTTGTGGCTAAAGCTCTGCCTCAAGCTGCGACAGCCAAGCAGCATTTCATCTGGGTTCGACTGTACCAGTATCTGGCCCTTTAATCCAGATATTTTCAGTGATACAGACTTTGCTCCAGCTTTTGTGACCGACCGTCCTGCACCAGCACCAGCTCCATCCCCAGTGCCAGTGCCAGCTCCATCACCAGCGCCCTCTTCATCACCAATATCCGCTTCATCACCAGCTCCATCACCAGCGCCCTCTTCATCACCAGCGCCAGCTCCATCACCAGCGCCCTCCTCATCACCAGCGCCAGCTCCATCACCAGCGCCTTCCATCACCAGCGCCAGCTCCATCACCAGCGCCCCTTCTCCATCCACCAGCGCCAGCTCCATCACCAGCGCCCTCTTCCATCACCAGCGCCAGCTCCATCACCAGCGCCCTCTTCATGCCAGCGCCAGCTCCATCACCAGCGCCCTCTTCATCACCAGTGCCAGCTCCATCACCAGCCAGCTCCATCACCAGCGCCCTCTTCATCACCAATGCCAGCTCCATCACCAGCACCCTCTTCATCACCAATGTCCCTTCATCACCAGCGCCCTCTTCATCACCAACGTCCACTCCATCACCAGCGCCGCCTCCTTAAGACACCACCAACCTAGCCAGAGCCCATTTGAGCTGCATCCCCATGAGTCTGCCATTCATGTAGATGGTGAGAGTTTGTGTCTGTGTGTGTCTTTAAATGTGCATGTTGAGCCTTGCCAAGCATTTTTTTTTTGAAATATTATTTATCCAGGTATGCTTGTGGTTCCAGGAACGTCTAGTGGCACGCCAATACAGAGGTTCAGCCCAGAAAAGGTTCGCCCATATCCAAAGGCTGGCTCGAGGAAAGAAAATAAAAGAAGAGGCAGAAAGAGGTGACCAGAGTGTCGTTTTTAACTTGTCTTGATTTTCTTGCTTGTATAAAAACAAGCTGATTCTGACTATCATCTCATTGAATGTTGCAGGTCAACAGCAATACTGACCAACACCCCAGTAAAAGCTGCCTTGGAGGAGGAGAGTCGGCAGAGGGGCCAGAAAAAACAGTCCTCTTCAAAACGCCCAAAGAAAATTTTGTTTAGTGGACACACTGCAACCAGAGTTTCTCAGGGCAATGATGAGGAATGTCTTGTTTGTGGGGAGACATTTGCCTCATCTTTGCCTGGAGAAGTGTGGGTACGGTGCATCTTTTGTCTGCTGTGGTCACAGGAGGCATGCACTGAGGGTGCAGCTTATTGTATCTGTCACAACTATGATAATGAGTAAAGTAATTTCATAATTTTTATAAATAGACCAATTGCATGTTCACGTTTACTTTTGAAACATTTGAAGCAAATTAAAATGTTTAAAACAAATGTCTGATTGTTTTTGTTTCTGTTTTAATGACAGTAATTTAAAAGATTCCAGTTAATTTCATCGCGTTTATTTTGTCCGGCCTGTGTGCTACTTTCATCCCGACTGGAGGGGTCGAAAGTAGCAATGCGCAACTTCTGTTCGACGTCAAACTATGCCGAAGTCAATATATATTGGGATGATTTAGCACCTGATATTGACAGAGCACGCACGAAAGTAGTTAATCGCTCCGAAATTTTTTTTCGGTCTGTAATGTTATCTTTTAAAATGACGTCCATGTGAAAAATGTTACTTTCGTACCAGCTCTCCCCTAAGTCTTGATGCCCAGATCGGATTTGCTGCCTGAATCTGATTTTTTTTTAACCATGCGGTTAGGCCGTATTTACACTGTAAGTCTTGATGCCCAGATTGGATTTGCTGCCTGAATCCGATTTTTTTTTTACCGTGCGGTTACACGTATTTTATCAAGTGACCCATATCTGATTCACGCGATTACACTTGCCTACAACATCTGAAACATCGCGCATGCCTCCTTTTAGTTTTTACTAAACTTTAGGCCACGCCTACTTCTGGACCAAGCGCTAACTGCTAAGCCAAAAAAATGGATGATGCTGACATGTTGTCGGCCTGCTGATAAAACCTCGTATCTCCAAATTGATAAGAAACAAAAACTGGTATGTCCACTATTCTTACATGCAAAATTAAACCTTTTTTATTTTATTTAAATTTTAACTTATATTTATATAATTTTTTTTAATTTTATATTTATTTTTTATTTTCCTGTAAAGTTTATCATTTTGAAGATACAAGGTTTTATCAGCAGGCCGACGATATGTTTGATGATAATGTTGCGGTGCATGAAAACTTCACCCAACATTGCCAGGATTTTTAGGCAGAGAAGAAGGAAAAGGGCCACAATTGCATCTTGTGCATATGCTGCAATTATGGCCTCTTCAGTCGTTCATAGGAATGTCTGGGTGCGAAACAGCCTCCATGTTCAGTCTGCCAGCTTCTCAAATATAAAACCTCGTTCATTTACTGTGGGTTCACTGTTTATGCAACAAAATAAGCTAAATGGTCGCAGATTTGATGACGTTAGAGACGCAATGTGTACGAAAATCCAATCAGCCTGTTTACACGGCGGTCGCGTTGGCACATATCCGATACATGTCTGATTTATCTCCAGATATGAATGAGGCCTGTATCCGATCTCAAAATATCCGAATGCATGCGTCTTTTTCCTCTTTACACTGTCAACGAGCATATCCGATCTGTGCCACATAAGAGCAAAAAATCGGAATTGGGTCACATTACACTGACAATGTAAATGAGCCATAATAATCAGTCACTTCAGTCACTTGTCTGCAGTGGTTAACGCGAGACAAAAAGACGAAACTAACCAAATGACAGTGATCGTGTACATCTAGGTCCACATGACAAGAACTCGGGACATGCTGAACTTTCACTGGCACACTGAACTCTCTCACACAAGCGTTAATCACGCAGCTTTTTCTTTTGTCTCACAGCAGTGTTTACAACAGTATAACACATATAATTTGGAGATATATAAAACGTTCAGAGAGTAAAGATCGGGGGAATTCTGAATAAGTAAAATGTTTGCGTACTGTCTTGTTATTGTGGTCTTACACTGCGAGAGGTTCCGTGCAATCAAGCTCTATTTTTCTTTGCTGTAAAATGTTACTGTTTGAAAAAGGAAATGAAGACCCTTGACAGGAAACAGGAACTTTCTTACCTTTCAAGTGTTCTGAAATCAACAGAGTTATGAAGTTGTTGTCAGGTATCATGCACAGCTTTTCATAATAGCATTTATCCTCACTGGCTTTCATTTTCCAGAATGCACATCTTCTACAAGTTTACTTTTAGTCTGTTGCTCTTTGAGTGCCGCAGTCAACCTATTTTTAATGGCATGGTAATGTTCAAATTGACACGGTGAAGACACACTGTTGGGTGCTTATGGCAAGGTCCATTTCTCAGAGTTCAACCTCAGCAGAATTGTAAGGTCATCATCTACTGACTATTCAATTAAAAGGAGACATTTTCCACTTTAGGAATACTCTAAAGCTATTTTTGTGGAGAAAAATCAAACAAATTCAAGAACTTACATGCTTTATTTGAAGATTCAACCAATAAAAACGATTAAAATCTGGATATGAACTGAGAGGGGTCTACCTGTCGATTACTTTACTTAGGCACCTAGGCAAAGGAATAATTTATGGGAGGAAGAGGGGCTGTACCCCTCGCAATATTTAAAAATCTGTTAAATTGCAGTGGTGATATATTTATCATTAGTGCTTAGTATTTTCCTCTTAGAACACCCCAGAAAACAATTTTCTCCCCCCATGAGAACTGCATTTCTTACTGTGCGTTTTATCTCCCCAATATTCAAAGTGCAAAGTGAACTTACAGCCTTGTACACGGGTACACAGAAGAGACTTCATGCTCCACAATGCACTCTAAAAGAAAACATCGAAGTAGAGGGAATTGCGGCCAGCTGAAAGCCCTTAACACATCCAACAATATCAAATACAGCTCATTTCTGATAAGTAATTTTCTGGGTGGGCTCAAATTGTTGCAAAAACATTCTGGAAGGAGCAGCAGGGTTTTGTCGCGTAAATGTGAAGATTAAGTCAGATGTTCTTGCTGGTCATCTGACTAAAGTCAGTTGGGAGAGAAAGATCAGTGCTTGTAGTGTTACCATATTTTGAAACTTCTTTGACAAAAGATTTTCCCAAGGAAAACAAGTTTCAAAATTGGACTTCATCTCCTTGAATGCAACTTGTTTGTCTTCTTGCATTTTGATTGAACTTCCAGTGCAGTGATCGAATGTATTGGGTCAGCTGCATGCCTTTCAGTCGACTAAATGCAGTGCTGTGAATGAGTAATGCCCCCCCCCCTTTTATTTTTGCACATTTGTCACACTTAAATGGTTCATGTAAATAGAACCTGTCTGGCATTGTGAAGCAGGCAAAAAGTAGCACATGACGCCACAACCCACACAGAAAGAACCTATGTAAACAAATAGGTTTTAATATAGGGCCAGATATAGGTTTCGCATATATGCAACATACACAAAATTGGCCGTTTTCATATATTATAGGTACATATATGTATACCTATAATATATGAAAAGGGCCAATTTCATGTCGCCCTATGTTAAGAGCTAAATGTCTTTCTTTTTTTTGATATCGACAATCCCAAATAATATTGGGATGTCCAATTAGGTAAATATGTACTAGTACTTCACTTCTTCGCATATGCGGCCCCATATCGTGAACCTAAGACTGTGCACACAGTACGTGACTCTCCTCCGGAAGTCGTGTTTGTTATGTAGTACTTCCTGAATATATGCATGGTGAGATTTCACAAGCTCAGAACAAAAACAGAATTTACTAGATTTAAATTGGTCAGAATAATTTACAGGGCCCGTCTGGCCAACAAGAGACGCCTAGGGGAACTCTAATCTACATAACCCTTCCCAGCAGGCCCTTCCTAATTTGCATCCCTGTAGCGAATTGGCCAATTGCGCGCTACTTCTGAAAAAAGCTGCCGACCACTGCTGGTTGATACGAGGCGGGGATTAAAACCTATATGTTTATATAGGTTCTTTCCATCTGGGAATTTAAGGATCCTTGTTATTTCATCCCTGTAGAAAAAAGCCTGGGACCTTTAGTAGCGATACAAGCATCTCAGATAAAAGACAAGTGTCTGTTCATTAAACCTGTGAACAGAAATGTAGACTTTGTCCACAAATTCATTAACCACAGTGAAATGCTCAAATAGATGTGGGGATGAAAATGACTTTTGCAAGGCATGTTTACTTGAATGTATGTTCTTCTATGTACTTTTATTTTGTTATTTTTGTTTCATTTTGCTACATTTAGACTAAGGACCTCTGAGCCATATTCATCTAGAAACTGCATTACAGACAAGATAGAAAACATTGCATTTGGTGGATGTAACAGTATAGTGTATAACCTTTCAGTGGATGTGTATGAGCTGTAATGATGTGAATCCAATTTTATCTTATGTGGTGAATTTGGCAGTGACTTAAACTTGAAAAAATGCTTAATTGATGAAATAAACATAATCAAACCATTTTGTTTTTATACATTTCCTTCTCTTCCACAATACACAACTCAATGTTCATAGAATGGAAATAAGTATGGTCAAGAAAGAATTGATGACCTTGTTATTGTTAATGTTTCAGGAAAAAAATGTAACAAATAGTATTAGATATTTGTGTTGAGATCATAGCTTTTTGTCTCCTCTCCTTCATGGTCCTAGCTCTTGCCGGATTGCAAGTTTGTATCCCGCGGGAGCAAAGCCCTGACAGGCAATGATCTGAAACCCACAAACAAGTTCATTTCTGGCTCAAAGAAACAAAATGAAGATTTTATATGGCATAGTCAAAGTCCTGACCAGAATTCGATTGATATATTGTGGTATGACCCTAAACAAGCAGTTTGTGCTAAAAATCTCTCTAATGTGCCTGAATTAAAACAATATAGGAAAGAAGAGTGGGTCAAAATTCCTCTGCAGCAATGTAAAAAAAACTATTGATAGTCATCGTCAGTATTTGATTGCAGTTGTTGTCACCAAGGATGGCACGACCGCTCATTAGGTTTAGGGGGATAATTATTTTTTTTCGCACGGGTGATGTAGATTTTGAATCTCTTTACCTTCGATAGATGAATTGATCATTTAAAAACTGCATTTTATGGTTACTCGAGTTGTCTATGGCTTAAAATTAGTTGTTGATCTGAAACATTTAAATATGACAAACAAAAAAAAAGACATTGGGAAGAGGGTAAATACTGTTTCACAGCACTGTTAAACTGAAAAATGTTAAATAGGTCTCGTCTCTAAGGGTGAGTGCTCAGTCTCTGCAATGAATACAGCCACATATAATTGGCGACAAATTCACAAATTTCTAGGGGTATTTCAATTTAATGTGCTATATGACGACACACGAATGTAATTTAGGGGAGGGGGCTGAACGTGAGACGTGGAAAAAGCCAGAGCATCGTCCACTTCTGACGATACACCTCCCTGAAAATCAAAATAACACATGGGCTGGGCGTGTAAACGTTGTCAACAGGCACTCAAATACCATTCACTGAAAAACGGTAAGTTTTTAAATGCTATTGCGTTTCAATTCTTCCACATTTTTTGAAGATAAAAATGCTTTAATCACTTGATTATTCATAGTCAGCGAAGTTAAGGCGCATGACGTTATAATTTAAAACGTTTATTTTTGCGCTATGTTATGTCCATAATCTCCTACATTATTTCGTAGTGGAATTTAGATGTTTGTTCTCAGTTTATTGAGCGTTGCTTGCATGTTGGCTAGTCTTGAGACAGAAAGCAGGGCTAATACACTCGCCGATACGTTGTCGCATTACTTCTTATTGCTGTTGTTGGTATTTTATCAGTCGGAGTTGGTCAATATTTTAAAGCAGTTTGCTTGAATTAAGGCCATTCGAATTCATCGGCACTCTCTCGAACTGGATCGCCTTATCTGCATTTTTGCGACAAAACCCTGGTGAATTCTGATTCTTTTCAGAAATCGCATGCAACTTATGTAAAAACTTATATTGTGCATTTTGTTCAAGCAATGACGCTTAAGCTCTGTTGTCCAGTGTCCAAGTGTGAGAGAAGAAGCATTTTTTTCTTTTGGCAGTTGCTACGGGTACGGCAGTTTTCCAATGCATTTCAATGTAGAGAGGTACGGCAGTCCCAATTTCAAACCCTGCCCTAACCTAACCCTGACCCTAACCAGAATCCCTAATCCTTATCCTGATTCTTTCAAGTCGACTACCGTACCCATAAAACTGCCGTATCTCTAGACACTGCTTTTTTTCACGATAAGTTGAGTTGTTCCTCAGCAGTAATGTGGTCAAGAGCTACCACCCACCTCACTGTGAATATAATTTGTGATGTTGTGGTTGATGACTTTGATCGAGCTGTTGCTATAATATGGTTTACAGCAATCTAGAATCGAAGTGACTATTCGCACTTAAATAAGTGCGTCCAAGCACAAAAATTGATCGAAATTCGCGTTAGACGCACTTCTAAGTGTGGCCAAGATGCACATTCCTCCATTGCCCACACTTATTTTAAGTGTGTCCAAAGTCAAAATTTTTTTTCTTGGCCAAACTTATTTTTTAAGCTGTGGCCAAGGGAAAATTTCAGCATGGGCCACGCATATAAGTGCGAAGTGTGGCCGAGAAAAAAAATCAGCATCACACGTATAAGTGCGAATATCATCGGCCATCTAGAATAGTAATTTTCTGCACCGTCTAAACGTATTGGAAATCCGAAAATGCGCGACTCGCGAGTATTTTGGAGGCGGCTATACTAGGCATCCATCAACACCAGCAATTAAGGGCGCATCATGGAAATAGCGAATAATGAGACTTCGGTCATTAGGGCAGGCAGTTGCAGGTTACATTGACTCCTAATGCGATGTTATTTGGGAAGCGTCACTCACTAGTCCCCGCTTATTCAGAGTAGAACAAAAGGTAAAATTATTCACTGTAGGCCGAACGTTTGTTTTGAACTTGAGTGGGTTGAGAGACTGAAAGTCTGCTGCTCTTGAACTTTGTGCAACTTGGTGGGTTTCAGCATGTCTCAGAAAACACCGTTAATTCTTGGAAGCAAATCCAACTGCTCTCAATTTGACTAAAACTCTTTGTGATGTGCAGGGTGCTGAATGCGCATGGTTGTTTGGTTCACTCTGCGGTCTCTCTCGAACACAGCGGTGTTGGCTGTTTTTGTATTTCTGTATGAAAACGAGGTATGTAAGGTCAACACGCTCTTTTTAAAATTCCTGCATTTGAGGTATAAACTAAAACCAAAAGAAGCAGTCGCGACTCGCGAGTTGTGCCAAAAGATTGTAATTAAAATCTCGCAATACCCTGGTTGCAAAAGTCTGGACTGCTTTCGAAGACACTTTGCTGAGGCCATGTCTTGGTTGACTTGGATGTGAGCTCCGGATCAATGTCATTTGAAGAGTGTAGTTCCTCTTCATCTTTCTGACAGAGACCTGTAGGATTTGTCGGAATATCTTGATAATTGGGGTTTTTCATGCCACATCGTCTTAATTAAAGTCCCTGCTTCAGAAAAACGGTCCTAATGCATGATGGCACCACCACTATTCTTCATAATCAGCATGTTATTTGCATGTATGTTGGTTTTTATTTTATTTATTTTTTAATTTTTTTGTTTTTACTATTAGGCAAAATATCACTACTTTTTTCTTCTTTCTATTCAGACCACAACCGATTTTGTCTACATGATCTGGAGTGACTGAATGTACAACCCTAATTCCGAAATAGTTGGGACGAAGTGTAAATTGTGAATAAAATCAAAATGCAATGACTTTCTGATCACGAGCCGATATGTTTTTTACAATAGAACATAGATAATATTTCAGATTTTGAAACAGACATTTTACATTTTTATCCACAAAATGAGCTTATTTCAAATTTTCTGGCTGCAACAGGTCTCAAAAAAGTTGGGACACAGGCAAAAAAGGGCTGAAAAAGCAATTAATATACAAGAGAATCAGCTGAAAGAACATTAAGCAAGTAATTAAGTTAACTGGCATCAGGTGTGTAACATGATTGGCTATAAAAGGGATGTCTTAGAGAGGCTGAGTCTCTCAGAAGTAAAGATGGCCAGAGGCTCTCCAACCTGTGAAGGCTTGCGTAAAACAATTGTGGAATACTTTAAAAACAATGTTCCTCAACATCAAATTGCAAAGGCTTTGAAGGTCTCATCATCGACAGTGCATAACATCATCAAAAGATTCAGAGAAACTGGAAAAATCTCTGTGCGTAAGGGACAAGGCCTAAGACCTTTACTGGATGCCTGTGATCTTCGGGCCCTCGTAAGGGACAAGGCCTAAGACCTTTACTGGATGCCCGTGATCTTCGGGCCCTCAGACGCCACTGCATCACTCACCGGCATGATTCTGTCATTGACATTACTAAATGGGCCCAGGAATACTTCAAGAAATCACTGTCTGTAAACACAGTCCACCGTGCCATCCACAGATGCCACCTAAAACTCTATCATGCAAAAAGGAAGCCATTGTTGAGCATGATCCAATAGAGCCGCCATGTTCTGTGGGCCAAGGCTCATTTAAAATGGACTGTAGCAAAGTGGCAAAGTGCCCTGTGGTCAGACGAGTCCAAATTTGACATTCTTGTTGGAAATCATGGGCGTTGTCTCCTCCGGAATAAGGAGGAGGAAAACCACCCCTCCTGTTATCAGCGTTCAGTTCAAAAGCCAGCATTTCTGATGGTATGGGGATGCATTAGTGAGTATGGTTTGGGACACTTGCATGTTTTCAAAAGCACCATGAATGCTGAAAGGTATATTAAGGTTTTAGAGCAACATATGCTCCCTTCCAGATGACATCTATTCCAGGGAAGGCCTTGTGTATTTCAGCAGGACAACGCAAAACCACATACTGCAGCTATTACAACAGCATGGCTTCGTAGTAGAAGAGTCCATTTGCTAAACTGGCCTGCCGGCAGTCCTGATCTTTCACTGATTGAGAACATTTGGCGCATAATTAAACGAAATGTCCGTCAAAGGAGACCCAAAACTCTCCAGCAGCTGGAAGCCTCTATTAAACAAGAGTGGGATCAAATTCCAATGGCTAAACTCAAGAAACTTGTCTCCTCAATGCCCAGATGCCTCCACTTTGTGTTAAAAAGAAGAGGGGATGCTACATTATGGTAAACAGGCCCCTGTCCCAACTTTTTTGAGACCTGTAGCAGCCATCAAATTTGAAATGAGCTCATTTTGTGGATAAAATTGTAAAATTTCTCAGTTTCAACATTTGCTATGTTATCTCTGTTCTATTATGAATAAAATACTGGCTAGTGTGATTTGAAAGTCATTTCGTTTTGATTTTAGTCACAATTTATACTTTGTCCCAACTATTTTGGAATTGGGGTTGCATGTTTTGGCATAATTTAGACAGGCATGGATTTTTTTTTTTTTTTCAGGAAAGTGTTTGATCTTGGCACAGTGCCCTTAGCACAGACACATGCTGAATATGGGATAGTTATACCTGCCACATATCTTTGCAGATCTCTTAATGTTGCTGTTGACCCGTTGATTGCTTCCCTGATTATTTAAATTTTGGAATAAATAGTCCAGCCCGTCCTGCCTAGTAGTGCGTCCTCTTACCTCAAGGGGGTAGTGTAGTGTACCACATGCCACCCTGCAGCGCAACATGAGAGGAAGAGGTAGCGCTGCCTCATGAGCTTGTCAACTCAAAACCATTCAAAACATATCTTCTCCACTGGCAGGTCATCAGCTAACAGCTAACTAAACCTTTAACACTGGTTATTTAGTGAAACAGACCTTTAGTGCAACTAACAAAAACACAGAGCATGCCACAGAAACATTTTATGTGATGTCGATGTTTCGCTGCAGCTCTTTTTACCTTGTCATAAACTGAGCTAAGCAAGCTATAACAAACTAATTGCTGATGTCACTCATTATTATAATGTTACAGAGATGACAAGTCTCACGCATAAGGCGTGAGTCTCTCCTCTTAGTGGCATTCACGTTCCTGTGTCGTTGTCAGCAATTATTCAATCAAAGCGCATTGAAGAAATTCACTCGCGGAATTAAATCATTGTCCATCAAGTTAATCATTTTCACGTGCATTATGCTGGATTTACCCACTAGTGACACGGAAATCGATTATGACTCGGGAATTCTCAGGCTTGTCTTTACTGAGGGATTGAAAGCAATGGAATTGCATAAAGACGTTTCAAATGGTCTTATTTCATTAAAACAATTTAAACGATCATGAAACACATGCATTGTTTCCAATCCCTGAGTAAAGAGAAGCACAGGAAGTCCAGAGTCATAATTGCTTTCCATGTTACTTGTGGTGAGGCCCACCTTCACGCAGTGAAACTGAAACTTCAGTGCACAAGGATTTTCATACCACGTGAGAATCTCATTAAGCGTTCAATGAATAATTACGGACTATGGTGAATAAGCATAAAAAATGCGTCAGACTTGGCATCTCTGACGTTATCTTGACTGACCCTCAGTTTCAGCAATGTGATTGAATTTTCCTTATTGTCATGATCCAGACAAAAAACCAGATGGAGAGTCAGAGTGCTATCTAATGAAGGCATTTTTGATAGGATTACAGTAATGGCAAGAAGCTAGCTATTCGACTAGTTGTCAGATGATTTTCATCAAAGGAATTCAGGTAAAAATTGAACTAGCTGGCTAGCTCACTTCCCTAACAAATCGCATGTGAAATAAAAGGTTTTTACCCCTCGGCCGACTCTTGCCGGAGGGGTATTGTCGTCACCTGCGTGTCTGTCTGTCGTCCGTCGTCTGTCGTCTGTCGTCAGTCCATGATATTGTCTGGGCCAGTACTCAGCAACTAATTCTCGCAGCTTCACCAAATTTGGTATGGTAACTCACTATGACCCATAGATGTGCAACGTCAGGATTTTTGCTGGATTTGATCTTTGACCTTAGCGCTGTGACCTTGACCCGGAAATATTGTCCGGGTCAGTACTGGGCAACTAATTATCGCAGCTTCACCAAATTTGGTACAGTAACTCACTATGACCCATAGATATGCAATGTCAGGTTTTTTGCAGGATTTGACCTTTGACCTTAGCTCTGTGACCTTGACCCTGGAAATCTTGTCCGGTTCAGTACTCGGCAACTAATTATCGCAGCTTCACCAAATTTGGTATGGTGACTCAGTATGACACGTATATGTGCAACATCATGTTTTTTGCTGGACTTCACCTTTGACCTTTGCGCTGTGACCTTCAGGCAGGAAATCTTGTACGGGTCAGTACTCAGCAACTACTGATCGCAGCTTCACCAAATTTGGTATGGTAACTCACTGTTACACATAGATGTGCAATGTCATGTTTCTTGCTAGATTTGACCTTTGACCTTAGCGCTGTGACCTTGAGGCAGAAAATCTTGTACGGGTCAGAACTCAGCAACTACTGATCGCAGCTTCACCAAATTTGGTATGGTAACTCACTGAGACACATGGGTGTGCAACGTCATGTTTTTTTGCTGGATATCACCTTTCACCTTAGCGCTGTGACCTTGAGGCAGGAAATCTTGTCCGAGCCGAGGGGTATTCAGCATCGCGTTATGTTTATGGATTATATGTAGCTAGCTACGTAGTGTAGCCATGGTAGCCTCATTGAGTTAAGTAGCTAGCTACTTAGCTAAAACTTTTATCTGTGAAATAAAAGATTATGGTTAGTCTGCTACTTTAATTGAATATTTGGTTGCAGCTTCCAAATCATTCATACATAAGCTGCATGCTTCTGGTTCAGTAGGCCTGCCAGTCATTTTAATGTGAAAATGCCCATAAGCAGGCGGCGGCTGTGAGTGTCAGTGAATTTGATTTGCTTTTCTGCTGTGTGTTCATACTGTTAGTTTTCAAAGTTCTGAGCATGCGCAGTAATTGTGACACAGCTCTTTGAAGGGCATATAGCAAGGACAATCCAGCAACTCTGCAACACTCAAAGGGGTTTATATGCTCCACAGGAACACATGGGAGTGAGGCTTGCTGGAGGGTGAGGCACGCAAAATGCTAAACCAATTAAAGGAGTCAATACTTTTAAAAGACTCACAGGTTGCTGGATGGGGTGAGGAAACAATTAGGAATCACATGAGGTTTATGACACACATTCTTGTCCTAGAGGGCTTCTTTTATAATTGATGACTGTAAAGGTAGGTTGTATGGACCCAGTTATCGATGGACCGTGTTCTTTGGAGAAATATTGTCCCCCGTTTGTTTGGTGCAGGTGGCACTATCTTACATATTGCAACTTTAACTGGAAGGCTGAATTAAAGATGGCTGATATTTATGTCTTCTAGCGATAGGCTTAAACACCAATCAATTTAAATTGGGAGTTGCACAATTTTTATTTGCACTACAGCTTTTGCTTTAAAAGACTTTAATCAAAGAGCATGTGGAAGGGTGATAATGATAATTCACTAAAAAACGTTGTTCAGCTTTGTCAACGACTGTGATCAGCTGAATGCATTCACTGATGGAACACCATTTGTCTCAATCCAACTTTATATCAGAGACTGAAAAAGCAGTGCTTGACACTTTTTCGATGTAGAGGAACGGATGTGTCTTTGCTGTCTTTGATGGAGGAGGTTGCCGTCATAAGCCTGATAAAACCAACTGGTCAATGAAACTTGGCAGAAAATATGATTTAAAAAAACTGAATAATATAACAAATAATGCAGTAAATGAAGAACACAAATGAATGAAAGGTTTTTTTTAAATTGCCTGTTAATACCTCATTATTGTTGCATTACGATAGTATTTAAAGAATAAAAGCAGCTGAATATTGCATACATTCAGTGTACTCATGTATTTGCATCTGCAGGACATGGCCACGAAGATGACATTCAGTGCATCCGATTTTGCTACATTTCTCCCAGAAAATTGGACTTATGGCGACTACGACTACAACGAATCTGAAAGCGACACGTGCTGCGTGGGCGAGGCTTGCACCCAGCACAGCAGCATGCTTTTTGAGGCCTTCTTCATCCCCATCCTCTACTCCGTGGTGTTGGTTTTGGGCCTAGTGGGGAACGGGCTGGTCCTGGCTGTCCTGGGACAGCTCCGGCAGGGGTGGAGCGTGACCGACACTTTCGTCATGCACCTGGCGGTAGCCGACACCCTCCTTCTCCTCACGCTGCCCTTCTGGGCTGCGCAGGCTGCCAGTGGGTGGCATTTTGGAACCCCACTGTGCAAGATGACTGGGGCTCTCTTTCAGGTGGGTGACACCAGCCTTCACCCCTAAATTTCAGGGTCAGTTCATAACAAGTTAAACTGCAGTCTCAGAATAAAAGGTACAGAGGAGCTTCGTTTCTGTTCTTTAGGCCACACTTTTTTATTGTTTGGTTTACTGGCAATATGCAAAATTGCCTGAGGAACAAAGGGCAAAAAAAAAAAAAATTAAATTAAACTTCCTCCATTGTTGCTTTTCTCTTTTTTTCCAACCAGTACAATACATAGATTTAATTGTTGAAGGCAAAAATAAAATAAATCCCACAAACATGAACTAGAAATACATTTAAAACCCTCCATACCACTTCTGATGAAACAGTTAAAACCCTCTCTGGGGCTCCTGGGTTTTACTGGAACCCTATTGGGAGCAGATAAGATCCTATCCATACCTGCCATCAACAGAATTTCAGAAATGGGAATAGTACTGGCCGGGGGTTGAAGAGGCCACCTAGGCCCCCGCGTGAGGTCCAGGGCAATGCCCCTGTGTGAGAACAGGTTCAGCCCCCTTTGAGCTTTTGGCATTTATAAAGGTATAAGAAAGGCTGTTTTGAGCCTGATAAGTTGACATTATTAGCTGTGCAGTGCTTCATAAAAAATAAAAAAAAAATTGTCTTTATGCAAAGGTAGGAATTCCAGATTTTTTGTAAGCTGGGAACCTAAAAATCGTGATGATTCCGATTAAATTGGAAGAGTTGGCAGGTATGCCTATCAGCCTTCGATGTCAAGATGTATGCCATAGGTCATATTTGCAGGGTCAAACTGGCTTTCAAATTTGATTAGCCATCAAATTAGCCACAGTATCTTTTTCATTATCCAGTTGATATTACTTATATCAGGGCAATTTGATGACATTTTCTTGGGGGACACATTTCAACAAATACATTTCATGGGAGCAGAACATCTCCCTGTGACATTATTTGTCCCTATTTTATATGAACTCCACACACCCCACCAAGGTGTTTTTTTTTTTTTTTTTTTGCAGTTGCAAAAATAAGCTCTTTAAGAACCAGCATTTTGAGATTTCATCATCAACTAAATGCCATACTTTTACTCCTAATACAGTTTCCCTTTCTTTTTTTTACTTTTATGTTTCTTCTCTTTTTTTTTTTTTTACTTTGCCATACTGAGGGGTGGTGTACCACACACTTGCAATTCTGATTTGTAATGAAAAAGTTGTACTACAATATATTTGCACATTGCTTATACAACTGATAGTAAAGCAAGAAACTGGAGGTTGGCGACAGAAGAGGAACTGGATATCACACAGCTATCACCTGCATCTATATGAGTGAAAGAACCTACTGCTTTACCACAGACTGTTTGTGGCAAAGCAGACACATTTGTTTCCTCCCTGCGATTTGAATGAATGTATGGTTGAATTAGCAGCTTTCATGATCAACTTTTTAGTGACATTTTGCCAGCTATCTAGCTAGCATACATTCACTCCTATAATGTAATATAGTGTCATGGGCACTGTAGCTCACCTGGATTCTTTATACTTGTACTGGCTGATAAATAATTCCATGAAAAAAAACTTTGGTGTCCTCATGGATAGGAATGTATGTGCCAAGTTTCAGCTTTATAGTCCAGTTGTTTTGGAGAAGAAAGTTTAAAGTGAACATTTTTGAAAGTGGGCGTAGCCAACGTGCCAAGGTCAAATTTCAAAATTTCACAAAACCTGTCAACTATGTTTTAGGACTTGCTTCCATCTACCCATGTAACAAATATCAGCTTTATCACTTCATAAACTGCTTCACTATGGCTCCATATGGTATTTTAAATATGGCAGCCATGGCAGCCTTATTCGAAATCGAATCGGAATAATGCCACAAACCAACTTTGGTGTTCTCATGTGTAGGAACATACAGTGCTGTCAAAAAAGCATTTGCCCCCTTCCTGATTTCTTTTTTTTTTTTTTTTTGCATATTTGTCACACTTAAATATTTCTGATCATCAAACACATTTTAATATTAGACAAAGATAACCCGAGTAAATACAAAATGAGGTTTTTAAATGATGATTTAATTTATTGAGGGAAAAAGCTATCCAAACCTACCTGGCCCTGTGTGAAAAAGTAATTGCCCCCGAAGCCTAATAACTGGTTGTGCCACCCTTGGCGACGACAACTGCAATCAAGCATTTGCGATAACTGGTAATGAGTCTTTCACATTGCTGTGGAGGAATTTTGGCCCACTCCTCTTTCCAGAATTGTTTTAATTCAGCCACATTGGAGGGTTTTCAAGCATGAACGGCCTGTTTAAGGTCATGCCGCAGCACCTCAATCGAATTTAAGTCCGGACTTTGACTAGGCCACTCCAAAGCCTTCATTTTTTTTTAAAGCTATTCAGAGGTGGACTTGCTGGTGTGTTTCGGATCATTGTCCTGCTGCATAACCCACATGCACTTGAGCTTGAGGTCACAAACTGATGGTCGGATATTCAGGATTTTCTGGTAGAGAGCAGAATTCGTGGTTCCATCAATTATGGCAAGTCGTCCAGGTCCTGAAGCAGCAAAGAGCCCAGACCATCTCACTACCACCAGCATGTTTGACTGTTGGTATGATATTCTTTTTATGAAATTCTGTGTTAGTTTTACACCAGATGTAATGGGAAAATCCCGAAAGTCTTGGGGATCATCAAGATGTTTTTTGGCAAATGTGAGACAAGCCTTTGTGTTCTTTTTGGTCAGCAGTGGTTTTTACTTTGGAACTCTCCCATGGATGCCATTTTTGCCCAGTCTCTTTCTTATCGTTGAATCATGAACACAGACTTTAACTGAGGCAAGTGAGGCCTGCAGTTCTTTTAAAGTTGTTTTGGGTTCTTTTATGACCTCCTGGATGAGTCGATGCGCTCTTTGAGTATTTTTGGAAGGCCAGCCACTCATGGGAGGGTTCACCACTGTTCCCAGTTTTCTCCATTTGTGGATAATGGATCTCACTGTAGTTCACTGGAGTCCCAAAGCCTTAGAAATGACTTTTAAACTTTTCCAGACTGATGGATGTCACTGACTTTGTTTCTCATCTGTTCTTGAATTTTGTCAGATAACGGCATGATGTGTTGCTTTTTGAGATCTTTTAGCCTACTTCACTTTGTCAGACAGGCTGTATTTAAGTGAATTCTTGATTCAACAGGTCTGGCAATAATCAGGCCTGGGTGTGGCGAGTGAAACTGAATTTAAAAAATGTGGTTAATCACAGTTAATTAATGATTTAACAAGCGGGGGCAATTAATTTTTCACATAGGGCCAGGTAGGATTGGATAGCTTTTTTCCCTTAATAAATGAATTCATCATTTAACCCCTTGACGCCTGAATTTATATACAATTATTTAAAAAAAAAATTGTGTTTTTTGCTTTCAAGCAGATGCTAAATTGGATGCATTCTGAATGGAAACGGTTCGTGACAAATTCGCAACAATAGGCGTCAATGGGGTTAAAAACTGCATTTTGTATTTACTCTGGTTATCTTTGTCTAATATTACAATTTGATGATCTGAAGCATTTAAGTGTGACAAATATGCAAAAAAAAAAAGAAATCAGGAAGGAGGCAAGTGCAAACCCCAATTCTAATAAAGTTGGGACGTTATGTAAAATGTGAATAAAAACAGAATACAATTATTTGCAAATTCTTTTTGACCTATATTCACTTGAGTACACTACAAAGTCAAGATATTTAATGTTCAAACTGATGAACCTTCATTTGTTTTTTTTGGAAATATTCACTCATTTTGAAGTTGATGCCTGCAACACATTCCAAAAAAGCTGGGACGGGCATGTTTACCACTGTCTTACTTTACTTTCCTTTTAACAACATTCAATAAGCTTTTGGGAACTGAGGACACTAATTGTAGAAGCTTTGTAGGTGGAATTCTTTCCCATTCTTGCTTGACGTACGACTTCAGTTGCTCAACAGTCCGGGGTCGCCAATGTCGCATTTTGCGCTCCATAATGCGCCACATATTTTCAGTGGGAGACAGGTCTGGACTGCAGGCAGTCCAGTCTATTACCTGCACTCTTTTACTACGAAGGCACGCTGTTGTAACACACGCAGAATGTGGCTTGGCATTGTCTTGCTGAAATAAGCAGGGACATCCCTGAAAAAGATGTCCCCTGGATGGCAGCATATGTTGCTCCAAAACCTGTATGTACCTTTCAGGATTAATGATGCCTTCACAGATGTGCAAGTTATCCATGCCATGGGCACTAACACATCCTCATACCATCACATACGCTGGCTACTGAACTTTGCACTGATAGCAATCTGGATGGTCCTTTTCCTCCTTAGCTCGGAGGACACAATGTCCATGATTTCCAAAAACAATTTGAAATGTGGACTCGTCAGACCACAGCACACTTTTCCACTTTGCGTCAGTCCATCTCAGATGAGCTCGGGCCCAGAGAAGCCGATGGGGTTTCTGGGTGTTGTTGATATTTAGCTTTTCCTTTGCATGATACAGTTTTAACTCGCACTTGTAGACGTAGCGACGAACTGTGTTAACTGACAGTGGTTTTCCGAAGTGTTCCTGAGCCCACATGCTACAACCCCAAGTCCGAAATAGTCGGGACGAAGTGTAAATTGTGAATAAAATCAAAATGCAATGACTTTCAGATCACATAAGCCAATATGTTATTTACAATGGAACATAGATAACATTTTAAATGTTGAAACTGAGACATTTTACATTTTTATCCACAAAATGAGCTCATTTCAAATTTTCTGGCTGCAATAGGTCTCAAAAAAGTTGGGACACAGGCAAAAAAGGGATGAAAAAGCAATTAATACATAAGAGAATGAGCTGAAAGAACATTTAGCAAGTAATTACATTAACTGGCATCAGGTGTGTAACATGATTGGCTATAAAAGGGATGTCCTGATCTTTCACCGATTGAGAATATTTGGCGCATAATTAAACGAAAGGTCCGTCAAAGGAGACCCAAAACTCTCCAGCAGCTGGAAGCCTGTATTAAACAAGAGTGGGATCAAATTCCAATGGCTAAACTCAAGAAACTTGTCTCCTCAATGCCCAGATGCCTCCACTGTGTTAAAAAGAAGAAGGGATGCTACACCATGGTAAACAGGGCCCTGTCCCAACTTTTTTGAGACCTGTAGCAGCCATCAAATTTGAAATGAGCTCATTTTGTGGATAAAATTGTAACATTTCTCAGTTTCAATATTTGCCATGTTATCTCCGTTCTATTGTGAATAAAATACTGGCTAGTGTGATTTGAAAGTCATTACGTTTTGACTTTATTCACAATTTACGCTTTGTCCCAAGTTTTTCAGAATTGGGGTTGTAATATCCTTTACAGAACGATGTCGGTTTTTAATGCAGTGCCACCTGAGGGACCGACGGTCTCTGGCATTTAAGGTTGGTTTTCGGCCTTGTCGCTTGCATGTAGAGATTTCTCCGGATTATCTGAATCTTTTGGATGATATTATGGACTGTAGATGGTGAAATCCCTAAATTCCTTGCAACTGCACGTTGAGAAACATTTTCTTAAACTGTTGGACTATTTGCTCATGCAGTTGTTCACAAAGTTGTGAACTTCACCCCATCCTTGCTTGTGAACGACTGAGTCTTTCAGTGATGCTCCTTCTATACCTAATCATGACACTCACCTGTTTCCAATTAACTTGTTCAGCTCTGGAATGTTCCAACAGGTGTTTTTAGGCTGCCGGCCGTAGGCCAGTAACCTATTGTTGTCACTTTGCGTCCGGCGGCGTCGTCGGCGTTGGCGTCGGCGTCGTCCGTTTAAAGCCGTATCTCAAAAACGGTCTGATTAATTTTTTTTTTAATTTGGGGATGTGATCAAATCGCTTATCGAGTTAATGCCCGAGCAAAAATTTTTTTGGTTGAATCGTTCGTTTAGACTTGGCGGCCATTTTTATGTCGAAAATGTCCATTTTTGGCACTTAGGTGTAATTTTCTCAAAAACTGTCGGATGAATTTTTTTTTTAATCGCAGCAATGGAATCAGTATCATGACCTGCTTCAATGGTGTAAACGGCGTTTTGATTGAATTGCTCCTTCATAGCGCCACCTAGGCAACGTGTCTGGACTTCATCATTTTTTGGGCGTTTTGTGCTATAACTCTCTTAATATGGCATTTAGAGCTTAGGTATGTGTGAGGTACCTCTAGGGAATCAGGTATGCCGAACATTGTGAGTCAGTCACATTTGACCCTTGGGCCTCCAGGTCAAGGTCAAATGGCAAAAATGTGCTATAACTCTCTTAATATAGCATTTAGAGCTTAGGTATGTATGAGGCACCTATAGGGAATCAGGTATGCCGAACATTGTGAGTCAGTCACATTTGACCTTGGCCTCAAGGTCAAGGCCAAATGGCAAAAATGTGCTATAACTTGCTTAATATGACATTTAGAGCTTAGATATGTATGAGGCACCTAAAGGGAATCATGTATGCCAAACATTCTCGGTTGTTCGAATTTCACCTTGAGCCTCAAGGTGAAGGTCAAATGGCAAAATTGTGTTATAACAGCTTAATGTGGCACCTATAGGGAATCATGTAAGCCAAACATTCTCTGCAAGTTGAATATGACATTGGGCGCCAAGATCAAATGGCAAAAATTGCTATAACTTGATGAATATGGCAATTAGAGCTCAGGTATGTTTGGGGCATCTATAGGAAACCATGTATGCTGAACATTCTTAGGCAGTCAGTCAAATTTGATGTTGGGCCTCAAGGTCAAGGTTATATGACAAAAATGGCCCATATTTGTTTAATATTGTTTGTAGAGCTTAGGTATGTATTGGGCACTAATAATCATGTATGCTGGTTGTTTTCGACATATTGGATTTGACCTTGGGCAACAAGATCCAGGTAATGACAAAACGGCCTAAAAGTCCTTTAATGTTGGCTTTAGATCTTCGGTATGCATTGGATACTAATGACAAATCATGTATGCTGATCAAACACACCATATTGGATTTGACTTTGGTCTTCAAGGTCAAGGTCATGTGACAAAATCAATCTATTTATTTCCTCGTTTAATAATGTCTTTAGAAATTAGCATGTATTAGGCACTAACTTATATATAATTAAAATTTTAATGGGCATTGTATCCACATGGTCGACCTTCTTTCACGATCAATTGCGGCAATAAAAACTGGTCAAAACCCATTTTGGGATGATCCAATTAGCATCATGGAATAGAAAGAATAATACTAATTAGACCCACGCGGTGGCAGTGTTGTGAAAAAAAATCATTTTCTGAAAGCAGAGCAAGAACCAGAAGTGAATTGAGAAGATGGCGCACTTCACAATTTGACAGCAGACGACAGTGAAAGTTCAGGTTATAAAAAAATCAAATCGGATTACGTGATCTAGACTTCTTAAAGATTATATTTTTGCCTAATGGCAGAAATGTTGCTGTCTGTCACTCATGAAAAAGTGTGTCTGCTCAGTCAAGTTGCCCGATAATGGTAACTAAAACCCCTTTCTCACTGAGCTGCGTTGGCCCGTGGAAGTGTGCAGATGAAACAGTTCTCTTCTTTCACAGAGAAGAATTGATTTGAAGAACCGTGAATTGATTCGCAGTGGTACGGGACCATTCGCCATCACCGCCGAAATTCGCGAAAAATTAAACCAGCTCCGAGCTGGAGCTTTTTAACGCCAATATCGTGTAGACAGTGTGTTGCTTGCGCAAGAATTCGTGTTGGCTTGCGGTTGAATCCGCGGACTGATGCTAGTTACTTTTCTTCTGCTGGAGCTGTAACTGCCGGCAACCTTCAGGGCCCTTGGCACTCTAGTTTGATCATTCCTCAACTTTCCCAATCTTTTTTGCCCCTGTCCCAGCTTTTTTGGCACGTTTTACGGGCATCAAATTCAAAATGAGTGAATATTTCCAAAAAACAATAAAGTTCATTAGTTTGAACATTTTATATCTTGCCTTTGTAGTGTACTCAATTGAATATAGGTCGAAAAGGATTCGAAAATCATCGTATTCTGTTTTTATTCATGTTTTACACAATGTCCCAGCTTAACTGGAATTGGGTTTTGTACTTTTTCATAGCACTGTATGTGCCAAGTTTCAGCTTTATCGGTCCAGAGGTTTCGGAGAAGAAGATGTTTACTGACAACGCCGCTGCAGATGATGACGACAGACAGATGTCCCGTGACATAAGCCCACCGGACCTCCGGTCCAGGTGAACTAATAAGATATGAGGTGGCTCAGCCAAGATCTGACCTGCAAGCCAGATATTGCAAGAGATGCGGCGGCGGCGGCACAAGTAAACTGGTTTTGTCTTCAGTCGTGCTTTTGTTAATTTCGGCTCCCACTACTAACATAAGGAGGGAAAAATTTGTGTTTGTCTCAAGCTGGAAGCAGATTTTAAGGTAGGCTTGGAGCTATTTACAAAGTATTCTAACATGCAGTTCTTACATCAGCTGATGTTGGCAGGATTTCTTTATTTTTCCTATGTGATCTGACTGGCATGTCGGGAAGTTCCACGGGAATTTAAAAAAATTAATGACATTTCTGATTTTATTCATTTTTTTTCCACTTTCACATCTTCCTCCATCAGCGGGCCCATAAACCAAACAATAAAAAGTGTGGCTGTGAGGAATAGACCGTCCTATTGTCCTCAAAAAAGGTGCATAGTGTCCTTTAAGTACACTTTCATGCAAATAAGAGACAGTTTCATTACTAATGGTTTGAGGTACTAATAAGTACTGTTTGCTCACCACCTCATTGGCAAGTTTTTGTGCCTCCTTAGGCCCCTGTTGTACCTGCAATTTTCCAAAATGTGTATATTTCTGAGTTATAGAAATGACTCCCCATTATTATGTTACAAATACATTTTTGTGATGAGTTTTTCAGAGCTATTCATTGGCAACTACTTGTATACAAGAGTACGAGCTCGCAAAGACATTGTGTACGATCAGTCTATCTCCGGACATATCTCAATTTCTCTCCTCCCCACTTCTTGCGCTCTCCTGCTTGCATTCTTGCTCTTTTACCCTCGTGTCACCTTCCTCCATGTATCGTTCTTCTTCTCTCCGTCAGATTAACTTCTACTGTGGGATTTTCCTGCTGGCCTGCATAAGCCTGGACCGCTATCTGTCTATCGTCCACGCCGTCCAGATGTACTCGCGCAAGAAGCCCTGGCTGGTGCAGGCGAGCTGCCTGTGCGTGTGGATTCTCTGCCTGCTGCTCTCCATCCCCGACTGGGTTTTCCTCCAGGCTGTGAAGGACGAGCGGCGGAACGACCGAGTGGAGTGCGTGCACAACTACCTGCTGTACTACACCAGCAGCAAGGACTGGCGCCTGGCCGCTCGCCTCCTCTACCACATTGTGGGCTTCCTCATCCCTTCCACCATCATGGTCATCTGCTACTCCTGCATCCTTTTCCGCCTCCACAGGGGTTCCCAGGGCCTGCAGAAGCAGAGGGCTATCCGAGTCATCCTGGCACTGGTCCTTGCCTTCTTCGTGAGCTGGACGCCTTACAACGTGGCACTGATGGTGGACACCTTGCACGAGCGGCAGGCCATTGACGACACGTGTTCCACCCGTACCACTCTGGATGTTTTGCTCACCATCACCTCGTCCCTGGGCTACATGCACTGCTGCCTGAACCCAGTGCTTTACGCCTTTGTGGGAGTCAAGTTCCGCAAGCACCTGGTGATGATGCTGAAGCACCTGGGCTGCCAGCTGAAAGGGCAATTCCGGGCAAGCTCCCGTCGCAGCTCAGTTTGGTCTGAATCAGGGAACACGTCCACCTCAGGCTTCTGAGAATGTCAGCAGGCACCTGCGGCTTATTCGTGGGCGAGATTTCTCGGAGACAGCACTGGGCACGCAGTATGTTGGGTGGCTAAAGAGGCTTTCTACAAGAATGTTAAACAAATTAAATTTTGTCAGGTTTGAATTGAAGTGTGAAAATAGGTGATATGACATGGATATATGGCATGGATCATGAGAATGACGTATAAAGCACATGGGTTTACATGTTAGGAGATAATGTAAACAAACAAATGAGGAAGGAGTTTGGTGGTGTGTTTGAATGTTAAGCATTGTGAATTGTTGCATAAGTATGCATATACATATATATATATATATATATATATATATATATATATATACACACATACTTACATTGAACTCTAAAATTACTGGCACCCCTGACTGGCAATGCACAAACAATACAAAAAAAATAATATAATTATAGAGAAATTAAATATACCAACACATGTGAAATACTTTACTGTTTCGATGGAAAGAACCAAAATCATAATCATTTAAAATGAAATACATTTAAAGAAAATCAAGGTTTCTTAATAATTGGCACCCTTCAGTTAGTATTTAGTGCAACCACCTCTGGTAAGGATAACAGCCTTGAGTCTTTTCCTGCAATTTTTGACAAGGATAAGGCACACATTTGGGGGGATTTTGGACCATTCCTTTAACCCCTTTGTGCAGAATACAAATAACGCTAATTTTTTTCCTGTTGTGCATGAGCCTAGTGAAGGCTTCATAACTCAGTATTGGTGTCACTGTGAGAAAATTACATGAGAGACATTTGGAAATTCAATTACAGAATTATTTAGCAATTACATTTCAGAATTTGTGGACGCTGGCGTCTAAATATGCCCAGAGGGGCGGAGCAGATCCTTTCAAGATCCTTCACATTCTTGGGTTTGCATTTATCAACTGCCCTCTTCAACTCAGCCTGCAGGATTTCACTTGGATTGAGTTCTGGCATCTGAGATGGTCGTTGCAGAATGTTGATTTTGTTGTCACTGAACCATTTCTGTGTGGATCTTCAGGTATGCTTTGGGTTTTTTTTTTTTTTTTTTTTGTTTTTGGAAAGTCCACCTACAGACAAGGCCCAGCCTTCTGGCGGAGGCAACCAGATTGTCAGCCAAAATATCTTGATACTTGGTGCAATTCATTATGCCATTAATCTTAACCAGTGCCCCTGGACCTCTTGAATTAAAACAACCCCAAAACATGACTGACCCACCATCAAATTTCACTGTGGGTATGAGGCACTTCTCCTTGTTTGCATCTCTGTTTTGACCATGGGGCGATTAAATTAACTAGTTAATCCAACAAGTTAAGTTAATACTAAAATTTCATCAATTAAATTAAGTTAATGTCTATTTGGAAATTAACTAGTTAATTTTGACAAGTTAACTAGTTAAGTTAAAAGTTAACTTTGTTGTTTCCATGCCATTGTCAATATTTTCAAATATGTCGATTGACTTAACAACTACAGAGTTAAGATAAAGTTTTATTTCAACTGCATCTAGTTTTGTCAACACACAAATATATATACATTTGAAAACAAGTCATCATATTATCAGCAGTGTATCATATTGTCATTATGATCTGTATGTACTTCATACATAGCATACAAACACTCATAGCATACATTTACATACACTTGTGTATTTCATTCTATTAATGTTAACACAAAAGGTTATTGGCAATCTCCAGTGAATGTCAGACTTTCAATGTCTACTTGCCTTGTTAAAATTCAAGAATATAACACAGCTGATATAAAGTATATTTTATATATATATATATATATGTATGTGTGTGTGTGTAGAACAACATCATATAAGTGAAGATTTATCATTGCAAAACCATAATAATTATTATGAGGACAAAATCTCATCATTGCAGTAGTTAGATGTTTAGAAAAAATGCATAAGTAGTCTGCATTATCAGGTCAACATTGTAGCAAGAATTATGAAGTTAATCAAAACTTAATTGAAAATTAATTGAAGAAAATAATCTGCAAAAATCAATAAGTTAAGTTAATATCCCTTCTCAAAAGTTAACTAGTTAAGTTAATGGGATTTTAACTTAACTTGATTAAGTTAGCGATTAAGTTAATTAATCGCCCCATGCCTGGTTTTGATGCTAAATATGTAGATGCTGTATCTGACTTAAACATGCAATTTTGATCTCGTCTGACCAAAGCAACTTGTTCCAGTCATAATTTAAATGACGTTTGGTAAACTCCAAGCGGTTCCTTCTGTGTCCTGTAGTCAAAGAAGGCATTCCTCAGGCAACCCTACTAAAGAGCCTGGGATTGTGGGGGCAGCACCTGATGGTGCTTTTTTGAAGCCTAGTGACTCCAAGATGCCACCAACACTGCAAAAAAAAAAAAAAAAAAAAAAAAAAATACTAAGTAAGAAGCATTTACTTATTTTAAGACTAAAAACATTTATTTCTATCACCATTTTTCTTAGTAAGACAAAAAAATTGTCCTCGATTTGAGGTTATTTTGATTAGCTTGCCAATGGGGTAAGTAAATTTTCACTTGTCAAGCAAATAGTGACTTAAAACAAGTTACTATTTGCTTGACAAGTGAAAATGTACTTATCCCATTAGCAAGATAGTCAAAATAACCTCAAATCACGGACAAATTTTTTGTCTTACTAAGAAAAATGGTGATAGAAATGAGTGTTTTAAGTCTTAAAATAAGTAAATTCACCTTACCTAGTATTTTTTTCTTTTCATTTTTTGCAGTGAAGGCCTGCAATTCCTTCCCATTGATTCTTGGGGATATTGCGGCTTCTCTCACCATCCTCCTCAGTATTCTGGGGGGCAGAATGCAGTTGCGTCCTCTACCATTGAGATTTTCAACAGTTCCATATCTTTGGAATTTTTTTAATAATTGCCCTGACAGTGCTCAGTGGCATATTCAAACATTTGTGAATCTTCTTGTTGCCATTACCAGATTTATAAAGGTCTATGATCATCTGCCTCTTTTGAACTGACAGTTGTTTTGTTTTCTTCATGGTGTTGGATGACAAAGGGATATTGCATGTATGTTACCTCATTTTTATACCCTATTGAAACAGGAAGTGATGTAATGGCTCAATACAGTTCCTTAACACAGATAAAACTCAAATAAGTGGAATTTAATACCTGGTTTAATTTTGATAGATATTATTCACAAAAAAATATTGAAGGGTGCCATGAATTGTGAAACCTTAATCTTGAGGAAATTGATTTTTAATTAAATCAGTAAATGATTTTGGTTGGTTCCAATGGAACATTAATATTGTACAGTATTTCTCAAATGTTGTTATTTAGAGTTTCTTTTTGAATATATTTTTTTAAGTATTGTTTGCGCATTACCAGTCAGTGCCAGTAATTTTGGAGCCCACTGTGTGTGTGTGTGTGTGTGTGTGTGTGTGTGTGTATGCATATATATGTATATATATATGTTGCAATCAGATTGTGAAACCAGTAATTTCATGAAATGACAAAAAATTTTTAGTCATTTCACTTTCGCGAAATTACTGAAGTTCAGCGCTTACCATTTCATGAAATGACTGGTTTCACAATCTGACTGTAACAATGACTGATCCACTGTTAGTGTGTTTAGAAAAGACAGTTTTACTGTAATTTACAATAATTCTCCTTGGCACTCAATATTTTTCATTTTGCTTAGCCCACAGTTATTTGAGAAAATGTTTGTTGCCAAAGACGGCTTTGCGTAAATTTTGCACTTTTGTTGGAATCGTAATTGTTATTACAGAAATCATAGTACTTTAGACCATTTGTGATGTGTGACTTAGAAAAAAGAGACAAAATATTTTGTTTAATTAATGTATTTTTATATTCTATAATAATATCTGGTTCAAAGCGTGTGGTACAACTTTATATTCTATCCTTTGTAAATACTGTAATCTATTAATTCAAAAGCTTTTGTTTTTTAATATCATTTTTCATGCTGAACATTTCAGAATTCTAATAAATATGTTCTGTTAATCATTTTACACCAATGTTTGATGTCTTCTTGTTAATAATCTAAAGCTATCTAGGAGAAGTGATACTGTGCATAGACAGTGGATAAAGTATGAATACCATTTTTATGCCCTTGACTGAAGCACTTGCCTCAGAAGTGCAGAGGGCACTGGGGAGCTACACTGTTGCTAATAACAGTTCCAAAGTAACCTGGATAAAATAAGTGCAGATGATCAATTATCCCGAGGGATTTAGTTAAGTATACTGCATCTCATTTTGTCTACTCTACCTTATGTTCATAGTTAATATTTTTCTGTTTTATAAGATCATTAGCAAGTACCAGTGCTCCTCTGCTATTAAATAGTAGTCCTGCTCTGAGGTTTGTTCATAATATTACCATAAGTTCCCCCTACAGTCGTATACTTAAAATAAAGATCGGATAGAAAACCTCAGGAAGAGGTAGTACAAGATGTGATCTATCTCGAAATCTGCCCCGACAAGATCAAGCTCCGATTGCTGCTTCTGTGGTTTTCCGAACTGACAGACTAAGCAGGAAAGGGGTTCGTGGTTCAGCGAGAAAATGAAACAATTGCAAAGGAGTGCAGAAAAGTAGATATCTGACACTATGTGTAGCCTCCAAACCATTTGTGACCTTGTGTGCAACCTCAAGGCAACCTAGCGTCTTAGAGTGGGGAGAGTGTCATAGATTCTCAACCATTGTCTTGAGAGTAGTTGAGTGTTTTGGACAAAAGTGAAGACATTAGAGTGAGAGACTGTGAGGTAATCTGGCACGCCAGTTGTAAGCGCTTAAAAGATATCAAGCCCAGTGGCGTAGCTAGTGGGGGGGCACAGACAGGTCACTTCATGACAACAATTAGTCCTGGCTAGTTCTCAATCATTTTCCTTTATTGTCGCGTTTTCCAATTATTGTAATTTGCAACTGAAGACACGGTTTCTCTCCATATGCGATCTAACTGCGATTAAATCATGGGCTAAATTCAGTAGGCTACAGTGGCAGAACAAGAACAGAGAATTGGGTTGCACAAAACATCCGTTTAAAACAATTATTAGTCCTGACCTGTTCTCAGTCATTTTCATAACTAGGCCTACGCTGTCAGCAGCCGACCGCAAGGGGTATATCCCCGAAATTCCCCAATCCTCAGAGCCCCCTTTATTAGATTCCCCTTTACTAGACCTACAATATGAGGCAAATTTGAGGTCTGTGTAAGTAATTGTTCCAGAGATATGGTTAAAAAACTGATTTTTTCAATATATAGCACCACCTGGTGGCAAACCTAGGAGTGCATACTTGCCCAAAATCTAATCAGTTCATCCTCTCTACCATATCTACCCATATGCTAAAAATGAGAAGCCAATGTAAAGTATTTTGTGAGTTATCGCGCTAACGGCTAAAATCTGCGGACGCAGCGGCGGCGGCGGGTGGGGCGAAACCATGATATCCCCAAAACTCGTATTTCGGGGATATAATTAACAGAAGGTTCACTCTGAGAGCACTCCACACTTAACAGGTGCTGCTTGTTCTCCCCGATTAGGTAAGACGACAATCATTCATCTGGACGCTATTTGCTGTATTTAAATCAACGTTATTCAAATTGCATACCTGGCGACTCTCACGCAAATAGCTGGAGCCGCACGCTTTTTATAGCCTATTTAACTGCCGAGTGCCACTTTTTTTTAAATCAACCCACGCAATACCGAGAGTGAAAGTCTGTGTTTCATTGGAACGCGGACCAGTTCAATCAACGCGAAGCATTGGCCTATTAATAAGTAAATCATTTTTCTGTACTGAATTTAGCCTATGATTTCATCGCAATTAGATTGCATATGGAGAAAAACCGTGTCTTCAGTTTCCAATAACCATAATTGGAAAACACGTCAATAAAGGAAAATGATTGAGAACTAGCCAGGACTAATTGTTGTCATAAAGGGATGTGACTTTTTGCCCCCCCACTAGCTACACCAAGCCTCAGAAATCTTGTGTGAGAGACTCGTGCATTATAAATTAGTCCCATGCTTCTTTAATATCATGTATGTAAATTAAATAGACAAGACTATTCTGAAAAGATTGGGCTTTCTGAGACTCACAGCAAAGATTTCATGGTGTTGCAAAAGTCACCACTCACAACAAGAAGGTCCCTGGCTTGATTTCTTCATATTCATCCCTTCCTAACTCCTCCAGTGTCATAAGTTACAGCTTTTTAATTCCCTCCCACCGTCCAAACCCATGCTAGCTGGAGACTAACTTAGCTTAAGTCATAGAGGGTGTGTGAATGCAGTTTGTGCCCTGGAATGGATTTGCTATCTGTCCAGGGTGCATTCCTGCCCATTGCCCAGTAGATTTTGAGAACGGCTCCAGCCCTTGTGATGCTTAACCAGGAATAAGAATAGTAGATAATGGATGGTTGGCCTCTTGGAAAGTCAGTTATACTTACAATGCCACAAACCCAAGAGACATTAGGAAACAACTCCAAATATCAACCGGGTCTATTCGAATCATGAAGAAATACGCCTGGAGGGGGATACTGAGGTATCAGAGTTCCCTTTTCCCTATTTCTTGTCATGATCTCGGCTGAAAAACCAGCTAAAACCTGTGGAGATTAAAAATTGACATAAGCTGTATTTTCAACACTCGTAGCTGGTCATAGCTTTTGTGTGGTGATTGATAGCTAGTCTTTGGCCACTGAAAGCCAGTTTGAGGTAGGCTAGGTAGCACAGTGAGCTAACGGCTAAACTGGTGGATTAAAGGACGATAGGATTCTCAGTAGCTGATCAACTGGTCAATCAGCTTGGATTGTCAAAAACACAGCTTTAAACAGCCAATCTGCTTTCTCAAGATGGACATTTCAGAATGGATATTTCTACTGAATAATGTGAACAGCAGCTTGAGGAGGCTTTGGTAACTCATTTGCTGGCATATTTTCTTCTTGATGACATTAACTTACAAGAATTGGAGTAACCCACAGTCTCTTTGAATTGAGTCACAGCACACCATTTCATTACACTATGTCTCCGCTACATTCATTTGTGCACTTAACATGTAAATCCAGCCTAATGCTGGCAGGTCTGAATTTTCTCGTTGTTAGTGTCATGGTGTCATGCGATGTACATTTGGCGATCGGGGCCTGTAGCCCAATGCCATATACAATGAGTTGCACTTATAGTGTTGACATGTTTAATTACTGTCACCAGATTGTCCAAATTGATGCAGACCAGCAGCAGTTTCCAGTCCTAGATGGACCCCCTAAGGGGGCACAAGGAGAGAAAAAATACAGCACACAAAACTGACCAATGCCAGCCTCTTTCTGAAATTCCCTGAACTGATTAAGTATTGTGCCTTTGCCAAGAAGATGTCCAAAGGTTACTTTAAGCATGATTCAGTTAGTTTCCCTAAGCCCAGGCACACGTACAAGTATAAGCAAATTTGCATACCCACACTAATAGGCAAAGTGAGAGTTCCTCTTGGCAGTTTTCAGGCTTCCTCCCTCAGGTACGGTCCACCAACTTATCAGCGATTGGCCGACCATAAAAATTTGCACGTTTGCCCATAGTGGTTTTTTCACCCTCTCCACTGGAATGAATAGCAGCTGGCTGGAAGCCAAAAATGCAAGGATATGCACGTGTGTGATTGCATGTGTGACGGGGCCTTTGCAGATGGTTCTCTATTTTACGAGAGCTTCAAACACATACTCATTACTTCACTAACTTTCCAAATTTAATATAAACTGGCAATGGTTTCTCAAAGAAGGAAGTGGCCGAATATCATAAGTTTGGTTCCATTCCGTTTACAATGAAACCGCATCTGGGATAAAGGAACTCCACATGGATTGCACATGAGAAACTCATTGTGCTTCTGGGATTATAATTCAATACAGGCAGAGAACTGTTCAAGAGTCTTTGCATGGTGTCAGCTATTCACTCTCCTGCATACCAAAATAATTCAGCAGTCAATCCGCAACCATATAGAACTGAATCCATGCACACTTCTCACTTCTGTGTAAAACGTGCTCACAGTGGTTGAAAGTTCTGTTTTCAAGCAACAGCTTTGCAGAAGTTTTTCAGGTCTGTCGACTCCAATGGTCTCAAACTCGGTCCTGGGGCCCCGTGTGTGTGCTCGTCTTTGCTCCAACCACAATCGCAATCATAGGATTTTAGCAGGCTGCTAATTAGGCGCATTGATATTTAGAGCAGGCAGCTACAGTGCCGTAAAAAAGTATTTTCCCCCTTCCTGATTTCTTATATTTTTGCATAATTTTCACACTTAAATGTTTCACATCATCAAACAAATTTCAACATTAGACAAAAATAAACCAAGTAAATACAAAATGCAGTTTTAAAATGATGATTTCATTTATTAAGGGGAAAAAGCTATCCAAACCTACCTGGCCCTATGTGAAAAAGTAATTGCCCCCGCTTGTTAAATTATGAATTAACTGTGATTAACCACATTTTTTAAATTCAATTTCACTCGCCACCCCCAGGCCTGATTATTGCCAGACCTGTTAAATCCAGAAATCACTTAAAAAGGATCTGTCTGATAAAGTGAAGTGGGCTAAAAGATCTTAAAAAGCAATACATCATGCCGCGAACTAAAGAAATTTAAGAACGGGTGAGAAACAAAGTATTGACATCCATCAGTCTGGAAAGGGTTACAAAGCCATTTCTAAGGCTTTGGGACCCCACTGAATCATGGTGAGAGCCATTATCCACAAATGGAGAAAACTTGGAACAGTGGTGAACCTTCCCAGGAGTGGCTGACCAACCAAAATTACTCCAAGAGCGCATCGACGACTCAGGAGGTCACAAAAGAACCAAGAACAACATCTAAAGAACTGCAGGCGTTACTTGCCTCAGTTAAAGTCAGCGTTCATGATTCAACAATAAGAAAGAGACTGGGCAAAAATGGCATCCATGGTAGAGTTCCAAGGTGAAAACCACTGCTGACCAAAAAGAACACAAAGGCTCATCTCACATTTGCCAAAATACATCTTGATGATCCCCAAGACTTTTGGGAAAATATTCTGTGGACTGACGAGACAAACGTTTAACTTTTTGGAAGGTGTGCATCCCATTACATCTGGGTAAAACTAACACAGCATTTTATAAAAAGAACATCATTCCAAAAGTCAAACATGGTGGTGGTAGTGTGATGGTTTGGGGCTGCTTTGCTGCTTCAGGACCTGGACGACTTGCCGCAATTGATGGAACTATGAATTCTGCTCTCTGCCGGAAAAACCTGAAGGAGAATGTCCAACCATCAGTTCTTGACCTCAAGCTCAAACGCATTTGGGTTAAGCAGCAGGACAAGGATCGGAAACACACCAGCAAGCCCACCTCTGAATGGCTTAAAAAAAAAAAACAAAATGAAGGTTTTGGAGTGGCCTAGTCGAAGTCCGAACTTAAATCTGATTGAGGTATGGTGGCATGACCTTAAACAGGCCGTTCAAGCTAAAAAACCCTCCATTGTGGCTGAATAAAAACCATTCTGCAAAGAAAAGTGGGTGAAAATTCTTCCGCAGGGATGTAAAAGACTCATTACCAGTTATCGCAAATGTTTGATTGCAGTTGTTGTCGCGGAGGGTGGCACAACCAGTTATTAGGTTTAGGGGGCAATTACTTTTTCACACCGGGCCAGGTAGGTTTGGATAGCTTTTTCCCTTAATAAGTGAAATCATCATTTAAAAACTGCATTTTGTATTTACTCTGGTTATCTTTGTCAAACACTAAAATTTGTTTGATGATCTGACACATTTAAGTGTGACAAATATGCAAAAAAAAAAGAATTCAGGAAAGGGGCAAATACTTTTTCACGGCACTGTATGTATCCTCTAAAGTCACATTTTGACGGATATCTATAAATACCATGAAGAATAAAGATGTCATGTCCACATTGTAATATATTATGAACAATTGCATGAAAAGAGGGAAAAAAATAACCAGTCAATTGAAACAATATATTCCTAATTGTTCAAATTATGGACACATGTTCATGAAAACTACCAATTTATCAGGCAAGCAAATGATAGAGTGAAACCTGTAGTTTGTCATGTTTTATGGGTCTCTATTCTCATAAATTGCATCCATGTTTCCCTCACTTGCATCGTTCCCTTGCATCCAAGTCTTGCACAATTAAACCATGCACAGGGAGCGGGAACAAGGAAATACATTTTTAGAGGAAGGGTTACATTTAATGAAGCTCACGTCTGACAATGGTGCAAAGGCAGCTCTTGTGTATTCTCGCTCGTGGCTCCTTAGAGCTCCCTACTCGCTGCAGAAATAAGAGCTTATAGAGATGAACTGCAAAACAGCAGTTCCAGAACAACTTCCAGTTCAAGCGAGGACTGAGGAGAGAATAGGAAAATTCAGACCTAGCCAAGTTATTAAGTTAGAGGAAATTAATATTTTGAAAAAAAAAAAAAAAAAAAAAAGCTCACAACACTCGCGTCACTACCAATTTTGTGTGTCTAATTTGATCTTAAATATGTTGTTAACCAAAAAAGCTTGCAAGATACAAAAATAAACAAAATATGTCCAAGAATCTTTTATTTTTCGTAGCACACATGAATATTTCTATCAAAACGATAAGATGATAAACGACTGCTGCACCTAATTAGTACAAATGTACACCTTATTAAAATTAAGATTGTAATTGTGGTTGGAACAAAAAGCAACATATACAAGGAGACCTGAGGATTGAGTTTGGGAGCCACTGGTCCACACCATCTAGATGAAAGACTCCTTTTTCTGAGCCAATATCCTTTCCATTTGATAAGATGCATAGAGCTGGGGAAAGGACCACACCAGAAGAAAAATGTATATTTTACATATTCTACATTGTACTTAAACAGAGCAGGCAAATGCATATAGAACAGGAGAATGGGAGCTTTAGAGGAAGAAGTTCTAACCTTCCTCCACCAACTGCCGGTAGTGGAAGATGAGTCACAGCAACTGTGGGCGACCAGCTCTTCGAAATCCAAGAGCGAAGTGAAACAGGTAATGACGGAAATTAATGACACCCCCCACCCCCACCCCCACCCACGATATCCGAATGTTGCGTTGCATGGCACTTTCGGCTCATCCCACACCCCCTCCCCAGATCAAATGTGCCATTTGTTTCCCAGTCCAATTAGAATACATGCACACTCAATTTTTAAATGCCTCATAATGGCTTCCTTGACTGTCGCTGACGCAAATGTTTCCCTCAGATTGCAAGCAGACGCAATAAAAAGCCTAGAACCGAGACTAGATACACTCAAAAAAATGAATGTTAGATTTACTTAATAATGTAATGTCAACCGGTTCCACGAAACTGCTTTGCGTAACCTTTATTTGACTTTATTGTTGGCCAGTTTAATTAATTGCATTGAGTGGAATGTACTTAACTCATTATGTGGAACCAGTTGACATAGCATGATTAAGTAAATCTAATATTTCATAGGGTTTCATTTTTTTGAGTGTACTGAAAGCTCTCTCGCACTGCCACAAAGCAAGCAACTGGATGTGCCTGGTAAATCAGGTCCGTGCTACACAGGACCGTGGTCCAGACCAGCCCCCTAGTGGAGCAGGACAGTTACTGCAGTGGTCCGTGTTACAGGACAGTACAATACACAAAATGTTACAGCCCCTGCTGGATACTCATGCAAAGCTTTGACACAAATATTATGATATCCTGAAGGGGATGACTATGTTCAACAAGTACAATCATTTCAACATGGTGAAACATGAATGAATGAATGAATGAATTTTGAAAAGTTGAAAATCTGCACACGTGGCAGCTGTGCAATCTTTGACTACAAAAATTTAAAATATAAAATTGCGGACTACAAAGCCAAATAAATATATGCACATGCCTTTGTTCCAAAAGTTTTGCAGCATGCTGTACTCAGAGGAATTTCAGAGGCCAAGTCTCAAATTCTTAACATGCAATCCCAGTAGTCCTTTACAAGCCAGACATAGAAATTATTGGTGGCTAATTATGGTCATTTATATCACAAGAAGCTTCAAGATGCACAGAATAATGGGTATTTCTTGAAATTGTAAAACCTATCCAGAAGTAAAACATTTTAGCGCACAGAGAAAGAAATGCACTCCCACCATTAAATGCTAATTTTAAAAAAAATGCCTGGGATCACGTTTTTAATAGCCAGCCTTGGGATAAAGCCACAGAAAAGACTATTAGTACTGGTGGACTGTTTGTTGCGCTATAAAAATAGTTCATAATCAAGAGTTCTGAGGAAGGATTAAGTCCATTTAGACCTTAAAATGCACTGCCATTACTAAAAGGTGCACTATGCAAGTTTGTTTACTTTCACTTCTATTGACATTCGAACTCAAGCAAAACAGAGGTAGCCCGCCCCTCCCTCTCATAGTTCCCTCCTTCCCATGCTTCCATAGATACAGTCGGCAACAAAGGGAACGCCCACAAAAGTAGAGCCGAGGAGGAAAACAAACCGGTCTCTGCCATTAGCCATAATGCCGTAGAGTTGCTGTGTGCCCTTTTGCACAGCAAATTAACAAAAAAAATATCACCAATTAAAGTTTTGCATTTTACCAAATAACAAAATGGAACCACAAAGGAGGACAAAATGGCTTCAAGCTATCAGAAGAGAGGACGAGTTTGGCAGATTATGGCGGGACCCCACAACAGAACGTGTATGTCTGCAGGCCACTGAGTCGGATCATTCGCCCAGTCTTTTAAAACGTATGGACAACAATCCAACCTCAGTATATTTAATTTTTAATATATCGATCCTTGTCAGCAGGCCATAGCGACTCAAAGTACGTCACGACAACTTCTTAGTGTTAGCAAGACAAGTTTATATTCCGCGTTTTTACAGTATAGCGCACGGGGGGAAGGATTGTTTCCCCCCTCGGCTCTAATCAGATGTGACATTTGTGGGCGTTCCCGTTGTTGCCGACTGTATCTATAACTGTCAACTCTTGTCGGTGATTGGCCGGGACGGTTTGTTATGTTATGGGGCACAGTCTGTGCCCCTTGAGTTTATTTGCGGTTTGCGACGCCTGTGCGGTCTCCAGAGCCCGGGTTTTTTTGACAGTGAATTTACGGGCAGGCAGCTAGCGGATTGTGGAGAGATGTCGGCGAATTGAGACAAAAAAATAAGCGCGCAGAAAGTAAACAAACTTGCATAGTGCACCTTTAAGAGGCAGCACTGTAGCATAATGGGCAGTAAATTGGGTTATGATTTAAAATTTTACTAGTTTGATTCTCAGGTAGAACAGTGCTGCTCTATTCTTGAGCAAATCATACCTCAACTTCATCAGTATACACCGTACAATGAAGATAGCATACAGATGCAGCTTTATAAATAGTAACAAAAAAAACTTGAAATACAGAAGTTGCGCAAGACACTCTGGATGGAAGCAAGCATTATGCACAAATAGCATAAGTCTAAAACTGCTGCTGTTTCTTCTTGTTGCGAATATACTGAAGGACTTTAGTTCTGCGTGTATTATTTACAGCGTGATTTTTGACCCAACAATGTGCATTTCAGCACTTTGATAATAATGGAATAATTGATCTTGTTTGGCTAAGGGTGTAGGTCGTTTGGATTCCATACCAGTTGGACCCTAACTGAATGGACCATACCAGTTGGACCCCAGACCATTGGGACCCAAACCAGTTGGATCGCAGACCACTTGGACCCCAGACCATACCCAGTTGGACCCAATGCTGTTTGGACCCCAGACCCTAACCCTAACCCAAGCCTAACCCGACTGGTCTGGAGTCTAACTGGTCTAGGGTCCAACTTGCCTGGGGTCCAAATGGTATGTGGTGCAAGCGGTTAGGGTCAGGGGTCCAACTTGTATGGGTCCAACAGGTACAGGGTCCAAATGAACCATTCTCCTTGGGGCTAACACTCGATATTGAATGTGCAATTAAAACAACTTTTTGCTAAATCAATTTATTTTGTTCTTAGACTATTGATGGGTCAAAAATCACGTTGTAAATAATATATGCAGAACTAAAGTCCTCCAATATATTGAGATATCTTTAGTTTCATAATCTGATAGAACACCAATTGGGAATTGAATCATTTTTGCAGGCTACAATCTCAAGAAGATGGAGGTTGGAGTTGCAGAGATTGTCAAGGGACCAAGAGCCTCACATTCCCCAGTTTAAGACTCCAGCCATTTTTTAAATCCTAGTAGCATACAATCTATTTTTTGATTCAACACCCATTACACACAGTTAGCCCTGATAGTGTGGTGAACTCAAATGTTTTGTGGAAACCGATTACCCCAAAAAAATTGTTTAGGCAAACTTAATTGCATTGTGTAGAAGGAACTTCAAGAAAATAAGGTGAAATTATTATTTTACATGTTTTTAAGTGCTATGAATACAAGATCATTAAGTTGGCAAACTCAATTTTTTGAGGTAATCAGTTTCCACAAAACATTTGAGTTCACCACACTTGTCAGGTTTACAGTGCAGCAGATCGACCCTGTGGTCTCACAATGGTTTTTCCTCCATATTAAGAAAGCCAGAACTTTATCAAGCTGTATAAAGAGAAATAGCAATGTACGCCATAGAAAATAAATAAGCAAAACTCCCTTGCTGTATCCTGCGCGTTTTTCTAAATAGTCTAAGAGCTAGATGAGATTTATTTGACATGGAGCCTACAAAAGCTTTGACTGTTTGGTGGAGTAGGGGAACCCTACCTGACAACAGCAATCTTTGTCTTAAGTGCAGCTACTGATGGGCATGGCCAGGGGCGCTTTTAATTACTGCCCCTAATTAAATTTTATTTGAGGTAGCACTACAAGGCTGGGTACCACATTGTTTCATAAGGAATGTGTCACCTACTACAAATCTGCAACTTAAGACAAAATGTTTTGGTGGGAAGGTCACTTAAGACAGACACTAATCAGTGCTAATTAAGGCTTTTATTTGACATAGAAGCTACATCCCTGTAATCACCTGGAAAATGTTAAGGTCTAAATATCTATGATGACCAACTTAAGACAAGATTTTCTGGTGGAAAGGTAATTTAAGACAAAGTCATGGTCGTCGTTAGATGGTTAATACTATTTAGGGCTCTTATTTGACATATAAGCTACAACACTACAACCACCAGGAAAATGTTAAGTATGGTTTGAACATCAATAATGTCCAACTTAAGACAAAATTGTCTGGTGGTAAGGTCATTTAAGATAAGGTCAAGGTCATCGCTGGATTGCTTACCAGACTTAACTGTAAAACTCGATTGTATACTATGTTATGTACAGAATGTAGCTACAGAACATTCAAGAAATAATACATATTTTGGGTTACACCAGTACCAACAGTAATGATGCAGATATTGTCATATCCTGTGATAAATTTGACAAAAAAAGGCGTTAAATTGAGCCCTTAAAGGGGAACTCAGGGCTAAATCATGATGCTGTTTTATACAAACATAATTAGTAAATAAATATTGTAAAATACAAAAATGTGGAATAAGACGAGATAAATGAGGTTTTACTCCCCCTAATTAGTTGTCGTCTGCTTCAACGGTCGCGTGATAATGACGTAAAGAAGCCCGAGAATGACGAACCATCGCCCTTCGCCCAGAGGTATGCGCTGTTATTGTGTTGGATAGTGTGATTGTCCAAGTCCATTATTTTATGACAAAAGATCGTTCAATATGGCCCATTGGCTAGTTGCACGAGATGGTGTTAAGTACTTTCTGAAATATGCAGGATTGCTTCAACATTAACGGTTTGCTTCTGTCACTTATCAGTCTATATCAGATGCTGAATAGATGACAGGTATATCATCCCGGATATGTGATTTTAGCCATCGCCGATATTCCCAGGATTTGGCTTAATTGTTTCGGTTTAATAGTGAATTTACTTCAACATTTTCTCATGCAACTACCTAACTAGTTCTGCTACATCGTTATGGTTTTTTTTTTTTTTTTTTTTTAGATGTACTCAGCTAACCATTGCTACAGAAGTGATGGTCCTGAGAGTGCAACTGACGCCGAGTGGGAAGGTATACGAAGTGTCGATGTACTGTCCTTGTTGAGGTGTGCTAACTCCAACTAGACAGTGAGCTAAACTCTCTTGCATTCATGAACATGAAGAATGCCTCAGTTTCTTGTTTGTGGATTTATTTTCATTCTTTACAGTGTACTGAATCCAGATCAATCAGATCAAGAGATCAAGAGGTGAAAAAGATACAAGAGAGTGAAACTAGGAAACAAACAACAAAATACTGCAATTAGTTACGTCACCTAGTTTCTATGAACATTACTTTTAAGTATAACAATTACATGTAAAGCTAACTGCTAACATTTCCTTGAGCTAACAGTAGCGTCCACATATTTAAAGCTTATAACTTCGTTTTACAGCATGACATTCATATATATATGAGTTACCTTAGTGATAACAAGAATGATACATACAAGTGATGCCTCTGCTGGGGAATCAACATGCAAGATATACTTTCTCTGCCATCTGTGCTGTTAACAAACCTGCTGTTCCCCGTGTTCCAAACATGAATTTTAAATGTAACGTGTTCCAAACATGAATTCTAAATGTAAACAAACTACTTCCGGACCACTTTCTGTTCAAATACAAAAGTCAAAATAAAGGTCTGCATGAAGCTGAAATTGTTCAAATTAAAAGCATAAATTTTAAAATGAAATGCCTGAAGGGCAGAACACTCCCCGTCTGACCTTAAAGGTCACTATTAACTATTACATGTTTCTGTCCCTTAAACCTTAGTCTTTTGGCAGAAGAAGAACTACTTCTGACACTGGTCTCAGGAACGCCTTCGGAGAACCTTGATCCGATGTCCTGAGCTCCACCTTCCTTACTTTGCCGTCTCTCCCTGGGAAGACAGCTGTGATCCTTGCCATAGGCCACGCATTGCGTGTGGTTTGATTGTCTTTCAGGAGCACAATGTCCCCTTCTTTTAAGTCCCGATGGGAATCTCTCCATTTCTGGCGGGCTTGCAGAGTGGGGAGGAACTCCTGACGCCAGCGATGCCAGAATCTGTCGGCGAGGGCTTGGACTTGTCTCCATTGCTTTCTGAGAAGATCCTTGTCTGTGAAGTCTCCGTGCGGTGGAGTGACCCCAACCTTCTGAGTAAGTATCATTGCAGGAGACAATATGAAGGGTGACTCTGGGTCAGTGGAGACTGGAACGAGGGGTCTGGCATTGATTATTGCAGACACTTCCATCATGAGTGTGCACAGGACGTCGTGGGTTAGTTTAATGTTCTCTTGAAGTAGGATAGCATCCAGGATCTGTCTTGACAGGCCTATCATACGTTCCCATGATCCTCCCATATGAGATGCATGAGGAGGATTGAACACCCATGAGCACCCTTGCTGACTCAAGAAGTTCTGAACTGCGCTGTCGGGTTGTTGTTGGCTCATTCCTAGTTCCTTTGCAGTAGCTATGAAGTTCGTTCCACAGTCTGATCTTATCTGCTTCGCAGGTCCTCGTATGGCAAAGAAACGTCTCAATGCATTAATGCAACTAGACGTGTCCATAGAGTCGATGATCTCAATGTGCACGGCTCGTGAACTCATGCAGCAAAAGAGCATCGCCCATCTCTTGCTTTGGGCCTGCCCACCTCGTGTGCGCCTGGAGAAAACTTGCCATGGTCCAAACACATCCACTCCTACATAGGTGAAGGGTGGGCATGTGTGCAAGCGTTCCTGAGGAAGGTCGGCCATAAGTTGTACCTCAGTTCTTCGGCGTAACTTTCGGCACACGACACATTTGTGCAAGACTGAGGCAATAAGCCTTTTTCCGCCTATGATCCAGAAGCCTGCCGCTCTCAGGGCCCCTTCTGTGAAGTGGCGGCCTTGATGTTTGACATCTTCGTGGTACTGACGAACCAGTAGCAGAGAAACATGACTGTTCTTGGGCAAGATGATGGGGTTCCTTTCCGGAGTGCTCAAGTCAGCGTGTTCCAATCTTCCTCCTACACGAATTAGGTCACCTTCAAGAATAGGTCTTAGCTTCTGAATGGAACTGTCTTTGGTTACAGCCTGTCCGTGCTCCAGAGCTATTAGCTCTTTTGTGAAGACATCCATCTGAGCAGCTCTGATGATGACGTGTCTCGCCTGAGACAACTCATCTGGGGTACGTGGAAGGTTGCAGTGGTGCCATCCTTTGCAGTCACTGGAAGTTCTGTGACTGTACGCTCTAGCTATGTGAATTAGTAGCGCAATAGCCCTTGTGAGGAAGCGCATGGATGAGAAGCACTGGAAATGTTCAGCACTAAGGCTATGGTTTTGAGTCCGAGTCAGGAAACTGCTCACTTCAGGGCGTATGTCAGAATCTGATTCGGGGTTTACAAGTTCAAATGTCTGACTTGTATCTTCCACAGGTGGTCTTTGTTTGTGCAAAAAAGCTGGTCCAGTGAACCACGTCGTCTGTGCTAGTTGGGACGCAGAAACTGACCTGGATGCGTGGTCAGCCGGGTTGTCCTTCGTGTTGACGTAGAACCATTGGTCGGGTCTTGTGGACTGACGAATACGTCGGACTCGATTATAAACATAGACGTAGAAGCGTTTGGTCTGATTGTGAATATATCCGAGCACAACCTTGCTCTCACAAAAGAACTTGATTGCATCCAGCTTAGTGTCCAGTTCATCTTGGATGAGTTCAGCAACTTCCACGGCTAATACTGCGGCACACAATTCCAACCGGGGAATGGTAGGTTCGGACTGTGGGGCCAGCTTTGCCTTCCCGAGGATGAATCCTACTTTGACTTGTCCTTCAGCTTCAACAGTCCTAAGATATGCCACAACTCCAATGGCCCTTGTGGACGCGTCAGAGAATACACATAACTCTGTGTGTGCTGCATTGGAAAGTGATGTTGTTATGTATGCACGTGGGATGTGCAGCTTGCTTAAGTCATGGAGCGACTCTCGCCACACTTGCCATTGCTTCCATTTTTGTTCTGGAAGAGGTGCATCCCAATCACATGTGTCAACACTGAGTTCCCTCAAGAGACTTTTGCCTTCAGTGGTCACTGGTGCGACTATGCCTAAAGGATCAAAGACGCTATTCACCGTTGACAGAACTCCCCTGCGAGTGAAGGCTTTCTTGAGCTCCGAGACTGCAAATGTGAAGGTGTCTGTCATTGTCTCCCACAGCAGTCCTAAACTGCGCTGCACTGGTGTGGCCTCACCACTGAGGTCAAGGTCTTTCAAGGCGGCTCTGTCTTCAGGTGCAAATGCCTGTAGGACGGCTTCCCTGTTTGAGGCGAACTTGTGCAGCCTTAGATTTGATTCACTGAGAGAGGTCTGCGTTCTCTGCAGAAGACTGATGGCTTCGGCTTCGGTGGGCACACTGATGAGCCCATCATCTACATAAAAATGACGTTCAACAAACTGGACTGTGTCTTCTCCATGTTTGTGTGCACCCTCGTGGATGGCTCTCCTCAATCCATAGATGACCACTGATGGAGATGGACTATTGCCGAAAACGTGGACAGTCATCCTGTAGTCGACAATGTCCTTAGACGTGTCATTGTCTCTGTACCACAGAAACCTCAGGTAGTTCCTGTGGTCTTTCCGGACGAGAAAGCAGTGGAACATCTGCTGTATGTTGGCAATCACTGCTACCTGTTCTTTGCGAAAGCGGATCAGCACCCCAATGAGTGAATTATTGAGGTCTGGGCTGGATAGAAGAACATCATTTAGAGACGTGCTAAGGTACTTTGCACTGGAGTCAAACACTACACGGATGTTGCCAGGCTTTTGTGGGTGGTAGACTCCGAAGGTTGGCAGGTACCAACACTCTTCGTTCTCCTCTAGAGGAGGAGCCACTTCTGCATGTCTATTGTCAAATATTTTTTTCATGAATTCCACAAACTGCTCTCTCATCTCTCGTTTTCTCCGCAGCATTTTCTCCAGGGAGGTGAAGCGAGTGAACACCTGTTCGCGGTTGTTGGATAAACGTTGCCGGGGAACTCTGAAGGGGAGAGGTGCAACCCAGCTATTTGATGTGTTTCTGTACATTTCTCGTTCCATAATTTCCAAAAAGATTATGTCCTCAATGGATGGGGCAGGTTTGTTGTCGGAATCTGTCTCGTTGAAGACCTTTAGTCCGAGGGCCTCCAATGATGCCACGTGTGGTCGGTTCTTCTGCTCCCCGCCATGGGACACCTCTTCAGTCAGCTTCATGAAGCCTTCACAAGGCCTGAGAAAAGTGGGTCGGACATTCTCAAGCACATTTGTCTTGAACGTGCCCACAGCTGGTTTGTGTGTGTTCCCTAGGCACACGTCTCCTACTAGAACCCATCCCAAATCTAGTCTTTGTGCGAAGGGGGCATTGTGAGGCCCACTCACTTGCTGCTGGACTTTATGGACCCTCACAATGTCCCTGCCTAGCAAGATGAGGATGTCCGCCTTGGGGTCAAGCTCAGGTATGTGCGGTGCTATACTTCGCAGGTGTGGATGGTGACGGGCTGCATCAGGGGTCGGTATTTCAGAACGGTCGATGAGCATGTCATTACACTCAATTAGCGATGGTAGTTGTAGGCTGGTCTGCCCATCAAGCGATTCGACCTGAAAACCCTCTGCCTTTCTGCCTGATGTCTCAACTAGCCCCGCACAGGTCTTGAGTGAGTAGGGGAATGTTTGGCCCTTGATGTTAAAAAGCTCAAAGAAGTCTGATCGCACAAGTGAACGGTTACTTTGATCATCCAACATCACGTACATGTTGGCTGCCTTCTCTCGTTGCCCTTGTGGATATACTCGAACCAGACAAATCTTCGCACAGGATCTTGCTGTTCACCTTGGGCCACACACCTGGGTGCAGTGTGAGCTGATGTCTGTGCTTTCGCCACCATGTTCCTCTTCCTCCCCGCCATGGACTGTAGGGGTTGTAGGCCCTCTGAAGACTTGACGTGGTGGACCTGGATGCATAGCAGCATGATGTCGATCGCTGTCACACTCCGTGCACTTTAGTGTTACCTTACAGTCTCTTGCAAGATGGCTAGCTGATGTGCAGCATTTGAAACAAATCCCATACTCTTTGAGAATGCTTTTTCGTTCCTCAAGACTCTTCCCTCTAAATGTTCTGCATTTCCTCAGTGCATGTGGTTTGTTGTGAATGGGACAGTTTTTCTCTGGCCTATCAGGCCTTTTCTCAGATGAGTTTACAGGTAGGTCTTTACCTGGAGAGACGTCTGTCTTATGGACGGATAATTTCCTCCCATAATTGTTCGAGGCTACTTTGTCTGACTTGAACCCGTCGCTGCTGGCACATGGAAGGATAAAACTGGGGTCATTCCTCCAGCGTGCTTCATGGCAGATGAAATCAGCAAAGTAGTCAAATGGAGGGAAGTGGCCATTGTTTTCTTCTTTAAACTTTGAGCCTACTGTAAGCCATTTTTCCTGTAGCCCGTGAGGGAGTTTCTCCACGATGGGCCCAATGCCCCTGGCGGTGTCCAGGTAGGTCAGTCCTGTAAGGTAACCTTCTTCTCTGGCACCCTGGAGTTCCATAAGAAGATCGCCTAGGTCCCTCAGCTTCCCGTAATCTTTGGCTGATATTCTTGGAAATTCATCCAGTCTTTTGAACAGCGACTTCTCCATTACTTCAGGTGCGGCGTAGCACTCTTGGAGGCGGTCCCAGGCCTTTCTCAATGCTACATCTGGATTTCCGACATGCACAGAGCGAATCCTTTTGATGTGCTTGACAGACTCCGGTCCGAGCCACTTAATCAGTAGATCTAGCATTTCAGTGGTTGTGAGTCCTAAGCCTGTAGTAGCACTACTGAATGATGACTGCCATGCTAGATAATTTTCAGGCTTATCATCGAATTGGTAGAGACTTGTACTCACTAAATCACGACGAGCCAGGTATCGTGCCAGGTGTTCTGTTTCAGGTGCTACTCTTGCAGTGGATGGAGCATACATGGGTATGTATGATGAAGCTGTTGCTTTAAGTGGTGATTTGCAAGGATGATGTGTTATCTTGGGTTTTCTGGGTTGTCCATCGCGTCTGACCTGACCTGGATAACCTCCATTGAGTGGTGCGCTGGTGTAGGTTACATGCCTTGAATTGGCGTGGTTGCTGTAAAATGGCTGCCTCGGTGCTACATGATGCTCAGATGGTCTATTAGGAGTTTCATCCTCTTCTTGCTCTTCCTGTGGCTCAGGATTGTGCTCTGATGGAGGATGCCATGTGATGTAGCTCACATCTGATAATGTTACCTGAGGTAATGTGGCATGGACAGATACCTGAGTCTGTGATAGGTTAAGCCCAGCTTGTGCTTCAACATATTCGTTAGTGCGTGTTGCAATTTCATTTTCAAGATTTTCTTGTGAAGATAGATCGGTCTTGATCAAATCTCCAATGTCTAGTTCAGCTGCTTCTAATGCCTCGGCTTGGGCAATAGCTGCAGCTGCCTCTCTTTGAAGTGCGAGTGCGCTCAATTCAGCGTCCAGCCTTGCTTTTCCTAATTGTAGCTCTGCTTCCTTCTCTGCTTTTTGTACCTTGAGCACCACTTCTCTCTCTGCAAACATTGCTCTTGCCTTTGCTGCCTCTGCTTCAGCACGCGCCTTTACTGCTGCACTCGATGCCGATGAGCGAGAACTCTTTGATTTTCTTGTGCGCACAGATGAATTTTCAGTCTTGGCTGATTCCATTTTCTTTTTTTTCTTATCTTGCTTTTCTACTTGCTTAAATGGACGTTGAACCTCCGGTTGAATAACACTTTTTCACTGTACTGTCCTTGTCGAGGTGTGCTAACTCCAACTAGACAGTGAGCTAAACTCTCTTGCATTCATGAACATGAAGAATGCCTCAGTTTCTTGTTTGTGGATTTATTTTCATTCTTTACAGTGTACTGAATCCAGATCAATCAGATCAAGAGATCAAGAGGTGAAAAAGATACAAGAGAGTGAAACTAGGAAACAAACAACAAAATACTGCAATTAGTTACGTCACCTAGTTTCTATGAACATTACTTTTAAGTATAACAATTACATGTAAAGCTAACTGCTAACATTTCCTTGAGCTAACAGTAGCGTCCACATATTTAAACTAGCATCCACATATTTAAAGCTTATAACTTCGTTTTACAGCATGACATTCATATATATATATGAGTTAACTTAGTGATAACAAGAATGATACATACAAGTGATGCCTCTGCTGGGGAATCAACATGCAAGATATACTTTCTCTGCCATCTGTGCTGTTAACAAACCTGCTGTTCCCAACGTGTTCCAAACATGAATTTTAAATGTAAACAAACTGCCTGCTGTTCCTAACGTGTTCCAAACATGAATTCTAAATGTAAACAAACTACTTCCTGACCACTTTCTGTTCAAATACAAAAGTCAAAATAAAGGTCTGCATGAAGCTGAAATTGTTCAAATTAAAAGCATAAATTTTAAAATGAAATGCCTGAAGGGCAGAACAATCGACAATATTAAAATATGCATCGATCGAATGTTTGATTTATGAAACGGCATATCGACGTTATGGAATATTTACACATTAATTACTAGATATTTTCACATTTGTTGTCTGTCGCTTAAAGCCAGTTCATCACTCATCAGTGAGAACGGCTGGAAATGTGATGCTAGTTAAAAACCCTCTCGTTTCTCGGTGGAGCAGCTGATGTCTCATTAAGAGTGCCAACGAACAAACATTAGTCACGGGTAATCGAGACAAATCTTGCGAACATCATTCGTGGTTAACTAAGCCAAATCCTGAGAATATCGGCGATAGCGAAAATCACATATCCGGGATGATGTACCTGTCATCTGCTCAGCATCTGTAGACTGAGAAGTGACAGAAGCAAACCGTTAATGTTGAAACAACCCTGCGTATCTCAGAAAGTACTTAACACCGTCTCGTGCAACTAGCCAATGGGCCATATTGAGCGATCTTTTGTCATAAAATAATGGACTGGGACAATCACACTATCCAACCATAGGCAGTAAAAGAAGTGGACGGCGGGATGGCGCTATTTTCAATGGGAGAGTGTGAAGCTCAATTGAACGAGTTTTCAGTTGGGCACCACGCCTACTGCGCAGGCTCGAAGTCAGCTCGATGACGTAAACCAACGTCCTGAGAAGCGGTAACTCGTCTGGTAGATGTATCCTACACATAATTTCCAGCGAGCAAGCGATTGCGTCTGTCAGTATAGTCTGATTCCGTTCGATGTTATTATGTTTTGTGAATTATTACTTCATAGGTACTTCACTTCGTCAGCGATGTGGCTCAATCATCTTCTGTCTATGATCCGTTATGGGCTTCTGGTCTAAACAGTACGGTTATTTACGTCCTGTGCGACAGAAAGTCGCCGGCATTTCACGTCACTTTTAGCCTAGCCTGGTGCCATCGGATAAAAATGCTTACTATTAGACCATAACGCTACATACGAAGTAAAGACGTCTGCTACAAAATTTAGTTTCTCTGTAGAAAATATTATCGCTGACATGAAGGCTCATAATGTTTTAATGTTAAGTTATTTGATGTAAAAAGTCAGGCAAAATGAATGGGGGTGAATGGAGAAGCTACCGCTAGTTGATCATCTGCTATCTTCTAGAGCGTTAAATTGAGCTTCAACTTCCGGGTGTATTCGTACCACCTTGTATCCAACACAATAACAGCGCATACCTCTGGGCAGAGCCATTGATATTCTCAGTTTTTTATTTATTTATTTTTTTTACTTTATTTATCATGTCAAAGACATTATACAAAACAAGCATGACATCATACAAACATAAACAACAGTGAAGTACAGGTAGTGCGTAAAAAATATCACACAAAAAGCAGAGCTTGACAAAAATAATAAAAATTACAATGTATCAGGATCCATAAAGATAAAATTAATCAACATAAAATACATAATATGCAATAATCGAGAAAAGAAAATAAAAACAAACAAACAAAAAAACCCCAGGAGAGATTTCATCTAGTAATATGGACCATAATATTTTCCATGAGAGCAGATGTCTTTAAAGCTTTCTTGTTTTTACATATTTTACAGATAGAGCCGTAAAAAGATTTGAGATCAACATAAAACAAAGTTGCATTTGGCGTAGCCTGGAGAAATCTGGCTTTATGGGTGTAAAATTTACCCAACAGACACAGCAATTTTATTACATTATTAACTTCCTTATTTTTACATCCAACATTTAAGAATAAGACCATAGTTTCAGTAATGGTGATCAAAACTTTATAAGATTCCCAAATCAATAAAGACATTTGAGTCCAAAAGTAGAATAGGGACAACCATAAAACAAATGAAAGAAGGACTCAACCTCTTTTTCGCAGAAGGAACATAAAGGGGACACATCAGGTCTAAATCTGTTAATGAATTCATCACAGGCGTAATATCTATGTAAGACTTTAATATGTATTTCTTTAACTTTATTGGGGACAAAAAATCTATTAAATTCAGTCCAGACATTCTCACTGATGCCAGGAAACATCACTCTCCAACGATGAAATGAGTTTGGATGCTGACTATAAACAGAGGTAAAAACTGATCTAATATGAGCATTGTTACATGAACATTCCTCAAGAACCTTTCCACCAAGCCACAGAGCAGGAATCATTCCTAAGAAAGGTGTGTACAGAACAGAAGCTCTAATAAGAGACAACAAACTAGTAGGTATACTTTTGAGTATTCTGGAATGCATAGAGTGAGATATGTCTAATCCTTTTTGTTGGGTGAATTCTTCATAGGTGGCTAGGTCCCTGTTATCATTCAAAAGATCAAAGACAAACATAACACCTTGATCATACCAATCTTTGAAAAATAGGGTCTTATTCTTGTAAACAACATGTTGATTATTTCATAATATACACGTGTGAGGAGAGAAGTTGTGTTTGAAAGCAATTTTCCATGTGTCCAGGGCTTGTTTATAAAAGTTGGCAAGCTTAACAGGCAATTTACTTGAGGTAAAGTTACATGACAGCAAAAACTTTAAACCACCACATTTATTAAACAAAAAATTGGGAATAAAGAACCATGGAGCGTTATTATGTGCTAGACAATGTTTTAACCAATTGATTTTGAATATACCATTGATAGTTTGGAAATCTAAGACATTAAGACCCCCCTCCAAATATTGTCTGATAAGTGTTTTCCTCTTTATATACTCAGTTTTGTGTCTCCATATAAATTTAAATAAGAGTGAATCAATAGCTGCACAGGTTGTGCGATCTACATATAAAGATAAAGCTGGATACACTAATCTAGACAAACCTTCTGCCTTAGAAAGTAAAATTCGACCTATAATACTAAGATCTCTCTGTAACCAACAGTTGAAGATAGATTTAGACTTTTCAATTTTGGCATAAAGTTTTGAGAGATCCTCCCACTAGTAGATTTGCTAATTGTGATACCTAAATATTTTACCTCTCTTTTCACCTTTATATCATCTATTGAGACAGTGTCAGAATCATGTACAGTTATTATTTCACACTTACTCTTATTAATTGTGAGGCCAGAGGCACTTGAAAAGACATTTAAAGCCTTTATAACAATAGGGACTTGAAGTTCATTTTGAAGAAACAGACAGGTGTCATCGGCCAGCTGACTTATGGTAAGAACATTGTCACCTATCTTTATACCTTCTACATTCACACAATTAACAATAAATAGATTAAGAAGTTCAGCAGCTCTCAAAAATAAGAAGGGTGAAATTGGATACCCTTGTCTTATCACGGTGTATATCAAAACGAGGAGAGGTACCATGAGCCAGGGATACACAGTTATTAATATTGGCATAGAGTGTAGTTATGATGTTCCTGAAGTTTTCTTTGAACCCGAAATATTGTTCCTCAAAATGCGAATGTTTCCGTGTCAAAAGCTTTGTAAAAGTCCAAAAACAAAATTTGACTTTTTGTCAAACAGATTAATCGAAATATCTAGGACAAGCTGATTATTATTAGAAATGTGCAAAACCTGACTTTTTACAGAAATAATTTCCTCTAAACAAAATTTTAATCTATTAGCGTACAGTGCTGCAAATATTTTGGAGTCTGAAATTTAGCAATGTTATAGGACTCTAATTATCCAGATAAAGAAGATCTTTACCAGGTTTAGGAATTAGGGTTATTAAACCTTGCTTCATAGAGACAGTCAGTTCTTTATTTTGGGCACAATCAACAAAAACTTCCAATAACATATGTTTTAAATCTTCCCAAAAAGTTATATAAAATTCATCAGGCAATCCATCTGGTCCAGGACTTTTATTAGTTGGCATTTTTGTAATAGTCTTCTGCAATTCTTCTTGTATAATTGGACTCTAACAAAGCTCATAATTCTCCTTGGAAATTTTAGGAATAAATGGGGATACTTTATCAAAAAAAGCACGACAAGCCTGAGGGTCAAATAAGGAAGTGTATAACTTCTGATAAAAGTTGGTGATAAATGAAGAAATTTCCTTTTCGTTTTCAGACAGACTGTTATTAATATATAAAGCAGATATATTTCTTGCCTCTCCACGTTCCTTCTCCAAATTAAAAAAGAAGGCTGAATTTTTTTCCCCATGTTCCAACCATCTGGCCCGAGACCTTATGAATGCTCCCCTTGCTTTTGTTTGGAAAAAAAAAGGTCTAATTTTTCCCTTAATGAGTGCAAGCGCACTTTATCTTCATTACTTGGAACAGGTATATTTAATATATCATTTAACTCTTTTAAATTATTAGCATAAGCCTTATTTTGATCTCTTAATTGTTGCTTTCCAAAACGCATTGAAAAACGCTGACATTCAAATTTGAATAGCTCCCATTTTAATGTAGGTGTAATTTCAGACATTGAATTGAATTTAGCAATAATTTGTTTAATACCCAAACAGTAAGCTGATTGTTGTAGAAAGGAAGAGTTTAACTCCCAGTATCCAGGTTTGTTGCGGCTAGTAGAACTGAAATTTGATAAAGAAATATCTATTCCAGCATGATCAGTTAAGGGAGCAGCAGTAATATTATATGTTTGGACCCAGGGAGCCAAATTATCAGAGATAAGCCATAAATCTATGCAAGATTTTTGTGATAGGTCCCCTTTAAACCAGGTAAAGAGGTTTGTTTCCAGTGGGTGCAAAATTCTCTGAGCATCTAATAATGAAAGCTTACCACAGAAATCATATATAACAGGGTTAAAATTATCTTGATTACCCCTTGCAGGGAATCTGTCTGTACATAAGTTTGGAGCCTCATTAAAGTCACCGCCAACAATCACAAATGTTGAGGGAAATTTGTTCATTTCTTGGAGAATTTTGTTAGACAAAGAGTTAAGGAGTTTGATGTTAGAATTCCTAACATTGAAGCCATAAACATTTACCAAAATAAATATATTATCTCCACATTTAATAACCAACAGAATCCATCTACCATTTTCCGAAACCTCTGTGTATATGATCTCACCATTAAATTTAGGATGGAATAAAGCTAAAACACCTCCTGAAAAATTAGTACCATGAGAAAAAATAGCTTTCCCTCCCCACTGATTACGCCAAAATGCTTCATCTTTTGAAGTGGAATGAGTCTCCTGTAAAAAATAGACATCCTTATTTTGATGACCACAAAATAAAAATAAAGCTTTTCTTTTAGTTAAATCTCCTACTCCCCGTACATTTAGAGAAAAACAGGACAAACGAATATCAGACATATATACACAAAACGCAGATGAACAGGACTACTTTAACAGTAGTAGTAGTTATGCAAAGAGTTGAAAAATGTGCAAAACCTGAATTCAAAAGCCAAAAACTTTACCTTGAGTGATCAATTTAGAAACTGACCCATGTAACCTATATAGCAAAATCATGCTACCAAAAAAAAAAAAAAAAAAGGATTCCTGTAATCATTTTTAGTAGGGACAATGTCAAAAGCAAATACTCTCAAAAGTATCCGAATAAATTCAGGACTTAGAGCTATCCTCTAGAACAAACTAAAAATCCAACAGTTTCCTTATACATACCCTCTTGTCTATTTGGCAGAAAAGGCAAGGGGAAATAAACAAAAAATATGTAGCTTATTATATAGCTGCCATACATTAAAATTAAATCCCCGAGAAAGTTGAACCTATCTACTCCGGCAAGTACTTTATGTTAAGTCCTCGGCAGAGATCTTCTTACCAGCAATGATAGCAAAAGGGCCGCTGAAGCCTGCTCTCTTGTTCTGCCTCCTCGCCTCCTCTACCAGCGGCCACAACTTCGCTCTCGTATCCCTCACCTGCTGGGTTAAGTCCTCCGATATCTTCACGTTCTTCTGCTTGAGGACCTGAGAGGTTTTAGCGTCCGCCTAGATTTGATCACGGTGTGCCTGGTGCGAGAACTGAACTATGATGCGGCGTGGTGGATGCTGATCTTCCCTCTTCGGTCGTGGCCCCAGTCTGTGGGCGATATCCACCGTCTTTTGAAGAGAGTCGGCGAGACCAGGTGAGACACGGGGAAAGATGTCGATCGCTGTCATTTTCACATTTTCGCCTTTGGACTCGGGGATCCCGGAGATCTTCAAGTTCCAGCGCCTGGAGTACGCATCCATATCGTTCACTCTATCGACCAGCTTTTTATTTTCAGCAGTCAGGGTTTTAATCTGGAGCTCCAGGGAATCCACTCTAGCTGCCAGCTCCCCTACATTCTTCTCTGCTGCGTGGACTGAGGAAAAGAGCGTTTGAATACTCTTAAAGTTATTGTCAATGGACTTCTCTATGGATTCCAGCATCTCCCTGAAACCGAGCTGCGACTCGGTAAGCGTGTTAATTGCCGCCAGCAGGACAGCGTTGGAGGGCTCTGGCTCGCAACGTGGTGTTTTTTTCTGTGGGCTGGCGCTAGGAGAGTCATCAATATCCGCAAGTTGTTGTTTGGCGTATGAATGGCACCGTTTAAAACTCTCCGCTACCACGTCCATTGTCTTTTCCATATCCTCCCCTGTGGTCGACATGTCAGCAGGACCAGTTGTTTGGCAGTTGGAGCTCTTTTTTTTCCCGAAAGTTGGCTATCTTCGTTAGCTAAGCTAGTTACGGTGGGAGTCCAACAGAAAAGTTGACGAAAAACAAAGCAAAATGGGTCAAAGTTTCAGCCGCATTCCCAAGCGATACTCAAACGTTATGAGAATTATTTACATGTTTTTGGGGTTAAAGCAAGGAAATTCAAGCTTTGAACGAAAAAAAGTTTCGACAGCGCAGGAAAAAAGCGTCTTACAGTGGCTCCATCTTGGCTCCCCGATCAATATTCTCAGAGTTGCGACCTCCCATTGACTCTCGTGGTACAAAAATGGCGGCAAGACTTCCGGTACTGGAACTTCTCGTAGTTCCAAAAGAGGATTCTCGCAGCTTCAGACCGATTCACTTACATTGAGACAACATCGACGGTAAGTAATAAAATATTGAAGTCTTATGATTCATTTAAATGTATATATCATATCAGTGGTCATGAAACATTTATAATCTCCAATTGTGTATGATCGGCACGACGATATATATATTTTAAGTCTGAAGAGGTTGTGATGATTTAAGCTCATGTTCGTTTGCTTCGTAGTTATCTTGGTCAGCTGTGGGAATTCAGTCGTTAACTCTACGGAGTTTCTATTTCTATCTCTCGCAAAACCGATATAAATTGCGACGGTAAATGATGGGATGAGGTGCCTGTGACTGGTTTCGGTAAAGTTTTTTTAAATTTTATTTTAAAGTTAGCTTTGACAATTTTGACATGCTCTTACCTAGCCTAGCTTGATCCAGTGTTTTAAGTTCAATCACAAACGGTTGCGGAGTTTCTAACTCAGTTTAGCTCTCAAGAATCATTTCGGATGAAAACCACACCACTTGTTATTCATAAAATTGAATGAAACCACAAGTTAGGACGTTGACGACCTAAGTGTCACCCATCATGTTTTAGCTAGCTATTATGAAATTGCATCTGTCACTTTGCATTTGTCATGCCAGGCGCTGTTAGCTTTCAAGCGATCTTGCAGTAGTCAGCTAGCTGTATTATATGCCATGTTGTATTTTGCAAAAAGATGGTTTTTTTAAATGATTTGCTCTTGAAGAGATGTGGTGGCTGTGGTTAGTCTTTACTACTTTTCTGTGCTCATTTTATTGTGCCATGTAGGCTTACCGTTAATACAGGTAGAGGCTGCTGTTGGCGATGGAGGCTATAGGGTTCATGAGATGTATAAACTTTGCAAATCACACTTTTATTTTAATCCCAAATTAAATGTAAAACTCATTTTTAAAATAATGCAATGATTTTGTTCACTTTTGTAATTGCATGAGTGTCTTACATGTCAATTATGGGAGACTTTGAAAAGGTCTTAAATTTAACTGACTGAAAACCTGCAGGTACCCTCTGCTGCTGGCAGTGGTGGAGGCAGGCGCTGGCGGAGGCGGGCAGAGGCTGCTGTTGGCGATGGAGGCTACAGGATTTGTGGGAAGTTCTGAGATGTATAAAATTTGCAAACCTCTTCCAACATTCCTGGCCCTTGTATTTGTAATGTCCCCAACTCCTTTATTTAACTATTTGTAATTCCACAAATGTTCATGCTTCACAGTATCGTTCTTGTTCCAAGAGTTTACTTGTCTGTTCTATTCAGTACATTCCTGTTAAATCCATTTAGTTGTTATAGTTCTATTCAGAACCCTGCCCTGTTCTGAAAACACGTGCGCACACGCACACACACACACACTTAGTAGTTCCACACATCAAGAAGGTTTATTAATTTGACACTGATCATCCCCTCTCCCACATTAGAACCCACCACCACCCTGCCACATTACTATGTACAACGTTGTATTTCTTTCGTTATTTGTTGTTCAAGGTTCACTCATGGTTCACTCACTCACACTTGCACCCCTCCTTGTTTAATTTGTTTATCGACTTCAATTTCTGTGCCGTCCTGTTGCCCACTGTTCAATAAAAATCTTTTTGTTAAAAACCTTTCCTTGCATCAGTCATTGTATTTAATCTCATTCAGTCTCCTGGTCTCACCAGCTGTAGGTTACACGTATTTCGTTCATTTTATCTAAACATTAGAATTGAGAATATCAAGGGCTCTGAAATGAGCATGGTGGTGCACCTTTGTTTTAAGGAAGAACTGGCATGACATTGAATGATATTACAGGTCAGCAGAACTTTAACATGGTAAGTTGTGGGTAAATCCAGAAGATAAAGGCAGACCCTGGTAATCCAATAATGTAACTTAATAAAGCTAAAATATGTAAACTTATCCATCCCCATGACAGTGTAAATACAGGGTTAAATTTACTTAGAAATTATAGCAGATCAATTGTACGTATAAGTAGGCCTACTAGCTCACTGATGCTAACATGAATCTTTCCCTCCAAAAGCTATGACATGATCTTAGTAGTAAAAGCACGACCTCTGTGAACGTGTATGTAAATAATGTAATTCATAAAGAGAAATGTGCGGCAATTGTGTAAGGTTGAATTTAATATTTAACGTTCAGTAACGCAATCGCTGCTGTCTTTCCCATGGGAGACAATGACAGCGCGGCGTTTGTTTGGAACTATAGCGCTTCCCACGAACCACGTGACCACTCGAACAACGAAGTCAATGGGTGTCGCCACTCTGAGTTATCAACCGCTCTGCCTCTGGGCGAAGGGCGACGGTTCGTCATTCTCGGGCAACGTTACGTCATTATCACGCGACCGTTGAAGCAGACGACAACTAATTAGGGGGAATAAAACCTCATATCTCGTCTTTGAAAACAAAAATTCCACATTTTTGTATTTTAGAATATTAATTTACTAATTATGTTTGTATAAAACAGCATTATGATATAGCCCTGAGTTCCCCTTTAACCTTGGAACACACTTTGTTTGTCGCTCCCACAAAATCAGCCGCTTGTCGCAAGTTGTCAACATTGAGTGACACTTTGTTCGACCATTATATTGGAGTTCACAGCTATTGTATTAGAGCAAAAATGTATATTTTAGCTTTTATGCCATAACATCTACAACCCCAATTCCGAAATAGTTGGGACAAAGTGTAAATTGTGAATAAAATCAAAATGCAATGACTTTCAAATCACACCAGCCAGTATTTTATTCACAATAGAACAGAGATAACATAACAAATGTTGAAACTGAAAAAGTTCACAATTTTATCCACAAAATGAGCTCATTTCAAATTTGATGGCTGCTACAGGTCTCAAAAAAGTCAAAACAGGGGCCTGTTTACCATGGTGTAGCATTCCCTCTTCTTTTTAACACAGAGTGGAGGCGTCTGGGCATTGAGGAGACAAGTTTCTTGAGTTTAGCCATTAGAATTTGATCCCGCTCTTGTTTAATACAGGCTTCCAGCTGCTGGAGAGTTTTGGGTCTCCTTTGACGGACTTTTCGTTAAATTATGCGCCAAATGTTCTCAAATCGATGAAAGATCAGGACTGCAGGCAGGCCAGTTCAACACACGGACTCTTCTACTACGAGGCCATGCTGTTGTAATAGCTGCAGTATGTGGTTTTGCATTGTCCTGCTGAAATACACAAGGCCTTCCCTGGAGTAGATGTCATCTGGATGGGAGCATATGTTGCTTGAAAACCTTTATATACCTTTCAGGATTCATGGTGCTTTTTAAAACATGCAAGTGTCCCACACCATATGCACTAATGCATCCCCATACCATCAGAGATGCTAGCTTTTGAACTGAACGCTGATAACAGGAGGGGTGGTCTTTCTCTTCTTTAGCCCGGAGGACACGGCGCCCATGATTTCCAACAAGAATGTCAAATTTGGACCCGTCTGACCACAGGACACTTTGCGGCGCTTCTGGATCATGCTCAATAATGACTTCCTTTTTGCATAATAAAGTTTTAGGCGGCATCTGTGGATGGCACGGCGGACTGTGTTTACAGACAGTGGTTTCTTGAAGTATTCCTGGGCCCATTTAGTAATGTCAATGACAAAATCATGCCGGTGAGTGATGCAGTGGCGTCTGAGGGCCCGAAGATCACGGGCGTCCAGTAAAGGTCTTCCGCCTTGTCCCTTATGCACAGAGATTTTTTCAGTTTCTCTGAATCTTTTGATGATGTTATGCACTGTTGATGATGAGACCTTCAAAGCCTTTGCAATTTGATGTTGAGGAACATTGTTTTTAAAGTATTCCACAATTTTTTTTAGCAAGCCTTCACCGGTTGGAGAGCCTCGGCCATCTTTACTTCTGAGAAACTCAGCCTCTCTAAGACATCCCTTTCATAGCCAATCATGTTACACACCTGATGCCAGTGAACTTAATTACTTGCTAAATGTTCTTTCAGCTAATTCTCTTATGTATTAATTGCTTTTTCAGCCCTTTTTTGCCTGTGTCCCAACTTTTTTGAGACCTGCTGCAGCCAGAGAATTTGAAATAAGCTGATTTTGTGGATAAAAATGTAACATGTCTCAGTTTCAACATTTTAAATGTTTTCTATGTTCTATTGTAAATAACATATTGGCTCACGTAATCTGAAAGTCATTGCATTTTGATTTTATGCACAATTTACACTTCGTCCCAACTATTTCGGAATTGGGGTTGTAAATATTTTAACTAATCGAGCTCCTAATTCGAAAAAATCTATTGTGGAATTAAACATAAATGGTATAGCCAGTAACGATGAAGTATCAGTTGAGGAACTCGCGGCAAATTTCCAACCAGTTAAGTTAGAAGACATACTGAGAGCGCCATCATTGTCTTTTCATATTAAAGAGGAAGATCAAAATGAGATCAGTAAAGTTATAATGCAGTTAAGGCATTCTAAGGCCAAGGATTATTTTGGGTTGGATACTTTATTTACTAAAAAATACAATTCCTTACTTCAAGTGCCTGTGACATATTTGGTTAATTTATCAATCAGAACTAATGAATTTCCTAAACCCCGGAAAAAGGCAATTATATCTATATTATATATGCCCACAAGTCTGGAGCACCTGACCTGGGGCGCATTTCCCAAAATCAGTTAGCAACTTATGTAGTCGTCCATTCAGTCAATGGGCCCAACTATCTAAGTTAGCATCTAAGATTTTGGGAAACGCACCTCTGGACTCCAACTACAGACCAATTTCTATCTTACCCGTGCTCTCAATGAAAGGAACGGGCATAGACTCCAAATGCAGTTCAGCATCGGCAGGGCGTTTATTGGGATTCACAAAGCTCATGGTCAAGACAGAAATGGATCAATAGCCAGGCAAACAGAGATATGCAGGATGGGCAGAATCGAAGTCAGGGGACAAGCAAAAAGATCCAGTAACCAGAATAATCAATCCGCACAAAGACAGTAACAAAGAGGGTTGAAACTAAAGGAATGGAAGGGAAGGAAAAGGGAGTTGGATGGGACAAGGGAGAACACAGGAGAAACTAAACAGATGGATACAAAATGGGAATTAGGGAGAACGAAGTACTAATCACTCAAATAGCAATCTCTCACAAGCAATACAAACAATCAAATACAAAACTTACGGAGAATCAAGAAACGAGCTTTCAACAATCAAAACGAGCAGAATGGGCAGAAAAGACTGACCAAGAACGAGCTGTGGTAGAAACGAGTCGACAAGAAACTACTGGAAAGTGGGTCTTTTAAACACAAACAAATTAAGTGGAGGCCCAGCAAAACTCAGAACAGGTGAGAGGAGAGGCGGATCTAGAAAAGCAAGGACGGTGATAGGAGAGAGAGAGAGGAAGTAGGTGGGATCCTAACTTTGAACTAACTAATCACCCATGCCTAACTGAACTGCTCTAAGTGTGGATAGTCCAATCAGAACAGCAAGAGAGAAGGAAGAGGAATTACCAAACCGAAATTACAGGGAAGAGAGTGTGATGAAAAAGACAAGATGCCATGAGACAGAAACGGGAGGAAAACACTGAAGACCAGAGACAGAGCAATCATCCAGAAACACACATGCTCTAATGAATAAATATAATAAATAAAATAAATAATAGCAATACTAAAAACTAGAAACTAAAAACAAGCATACAAATCACTGATTTCTAACACTCAAAAGTTCTTGAGAAAACAGTTGCTAAACCATTTGTTGATTACATTGAAAGCAACCATTTTCTACAACCGAAACTATTTGGTTCAGAGCAGGGTACTCAACAGAGTTGACAAACTGCTATCTCACAGAATCTATAAAACAGTCATTAGATGAAGGAAATGTAGTGGTGGCAGTATTCTTGGACTTGAAAAAAGCCTTTGATACTGTTAACCACAAAATTTTCCTAAATAAGCTTCAAGCATTTAATTTCTCAGATGATAAAATCGCTTGGTTTCGATTTTATCTTGAGCATAAAGAGCAATGGGTTAGATCTACAATCCCAATTCTGAAATAGTTGGGGCAAAGTGTAAATTGTGAATAAAATCAAAACGCAATGACTTTCAAATCACACCAGCCAGCATTTTATTCACAATAGAACTGAGATGTTGAAAGTGAGAAATTTTACAATTTTATCCACAAAATGAGCTCATTTCAAATTTATGGCTGCTACAGGTCTCAAAAAAGTTGGACAGGGGCCTGTTTACCATGGTGTAGCATCCCCTCTTCTTTTTAACACAGAGTGGAGGTGCTGGGCATTGAGGAGACAAGTTTCTTGAGTTTAGCCATTGGAATTTGATCCCACCCTTGTTTAATACAGGCTTCCAGCTGCTGGAGAGTTTAGGGTTTCCTTTGACGGACTTTTTGTTTAATTATGTGCCAAATGTTCTCAATCGGTGAAAGATCAGGACTGCAGGCAGGCTAGTTCAGCACGCGGACTCTTCTACTATGAAGCCATGCTGTTGTAATAGCTGCAGTATGTGGTTTTGCATTGTCGTGCTGAAGCACACAAGGCCTTCCCTGGAATAGATGTCGTCTGGAGGGGAGCATATGTTGCTCTAAAACCTACCTTTCAGCATTTATGGTGCTTTTTAAAATATGTAAGTGTCCCACACCATATGCACTAATGCATCCCCATACCATCAGAGATGCTGGCTTTTGAACTGAATGCTGATAACAGGAGGGGTGGTCTTTCTCCTGGGTCATTCCATGCCAAGTGGAAATGATTAAGGTACCTTTTGGGCCATCATGGTCTCAGATTTTTCTCTAAAGGCCTTTTCTCACTGGCAAAAAAAATTGCTTAGCCCCGGCAATTGGTGGGGCTAAGGCCCCCCTTTGGCCCCATCAATTTCCCGGGGTTAAGCTTAGCACCGCTTCTGTTCTCACTGGGTTTTTGGAAAGTGGGCTAGCCCCACCGATAGTACAGGACTATCTAGCACCGCAAATTGGTAGAGTTAGCACCGCAATTACTAAGCACCAAATTGCGGTGCTGAGAAGGCCAGTGAGAACAGAAACAGAAATAGTCCGGGGTTAAGGAAGCCAACGAAAACAGGTTGCGCTGCAACCAATCCGAGGCAAGACGGTCATGAATATTAAATTCAACAACCTGAGCCCGATGATGTCGAGCAGTATCTTATACAAACCTGCTCTGGTGTGTGGTCTTTGCGAGCCGAAGTAGCAGACTTCTTCGATGGAAATAAATATTTATTGAATTGATATCAGAGATGCCAAGTCTCACGCATTAGGCCTGAGTCTCTCCTCTTAGTGGCATTCACGTTCCTGTGTCGTAGTCAGCAATTGTTCAATCAACGCGCACTGAAGAAATTCACTCGCGGAATTTAAGTCATTGTGCATCGAGTTAATCAGTTTCAAGTGCATTACGGTGGATTTCCCCACTAGTGACACGGAAATCGATAATGACTCGGGAATTCTGAGGCTTGTCTTTACTGAGGGATTGAAAGCAATGGAATTGCATAAAGACGTTTCAAATGGTCTTATTTCATTAAAACAATTGAAATGATCATGAAACACATGCATTGTTTCCAATCCCTGAGTAAAGAGAAGCACGGGAAGTCCGGAGGTATAATCACTTTCCTTGTTACTTGTGGTGAGGCCCACCTTCACGCAAGTGAAACTGAAACTTCAATGCACAAGGATTTTAATACCGCGTGAGAATCTCATTAAGTGTTCAATGAATAATTGCGGATTACGGTGAGCCTAAAAAATGCGTGAGACCTACACCGAATGCGTGAGACTCGGCATCTCTGTGATATTAAGCCTTAAATTATTGGTAGATGGCTGAAAAGACCTTTGTAATATTTACTTTTATTCTGTGATTGAGCTTGAAAGAGTGATACAGCGGATACGCAATGAAATAAAATCAGAATGCATGACGTTATGTGTCGATGTTGAGACGGTGCTGTGATTGAGGGCTTGCTTGGACACGTGTTTTGTACGCATGACAAAAAGACACGTTGTTACATTGACCGTATGTGTGCACCTATCCATGTGTACGGCGGGTTATTTGTATCCAACACACCACACAGAACACGCAATACGTAGCTAGCTACCTGTCCTTCGTTCGGACTGTCATCAACTCATTTGTATAAAATTTGACAATGGCCGGAAAAAGGAGCAATTGGGAAGAATGTGAAATTAGATTCACGGAGTCTCGATAGTCCGGGGTTAACGATAGCAAGTGAGAACAGGAGCGATTTTTCTTAGCCCTCGTTTCGTCGATAGTACGGTACTAAAAATACAAGTGAGAAAAGGGGCTAAGGATGGTACGGGGTTAAGGATAGTATGGGGTTAAAGATAATACGGGGCTAAAGAAAACCAAGTGAGAAAAGGCCTTAACTTTGCATATTTGTTCATTTGAACTCAAATGATGGGTATCTCCAATTTTTTCACAAACGGCACCACAGGCACCACCATCTGGAAGGTGGCTTGATCCTTGACATGAACCTTGCTCAAGGCTGACAATCTTAAAGGTTGCTTGTATCAATGGTGAATGCCATGGAAATTAAGGTCAAAGTTGGGGTTCGCAAAAATATTTTCCTCTTTTTCAATCCTAATTACTCGCTAATAGTTAGAGGGAGTGATCAACTGATGCCAGGAACCTTTCATTTCAGGTAGATTCTTGCCATTTCTATCAAAAAAATCGAACGAAAACTTTGTAGTTGTTCAGATTAACCCTGTCAAAGTTGGTCACAGCTGAAAAGTGCCCAAGTTTAAGGGCCTGGCTTGCCCCCAGGGGAAAGTTGCACTGACACCACTTTGCACCTGAGCAGTGTCTAATGACTAGAATTACACTGCTATGGCCCAAAAATCCAGTGTATAGGCCTGTTTCCCACCAAAAAGCAGGCCTAAAAAGTTGTAAAAATCATTGTTTTTTTTTGCATTGAAATGTATATGGCAATGTACTATTATGTGCTGGAAATAAAGAAACCCACTTGAACAACATGGGGGTAATTTTATTTGAGCTGAAAACCTGATATTGATATTCTTTGCGATTGTTGTGACCTTATTAGTAGGGGGGGATAAATGGCCTAAAAATAAAAAAAAAAAAATTGGAAAATGATTATGCCCACTTCAGGTATGGTGCATTGGGTCATTTGGGAGATATTTTGTGTTGGGAGTTGGTACCTAGCTTGAAATAAATCCCCCACCCCACCCAAAAAACTAAATCATACATGTTTTTTTTCCTACTTTCCCCCCCTTTTATCATTAAAAATAAAATGAAATCTTAAGAGAGCACTTTGGTTCACCTGTCAGATGTTGCAAAGTTCTAATGTAATAAAGTATATTTACATAATGCATTATGGCTCCTGGTTGACTGCAAGCAAACCGTTGAAATCCCCAAGCAGACGATCATATTCAACACAACATCAGACAAGTAGGTAAACAGAGTTGTCGCGGGTATGTTTTTTCCTTTTTAACAAACTTATATGATAATTCAGCTTGGTTTGTGTCCGGTTCCATCCAATATCAGGCATACTTTTAGCTTGCTAGCTGTTAAGAACTTAGCTCAAACTAGCTAGCTAGCAGTTAGTTCCTTGACACCTCAAAGTAGCTAGCAAGCTAGTTGAATGCTACAGTTAGTTGCCTGATGGCTCAAACTAGCTAGCTAGCTAGCTTAGTGCAACAGTTGATACGACATGTTTTTGCTCAAATTAGCCAAACATCATCAAGCATGGCAGAGCCCAGACGCATGTCCAAAACTAGATCTGCTGGAAACATTTATGATGCAGATACCGACTTTCCTGTAAGAGTTCTTCTATTAATAGTGTTTATTAATTCCCAAATGGGTTTGAAAGCATTTTTTCAACAGTATATAGGCAAACAGTAAGAATAGCTTATGCATACCAGGCGGAATGGGCAGAAAATGCCACTTTTTGGGTTCTTTTTTTTCATTTTCAAGGGGTGGGGGGTTATTTTCAAGATACAGAGTTACTTTTGGTGTCAAAGTTCTTGTATTGATAGTGTTAATCAAGTCCCAAATGGGTGTGTTGAAATTATGAACTTGATGATTATCCCCCCATTATTAGGGTCATTCCATGCCAAGTGGAAACACACCTGGGCCATCATGGTCTTGGATTTTAGAACCCCAATTCCAAAATAGTTGGGACAAAGTGTAAATTGTGAATAAAATCAAAATACAATGACTTTCAGATCACATGAGCCAAGATTATGGAAAACTCTCTGTGCATAAGGGACAAGGCCAAAGACCTTTACTGGATGCCCGTGATCTTCGGGCCCTCAGACGCCACTGCATCACTCACTGGCATGATTCTGTCATTGACATTACTAAATGGGCCCAGGAATACTTCAAGAAACCACTGTCTGTAAACACAGTCCGCCGTGCCATCCACAGATGCCACCTAAAACTCTATCATGCAAAAAGGAAGACATTGTTGAGCATGATCCAGAAGTGCTGCCGTGTTCTGTGGGCCAAGGCTCATTTAAAATGGAATGTAGCAAAATGGCAAAGTGTCCTGTGGTCAGACGAGTCCAAATTTGACATTCTTGTTGGAAATCATGGGCGTTGTGTCCTCTGGGCTAAAGAGGAGAAAGATCACCCCTCCTGTTATCAGTGTTCAGTTCGAAAGCCAGCATAGTATGGGGATGCATTAGTGCATATGGTGTGGGACAGTTGCATGTTTTAAAAAGCACCATGAATGCTGAAAGGTATATAAAGGTTTTAGAGCAACATCTGCTCCGCTTCAGATGACATCTATTCCAGGGAAGGCCTTGTTTATTTCAGCAGGACAATGCAAAACCACATACTGCAGTTATTAACACAGCATGACTTTGTAGTAGAAGAGTCCATGTGCTGAACTGGCCTGCCTGCAGTCCTGATCTTTCACCAATTGAGAACATTTGGCACATATTTAAACAAAAAGTCCGACAAAGGAGACCCAAAACTCTCCAGCAGCTGGAAACCTGTATTAAACAAGAGTGGGATCAAATTCCAACGGCTAAACTCAAGAAACTTGTCTCCTCAATGCCCAGACACCTCCATTCTTTGTTAAAAAGAAGAGGGGATGCTACACCATGGTAAACAGGCCCCTGTCCCAACTTTTATGAGACCTGTAGCAGCCATCAAATTTGAAATGAGCTCAATTTGTGGATAAAATTGTAAAATTTCTGTTTCAACATTTGCTATGTTATCTTTGTTCTATTGTGAATAAAATGCTGGCTGGTGTGATTTGAAAGTCATTGCGTTATGATTTTATTCACAATTTACACTTTGTCCCAACTATTTCGGAATTGGGGTTGTACTTTAACTTTGTCTGTTTGTTCATTTGACCCAAATAATGGATAGCTCTAATTTTTTCACAAACTGCCCTCTGGTATTGGTTTTATGGACCTCTGAAGAAATGGCCTGTAGGGGGCGCTTTTCAAAACATGCTGTAGAAAAACCCTTATATCTCTGGCCCTATTACTGATACAGGTCTGGGGTTTGAATGGATTTGTAATATGAGGCTTCCTCTACCACCACAATCATGTACAATGGTTGTATCTGATCTGGGCCCGTATTCACAAAGCATCTTAGCGCTAAAAGTAGGTCCTACCTGCCAGATTTAGGAGAAACTCCTAAAAAAATTGGTGTGTCAGTCGTAAATTTAGGACTCCTAATTATTTTTACTAAGTGTTATTCACAAAGCATTTTAGGCCTAAAAGTAGCTCCTAAGTCTGGGAGAGCTTAAAAGTAGTCAAGAGGACTCCTCACTCGCTAAAACCTATTCACAAAAAATCGGAAAATGGCTGCTGCTGTTGAAAGATGGAATGACTTGGAAATTCTGAATGATGCGCAGTTGTTGAAAAGATATCGGATTGACCGTGAAGAGATTTTATTTGTTGTTGACTTGGTGAGGGAGAGAATTACGTCTCAAACCATGAGAAACAACCCAATAAGCCCCGAAATAAAATGTTTGACAACACTTCGTTACTTGGCAACCGGAAAAATGCAACTTTGCAAAGTGGACAATTTAGGGATTTCACAATCATCTGTCAGTCGCTCAATTCAACAAACAATCAATGCGACAGTTTATCCGGTTTCCAATGGACATTCGCCAACAACACAGAATCAAATTTGAATTCACACACATCTCAGGTATGCCCGGTATCATCGTGCTATTGACGAGACCCATATTCGAATTATTTCTCCAACCCAAGATGAAGAGGTATTTGTAAATAGAAGAAAAGTTCATTCCATCAACACCCAGATAGTATTTGATGCCGAATACAATATTTTGGACATTGTTGCAAAATGGCCAGGATCTACGAATGACTTGCATTTTAATGGAAAGCAGCTTATGCCAATTATTTGACAGGCATAATGTGCCTGTGGGATGCCACTTGCTCGGGGACAGTGGCTTTGGTGCTGTACCTCCTCCTGCTATGCATGAATTATTTTATTAGGCTATTGAGCGAGGGTTACATTTAATAGATCATCATAATAATACCAGCTTATGTCATATTTTGTATGCATATTTAAATTGTAGGCTATAAATTACAAACCAAGCTTAGTATGCTTTCCTGTTTGAACGATAGCCCGTTTATAGGCTGCAATCTCGGACCTCCCCTGTGATTGCAGCCCATACCACCGCTTCTCGCAGTCATCTGCTGTCCGAGATACGAGGGGAATGCAGCATTGATCTGTAGGCTGATACTATCCCACGCATCCCGCTTGGATTTGCTGTTCACCCCCGAGCCAAATTTCCCTTTGATAACATGCTTTCGCTCCAGCACCAACTGGGCCAGCAGTTGGGCTTTTGCGTCCTTTTTGAACTTTCATCCATGACAGTTTAGGGCAAACAAACTTGAACAGCCCGACATTTAAATGATCGCAACATATTCTCATTGGATAATAAGTTGCTAATTATTGGGGCAAATGATGCATTTTATTATTGACTCGTTTTATGCTATTGGCATTTTTACAACCATCTCTTTCCTATGTATGTTTACTTGCCTAGAGCGTGATATGTGGGGACTGCGCATAGTGCATTTTCAGGAGTGCTCAACATGTTATTATTTTATGGGACAAACCAGCCGCTTGGACTATTTCCTCATTTTTCCTCCATGGGTTGTATGTGGGATATTTTTTTCAATGGGCCGCCCCGTCACCAAACAACCAATCACCATGCTCATTGTCCCAAGACTCGTGCATGAGAATTGACGTCATGCATAGCAACGGAGATTTACTCCCACCTATCTCAGAACTACTCCTAGTCTAGGAGTTACCAGTTTTCTTAACTAAAAGTTGCTCTCAACGGCTTTGTGAATAACTTTTAAGATTTTACTCCTACATAAAATGTTTTAGCTCGACTTAGGAGTACTCCTAGTGGTAAGATAAGATGCTTTGTGAATAGAGGCCCTGGTTTCCATGGAAACTGTGTTAGAATTTCGGCAAATTTGAGATTTTTCACTTTTTGTGTCCTTTTTTTGTAGTGAAAAAAGCCATTATACTGGACCAATGATGTTTTCCAGTATAATTCAGGTCATCTGACATGTAACAGGTGCAAATTCATAATGATGCAACTTTTCCCCGGGGATGGACAGACCCCTTGAACTTGTGACTTTTTCTGTTGTAAGCAACTTTGAAAGGGTTAATTTGATAAACTATTATTTTCTGCTTTAATTTTTTTGATAAAAGTGTCAACGATCTATCTTTAATAAAAAGTTTCTTTTGTCATTTCTTCAGCATCTGTTGAGAATTATATTTCAATATTTCTCATCATATGCATCAGTAAATTAATAATCGTAATTAATAACCATAATCAATAATCATAATCAATAAAGAGATTATGTATGCAGCAGTAACACACACACACACACACACACACATACAGGCAGTTCACACAGACACATGCACAGGCACAAGCAGCACACGCACACACACACACACACACACACATACAAGCAGTTCACACACAGACACACACACATACAAGCAATTCAATTCACACATGCATGAGCAGCTCACACACACATAAGCAGCAGGCTTCTGTAGCTTTGATTAGTAAGCAGGCTTCTGTTTAGTTGATTCAAAAACTTAATCAGGTGATGTATTTGATTTCTGTTGCTTTGATCAATGTTTTTTCAGTAAAATCATTAGTTGTTACTGAAAAAACAAAATCAATTGAATCATTTATGTATCTACTTGTATCCTATTCCTTTGGCTGTATTTTTCCTCTCTTGACTGTAATTTTCCTTTCTTTTTTAGTGATGTGCATGCTTATCTTTTGGTTGTAGTTCTCAAGGGCAGTTGGCAGTGTTTTGGTATGCCCGTCCTGTTGTAGCGTGAGAATGAGAAGGTGGAAAGACCATATTTGGAAAATATTTCCTGTGATGAAGGTATAAAAACTGGGTGTGATAGGCAAGATGTTAGTTCTTCTTGCGCAAAAAGAACTTGGCTTTATATTCATCAACATGCCACAATAAAGACTAATTGTCTGAAGAATCTGTCTCTCTCCAATTGCTTGGGAATGGGGGAACCTCATTATATGAAAATATGTCTGAATGAAAACCACAACACATCACCAGTAATTGGTGAGTAATAAGGGTCCAAAAAGTGGAAAAACTCTCAAATTTGTCCAACTTCAAACACAGTTTCCATGGAAACAAGAACAGATTCAACCATCGTAAATGATGGAGGTGCTAGAGGAAGCCTCATATTACAAATCCATCCAAACCCCAGACCTGTATCAGTAATAGGGCCGGAGATATAAGGGCTTTTCTACAGCATGTTTTGAAAAGCGCCCCCTACAGGCCATTTTTTCAGAGGTCCATAAAACAAAACCCAAAACCAGTGAAGTTGGCACGTTGTGTAAATCGTAAATAAAAACAGAATACAATGATTTGCAAATCCTTTTCAACCTATATTCAATTGAATACACTGCAAAGACAAGTTACTTAATGTTCGAACAGGTAAACTTTGTAATTTTTTGCAAATATTAGCTCATTTGGAATTTGATGCCTGCAACATGTTTCAAAAAAAAAAGCTGGCACAAGTGGCAAAAAAAGACTGAGAGAGTTGAGGAATGCTCATCAAACACTTATTTGGAACATCCCACAGGTGAACGGGCTAATTGGGAACAGGTGGGTGCCATGATTGGGTATAAAAGCAGCTTCCTGAAATGCTCAGTCATTCACAAACAAGGATGGGGCGAGGGTCACCACTTAGTGAACAAATGCGTGAGCTGATTGTCTAACAGTTTAAAAACAACATTCCTCAACAAGCTATTGCAAGAAATTTAGGGATTTCATCATCTACGGTCCGTAATATCGTCAAAAGGTTCAGAGAATCTGGAGAAATCACTGCACGAAGTTTACAAGGCTGAAAACCAACATTGAATGCCCATGACCTTCGATCCTCAGGCGGTACTGCATCAAAAACCGACATCAGTGTGTAAAGGACATCACCACATGGGCTCAGGAACACTTCAGAAAACCACTGTCAGTAACTACAGTTCGTCGCTACATCTGCAAGTGCAAGTTAAAACTCTACAATGCAAAGCTTAAAGCCATTTATCAACAGCACCCAGAAACGCCGCCGGCTTCACTGGGCCCAAGCTCATCTAAGATGGACTGATGCAAAGTGGAAAAGTGTTCTAGGGTCTGACGAGTCCACATTTCAAATTGTTTTTGGAAACTGTGGACGTCGTGGTCCTCCGGACCAAAGAGGAAAAGAACCATCCGGACTGTTATAGGCGCAAAGTTCAAAAGCCAGCATCTGTGATGGTATGGGGGTGTATTAGTGCCCAAGGCATGGGCAACTTACACATATGTGAAGGTACTATTAATGCTGAAAGGTACATACAGGTTTTGGAGCAACATATGTTGCCATCCAAGCAACGTCTTTTTTCATGGACGCCCCTGCTTATTTCAGCAAGACAATGCCAAGCCACATTCTGCACGTGTTACAACAGCATGGCTCCGTAGTAAAAGAGTGCGGGTACTAGACTGGCCTGCCTGTAGTCCAGACCTGTCTCCCATTGAAAATGTGTGGCGATTATGAAGCGTAAAATACGACAACGGAGACCCCGGACTGTTGAACAACTTAAGCTGTACATCAAGCAAGAATGGGAAAGAGTTCCACCTGAAAAGCTTCAAAAATTGGTCTCCTCAGTTCCCAAACGTTTACTGAGTGTCGTTAAAAGGAAAGGTGATGTAACACAGTGGTAAAAGGCCCCTGTGGCAACTTTTTTTGCAATGTGTTGCTGCCTTTAAATTCTAAGTTAATGATTATTTGCAAAAAAAAAAATAAAGTTTCTCAGTTTGAACATTAAACATCTTGTCTTTGCAGTGTATTAAATTGAATATAAGTTGAAAAGGATTTGCAAATCATTGTATTCTGTTTTTATCTACGATTTACATAACGTGCCAACTTCACTGGTTTTGGGTTTTGTAATACCAGAGGGCAGTTTGCAAAGAAATCAGAGATATCCATTATTTGGGCCAAAATGAACAAATAGACAAAGATAAAGTAAAATCCAAGACCATGATAGCCCAGGTGTGTTTTCACTTGGCATGGAATGACCCTCCTCTTTAGCCCGGAGGACATGACGCCCATGATTTCCTACAAGAATGTCAAATTTGGACTCATCTGACTACAGGACACTTTGCCACTTTGCTAGAGTCCATTTTAATTGAGCCTTGGCCCACAGAACACGGTGGCTCTTCTGGATCATGCTCAACAATGGCTTCCTTTGTGCATGACAGAGTTTTAGGTGGCATCTGTGGATGGCACAGCACACTGTGTTTACAGACAGTGATTTCTTGAAGTATTCCTGGGCCCATTTAGTAATATCAATGATAGAATCATGTCGGTGAGTGATGCAGTAGCGTCTGAGGTCCCGAAGATCACGGGCATCCTGTAAAGGTCTTCGGCCTTGTCCCTTCCGCATAGAGGTTTTTCCAGTTTCTCTGAATCTTTTGATAATGTTATGCACTGTCGATGATGAGACTTTCAAAGCCTTTGCAATTTCACATTGAGGAACATTGTTTTTAAAGTATACCACAATTTTTTTTACGAAAGCCTTCACAGGTTGCAGAGCCTCTGTCCATCTTTACTTCTGAGAGACTCAGCCTCTCTAAAACATCCCTTTTATAGCCAATCATGTTACACACCTGATGTCAGTTAACTTAATTACTTGCTAAATGTTCTTTTAACTGATTCTCTGATATATTAATTGCTTTTTCAGCCCTTTTTTTGCCTGTGTCCCAACTTTTTTGAGACCTGTTGCAGCCGTAAAATTTGAAATAAGCCCATTTTGTGGATAAAGATGTATGTCTCAGTTTCAACATTTGAAATGTTATCTATGTTCTTTTCTAAATAATATATTGGCTCATGTGATCTGAAAGTAGTTATATTTTGATTTTATTCACAATTTACACTTCGTCAAACTATTTCGGAATTGGGGTTGTAATTCTACCCTGTCAACTGTCCAGACTTGCAGAATGGGAATTCCACAAGGTTCAATTTTGAGCCCCTTACTTTTTAGTTTATATATTAATGATTTACCCGATAGTTGCAAAAGAGCCAAATGCTAAATGTATGCGGACGACACAATTGTATATGCGTCTGCAAAAACTCCTCAGACGGCAGTGGAAATACTGTCAAAAGAAATGTCTGGCATGTCACAGTGGCTTCAAAATAATTATTTAACTCTGAATTATAAGAAAACGGTGTTGATGTGCTTTTCCATTAAGAGGAAAGCCAATGAAAATTTTATTGTAAAGATTAATGAAATAGAGATACAGCAGGTAGTCGAGTTTAAATTTTAAGGTGTCGCTTTAGATTCTCAACATAAGTTTGATCGACGTGAAGAGGCTGTGCAAAACTGTCAAAACCAACTTTACTTGCTTTTGCCTGATTAGACAACATATACCCCTTAAGGCAGCAGTTTATGCATGCCATGATATTTTCTCATTTATCATACTGTATAACCGTCTGGGGCCAAGCTAACCAAACAACACTTGCACCCATTAGGTCGTTATACAAACAAGCACTGAAAGTAATGGATCAGAAACCTGTTAGATGGCATCACTGCCAAATTATCAAGCAATATAATTTACTAGGTTTTGACAGTTTTGTAGGCTTTTCATTTCTAAAACTTATATTCAAGTGTGTGAATAACATTGTTCCAGAAATACTCTGCCAATTGGTAAACAAACAAAATGGTGGAATTAAAACTAGAGGTGCAACAAGCAGTAACTGTAGAACAGCGAAACGCCAAACAGCATTTGGAAGGTCATCTTCCTCGGTAATCAGTATAAAACTTTGGAATACATTACCACCTGAAATCAAAACATTGACAGAGCTCAATGTTTTTAATACACAAGTAAAACAATGGCTGAAACTGAAACAAGCTTGTGGTGTTATGATTCTGCTCTGTTCTGTTCATGTTCTGTTCATGTTTTGCCATGCCTTGATTCCATGCCATGTTTTGTTTCTGTTTATTCCTGCATTTCCTGCCATAGTCCATTCCCTCAGTTATATTCCGGTCATTGTTTTGCATTTTGCCATGCATTGCACTTTGTCTCCCCTGTCTGGTCTTGCGTTATGTGACAGCTTATTTCCCCCAGTATTGTGTGCCACGCTTTCAGGTGATTTCATGGTTTCTGGATTTCCAATCATTCCTTCTAATCTCGTTTGCTTCCTTCGCCTTGCTGTTCTGTCTTTACTAACCATACTAACAGTTTGTTGTTTTGGTTAAACCTACTAACCTAAACTAACATTGTATATAATACTAACTTACTAATGAGCACTAGGGATTGTATAGCTGCACTTTACTAATTGATTAACAAGCTCTCTCTCAGCTATTCTCCGCCCTATTCTAGTCTCAATCCCTTTGTCTTCAGCGGATCCTCCGCACCTGTTTAACTCTGTTCTGCCTCTCATTATCTGTGCACGTTAGAACTCCCTAACTGGAGCTGTATGTTTGTCAATAGGCTGTCTCATAATCCCTGTCCGCGTTTTGGCTTTTGCCAATTTCATGTGGTTAGGTTCTCCCTCGTGTTTGCTCCTTCGTAATTAGTCTGATCCAATTCACCTGTTCCCAATCATTGCATGTGACTTCCCTTGAGTGTATTTAAGCAGTCTTTTCACAGCAGTTCCCTGTCAGAACGTTTCCCTTGTGCTATGCTTGTTTTCGCCTTGTATTCTTTGTGATTCTCTTCTGACTGGACCGTCCCTGTATTACGATTTTGGCTCTGTTTTGGATTACCTTCTGCATCTGTGTATCGAACCCTTTTTGCCCGACTACGAGTACTGTGATTGCTGCCCTGATAATGACTCAGATTTCGCCCTCTGGATTTTTGATTTTTGGATTGTGGACTCTGTACTGTTGCCTCCTGCTCTGCGGGGGTTTTCCCCCTTCCATAATAAAATCCAGTTTTACTGTACTGCTTGGTTCTCGCGACTGGTGCCTGAGCGATACCTCACATGTGGACATTGGTGTGTGTGTGTGTGTGGTGTGTGGTTTTTTTTTTGTTTTTTTTTTACAACCTATCTTGTATTTTTGCTTTATGATTTGTCGTTATTCTGTCTTTGTTTATATTTTAACCTATTGTACTGTTACAATTGCTTGTGAAGTTTTATTTAATAGTAAAGGCCTAGCCAGGGACAGGGGTTGCAAATTAGCCTTGGCTAGAAACCCGTATGCAGGACATCTGTTTTGTATTTTATATGAAATGTCTAATGCATTTGTCCCTGTTCAATAAATGCAAAACAAAAATGTCAAGCCTTAATTAGCACTAATTAGTGTCTTAAGTGACCTTCCCACCAAAAAAATTTGTCTTAAGTTGCAGATTTGTAAAAGGTGACACATTCCTTATGAAACAATATGGTACCCAGCCTTGTAGTGCTGCTACATCAAATAAAAGTTAATTTGGGGCCGTAATAAAAAGCCCCCCTGGCCACGCCCACCAGTAGCTGCACTTGAAGGTGCACTATGCAAGTTTGTTTACTTTCACTTCTGTTGACATTCGAACTGAAACAAAACAGAGTTAGCCCGCCCCTCCCTCCCATAGTTCCCTCCTTCCCATACTTCCATAACTGTCAACTCTTGTCGGTGATTGGCCGAGACGGTTTGTTATGTTATGGGGCACAGCCTGTGACCCCTTGTGTTTATTTGCAGTTTGTGACGCCTGTGCGTTCTGCAGAGCATAGACTGTATAAAAAGATGGACGCAGCGCCCTGGTCTGAAAAATGAAGTCCATGCGGAAGTACCGTAAAATGGCATTCTATTTAATGGCCAGCAGATGGCGACATCGGTGGTTGCACAAAGAAGTTCAATGCTATAGCAGTCTAGGAGAAAATGACCCTACTTTCCCACCTGATTTTTCATTTAAATAATGATTTTTCACATTATTTTATGGTACCTATAGCAAGTTTCAAGTCTCCTTCGATATATCATGATGTTCATTTTTGTAAATTATGGTCCCATATAGACTAGAATAAAGGATAAAGCCAGAATATGCTTTAGGTGCGTGGCTATCCTCTGGTCCTCGTCCGATATGGTCAGATCCAGAGCCACGGTCCTCCCCGGATCTTCAATACATGCGCTCGTCCAATAGAAATCACATCCGGTTTCAACATGACAACATGGTGCAATTCAAATTGCCAAAATTGAGGCTTCCTTTAAGGTATGCTGAAACCAATGGGTGACGTCACGGTAGGTTCGTCCATCTTTTTATACAGTCTATGCTCCAGAGCCCGGGTTTTTTTTTTTTTTTACATTGAATTTAGGGGCAGGCAGCTAGCGGATCGTGGAGAGATGTCGGCGAATGGAGGCTTGCACTGGATGCAGAAACCGTAGTGTAAGTCACGTGATCCCCAGAGTAACTCAGGAAGATGGCTTTGATGGGATGGAAATGCATCGATTAATTTATTTCTGCAAAAAAAATGTATTTCCTTGCTCTGAAATGTCGCATATATAACCGGATATTGAACCTCAGGTCCAAATGCTCTGCCTTATCCACGACACTAGCTCAACAGACTATATATTCACTGGTCGATTTAGCACTTGTATAGCTGTGCTGTGTTTGAACTTGAGCATATTGGTGCAAGGATTCTCAGTCATAAACTGGCTTTGAAAACAACAGTTGAATATTTAGCGGTTAATCATAGCGAAAATACAAAAAACAAACCAGTGATTATACTGCTGAGGTCTTCCAATGCATAGCATAATGGCGAGAGGATGCTCAGATGAACTGGCTAAAACAATGGCTGTGGCTCCATTTACGGCGCCGTAAATGGTGATTCGGGGCTATATTTATGGCAAGGTGGAGCGGGCATGCGTGGAGGCGTCTCCGGCAAATCTAAGATGACGGACTCGCGTTTGACAGTTGTAGGAAGCAATTTTGATGATTTAGCCACTGAAATTCAGTCAAGAAAATTTAGAGTTTAATTTCTTGTGCTGCTATAAGTGGTAATCCATACTGAGTGATGACACGAATTCTTTCAACAAGAGTTAACTACTCCTTTCTGTATACTTCCCCATTTAAAACTACCTAGGTGCATACTGCAACGCGCTGTATTGGAATTTTGGCATATGTGTACTTGGGTATGGTACGATATTACTAGTGACAAAGCTGACCTGCGGGGAGAGGGGACAATCGCACTGTGGCACGGTACCGAACAATCGTACCTTGTGCGAAAGCGGTCTGAGAGTTTGTATTAAAAACAAACAGTCCGCCGTAGACCGCAGTTCAGTGCGCTGAGCTTGGAAACTGCCAACACAAATGAAGAAACGTCAGTGCGCACACACATCATAAATATAGCCCCGAATCACCGTGTACGGCGCCGTAAATGGAGCCACTTCCTAAAACAATAGCAAGCGCAGATTTACCCACAAACAGCTTTTATGACAAAATATCAAAGGTAAGAAAATTTTTTGCTCATCTCTGTGGCATTTAAAGTGTATGCCTGCTGTTCTTTGAGTGTGGTGTCGATTTAAAATGACAAGGCTTATATTGTTGGAATCTGTGGACTGTCCTTTTTCATTTGAGGTATCGTTTGTACGCATAGCACAAATTCAGTAGAAATGCTTGCGATAGAGCACTGATCTTATTTTATTTAATGTTTTGCTAGATGCTTACTTACTTGCTTGGTACTTGAATTGTGTTCGGTTTAGGTAAAAACGGTCATCACGAACTTTTTGCCAAGTTTCTTCGCTTTAAGAGGATATGCCGCATGACGAGGTTGCTATTAGGAAACATGCTGTATTTATTATGCAAATTCATTGCCCCCGTTACGGGGGCATTCAGGCTTAAGGTTAATATTTGGATTGAATATATATTTTCCACTAATTTCTCTAAATCTTCACTTTAAAACCAGTTCTCATTGCAACAAAACCATTGACTTACTTGTGAACTTCTGGTACGTGAAGCAGCTTTTCTCGAAGTGCTCTGAGCAAAGAACTGCATGTTTTGTTGGTTTGTAAGGCTTTCCACGGTCAATTCTTCTTAATTTAACAAGCCAATCTTTCAAAAGGGCTTCATTATTTTGTGGAAATTGATGGAAACTTATTTTGCCATATTGCCCAGACGACTGAATGGCATTATTATTGGTGCAAGCAACAGCAGCACAAGATTTCCCCATTTTCACTATGCTGCGATCAACCTTTGTGTACATTGGGTGCGTTCGAAGCGTCTGCAAAGTTGGGCTGAGAGATTCGAAAATTACCCGAGAATCTTGCGAAGTTGCGCGATAAGCCCTCCAAACCTCGCGATGGCTGCAGCTGTCGCGGGGTTTGGAGGGCTTATCGCGCAACTCGCAAGATTCTCAGAATTTTTTCGGGAATCTCAGAGCCGGCTTACTTGCAGATGCGCTCGAACGCACCCATTTTGCTTCGGGGATCATGTGACCACCTACGTAACTTGCAACTACAAACTTGCATAGTGCACCTTTAAGACAAAGATTACTGTTGTCAGGCAGGGTACCCCTACTCCACCAAACAGTCAAAGCCTTTGTAGGCTCCATGTTAAATAAATCTCAGCTAGCTCTTAGACTAAAACAGATATAAAATAGATATAAATTGGTCCACAGTGCCACCCTTTGCATTCATATGGAATTCCCTGCAGAAATCTTAACCTGGCGAATAATATTTTTCTTAAGAAGCATCGAATGTCAGTTTGATTGGGGTTTAACGTTGCGATTTGAAAACCATGTCGGCCTCATTGAGCAATTCCGCCTGTAGCGTTGCTAAACGGGTGTGTTCAACGAAATATATGGAGAGGGGGAAAAAACAAACAAACAAAAAAAAACAAAAGCCCGAATTATTTCATCTTTGCCCAAAGTATTTTCCATACACATCCCCATACCCACCACATTTTTCGCTCCAGGCGAAAAGTGGACAAGCTTTTCAGAAGTGATAAGGTTTAGTAGCTACAGCATCATTCTGGGGCGTTTCAGCGACTTAATGTATCACGGTCTGTATTCGCTTGATTTTGTTCTCAAAACATGAATTAAAATTTTTAATTAATAGGAACACAGCTCGTTCACTGTATTGAAGGCTTAATTTAGGAAGGTACGGGAAGTGTCAGTTATTCACAGTTTCATAAGTTTTTTAATCTGTTAAACTAAATATACCGATGGCAATTTCAACTCTCAAGTTCGACCCGAATTCGAACACGTTCAACACTACCGGAATCGATACGGTTCAAAGTCTAGAATCTTCAATCAACTGACCGAGTAGCGTCCGTCCCAGAAAAAAAGTCCTTACGCACCGCAGGAAGGATGAATGCATGTTGACAGTTTATAGCGTTACTGCTTCACAGACACACACAGCTGGTAATTGGCTATTAAATTTGAGACATATTGTTAATTTATTGAAAGCTATTTTGATCAAAATATACAGGTGTATATATAGACAGATATATTACAGACGTGCGGGCTGTGTGCCCTAAACAGCCTTTATCCAATGTTGCACTGGTCCAAAAGCTTTCCTCCAATTAATTCGCAATTTGAAAACTGCTTCCCTGGAGCTGTAGTTCCATTATTATGAAATCAACGCAGTTCATTCCGGAATACAGACTTTAGGCCGTGGGCCAAAATCTGCAGCTCCCCTGGAAAATGAAGTCCGTGGTCACTCACTGGTGGCAACTTGTTAAGAATGTATTTTACCTAATTCGAGGTTGCTGAATCCGAATCTGCAAAGTTCCCACGCCTAGATTTGCACATTAAAGCAGTAGGAGCCGTTAAAGATAGCGTGTACCTACGCATCAACAGCCATCACGTTGTGAGTCATTATCACACTCATGAAGCTCGAGTGCGTTCGAAACTGGTGCCACTGTGTTCTCTTATCAGTATCTGTATTCTGTGATTGTATGTAGGCTTTTAAAGGTACACATTCCACTTACAGATCACGATAAAAATACTATAAATCTATCTATTATATATAATCGAGAGTCGGTGTGCTCTAAAATAGTGAATAGAAACCGTATTACGTCTTCAAATCTGGCCTGAATATCATTCACATGCTGAAGAATTGTGGTTGGCCTTCACAATTTATCATTATTGCCATAAACCATGTTTTTTTAACGATCAAGCAGTGATGACGTCACAAGCATTATTCTCATTAATAACTGCACTGTGGATGTATGGTGGTTACTTGTGGTCCACAATCCCCTTGAAGATAAGTGCTATTACGCCCACAGACATGTTTACATGAAAAAGGATCATGTCATGGAAGGATATGCAACAGCCTGGCACACATCACGCGCTTCGCAGCGAAGCCACTATACATAAAACATTTTGAGCCTGCAGTAGTCATTAAAAGTGACATTTTTTTTTGTTGAATTTGGAGAAGACACTTGTAATATTTGTTGTGTTGAGCTATTTAAATTGTTCTTGTTTGATTTGTTCATTGCAAACAGCTGAAAATTTGTCAATTTTGCCAGTAAACCTAATTTGCAGTGAGGGTTGAATAATTTTGATTGCAACTGTATGTCAAAAAAAGTTGAAACACTGAAGTATTTACCACTTTGTAATGTGGCCTCTCCTTTTCACAGCACTAAATAAACATACAAGGACTGAAGACACAGAGTGATAAAATTTTTCAGGTGTATTTTTGTCCCATTCATCCTGCAAAAAGTCTTAAAGCGTGAGCACAGGATCTTTGCTGTTGCATTTTGGATTTCAAAATGTGCCTCATGTTCTCTTATAGGGAAAGTCTGGACTGCAAGTTGGCCAGTCCAGCACCCGCATTCTCTTGTTACGCAGCCATGCCTTTTTAATCCATGCAGAGTGCAATTTTGTGTTTTCTTGCTGAAATAGGCAGACAATATTTCTGCAAAATTTCAGTATACTTATTAGCATTAATGGTGCCTTCGGAGAAGTAGAGGTTCCTCATGCCGAGGGAACTAACATAACCCTTTACCATTACAGGGTGTGGCTTTTGAATTAGCTGCTGGTTACAGTCTGGATAGACCTTTTCTTTTTTGACTGAGAACACACAGTGTCTATTTCTTCCAAAAAAAAAAAGATCTGAAGTATTGAGTCTTCTGATCACAATATACGTTTCTATTGTGTGATGGTCCATTATACAACAGATGTCTCCGTGCCCAGAAGAATCGACAATTCCTCTGGACATTGTTAACATAGGGCTTACTGTTTACAGAGTGAGGTTTGAACTGGCATTCATGGATGGAAATGAAGACCACAAAGGAAAAACGATCAGAGTCCAAATTTAGCATTTTTGTATATTTTACATATTATATATCATTATAATATTTATAATAATATAATAATATCATATAATAATATTATTATATATATTTTATATATTTAATATTTTGCGCGTATTTTTTCAGTGCTTTGTTTCTAAGATCCTTTTGAATTTTTAATTCATAATTTCTCCACAACGTGAAAATGTGACTCTGATCATTTTTTCATTGTGGTCTTCAAATATATTGCAGTATTTGACAAAGGTTTGCCAAAGTAATCCTGAGCTGACATGGTTATATCACTTATAAACATATGATGGTTCTTAATGCAGTACCATCTGAGTAATTGGATAATCATGGGTATACAGTGTGGGTTTGCGCCTTGTTCATTATGTACAGAAATTCCTCTAGATTCCTTAAATATTTTTGTTATGTAATGCAGAGGGTGAAATATCCAAATCGCTTTTTATTTTTCTTTGAGGAACACTGATTTCAAACTTACAAAGGTTTTCTCACTGATTCATGAGCACATTGGTCATCTCAGCCTATCTTTTCTCATGAAGCAGAAAGTCTTTCCTGGATGCTGCCTCATTTTTTACCTCATTAGTAGTCCTAAATTATCCCCATCCCTAAATAGCAGGAATAGATGAATATTTAGAAATAAAATGAAGTTGACCAGAAATATAAAACATTAAATTTCTTTTCTTCATAAAACTGTCTGAAATGAAATATAATACAAAGCCAATTTATAAATAACTGCGCTGTTTTTTATGTACATCTTCCCTACTACCCTAGCTTTTTCTGAGTCAGAGTTGTGCATACAACTAAATATATACTGATGCATCTCAAGAAATGTTGAACATTTCCAAACCGTTTGAATTTATTCTTGTCATTACTGTTGTCACTGCTGACCCTGTGTTTGGTGGAGAGATGACTGAATGGACTTGACCCTGGAAATGGGCTTTGCGTGACCCTGGTCATTATTTCACACCACACAAGTAAAAGGTATATAAATCAATAAGTCTTCAAAAGTCATTCACTGTATGTGTCTGTTTGTGTGCGTGTGTGTGCTGCGTGTGCGCAGCTTAACTGCCACTACTCCGCATTGCATGCAATGCATATATGTTGGCATATTTCAAAATATAGCCTTTGTCAATTGTTTCACATAGTTTCTTAATTGCAAAACATTTGAATCAATCTGTTATACAAACAAATTTTTCGCTAATATAAATTTTTGAGTGAGATTATATTCAATCATTTACAAGTAGACTTATGGTCTATTATGGCCAGTTTATTCCGACTTAAACAGAGGCGTACTTCTCATGAACTTTCCAACGTTACTTTGAGTGTGACTTGCGGCTCCTATTGACCAGTCGCATTTCAGCGCTGCCCAAAATTAATATTTTGCGCGTAAATTTCTCATTAATGTGCAAGTGTGGACGCGGGAACTTTTTTGATTTAGCATCTATTCATAATACACTACAAAAAATTGCTGAGTTCACGTTGCCACCAGAGAGTGCTCACGGAACTGCACGCTACAGATTCTGGCCCACGGCTACTTTGGAAACTCGTGGAAGCTTCATACCTCAGTCTCCTCAAAGGAGAGCTGCGGTTAAAAATTTGATCAATCATCCGATTCCTTCGATAAAATAACGGCTAAACTACACCATTGCAACGTGTGAATTGTTCAGTAAGGAGTTCCTAATCTGACGGGAAAATGGTATGAAACTAGAATAACAGTGACTGCAATGGGATTCAAAGGTAAACGACGTGAATGTCAGCAAATCTCAATAAAGTCAAGTAAGTTAAACAAATCAGCGTATTTTGTGCATCTTTAAACGCTGTTATATATTACAGAGGAAAAAATATCAGCAAGAGCGATTGGTTGAGGGTCATCTGCAATTTAGTTTTTATTTTATTTCAAACATCTATAATAGCTGCACCAAGTTTCTGTCAGTATGCTCCACACCACAGAAAGAAGTTCTTTTCAAACAGTGGTTGTTTCAAGTGTCGAGAACGTTGCAATGGTTTTAAATTTCCATATTTAAGTCACAGCCGGGAAAGTCGTTTAGATATTCGGAAGAACAGCATGACCTCAAGTGGCACGTTACTTCATTGCATGTGCGGAGTACACGGTGACATCATTTCATTAGAATCAAATCTACTACGGTCCCACGACAAATTTCGCGCATAATGCAGAAGTGGAAGCTGTCGCACGCAATCAAGCCACACTCATCGTGCTAGGAGAAAAGAGGAATGGACAATTGCTATTCAACGAATCTAGGCGGCTCTTAAAAGAGCCTTTGAAATCAAGAATAGTCACACTGGTATCGTTCAAGCACGTTCCCCACGAATACGGCGCGCCAGCTGAATGTCTTTGGGCATGATGGTCACTCTCTTGGCGTGGATGGCACACAAGTTGGTGTCCTCGAAGAGACCGACCACGTACGCCTCGCTAGCCTCCTGCAGCGCCATAACGGCTGAGCTCTGAAAGCGAAGGTCGGTCTTGAAATCCTGAGCAATTTCCCTCACCAAGCGTTGGAAAGGCAGCTTCCGAATCAGTAGCTCAGTGGACTTCTGATAGCGACGGATCTCCCTGAGGGCCACAGTGCCAGGCCTGAAACGATGAGGCTTTTTCACTCCGCCGGTCGCTGGGGCACTTTTACGTGCAGCTTTAGTAGCAAGCTGCTTTCGAGGGGCTTTACCACCCGTGGATTTCCGAGCGGTTTGCTTCGTTCTGGCCATTTCAGCGTAGTGTTTTGACTAACGATCAGAAAATAGAACAAAAATTATTTGAACCGTTTTATAAAGAATAGTTGTCTTGAGCTGATTGGATACGGTTGTACAGATATCTCATTGGCCCGCTCTCAAAACTACCCGCCCTTTGTACGTGATCATTGGACACTTCTCACAAATTCGAATACCGCCGAAATTTCAAACATTCTGTGAGAAACGCCCCATTTCCTTACCTGACCCACCCATTTCTTAATTACGAATTTAAAATATCTTCTTGCTTCTTTTAGGGCAACTCCAACGAATTTGAATGTTTGATTTTTAATATTTGTTTAAACCAAGTAGTTCCGCTAAAATGAAGCAAGATTTAAATGCTTAAAATTTCTGAGACGTTCATACTAATGAAGCGACTATTATGTGAGCAGGACTAGGAAAAAGGGTCACTTGGGTCATTTTATGAAAATTGAGATTTTCCAACAAAATCAGAGAGTGATCCAAGTTTTTCATTTTGAGGAAAAAAATTGGGTGAATTTGTGCACAGCAAAGTGTTGTAAATTAACAGTACAGTAGTGCTGGGATATTACTATCACTGAGATACCCTGTTAATCTCAGAATGGAAAAAAATCCCAACTGACCCCGTTTCCTAGTCCTGCACACTATTAATTAATTATTATTATTAATTTCCCGAGCATTTCCTGAATTTCTTCTCTCTTTGCATCAGTTATTCCAAGAAACACCTTTGCTGCATGAACCACCATTGTTGGTTACGTATTGCAACCCCAGATTATTTAAGTATTAGTCATAGACTGTATATAAAGATGGAAGAACCATCTCAATTCCCTAATGCTGTTCAAAAATGAAGCCAAAATAGCCTCCCTCTGCACATGCGCAGTCCTGAAGACTTTCTTTTTGGCCACAGTCCTGCATGATGGCCCCAATCAGATCTATTTCCTATGAGCTTCTCCCATTAAGGCTGTTGCTCTTGGGTTTATCCGTCTGGGTTCCAATTTTGCACAAAAGACATACAAATCCGCGGGATATTTAATCAAATTGGACCATGAAAGCAGCAGCAGCGATGATGACATTTTTTGTATGTATCCAAAACGATAACCTTAGCCTCACGTCTACTTTTGCGTGACAGACGGTCATCTCCGTAGCCACCGAGCGTTTTCATTATTGATGCCCGGAGCTGGTCTTTCAGCTTGTTGTTAAAGTTATCATCCCGCCTCTAGTTATAGAGGACAGGATGCTGGAGAACAATATTGATGAGACGCTCTCCTCTGTTTGTCACCGTACTGTGCTATGTACTGAGTTTGTATCTAGTTTATGTGACTTTGCAGTTTGAGGTTTGAATGCTGTAACGTGAATAGAAACAAAGCATTCTATTTCGTATGAGCTTCGCCCTTTAAGGCTGTCGCTATTTGCTTTGGGGTGAGTAGATGAGTGAATTTTCATTTTTGGGTGAACTTTTCCTTAAAGCGAACTTAAAATGATCATGTGAATTTCAAAAATGTGAAGGCTCTTTTCAGAGCTGCCTCAATTCATCAAAAAGTTCAATTTTACTGATTGTGGGGTTCATTTTTGGTGGAAATTAAGGCCTACCGATATTGAATTCAAGTTAACTTTAAGTAATTAAGTTAACTTAAATTCAATATCGGTAAGCCTTAATTTCAGGGTTCTATTCCTTGTTGAATATTTAAAAATTTTGGCTCGCGTAACATGGCGGACATAACAAAAATGACCTGAAAAACAATGTCTAACTTGAATTTCAAAATACATATTGAGTTGCAAAGGTAATATCTATTTTTATAAAAAGTAGAGATAGTGTTATCATCATCAGTTAATAAAATTTTCGATGTCAAGTCGAATCCCATTAAGTTTCTCTTCCATCTCAATATATTTGCAGAGTTCAAAAAACAAATCACTAGAGCAACAGAAAATAACTCAGCTGCTCTGTGGTAATTATACTTGTAGATAGTTCTATATTTGTATCAACTACTGAAATTCAACTTCTTCAAAGCAAATTCTGGGGAAAAACAAAATTGACAGAAACCAGACAATCATAAGTCATGTAACATTATGGACACTGACACGGAGCAGGAGACAAATGTATGTGCTCAGATTGTATTGGTAATTGTTATTTCCACAGGGGGAATTTAAAAAAGACAGTCAACAGTCTAGAGACTGTTTCAATGATTTTCACATTTGCAGTGCTTTAAGTGAAATAAAACGTGCCAGTAACTGCTCCACCATGAATCAGCTCCTGGCAATAACCCCTAAATATGTCTGTCAAAAGTAATTTTCATCAACAACTGATAATGACATTTTTTATGAAAATGATGCGTCTGCCAACCCTGTTTTGAAATGATAATCCCGCCATAAAAACAGGCTGGCCTGGGTTGAACCCGCCTTTTTCTTTTCTGGCTGGTTTCAATCAGGTCGCTCTACGACTGATATAAGCAGGCATGCTCTGCAGTGGTGTGTTAGACGACTGAGCATCCAGTTGAGGTGTACGTGAACAGTGATCTTACAATGTCCGGGAGAGGCAAGGGTGGAAAGGGTCTTGGGAAGGGAGGCGCTAAGCGTCATCGCAAGGTTCTGCGTGATAACATTCAAGGTATTACCAAGCCAGCTATCCGTCGTTTGGCACGCCGTGGTGGAGTCAAGCGCATTTCTGGGCTGATTTATGAGGAGACTCGTGGTGTTCTGAAGGTATTCCTCGAGAATGTCATTCGCGACGCCGTCACTTATACAGAACACGCCAAGAGGAAGACCGTCACAGCCATGGATGTCGTCTATGCCTTGAAACGTCAGGGCCGTACCCTGTACGGTTTCGGTGGATAAACTGATTACGTTTTACTCGGCAAGGCTTCTGTGTTTCACCCAAACGGCTCTTTTAAGAGCCACCAACTGTAAGAAAGAACGAATTTCCTAAAACCGCGACCAGAAATGGGTGGCGGTATTTATATATTAAACGTTACTATAATTAAAGTTGATGATCGTTATTCATGTTCCGAGTAGTTTGGTGCTCATAACGAAATAAGTTTGAGCCAAATTGTTTCAGTCTTGCAGTAGAGATGAGTATAATCTTGGAATATAACTTTCGAATGATTAAGATTGTTGACTATTTCGTGTCCAATGAACATCCAAAATTTGCGTTAAAAACATGTTCCTGCGAGATCCCGAATAGGAGACCTGTAATTTTAACGCATACTGGCGGGACTCTTTGTCCAATGAAAACCGCCATTTTACTAGCGATGAAATTGAATTCAAAATGGCGTTAGCCGACAGCCGCTTGATGCAGGGTGAAGTTGCCTTCTGACGTCGACCTCCAGGCTGCTCAGCCTGTCTGGCTGCGTAAACACCGCCCCCAAGTACAGCCAATCAGATCGTGAGCGAGAGTACAACCAATCCGCTCATGAGGCAGCCAATTCAATTCGGAAGCCTTTGCTCGGTAAGTGGGCTTAAGAACATCAATATTGTTAAAAACGAATGCATTTGATCGTCTTTTCTCATTAAAGAAACTGATTAGTGAGGTAACGTTAGATATTTCAGCTATTTTGATTATGTTAACCAATGCAAATATGCTTTTTTTTTTGTCTTCCAGTTAACTTATAGACCTAACCTTAGCTAAACAGGTCATACTTGTTAACTTAAACACTTCTGCAATATAACTTCAAGTATAACTGTTTGAAACATAAAATTGTCCTACTTGTGAGATATTTTGTTCAATAAGCTGTTTAGTTGAGCTTTTTAAAAACTTCAACTGCAAGTTGCTGCAACGTTAGCTGCCTTCAAGGCTGATTGTAGAGACTAGTGCCTTGCAGGCTGGTTAGAAGGCTAATGTTGATTTGACATTGTATAATCTTCAACAGTATTGCCTCAGATGACTTAAAGACTGATTGTAGAGCAGTAGTGCCTTCCAGGCTGACTGAAGAGACTAGTGCCTTCCAGGCTGGTTAGAAAGCTAATGTTGATTTCATACTGTACAATCTTTAGTAGAGTGTTCAGTCAGATGCCTTCAAGGCATGAGGGCCTGGGGTGGATGTTAGGGCGGGTGCTGCTGCAGGAGCATCAGGGCCTGGGGTGGGTGCTGGGGCTGTTTTTTTTTTTTTTTTTTTTTTTTTTTTAGCGGGGCGGGTAGATGGGGCTCCACGACAGCGCCGAGACATTGTCTGAACTCCTAAAAAGAGTATAAAAAGTAAAGACAATGTCAATATTGCAACAACACTTCGGTCAGTTTTCTGAGGTAACGTGGTTGGTTTCGAACTGTAATAAATCTAAGGGGTGAAAAATAGAAGATTTTAAATTAGCCTTGGAAGGCTCCAACTCAGTAGAGGCCCCCCTCAGTAATGCTGAGGTAGTCTCTACTGTCAGCCTTGAAGGCATCAGAATTACACACACAGACACACATTATATATATATATATATATATATATATATATATATGATGAAATCAACAGCCTACCAACCAGCCTGCAAGCAAGGCACTAGTCTCTACGATCAGCCTTGAAGGCATCTGACTGAATACTATTAAAGATTATACAATATGAAATCAACATTAGCCTTCTAACCAGCCTGCAAGGCACTAGTTTCTACGGTCAGCCTGGAAGGCACTAGTGCTCTACAATCAGCCTTGAAGGCATCTGAGGCAATACTATTGAAGATTACACAATATCAAATCAACATTAGCCTTCTAACCAGCCTGCAAGGCACTAGTCTCTACAATCAGCCTTGAAGGCAGCTAACGTTACAGCAACTTACAGTTGAAGTTTTTAAGAAGCTCAACTAAACAGCTTATTGAACAAAATATCTCACAAGTAGGCCAATTTTATGTTTCAAACAGAGTTATACTTGAAGTTATATTGTAGAAGTGTTTAAGTTAACAAGTATGACCTGTTTAGCGAAGGTTAGGTCTATAAGGCTACGTTCAGACAGCAGGCAAATGTGGCCCAAATCTGATTTTTTTTTGCCCATATGTGACCTGTATCCGATCTGTTAGACAGTTTGAACAGCACAAATCTGATCTTTTTAAATCCGACCCAGTCCACTTTCATATGTGGTCCTAAATCTGATACGTATCTGAAATTTTGCAATGCGACTGCTGTCTGAACGGCCAGGTCGCATTTGTCCGATCTTTACGTCATTGAAATGCCGAGACGAGATGCCTCCATATTTACTTCCGTCAACAAACAGTGCTTGCCTGCGTGGTCACGTATTACCTCAGGACCTCTTTTGCGCATGCGGGTCACTTCAGGGTCGCATTGAGTTCATACTCAAAACTGATAAAAGTCGCATATAATGTGTAATATGAACGAGCACACAAAAAAATCGGATTACTCCAAAAAATCCGAATTGTGCATCAAGACCAGGGGCCTGTCTCACGAAGCTGGATTTCGGCTTAGCGAGGTAACTTCTGGATTAACCCTGGGTTTTCCGTATCACGAAGCTGGTTCACTTCTTAGCGGGGTACGTTGCCGCGGTAACTTGCGCTGAATGCCTAACCCGCTCCGGAGCAGGTTAAGTTCAGGATAAGATCTCAGCGGGTATATAAAACCACTTACTGGCCAATCAATGACTTGGAAAAGTGACCTGCCCATTTCTTGAGAATCCCGTGGAGGAAGCCGCACGGATAGTGAGAGGAACGCTCCGGAGAGAGCGCGTATTCCGTGATCCAAAAAAAAAAAAAAAAAAAACGTTACTTGCACAAAAAAAGGATAGTTGTGTTTTAAAAGCAGCCCGGTGTTTTAACATTTGGCGCGCTGAAACATACGCCGTGCTTTATGAGCTGCTACCTCCACCAGGGTCTGATGAGACTCCCCCCTCCACACCCTCCGTTATAGGGCGACCCTTATTATAAGATAAGGCCAACTCCTCTGCAGGAGTGTACGGTTGTGTAGGATGACCCCCTCCCGTCTTTTTTTTCCCTGTGAGCTTCACACAAAGACGGCGTAAAAGGTAAAGCTTTGTGCATGTTGTAGTGTAGACTATTGTAGACAATGCATGTATATTGTTTACATCATATATGTAGCCTGGAAGATATAATAAACTTACTGACCGCTTTGAACTATGTTCTTGTATTTATTTTTTACTTGCTCCCAATTCATTTTGGCTCCACTGGGGTTGCAACTGAAATGATGAGTTTAAATTGTCAAAAAGAATAAAAGAAAATCGAAACAGGCACATACATTTGTTAGACACACACAGTGGTGATTTAGTATTACAATCCCAGTAGTTTACGCATTGACAGAGTCGGCGATTTTTTGCCAAGATTCCTTGCGGCTTCTGGCCGCTGCAACAATGTCGCTTTTTGCCTGAATGACGTCTTCATACATCCCGAGAACTACTGCTTGCTCCTCCATCGAGAAATAAGTTGCTCTCTGCGGCTTCTCCATGGTGCGCAGTTGGTCAAATGGAGTTAACACCGCCCCTTTTATGTGCACGAGCACAGATCTAGATTGGAAACTCCTGGGTTCACTTAACGAGTTGATAACCGGCTTCGTGAGAACCGCGGATGTCTGGTTAAGTGCAGCTGGGTAACTGAGGGAAACCCCGGGTATGTTAATCCAGCTTCGTGAGACAGGCCCCTGCTGTGTGAACGTAGCCTAAGTTAACTGTAAGACAAAAAAAGCACTTGTTTGCATTGGTTAACATAATCAAAATAGCTGAAATATCTAACGTTACCTCACTAATCAGTTTCTTTAATGAGGAAAGACGATTAAATGCATTCGTTTTTAACAATATTGATGTTCTTAAGCCCACTTACCAAGCAAAGGCTTCCAAATTGAATTGGTTGCCTCGTGAGCGGATTGGTTTTACTCTAGCTCGCGATCTGATTGGTTATACTTGGGGGCGGTGTTTACGCAGCCTGACAGGCTGAGCAGCCTGGAAGTCGACGTCTGAAGGCAACTTCAGCCAAGCATCTTGCTGTGGTGTATGGAAGTAATACCTGCTAGTAACGAAGCTGAAACCAACGAAATTTCTGGGAGTCTGGATTTAAATAAGACCATTCTAAACCATGAGGGTTCAATCGACTGTTTAATTCAATTGATGCGTTTAGTCGCAAGTTTATCTTGAGGGAATTGCAGTTGCTAGTGGCATGAACTCTGAACCACGCGCTGTAGATATGAAGGATATTCTTTGTTTTACAAAGCCCAAATATTTCCTGTCGTCTTGTGTCCCAAGGCATGGATACTAGCTACTAGTTACAAGACGGATGGATCCTCATTCACTCGCTGTCCACCTGAAACATTTCTGTCAATATATTTTTAACAGTTGATTTTCAATTTATTTCGTTCTTCGACGTTCACCATAAAATCAGCGAGTCCGAGGCGTAAGCTGCAGGTGTTTATTGGGAACACCGTTGCATTCCTAAAATTATTAGTCGCTTTTTAATTCACTTCGCGCTCATGATAATAGGGTTTATTATCCCCCGCCACACGAAGTGGCCGGGGGATATTGATTTGACCTCCGTCCGTCCGTCCGTCCGGGATAAAGGGGAACAACTTTTCACAAGAAATATTCGCGATAGGATAACCAAATTTGGTGTGTAGCTTAAGACCATAAAGACCTTGATCAAGTTCGAAAATGAGACGCGTGATTATTTTTTCCGGAGTTATTGCCCTTGATTCACTTTTTTTTAAACTCTGTTCACGGTATATGTAAAGGGGAACAACTTTTCACAGGAAATATTCCAGATAGGATAACCAAATTTGGTGTGTAGCTTAAGACCATAAAGACCTTGATCGAGTGCGAAAATGAGACACGCGTGATTATTTTTCCCGGAGTTATTGCCCTTGATTCACTTTTTTCAACTCTGTTCACGGTATATGTAAAGGGGAACAACTTTTCACGGGAAATATTCCAGATAGGATAACCAAATTTGGTGTGTAGCTTAAGACCATAAAGACCCTGATGGAGTTCGAAAATAAGAAGCACACTATTATTTTTCCCACAGTTATTGCCCTTGTGGCACTTCTGGGAGCCTCTGTTCATAGTATCTTTTAAGAAGACATTTTGGCGGGGGATGTTGTTGACCATGTCTACTTGTTTATCCTTAAGTGCATTGAGGCAAATAGCGATGCATGCATTTGAAGCGCTCCAAACTGAAATTGTATTGCATTGCAAATGACTACATGAAAGATAAAGTGCGGACACGTCATCATTAAAACGGACCGCTCAGTAATCCAACATAATGGACAGTGAAATCTGAAGATTTACTGCAAGTATAGGTTTCTACTGTCCATGGCCTGACTTTGCAGCACACAAACATGCTTGTCAAAAAATAAAATGGTATACATTACTTATACGCTGTTTACACCAGTGACAAAATTGAGAAAAAAAAAGACCTCTTTCCCACCAAGTTTATTACGTATTCTCGTCTGTGACAGTGCCCCTTTAAGAATTCGGAGACAAGGCAAACTGAGTCAAACCTGCTTGGTGTTTGTTTCCTCACGGTGTTGAACAGTTAGAACAGTGGTTTTCAAACTCGGTCTTGGAGGCCCCTGTGTTTTCTGATTTTTGTTCTAACCGCGTTACGATTAAATTCTTTTAACAAGCTTGTAATTTTTCGAACTGGGTGCTTTCCATTCAAGATTGCTAAAAATCTTAATCCCAATACATCAGAAATAGCGTTGTCTGAGACGCCCAATTAGATTAGGACACGTAATTCTTATTGGGCTATATTCCAAACATATACATGCGTGATAGGAGGAATATTATCTCTGATCAAAATGAGACTGATCTGAAACAATGGGCTGCTAATTAGTGGAAGTCCTGACACCTGGCCACCAATCATAGCCATCTGATAGATTATGAACGATCGTAGACAAACTAAATGATCATGAGGCAACTTTGCATTACATTGATGTTTAAGAAAGAAAAATAATAAATGTCAACGAAGTTGGGAGCCTATTACATCAGTGCTTAATGATACTCATTTTGTATGTAATTGTTTTCTGTTTTGCAACAAGCACAATAAGACCTTGGGGACAATATATATTCCTTGTGGTTCTTATGACACTTGGCCACTAAAACTTACCAATTATTAGATAATGAAGAGTTAAAAGGAAAAGAAATGACAACTCTCCCCTGTTTTGTGTGAATATTGGGCTAGAAAAAAAAATGGGGGAATTGGAAATGAGCTGCAACACACAGGAGGTCAGTGATTCACCTTGTCGATAAATTTGACCTTGTGCAATTACTTCTAATAATACATACAAATGTGACATGGGGCTTTCATTCCTAATGGCAGACATTGCCTCTGCTCTCATAATGAGGAGTTAGAAGGTAAAGGTGAAATGCAATCAAGACAAATTAACAGCTTGACAGAACTCTGGGTTGCGTTTGCAGTTACAATGCAAGCCAGCATACACAGCGGTCCTCTGGGACCGATTTTGAGAACCACTGGCTAGAACTATCCAATGCCATATGGCAACATGGCTTAATATTACTTTACCAGTATGCAATGATTTCTATTAATTTTATGTTCGTGTGTAAAAGGATAGAAATAGTAAACTGATGTTTGCCTTGCCAGTTAAGAACACCCTCGGGTTCTTTATGGGATTTTATCTCTTTGAATAACCTCAGCAAAAGGTTTGAACAATTTCAGTTAGACCATTTACAATGCTCTCTTTATTCGATCTTATTTATGTATTCTTTTGAAGGAAAGCTAATTTAATGTGCTATTGTGTAACTGGTTTATATCCTTTGGTAATTACATGGCCACATATAGGCTATACCTATGGCTCTTGGTTAAACCTCATGAAGGTTCTGATGTTTTAATTTATTTCGATTATTATAATCTTCCACATTAAGACTATGGACAAATTCAGGCAAAAATAGATCAATGATTGATGGAGTCAGATCATGGTGAATATATTTTTTCTAAATGCATTAAATGGTGACACCGGACATGGATGGGGGAAAGAGGGAAAACAAAAAAATGTAGGAAGTCCTTTTTGATATTATGTGACACAGAAAACAATGGGGGGTGGGGGTGGGGGTGGGGGTGGGGGGGGGGGGTGGCCGAGGAACTTCTGCCTTAACACAATAAAAAATTAAGACATTTTTTTCTTTAAGAATATAGGCAATCAAACAGACCGAAGTGTATTGACTGTTGGTCTTCAGCAGGATTCAAGATTTGTTTAGGGCTGCGTGGTGGTGCAGTGGGTAATACTGCTGCTTGACTGCAAGAAAGCCATGGGTTTGAGTCTGGCCTGGGACCTTTCTGTGCGGAGTTTGTACACTGAACAAAAATATTAATGCACAAAGTGATTTTTTTCAAATTATTTTTTATCAATCGGGAAATATTTCAACAAAACAATTATTATTTTATTCTTGCCTTAATATTCAAGCAACAGAAACATGACTAACAATTTACTGTACACAATTCATGAGTTATCATAGCCTGAACCCAACAGGGGTCAGCGGGCAGAGTTCACAGCACTCAGTAACGAGTGTGTCCACCATCGGCATCACGTAAAGCGGTACATCTCAGGCGCATAGAGTTCACGAGGTTGTCAATAGTGGCCTGTGGAATGTTGTCCCATTCCTCCTGCAGCACGCCTCGGAACTGGTGCACGTTTTCTGAAACCGGAACACGTCTGACCCACCAATCCAGAACATCCCAAAGGTGTTCAACTGGCGACATATCGGGTGAATATGCTAGCCAATTGAGAACAAGGACATCCTCCTCATCAAGAAACTCTGAGCAGATCGGGCAGTGTGTGGCCGGGCATTATCGTGCTGGAATGTCACGTGATGGAGTCGCACAAAGAGTACGACTATGGGCCTCAGGATCTCGTTGCGGTACCGCTGCCCGTTCAAGGCACCCTCAACTAAATGCAGATGGGTACGCTGTCCATGACATTTGCATGCCCATACCATAACACTTGCACCACCATGTGCCTCCCAACGCACGACATAGGCGTCAGTGTAACGCTCGCCCACACATCTCCATACGTGTTGTCTGCAATCAGCGCGGTACAGTTGGAATCGCGATGCATTGCTGAATAACACCATCCTCCACTGCGCAAGCGTCCAGCGAAGGTTACGGTTGGCCCAGTTGAGTCTGTACCGATGACGGACGGCGGTCAGGTCGAGACCTTGGTGCGGTCGGCGGGCTCGGAGGTCTGCCTCCCTCAGGGGGTTTCGGACATTCTGAGCTGATATCCACCTGTTGTGCAGTCCGACGGTTTCGTCAGCTGTCCTGGGGGCTGGTCGGAGCCGATGACGGAGGTGCTGGAGCCGCATGTACCGATCCTGTGTGGGCGTGGTCACGTGGTCGTGGGGCATGTGGATGATTCACAGTGCTGCCAGTCTCTCTGAATCGACTTCTCAACCGGCTGATGGTGGAATGATGCACATCCAAGAGTGCTGACACCGCTGTCACAGATATTCCAGTGTTCAGCATGCCAATGGCACGCTCCCTCATGACTTGTGACATCTGTGGCATTGTGACTTGTGACAAAAGTGCACATTTTGAGGTGGCCTTTTATTGACCTGGTGCAAGGAGTGCCTGTGTACTGGTCACGCTGACTGACCATCTCAATGTTATGCTCTATGCAGCTCAGGGGTGGAACAACTCAATGAGTGAGTAATCTCACAGGGAGTGGTCAATGAGAAGTGGGTCACCAGAATTGAGCAAAACAAATCATTCAGTACACCAGTAAACACTATTTGTGGGCATATTTCATTATAGGTCAATTTAACTCAGCATTTTTGGTTCATGCGTTTATATTTTTGTTCAGTGTACGTCTGCGTGGGTTTCTTTAGGTATGCCAGCATGTCACACTTATTGAAGATTCTGAATTGTCTGTAGGTGTGAGTGAATGGTCTCTCTGCCCTGAATGGATTGGAGAGCTGTCTGGGGTGTAGCCCTGCCTTTTGCACATAATTAGCTAGAGTGGGCTCTAGCTCCCTCGCAACCGTATTGAGGAAGAAGTACAGATAATGGCTGAAACAGATTTCTTGTATTTTTTTTCTTTTTTCATCAGAGGATGGAGGTGCATTTGCTTTTTTTTTAAACTTTTTTTTGATGGTTTTCTGCATCAATTTATATCAAGCGAGACTTCCTGGATTTTTATTTTTATATATATATATATATATATATATATATATATATAAAATCCATGCTCCACTAAATACTACCCGCCAAAACAACCATCAGAGCCATGCACTACTTCCTTTGTTCATTGTGAACCACAGATGTGAATTTTTGCTTTAAAAAGTGCCAACCATTATGCTTTTGCTATAATAATAATAACAACAACATCAGAAAGCAAGCAATATCTTGTTTTGAGCCATGGGTATGGGCAACCAACAATCCTTACAACTGTGCCGGAGACAGGCCTCTTCTACAAAAACAATTACAGCAAGTTCAAGGGTTTGATAGTAACTGTATTTTTGAAAGGTGCAGCACCCTCATGAGGATTAAAAAAAAACATACACATAAGGAAAGCCTTTTTAAAAGTCCAATTTCCAAATATGATGAGGCATTTTTCTTGGAAAATTTTGTTCAGTGTATGCTTACATCTCCTTAAAAACTCCACTGTGGTGAAAGTAATTACAGAATTGCGGCCTTTTTTTCCATGCATTTTTATTATTAATTCCCCTGAAGTCTGGATCAAGACAAAATTTATGACTTACCTCGATATTTGCAATGAGTAAACCATGCAACCTTCCCCAATGACTGAAGTAAATGAGGTGTAACTAATCTATTCCAGCTTTAACTCCATAGATCTCAAGATACAGGCCATAAAAATAAAAACCGCACGTGTGGAGTTTGAGTCATATACCCACATCCAACTGCTGTGGACCATAAATTCTAAAAAGAAGGGGACACCATTTAACAGCAGACTCAGTCCATTCAGTCTATTCTTTATAAAATCAGAAATAAACCAGAAGTCAACGCAAAGTGTTTATTGCTATGCCTTCACCTGCTATAGCTTCATACACCCTGAAAGCTGATCTTCGGTCCCCACATACAGTTGATCTCGTGATGTTGACTTTTGACCTCAAGACCTCCAAAACCTAACCAGTTCAGCTCCCCTCTGTGGGGAGTTACCAAGTGTGATTTGATCAAAGTCCATCCACTCCTTCAGTAGATATCATGCACACAAGATATGTGCAACAGACGGACGGACAGACAACCAGAAAACAGTTTGCCTCTCGCCTACTGAGTGGGGTAGACACATAAAAAAAAAAAAAAAAAAAAAAAAGTCAAGTGATGCAAATATTGTCATCGATTATGACATACAATGACTGTTTGTGTAACTGAGCAAGAAAGAACAAAGTGTTTGTGACCATCATTGCTGTCATTTATGCCCAGTTCTCAATCGCTCAAGTCAGTGACTCAAGGTACAGCACTTAACAGTTCCCGGAACTTTATTGAGGGTTCCATTTAGAGAGGTAAAGTGTAATGGTTCACAATTATAAGCAACACAACAGTTAAATAATAATAGACAAAAGGGGCTGACAGTGACGCAGACGCTCCATCTTAAGCCCTGGCCTGCTGCCGCTCCTGGAACTCGGCGATGCGACCCTCCATGATGGGGCGGAAGTGTCGGATTAATCCCTGGTTGAGGGGTGAAGAAGGGGCCAGCAGGAAGCCAGGGGTTAAAATACAGGAGAAAACAAGAAAAAAAAATGATTTGTGGTCAGTCTTAAAAGTATTATCGAGGAGCAGCCTTTTTTGGAATATTTTGTCAAAACTCCATAGACGAAGTTCTAGGATGCCATTGATTCCAATAGAGATTGTATTTCAGCATTACAATGCTCAGATAAAAACATTCTCAACACATATGTGCCCTTGTGCCATAAAGGGATAGAGTACATTGTCGACACATTTGTGGTCTCGTGCCATAAAGAGATAAGGCAGTTTACATTTCTCTGGACTCGTTCAATTTCTGTGCTATTTTCTATATCTCCTATCTTGGTGACAGCATGCCTCCCAAATAACCCTGTCATTTTTGAACAGATGCCATAATACGTTTCCCTCCTCCCACTTACCTGCACAGGCCACGCAGCTCCGTCCCCGAGCGCGCAGATGGTGTGTCCTTCGATCTGCTTGCTTATCTCCCAGATCATGTCGATTTCAGAGATCTTCGCATTTCCATGCACAAATCGCCACATCATCTTGTTCATCCAGTCCACTCCTGCAAAAGCAGAGGTAAGCCCACTGTTGGAAGCCTCTCAGTGTTTAATATTCCGAACTGCTGGAAGTTTCTGCTGGGTTAAGCAATTGATTTATGCGTATCCTCACCTTCCCTGCAAGGAGTGCACTGACCACAGCTCTCGTGCTTGTAGAACTCAATCAGCCGAGCGATGGCTTTGATGACGTCAGTCTGCAAGCATATTACAGACCACATTACAGTTAACCAGCCAACACTTCTATTCAAAACCACTCAAATTTGATTGGAAAAAACAGTGGCCAAAACCCCCCTGAAGAAACACGTTTAAGGCTTTGCTCAAAAGCTCTACAAGTTGCACTAGGCAGCAGGCTACCATACAAGTACAACAGGTCTCATAATTTCTGTTAAAAAACATCAATGATTTTTAACACTTAAAAAGTACATTAAATTGGAGGAACCACTCTGTTTGAGAGCATTTACTGATTCATTCAGAGATAAATAAAGATAAATAGAGTACATATCATTTTCAGAGGAGTTCACCCTTAACCCTTTACTGAGAACACACCAGAAGAAACAGCAAAAAATGAAGCATTACCCATGTAACAACAGTCATGCTGCACATCAAATTAAACAGAAGAACCTCAGCTACAAGAACATATACTATATAATATATATTTACATGCTCCAAACACAATTCTGACACCAACAAAATGAATTACCAAACACCAAAATCCCTACAGCACCACCTAGTTAACCCACTCGCCACAATTTCGATGCTATCGCTCTGCTGATTTATGCCACGTGCACAACCAATAGCTCAAATTCTGCAAGATATCAGCAAAAGAAGAGCAACAACAGAAATTGGTTCATAAAAAAACAAGAGTATTTACACATCTGAACAAACCTCACAAGTGTCCCCTTCATTTCGACATTTTGAAATTATTCAAATAGACCTTCTGGTTGCAGAGATATGCCCTTTTCAATTTGGGTATGCAATTTTTTAAGTTGAGGTCTAAAAAAACAGGCTAGGGTTTAAAGTTAATAGGGAAGAAATTTTTAATTGGACATGACCCATCCATTTACGTACAGATTTGTCCATTACGATGACAGCAGCTGTTCCCAGTCCGGTCTGTGCCTGAATCAGGCCGTCAAAATCCATAAGCACTTCTTCACACACCGATTTTGGGATGAGGGGAGTAGAGGAACCTCCGGGAATGACAGCTAAAAGGTTGTCCCAGCCGCCCCGCACACCTCCTGCAGACAGGGGGCAGCACAGATCAGCATGTACACAAAACAACGGCATTCGTAATGGACCCAGAGCAAGATCATATTCTACAATAAGCAAGAATACCAAAATAGCTCCAGTTTAACGGCTTTAGGGTGACACTACAGCAATTCTGAAAGTGATATTGAGTGTGATGAGTAGATCAGATTGAAATTAAACAAATTAAAAGATGTTGAGACAAGGGGACGAAAAATAATAGCCTGGCAATGTTTCATTCATACATGAACCAAGCAAGCCAATTTGACCAATTGAGTCTTCTATATTCTGGCCAAAGTAGTGTTATTAATCAGACACTCCAAATATTCAAAAAGGCATCTGCTTTCCTCCTGATATCTCCCGTAAAGGATAGAGGAGAAAAGCACTGAGAGGCCCCCCCAGGTGAACAGAAATATGGAGGAAGACTTGTGTTTTCTAAAATGGAGTTTTTCACCACTAAGTAGAGGAGGTTAGAGACAGACAGACAGGGCAGGCTCACCGGCGTGCCTCTCGATCAGCTCTTTCAACGGTATGGACATCTCCTCCTCCACAGTGCAGGGCGTGTTTACATGACCCGAGATGTTGAACAGCTTCGTCCCGGAGTTCCTCTCCCTCCCGAACGAAGCGAACCACGTACCGCTGCGGCGACAGATGGTGGGCGCAACAGCGACCGTCTCCACATTGGCAACCGTTGTTGGGCAGCCAAACACCCCTTAAAACAAAACAGGAAGGGCCAAGGTTTATCACAGAGATCTAGTTATCCATACGTGCAAGGGTTAAAGGCAGATTCAACCCGCCAACTTTTGCCCCACAAAGGTAGGCCTGCCCCCCCCCACCGAAAAAGAGAACAGGACAGAAACAAGAATTGTCCAATAGATAGAATTTATAGCATAAAAAACTGTCCTTATTGGTTTGCCATCCACTGAAAAATCTGTATGATTCACAATTTATTCATTTATATTATTTTTTACTTCTGTACCACTAAGGATCATATCTTAGGACCATTTCTTAAGCATTCTCTAGATTTTACTGAGTAGATTTCTTAGTCTGTCTCAGCTTGGTAGCCCCTCCTGCTCACCAACGTCAGCGGGGAATGGCGGCTTCAGGCGGGGTTTGCCCTGCTTGCCCTCGATGGACTCGATGAGGGCAGTCTCTTCACCGCAGATGTAGGCGCCCGCCCCCCGCATGACGAACACGTCGAAATCGTAGCCGGAGCCGCAGGCGTTCTTGCCGATGAGACCTGCAGCATAGGCCTCATTGATGGCAACCTGGAGGAACGCAGACATAGAGATAGACACTAGAATGCCATTTCAGAACCAGTCCCACAGTAAACAGCCATGCTAACCACGAGAAGACGCGGTAGCATGCCGCTGGATTTCCTTAAGTAACATTTGAATTGCGAGAAGTAATCATTTAGGTGCTTTACACAGTATATTTCCTGACTCACTCATACCTATGGGTAGTTGGTTTTCCAAGTAGCCCTATGCATGTCCTTGGTTTGTTGGAGAAAACTACGGTACACAAAAAAACCAACACGAGCATGGGGAGGACATATACACTCCACACAGATAGGATCTGAACACACAACCTGGCTTTTTGTATCAGTGCTATCACCTGCACCACTGTCCTACCTAGAGTGCACATTACTGTTCCTAAATAAAGAGAAGACCTTGATAAAACAAAAATTAATATTGTGAAGAAAAAAGGGACCTTATAGATGCGGAACATCATATTAATAACTATACTGACTGATTTTCTCATAGAATTATCAAATAGACATGCAATGGCCATGTATGAGAATCAATTTCTGATCAACGATTCTACCCACACATAAATTTCTGGAAAAGGTAACCCTTTCCTCTGAGGGAAACATAAAAATTCTCACCGACAGCAAAAGCAGTGCCATAAATGTGTTAGTACGTGTGTGTATGAATGTGTGTTTGTGGTTATATAGGTATACGCGAGTCTGGCCGGCCTCCTTACCTGAAGGTTGGAGGACTCGTTGTAGAACTCGCCCCGGATGTAGATGTAGGCAGCGCGAGCTCCCATGGCTCTGCCCGCCACCAGGCAGCCCTCCACCAGTTTGTGCGGGTCATTGCGCATGATCTCCCGGTCCTTGCAGGTGCCCGGCTCCCCCTCATCCGCGTTCACAACCAGGTACTTTGGCCTGGAGGGAGGGAGAGTGTGAGGGATTCCAGCCATGGTTTCCCCAGCAGGCTATGTCACACACTGTGGTGCCAAAATGTCACAAAGCCGTAGCTCATGAGGTAAGAGCACAGCCACTCACACACACCAGTGAGCTTGACCATCTTGGATCAAATCTGGCTTTGCCAGTTCTGAGGCCAGCAGCCACAAGGGGGCAGCGTTTTAGTTGTGTTGGTGGCTGTATCAACTTCTACACCAAGGCGTTCATGGGTTGTTTTCAAAACAAGCATACAAATGGGATTCATTTGCCCTCATTCTGCCCAGTATGGATTGTGACTAAACAAGGAGCAGTGGACAGGCAATTGTTTTGAAGGAAAATTGGATGTTCCAGATTTTGGTAAGTTTGGACGTAAACAAACGTAGCCAAAATGGTTCCTTTGTTTTATGGAATCAACCATGTTCAGAGCACTCATGACAGCTGCCATTTTCAATGTTCTGCATCATTGCGTTTATTGAATTGGTTGAATCACTAGACACAGAAAACTATATGACAACCACCACTATTCCTGGTCCTTATCCAATCCACAGCATTGGTTGGATACCGTAGCCAATACAGATCAGATGGGTTTTTTGTAATATGCCCCACCATAGTCCAGATCAGTTGTCTAGAAATTGACTGATTTCAATTTACCAGAAGAAAGTGTTACATTAGCAATAGCTGTTTCTGGTAAGAAAACTCCAAACATATATTCCTGACCTCACACCACACAGACTTAAAGTTATCATGGCCTTGTTGGACGATGTTATGCTTTGTGGCTTATTGGGTATCTTATCCCTGTAAGAGAATGTTGTGTTGGGTGGTTCATTGGTTATCACATCTCTGTTGCAGTATGCAATGGTAGGTGGCTTATTAGATGTCATGTCCCTGTTGAAGATACTGTGTTGGGTGACCTATTGAGCACCATACCCCTAGTGGAAGATTTTGAATTTGGGTATCTTTTTGGGTATCATATTCCAGTTGAGGATGTTGTGTTATGTATCATATTCCAGTTGAGGATGTTGTGTTAAGTGGCTAATTGAATATCACACCCCTTTCAGAGGATGTAGGCTTAAAGGCTTATCGGGCGTGATACCCCTGTTGGAGGAAGCAGTGTTGGGTGACTCCTTGGGTATGATGAGATGCTGCATTGGGTGACGTTAAGCATTTTAAGGCCCTGCTAAGGATTAGCCGGGGTAGTGGACTAGATGGGCACTGACCGGCCATCACTGGGCTTGTTCATGAAGCTCCACTTCATGCCGGTGGGGAAGCCAGCTCCTCCCCTTCCTCTCAGGCCTGAGACCTTCACCTCGTTGAGGATCCAGTCTACCCCCTTCAGCAAGATTTCCTTTGTCTTGTACCAGTCACCCCGACTCAAGGCTCCCTTTAACCTGGGAAAAGAAAAAGATCCTTAAGAGCATCAGGACACACAAGAACACAGGCTATGGCATGCAAAGTCTAGTCTGAGTTAAGTTGGTGTACACGCAATTCTTGACCCTCCTTTTATTTATGATAATGCACTACACAGTGCAGACAGAAAGAATTTATATACTTGCCGTGTATAACAATGGCTGTAATCCAAACGAAATTACCCAGTATGGATGTGCACACCAGCTTATTTAAAGCAGACAGTTTGCACGATTACCCATTTGCTGGAGCAGAATCATAACAAAAACAATTGTGGCAACATCCAAATACTTATGGAATGCACTTCACTTATTATAGATTTACTTTCTAACAGTCATTCAAAATATCAGCAGTACACAATAACAGTGTACCTGCCCAGGGAACTGAATCTGCAACTACAGAGGTCCAGCTCTCCGACTGCTATACCATACAGTCACCCCTATAATGCTCATAGAAAGTGCCTAATGCACAAACTTCCCTCAGGGTAATGTGAAAGCTAATAGGGTAATTATAATCACAATAATGATAGTGGGTGAGGATGGTGCAAGCATGACAAGCGCAAGCAGTTGTACCTCCAGTCATGGCGACCATACAAGTTGGTAAAAATCCTATCCTGATCTGCCAGCGGTCCAAACTTAGTCTTCTTTGGCTTATCCTGGAAAATTCAGCAAATTCAAGCTTTTAAACACAAAAAGCAGCACAATGCAGACCTCACTTGAAGCTTCATATTTTTAAATGTATATATGGGTGACAAATTTAAGGAAAAAACCTGAATAAATGTGTGGACAAATCATAGTTTACACTTCGATTGTCCGTCATTGTGACGGACAGGGGCATACAAATTCCGTCAAAATCAATAATTATCCGTCATTGTAATTTTATTTTTTAAAATGATAATCGTTTAGTTTTTTTAATAAAATAAGCAGAATAATGTATAGATTACGCATTAGCTGATGCCGACAGTGATTCATGTAGACACACATTGCACACTGTGTTAAATACAGCACGGCGTGGATTTTCGAACTTACTACTGTATGAACTTTATAAAACATCACAAATGATTTCTCCCCCCACAGTAACAGTGTGCAAATGAACAATGCTTTCAGTTACTGCTGGGCTTCACTAAGCCTAACAACTGCAGTCTCGCTAAGCGGTCCTACGAAGCTGCTTACCAACTCATTATGTCAACCGGGGCCTTCCCCACCTAGATATCTGCGTGTTCACATAACAGAGACGGCGTTTGTAGCATATGACCAATCGTCCACCGGCAGCAGAGCAGCATATTTTACAGATGAAGAGCAAATGATCATATTACAAAAATATGAGGAATACAGGATCATAGCCCAGAGATGCCAAGTCTCACGCATTTTCAGTGTGAGTCTCTCACGTCTTAGTGGCATTCATGTTCCTGTGCTGTAGTCAGCAATTATTCAATCAACGCTAACTGAAGAAATTCACTCGCGGAATTCAAGTCATTGTGCATTACGTTAATCAGTTTCACGTGCATTATGGTGGATTTCCCCACTAGTGACACGGAAATTGATTATGACTCGGGAATTCTCACGCTAGTCTTTACTGAGGGATTGAAAGCAATGGAATTGCATAAAGACGTTTCAAATGGTCTTATTTCATTTAAACAATTTAAACTATCATGAAGCACATGCATTATTTCCAATCCCTCAGTAAAGAGAAGCACGAGAAGTCCGGAGTCATAATCGCTTTCCATGGTGAGGTCCACCTTCACGCAAGTGAAACTACATCTTCAAAGCACAAGGATTTTAATTCCGCGTGAGAATCTCATAAGCGTTTATTGAATAATTGCGGGCTAAAAAATGCGTGAGACCTACGCCGAATGCGTGAGACTTGGCATCTCTGTCATACAGATCAAAGACAATGCTCGAGACAATATGACAGCCACCACCAATTGGACGGGGGTGTGAATTACATTCTGTCAAAATGGCGGACGGCCTTCAAAATTTTCCGTCATTGTTAAAAAAAATCTGTCAATGACGGAAAATATTCGGTTAACTCGACCTCTGGGACAAATAAAGAATGCAAATGCTTTCGTTCATTTTCCTGGCTTGATTTAGGACCACTTGTCCCCTTAGAGTCACTGCAAATCAATGGAGAGCATTCTGTGATGAAACATTCCTACCATGATAGGAGTGGTTTCTACCACAATGAGAATGGCCCAAGTTCTACAGGGCATAAGGGGTCACTGAATGGTTTTAGACCATGAAAATGATCAAGCATATGCCACCACCTACACAGTCACCAGGTCTCAAACCAAATCAACTCATGGGAGATTCTGGAACGTGTTAGACAACGCTCTCCATCACCATCATGAAACCAGGAAATTAAGGAATATCTCTTGAAAGATAGGTACTGCATCCCTCCAGTTAAGTTTTCCACTTGTTGATGCTATGCTAAAGTATGCTGAAGCTGATCTGGCAGTTTGTGGAGGCCCAACACCTAAATACGACTGTTCACCTTTATTTTTTTCCGTTAATCGGTCACCTGCCTTTATATATTAAAAAAAAAAAAAAAAAAAAAAAAAATAGCCCCGCAAAGCGGACGTTACCCCTCAGCCCCTGGATTAATTCAAATGAAAATAAATTGATCACGAGCCAATATGTTATTTACAATAGAACATAGATAACATTTCAAATGTTGAAACTGAGACATTTTACAATTTTAACCACAAAATGAGCTCATTTCAAATTTTCTGGCTGCAACAGGTCTCAAAAAAGTTGGGACACAGGCAAAAAAAAAAAAGGGCTGAAAAAGCTATTAATATATAAGAGAATCAGCTGAAAGAACATTTAGCAAGTAATTAAGTTAACTGGTATCAGGTATGTAACATGATTGGCTTTAAAAGGGATGTCTTAGAGAGGCTGAGTCTCTCAGAAGTAAAGATGGCCAGAGGCTCTCTAACCTGTGAAGGCTTGCGCAAAAAAATTGTGGAATACTTTAAAAACAATGTTCCTCAACGTCAAATTGCAAAGGCTTTGAAGGTCTCATCATCAACAGTGCATAACATCATCAAAAGATTCAGAGAAACTGGAAAAATCTCTGCGTAAGGGACAAGGCCAAAGACCTTTACTGGATGCCCGTGATCTTCGGGCCCTCAGACACCACTGCATCACTCACCGCCATGATTCTGTCATTGACATTACCAAATGGGCCCAGGAATACTTAAAGAAACCACCGTCAGTAAACACAGTCCGCCGTGCCATCCACAGATGCCACCTAAAATTCTATCATGCAAAAAGGAAGCCATTGTTGAGCATGATCCAGAAGCGCCGCCGTGTTCTGTGGGCCAAGAATCATTTAAAATGGACTCTAGCAAAGTGGCAAAGTGTCCTGTGGTCAGACGAGTCCAAATTTGACATTCTTGTTGGAAATCATGGGCGTCGTGTCCTCTGGGCTAAAGAGGAGAAAGACCACCCCTCCTGTTATCAGCGTTCAGTTCAAAAGCCAACATCTCTGATGGTATGGGGATGCATTAGTGCATATGGTGTGGGACACTTGCATGTTTGAAAAAGCACCATGAATGATGAAAGGTATATAAAGGTTTTAGAGCAACATATGCACGCCTCTAGATGACATCTATTCCAAGGAAGGCCTTTTGTATTTCAGCAGGACAATGCAAAACCACAAACTGTAGCTATTACAACAGCATGGCTTCATAGTAGAAAAGTCCGTGTGCTGAATTGGCCTGCTTGCAGTCCTGATCTTTCACTGACTGAGAAGATTTGGCGCATAATTAAAGGAAAAGTCCATCAAAGGAGACCCAAAACTCTCCTGCAGCTGGAAGCCTGTATTAAACAAGAGTGGGATCAAATTCCAATGGCTAAACTCAAGAGACTTGTCTCCTCAATGCCCAGACGCCTCCACTCTGTGTTAAAAAGAAGAGGGGATGCTACACCAAGGTAAACAGGCCCCTCTCCCAACTTTTTTGAGACCTGCAGCAGCCATCAAATTTGAAATGAGCTCACTTTGTGGATAAAATTATAAAATTTCTCAGTTTCAACATTTGCTATATTATCTCTATTCTATTATGAATAAAACACTGGCTGGTGTGATTTCAAAGTCATTGCGTTTTGATTTTATTCACAATTTACACTTTGTCCTAACCATTTCAGAATTGGGGTTGTAGAAAATACAAGATGGCGGCTGTGGCAGCCATATAAGACATCCGAGAGACGTCAAATTCGATAGGCTACTGTAAGTACACAAGACCAAGCAATAGAGCAAAAATGGCGTAGATTGACGAGGAAATTTTCAGGTTATCCTGCGGAATACAAAATTCAAGATGGCAGCTGTGGGGGCCATACTGAACATCAAAGCGCCGTGAAATCAAGAAGCTTCTGTAGGTACGCAAGACCAAGCAACACAGCAAAAATGGGTTTGATTGACGGTGGTGTTTTTGAGTTATCATGCAGAATGGAAATTCAAGACGGCGGCTGTGGCAGCCATATTTGATTTCGGATCGCGACCAAAATCAATAGGCTTGTGTAGTAACTCTACCCCGATGTCCTCACCAAAAATTGTGATGATCGGTGATGGCGTTTTTCAGTTATCGCACAGAATGGAAATTAAAGATGTAGGTTGTGGCAGCCATATTTGATTTTGGATTGTGCCCGAAATAGATAAGCTTGTGTGGTAACTGTACCCTGATGCCCTCACCAAAAATCGTGATGATCGGCAATGGTGTTTTTCAGTTATCGCACGGAATCAAATGTGGACGGTCAGATGGACGCCGTGCATGATGACAATACCCCTCTGCCCCTTAGTCAGGGCTGAGGGGTAAAAAGTGTCTGAAATATTTATTCTTAAGACCAACACAACCATTAATCATCTGCCAAAGCCTCCTATGCATACACTCTCTGCATTAATGTATTTTGAGAATATAAAAAGCTGAAAGACACACAGCATGTACTAATACAAGTACGTTAAATCATATCGTCTCAAAAGCCTGCACATGGTCCCATCTTATTTTCAAAGAGAAAAGTGCTTCGTGAAGGGGACACATACCTCCTGTGCCGCGGTGCTGTTAAACCGACTCAAAGCCGTTGCTCCACACTGGCTGATCGCAGCCGGCGAACGTGCGGAGGCACTCACCAACACCCGCGACAAGGACAGCATTCTTCCTGCAGAGACAGAACCGCTCTCTAGTTAAAATTTATTACTTTCATACATTCACATTTCATTACATCATCCAAATTGAGAAACTTGAAGGGATTATATATTCGTGTCTCTGTTCACTAACGGAACTCACTGCACAACACATTATTATTCATAAAACATCATTATCTCATCATTCCAGTTAGCCAATTTTTGTTTTCACCTGAACACCAGGAACCAGAACAGACCCAAAAAGTCAGAAGTGCGTTCACAGAAGAATTGTTTCAATAGATCAATTAAGTGCCAAGTAATAGCAAAAACCATCATACAGTCAGTCATATAATGTGCTTCTGTTCATAGTTTAGTTTGTACCCGAGACACCAATACAATACATGATTGCTCCAAAACATTTTATTCAGTTTGGATTGAGACCACGTCTGGACATTTAACCCAATGTTTACCATTTAGGATAACAACTCTAAGTGTCTGTCCACCACAATGCTTTTATTATCACACTCAAAAGCATGACCTTAAACTCACGTAACTTAAGTCAACGATTTCGACAATGGTCAGTGGTAAAGGTAGGAGAGAAATCCAAATTAACCGAGCTGGGTCCTTCGCAATACAATACGAAGCAATACAAAATACACAGTCAATCCCTATCATCCCGCTACAGCGATCACGACAGATGTCACATCGCTTTCTGACGAGTGTTTGATAATTCCCTGGTATTCCGTAATCCAAGACAAGGGGACTCGTCTCTTGATAGAGGCAATCTAACAAGATGTATTCAAGACGGCATCACAGTGCAAAGCTGGAACATTAAGGTACTTAAAGCACGAGCAAAATCAACTATGCAGTGATCCGAAAGCATATTGTCAGCCATTTCAACGCATTAGTCAGTTACGTAGTACACTTACGTTAATAATCGCATGGACTGCGTGAAATTTTGCACCGCACCGTTTAAATAAATCAACCAGCAAGAAAACAAAGTTACTCGACAGAAGTAGTAGTGACACTGTTCACGAATATTTTCAAGCACGAATAATGTGCATAGCCAGCCAGCCAGCCAGCCAACAATGTTAGCTGCCATCTAGTTATGACCTCAGCGCCAACTTATCTCTCATAGATTTTCCAGTGAGGGTCATATTTCTTTTCCAGTTAACATCACGTTAGGTCCGAGTTAACGGACGCAACTATCGGATTCCAAAATCTGTATAATTTACGTGCAAAACTCATGCATTTTTTAGATTATGGTTATGCAGTCACTCACCTTGCTGTTGTCTGAAGTCAACACTTACGAAATATACTGAAGCGGAACTAGATAGTCTTCTTCTTCTTTTGTTTACTTCAGTGGTACGGTGGCGGTAAAGGTGCATACCGCCACCTACTGTTTCGCTGTTTGTACCATCATGAGTACAACTCCTGATTAAAAATAAAAGGAATCGCCACACTCAGAGCTGTTTATCCAGCTTTTTTAAATTATTTTTTTCACTTCATTGCAAATAAACTAATAGCAAATACACTAAAAGAATTATGGGATCACTCATTTTTGAGAAAATAATTCCGCCGTCTAAAGTATTTATGCCACACTTCAGACCCCCCCCCCCCCACATAGCAAAAAAGGACTTTAAAAGACTTTTGTATATTGATTTTATTTCTACACAAATATGAGGCTGTTGACCTACTACGCTGTGTTTCTCGAAAAGCGTAGTTGTTAACTAAGTTAGCGACTCACATACTTCGTCCGTTTACAGTCAGTGGTTCCAACCATAGACTATGTAAGTTAGCAACTATGCCTTTGGGAAATGCACCCCAGTTCATGTATCTGCTCCAGAAGTTCATCTTGTCAGGAGCCTGTCCGTGGTACAAAAGTTTCACGAATATTCCAACTCACATGCAGTATTCATTATGATAAAATTAACTGATGAATGAGCTGTTACGTAAGCTCCCAAGAATCCAAGACATTTTGAATATTTTTTTTCATTACATCCCTAATTTTGTTGCAAATCTCATTCCTCCTCTAATCATCATGTTACTTTTCCTCTTCATCTTCCGCAACTTCACTACAGTGCGGCTCCGTCCCATTGCTGTGCCGCAGCTGTAATTTCTAACTTAATTTCCAAAGCACAAGTTGTGTTTAAGTCACTAGGCGGCAGCATTGAGTTGGGACAATATTCCACGACCATGAGCAACCATCCTGTAGGCCAGGGGTGAGCAACTCTGCTCTGGGAGGGCCGGTGTGTATGCAGGTTTTTATTTCCACCAATCACCCGGATTAATTAAGATAAGTGGTTGGGTACACAAACATAGATTTACTCATACATTAGATAAAATAAAAAATTTTTATGTTGGGAGCAAATGGTTTTTGGGTGGTCATTCATGTGAATTTAAAGAAATTTGGCAGAAACGTCAGATTTCAACAATGATTTGGCTAATTGCGATACTTAGCTAATAAAAGGCCAGAAGTTGGTGTGAAAACCAGGGACAGATACAGCCCTTGTAGCCACCCCTGCTGTTGGTGTACACTCCAATCCCAACAATGCAAAGCCCATTCAGTAACAATAGGTCTTGTTGCACTGCTAATCGATAGAATGAGGCATGAGAAAAGTGTTGAAAAGAAGACCTGTAGATCTCCAGGACCATAGTAGGTCATCACTTACCTGCAGGGGCATCTGTGGCTTACCGGAGCTCAGCATAGAGCAAAACTTCCTGATCTTTAGAAAGTGTGGATCAGCTCATGGACAGATAGTGGGTACAAACAAGCCAGTCGTAGGCAATATAAATCAGTCATAGGTAAATCAGGGAACCTGTCCCAGGTGTAACGCATTAAAAACAACCTGGCTTTAGCACGTACTCTGTCGCAGCACTGGTAAACAGTGTTGGAATATCATTAGACAGTAGAAGCATTAGCAGGGCTCACTGCAGTTGTGAGGGAAATTAGCACACCGGAGCCAAGCTGCTAAAGGGGAAAGCAAAGAATGGCAATTCCTGCGGGAACACCTCAGAAAATATCAGATAACAAACAGAAGTCAGTCCTGATACCAATACCAATACAATGCCTGAGCCTTGGGTATCGCCCAATGCAAAGAACCCACACCTGATCTTCCAATGCGGTGCAGGTAGGTCTCTGCATTTTTGGGGAAGTCAAAGTTGATGACCACATTCTCAGCCTGTATGCAAATGCCTCTGGTGAACAGGTCTGTGTGAAGCCAGAAAACAACTAATCTGTGAAAGCAGATTTGTTAGAATCACTCCTAGGCCCATACAATGAGCAACAAACAAATAAATTAGGATACTTTTAGATGAAAAACAATTCTCAAACTTGGAGAAAATGGTGTTACAAGAGTGGCAGTTGTCAGAAATGCATGAAATGGATTCTGGATTCAGATGAGCTAGTCTGAGCCATTATTCTCAAAATAACGAGTTTCACTTTAAGATGCCAGTGTCTCCCTAATTCAATGTATCTGCCTGTTATAGTCCAGACATGGTATCAAGTGGCTACACTCACAAGTTTTGAGATTTTTGCCCATGATTTTGTAGAATGGCATGTATAGCTTGTAAGAATCTAATTTGTCTTGACTGCTTTGTCATCTACTTAGACTGCCATGCAATGGTGAGGGAAATTGAAGACCTGTGTGCAAGAAGTACCTAACTCACAAAATAACACTTTTGAGATTATAGGGGTCAAAGTTTCCAAAACATGTTGCAGATCATTTTTTTTTTTTTTTTTTTTTGGTAGAACACTACGGAGCCCACTGTTGTTTCCAGGACCGATTGAGAGCTGAAAAACCCTTTTTTTTGTGGAAAAATACTCATGTATCACAAAGTTAATAATTTCAGTTTTGGACTTAAGTACTTTTTTCAGCAAAATACCTGGACTTAATACATTGACCACTAAATGACTGGACTGGAGTACTTTTAACTGCTGAAATCAACTTTCCAGCCTCCATGGTTGCCATTTTCACAGCTAGTCATGTGACACATTCCAGGTTATTGATTGGACAGTCATGAACTTTTCTGTACTTGGGTATTTCTTGCGCTAAAGTTTAGTAAATATGACAATGGCAACACAGAGTACACAAGACTTGAGTACTACTGAGAAATCTTTGGTATCAGTTGATGCTCTGGCCATTGTGGCTTTTCATACCAGTGTCAGCTCAAGTTACGTCGCCAGAATGTCAAAGGTCATATAGCATTAATATGAAAATACTAACAAACAAAGAAAACTCTCCAAAACATTATATGCATAGATTACAGAGGAAAAGAATAAAAATGTGCAAACAGAAATTGATTTTTGGTGAAATATAACATTGCACGTACACAGAAGCTACACTTACGATACCTACAGCAAAACCTGAATGAAAAAGACATAGGATTGAAATTTTTACCAAGGTCCAGACCTCGGTGACCTTAAAGCTAGTTACGGCTATGGTGTCAGTGCCCTTTGCAAGGATGACTTGCACTTCTGTGAAGGCCCTATTTACGCTGAATAAAGACTTAGATTTTGGAACAACATATGCTGCCTTCAAGACGACATCTTTTCCAGGGATGGCCAAGTATCTTTCAACAAAAACTACATTTTCGCAACCATTCTCCCTCTCAACCCTTTACCCTTCCCAAGAATCATGAACTCACAATCACACAACATTGTAGGCCTACAGGTCAAGGACAGTTCCGACTCTTCATCTCTCTTTCTGAGGTAATAGCCCAGTGAAATATGAAACATTTTTAAAATAAATTTTCGGAATTAACATAGTTTACTGTACACATGTACAACATTATGGGTGATTTTAGCTAAGTGATTGTGAGGGTGCAAATGATAACTAGTATGACAATTGCAAGTGAAAGTCCAAAGGTAGCTCACAGCTAACACTGATGGATAATATTATTATTACACTGATGGATATTATAATTAAATGCAAGTTACCTGCCTTTGGGCAGTGTAGATTAAGTTTTCTAGGTCACATTCTTGGCTTTGACATTGGTTAGCATTGCACAATTTTACAAAATAACATGCTAACATGCTGTAACATTGGCAAGCTTACTTAGCTAGAGAACTAACAACACACTTTCTAACCCTAATATCATACATAAGGTAACATTAGCTAATGTGCCGAGTAATGTAGGATGGAGTGCGAGCCGACCTCAGCGAACAAAAGCCCAGCCGAAGAGATGAGTGGCAGTTATAAAGCTAGCTTGCTGGGTGAGCACTACTTTGTCCAATTCTTTCTTCAAAGCTTCCTTCTCTTCTGCGGTATTTGTGAGCTTTAGCAATAAAAGCTGTAAAAGCATTACATCATTTTTGGCTTTGGTGGAATCATTATATTTGAACTTTTTGCCATCGATGTAGTCAATGCTACGTTCAAGAATTATTTACAAGGCATACTGAGAACAAGCAGAGTGATTTACAAGTAACGATGCCCATTCCTAGCTGAGCCCTTTCCTGATTGTCTTACACCTTTGGACAAAACAGGAGAGATGAAATTTTATTTCTGAGCTTACATGGCCCAGAGGACACATGGATTTAAGTGCAATCCATCAGGCAATTTATTTATGTGATAACCGGCAGAGTGAAGAGTCAGAGTCGAGAGCACTAAATGTAAAAGAGAAAAAAGTAGACGCCAAGCAGGCATACACTCGGGCAACCCTTGACCTTGATTGAAACGGGAAGTGACCTCGTGCGTAGCCTCATTTTCATGACGCCACATCCAAACACTTCGGGGTTATATCCAACCAGATAGGCTGACAGACAGATGGACAGACGGGCAGGCAGATAGATAGATAGATAGATAGATAGATAGATAGACAACATGGTAGACCTAGACTCAGACTATCTACAGCCCAAGTAAAAAAAAAAAAAAAAATCAAAGAGACACTATTGTTAACTCCTGGATGAGCTGTTTGTGAATTAGGGACTAGTCATTCATGCTAAGATCATATTTATCTTACCGCCCGTGGTCGTGCTAAAATGCATATTGATCGATTGATTAGTGAGTGATGCTCAAGTCTCATCACAACACTCCTTCCTTCGCTTATCCAAGATTAAAAGTTCACTGAATGCACCTTTAAAGATGTCTGCATTCGGAAATTCGGAATTGACAAAACAGAGGCACAAGTGAATTTTGATTTCAGCTAATCTGTAAAAACGGGGTCTCACCAAGATGCTTGCTGATGGGGAAGATGGCCGAGTAGAGCAGGTTCTGCCGGTTCTTGGGCAGGAAGCTGAGGATCAGAACCACAAAATCCTGAGACAGCAGCTTATTGGCCATGTAAAGAAGGGGAGAACCGATCAGGTGAGCGGCAATGTGCTATTGATAGAGCCTCTATTTAACCTCAGCCTGCACAAAACAAGCACGGCTGCCATTTTCTTGAAGATGAAAAACATTATTATGCCTCGTGACGCAGCGCACATCAAAAATTAGAACACTGAATCGTTATGTTTCTGGTCTCTCGCACTTTTTTAAAAATTAATTGACCCATAACGGTGCATTTTAACTTTCAAATCAGTGTTAGGCTGTCTGACCACAAACCAAACCAGATTTGCAATTTAGAACTTGAAATCAAATACATGGAAGGATGCTATGTCTGTGCTATGCATTTCAACTTTTCATGGTGGCTTTCAAATTTTCCGACCATTACTGAGAATCCAGATTGCCGGCTTGCGCTCAAGTGCTGCATGAATGAATGTAGTAGGCTACGGAGTGCAGGTCTGGGATTACAGCTGGTAGCACGAATCTCATCTGCACCTCATCCATCACCATCATCTGCACTCTGTCCATCTTTGCCACACCCTTCTTTATCAAGCCCAGGATCTTGCCAGTGGTGTCAATCACCACGTGGGCTACATGAGGAGGCAGCGAGGCGCTGCCACAGAAAGAACAGTCCTCAATAATATGCCTATGTAAAAATAATAGTACACACACAACATACAGCATTTTAATGCGGTTAATGAAATGTACAGTAGACCGCAGTATGGCAGAGAAGCAGCCCAAATTGGCATCAATTCCGGTTTTAATTTTTCACTAGCTTGCTCGATGTTTACATTTGTTTACATATCTGCAAGCAACCTTTAATCAGGCAATGCAGTGGTCTCTAAACTTCTGCATAAGATGATACGTAGTACTAAACCATGGGGGACAGAAGTCTGCCAAGAACAAGAGTACAGAGGAAAACAAACTGGCATATTCAGGCCAGAAAGATGCCGTTCAGACAAGAGGGTTTCATAAAATATAATCTCTAAAATTTACAGTGAGACTCAGCAGAAACTTTAAGGCTTCAGGGTTGACATTACTCCTTGGCACTGATGTCAAATGTTTGGCTGAATCTGCATTTTCAACAATATTAAGTGGACAAGATATTTTCTCTAAAAGAAGAACAAATGGCTGAAGATGAAGCTTTACTTAATAAGCAGTTACCTTTATATCTGACGGAATTAGTAAAAGTTCAATCAACCAACTGGCTCTGTTCATTGCCAGAAATAAAAGTAACAACAGCCATAGTGAAAACCCAGAGGCTGTTGTTCATGTCATGGACAAATGGTAACATTGAATTGTTGGCTAGTAAATCATTCCATGCCTGCCGTGAACGTATTATGTTGATCTAGAAGCCATATGAATTGGATGTTGGCACTAGCTACCTAGGCTAGTAGCCAACCTATAGTAACAGAAGCTAGTTTGCTAACGTGAGTAGAAGAGTTGAGTTGACGACATTATGAACGCCAATACAAACAAGGCAGTAGGTTGCAATTCGCACTGCTCTTTGTATTAACATTAGTAGTGGCTAGCTAGCTCCCCTAAACTATGATTCACTGGGAGCTAAAAAGTTTACATTTCAGCTGTGCTGAGGTATTCACATTTCATTGCTCTGATTCGTTGCAGTTCTATTCAATTGCGTCCAGAGTAATTTTGGTTTGAGCCCATTGATATTGCCCTAGGAAATTGAAAATGAACTGAGAGATTCCAGGCTAATTTGCATTTGCGAACTGGTCAGGTGATGCCAGGCTAGGTCAACATAAGGCAGTAGAAAGAATTAACAACAATACGGCAAAGGAGAAAAAACTAAAATGATACTATATATCATCCACTCCATAAAAAAGTGATACATTTTTGTTCTTTGCAGTTTTGTCTTCTAAAAACCAATCACTTAAACAGACAAAAGCTTCCCAGTGGACAATGAGCTCAGCGAAAACCTGAGTTCACGAGTAGGGGCTAAGATACAGTAAGGGTCACAAACCATGAGTGACAGATTTAGGTCTCACACAGTTACCGGACTCATCCAGTCGCATGATGTCATCCCTCAGGTTGGTGCCTCTGGTTGTGGCCATGACCTTGACTCCGCCCAGATGCTTGCTGACCTGGATACTAATCTGGCTCAATGGCAGGGCCAGCTCCTGAGTGGGCACCATCACCATCACTGAACCAAAGAAAGTGAATTAGGCGCGAAAAGCAACCCCAGCTGTAAACTTATCAGATATGTCAGTAAACAATCATGGCCACTCCAAAGATGTCGCCATTTTGCTTGCTAGTAGTTGTGTTTCTTTACATGTGTTGTCTTGAAAGGAAAATGCCTCTTTTTCCAGGGGAAAGCAGCAGTCATGTGCTACATATACACTCCTTGGATAACCATTGCAGTCCCTCGGAGCTAGGATATTGATTGGTTATTTCTTCTCTTCAAATCAGAGTCAACTCAAACCAGGGACAATGGGGGGTAGATTTCACTTTAGCACCTGCAACAAGGGCTTAAGTAAACTAAACATATGCTCGCCATTGGGCACATCGTCAGAAAACAATTAAGAGCTTATGTTTTCTTTAGAAATGTAAGGCTGTACGACGGATTATCCCTTGCCTGGAATTTAATACAAACCCTAATTCCAATGAAGTTGGGACGTTGTGTAAAACGTGAATAAAAACAGAATACAATGATTTGCAAATCCTTTTCGACCTTTATTCAATTGAGTACACTCCAAAGACAAGCTATTTAATGTTAAAACTGATAAACTTTATTGTTTTTTTTTTTTTGGAAATATTCGCTCATTTTGAATTTGATGCCTGCAACACATTCCAAAAAAGCCGAGAAAGGGGCAACAAAAGACTGGGAAAGCTGAGGAATGTGCAAAAACACCTGTTTGGAACATTCCACAGGTGAACAGGTTAATGGGAAACAGGTGAGTGTCATGATTAGGTATAAAAGGAGCATCCCCAAAAGGCTCAGTCATTCACAAGCAAGGATGGGGTGAGGTTCACCACTCTGTGAACAACTGTGCGAGCAAATAGTCCAACAGTTTAAGAACAATGTTTCTCAACATGCAATTGCAAGGAATTTGGGGATTTCATAATCTACAGTCCATAATATCATCAAAAGATTCGGAGAATCTGGAGAAATCTCTACACGTAAGCGGCAAGGCCGAAAACCAATATTGAATGCCTGTGACCGTTGGTCCGTCAGGCGGCACTGCATTAAAAACCAACATCATTCTGTAAAGGATATTACCATGTGGGCTCAGGAACACTTTGGAAAACCATTGTCAGTTAATACAGTTTGACGCTACATCTACAAGTGCAAGTTAAAACTCTACTATGCAAAGCGAAAGCCATATATCAACACCTTCCAGAAACACCGCCAGCTTCTCTGGGCCCAAGCTCATCTGAGATGGACTGATGCAAAGTGGAAAAGTGTGCTGTAGTCTGACGAGTCCACATTTCAAATTGTTTTTGGAAATCATGGACATCGTGTCCTCTGGGCTAAAGAGGACAAGGACCATCCACTTTGTTATTAGTGCAATGTTCAAAAGCCAGCATCTGTGATGGTATGGGCACCGTTAATGATGAAAGGTACATACAGGTTTTGGAGCAACATATGCTGCCATCCAAGCGATGTCTTTTTCAGGGATGTCTCTGCTTATTTCAGCAAGACAATGCCAAGCCACATTCTACACGTGTTACAACAGCGTTACTTTGTAGTAAAAGAGTGCGGGTAATAGACTGGCCTGCCTGCAGTCCAGACCTGTCACCCATTGAAAATGTGTGGCGCATTATGAAGCACAAAATACGTTAATGGAGACCTTGGACTGTTCAGCAACTGAAGTCATACTTCAAGCAAGAATGGGAAAGCATTCCACCTACAAAGCTTCTAAAATTAGTGTCCTCAGTTCCCAAATGCTTATTAAGTGTTGTTAAAAGGAAAGGTGATATAACACAGTGGTAAACATGCCCCTGTCTCAATGTTTTTGGAAGGTGTTGCAGGCATCAAATTCAAAATGAGTGAATATTTCTGAAAAAAAAACAATGGAGTTTATTAGTTTGAATATTATATATCGTGTTTTTGTAGTGTACTCAGTTGAATATACGTCGAAAAAGATTGGCAAATAATTGTATTCTGTTTTTATTCGTTTTACATACCGTCCAAACTTCACTGGAATTGGGGTTTAAAGAAAATTCATTGAATAGAATGATATTGGAAGGGTGATATCTCTTGGTAAAATGCGCAGAACTCTCGAAAATGTAAAGATGGTGTAACATTAATTTGGAAATAATCCGTAAAGAACTCTACAATTTGTTGCGTATGTATAGTTGGTATTAGAGGGTGGAATGACTCGTGCTAAAAATATTACGGAACTGTAAAAAGAAAATGCATATGCGCACATATACACCTTGAGGATTGATGTAACCTTCATTTGAAAAGAATCCACAAAGAACCTTTGGACTAGTAGAGCTTACATGTGTAACACCATGCCTCCAGCCATCCAGATCACTGGTGTATTAAGACCCGGACAGCATTCTTCTCTCCTGACTCATTGCCTGCATCTGTGTCTCATTTCCACTGTGTGGTAGTAGAGTGCTATTTAAGACTGAGCTTCTCATTTATTCATTGCGGAGTCTCGTAACCACGTACCTGTGTTGCATTACTGGTCTTGAATAGATTTAGTTCCCTGCATTTCGCATGTATTTAAACTCTAACTCTAACTTAGTGCTGTTTATTGTTTTATTGAGCACTTTATGCCTAGGACCTCATTTCCTGAGTTGTTTTCTATTTGTAATACATTGTTACGGCAGCTGTAGCCCAGACTCTTTATTACATATAGCATTTATAAGAACCTCGATTCCTATTTATTTTGTGTGCTTCATTCTTGCCTTCTGCCGTGTAGTCAGCATAATAAACTTTCAACCAAGTCCATCCTTGCACCTGAGTCCAGTTATCAACTTCCTGTCCTCTGTGCCTATCACCAGGGTACGTGGCACAACCCTTACAACATGGTTTATCTTGGAAAGGGGAATAACTCTTGGTAAAAATATACATCAGAGTTCACAAAACTGTGCTAGCGCGCATTCACCCATTTACAATTATGCAACTTTAATGAGGAAACAATCCACAAAAAAACTCTTTGACTACTTGCCTTTTACAAGGCAACTTCACCAACGGACAGACAAACAGCGCCATACCATAATATGCTCATCATTGATGATGGACATATAATAATAATAATAATAATAATATACAGTAAACAGTTTCATGGTCTAATAACCAGTGCAAAGCACATACCCTCGCCTATCATTAGCCATGTCATTGGCTCTGTGTGAATGGAACAGCTTTGCCCCTGAAAAATGTCGAAGTAAATCAATCGCAAGGTCTCTATACCCTTAGGTCAAATCTGTGGTATTAATTTGATTGATTAACAGTCAGATAAAGAAAGAGCTTGTCAGATGTAGACAACACATGAGACTGTTTCTCAGCATTTTTTAAGCAATTACCAAAGGAGGTCAGCACTGTATGGTTGCACTCCCTCAGTGGTAATTAACAAATGGGGTCACAGTTTCAACCCCTGCTCATGTCCACCAACACCCCAGATATTTCCTCTCAATACAGAGGGGACTGTAACTGCTAATTTATTAATAAGAAACCATCCCTGACCTGCTCTTCCAGGGGGCGTTTTGTTTTTCCAATCTGTTCTCATTTCACAGGGATGTCTTCGTGTCACTATGTACATATACAGTACTGTGAAAAAGTTTTAGGCACATTTAAAGCAATTTCGTAGGGCAAATATGCTTGCAAACATGATGAAATAAAAATGTTCTAATAACTGGGAAATGTACTAAACAGAGCTGTCAACTGTTATACACTATATCAAACCAATATTTGGTGTAATTACATTTTTCCAAAAAATCTGGTACACTGTCCTGTTGTGCTATAGTTTGTAAGATAATCGGCTTTTTGCTTGTTCCAGGCAGAGTGGAAAACTTGCCACCATTCTTCTGCAGACTGACTGTCTCACTTGCGTCTGTCCCTCCAAGAAATTGCCGACAGCTGTGATGATGTTGACATCAGGGCTCTGTCAAGACTATATTATCTGTATCAACTGTTTTACTGAAATACCAACATTTATTTATGAAACTATCTTTTGATTTAGCATTTGGAATTTCAAATGTACTTTTTATCTTCAGAAAGACAAATGTGGAAAACAAAAAATAAACATCGAAAGCCAGATTTAAGTTTTTAAAAATGTGGGGTGCCTAAGACTTTTGAACAGTACTGTATATAACCAGTATCAGTGTGACTAAGCAAGAATGAAGTTGATGTGCCATCGCACCCATACAAAGAGAAATTGTCAGTGTCATTTAGTATGTACAACTAAACAGTACTTTAGAGTTAACTGTGTGTATGACCAAACAGAATTCCGGAATTTCATTGTGTGTACAACGAGAACACAAGTTCGCATACCGCCTCAGAATGGAACGGATTTCAATAGTGTACTAAAATGCATCACCACAGAACCACCAATATATATATATATATATATATACAAAACCCCAATTCCGAAATAGTTGGGACAAAGTGTAAATTGTGAATAAAATCAAAATACAATGACTTTCAGATCACATGAGCTAATATGTTATTTACAATAGAACATAGATAACATTTCAAATGTTGAAACTGAGACATTTTACATTTTTATCCACAAAATGAGCTTACTTCAAATTTTCTGGCTGCAACAGGTCTCAAAAAAGTTGGGACACAGGCAAAAAAAAGGGCTGAAAAAGCAATTAATATATAAGAGAATCAGCTGAAAGAGCATTTAGTAAGTAATTAAGTTAACTGGCATCAGGTGTGTAACATGATTGGCTATAAAAGGGATGTCTTAGAGAGGCTGAGTCTCTCAGAAGTAAAGATGGCCAGATCCTCTCCAACCTGTGAAGGCTTGCGTAAAAAAATTGTGGAATACTTTAAAAACAATGTTCCTCAACATCAAATTGCAAAGACTTTGAAGGTCTCATCATCGACAGTGCATAACATCATCAAAAGATTCAGAGAAACTGGAAAATCTCTGTGCCTAAGGGACAAGGCCGAAGACCTTTACTGGATGCCCATGATCTTTGGGCCCTCAGACGCCACTGCAACACTCACTGGCATGATTCTGTCATTGACATCACTAAATGGGCCCAGGAATACTTCAAGAAACCACTGTCTGTAAACACAGTCTGCCATGCCATCCACAGATGCCACCTAAAACTCTATCATGCAAAAAGGAAGCCATTGTTGAGCATGATCCAGAGTCGCCGCCGTATTCTATGGGCTAAGGCTCATTTAAAATGGACAGTAGCAAAGTGGCAAAGTGTCCTGTGGTCAGATGAGTCCAAATTTGACATTCTTGTTGGAAATCATGGGCGTCATGTCCTCTGGGCTAAAGAGGAGAAAGACCACCCCTCCTGTTATCAGCGTTCAGTTCAAAAGCCAGCATCTCTGATGGTATGGGGAAGCATTAGTGCATATGGTGTGGGACACTTGCATGTTTTAAAAAGCACCATGAATGCTGAAAGGTATATAAAGGTTTTAGAGCAACATATGCTCCCCTCCAGACGACATCTATTCCAGGAAAGGCCTTGTGTGCTTCAGCAGGACAATGCAAAACCACATACTGCAGCTTTTACAACAGCATGGCTTCGTAGTAGAAGAGTCCGTGTGCTGAACTGGCCTGCTTGCAGTCCTAATCTTTCACCGACTGAGAACATTTGGCCCATAATTAAACGAAAAGTCCATCAAAGGAGACCCAAAACTCTCCAGCAGCTGGAAGCCTGTATTAAACAAGAGTGGGATCAAATTCCAATGGCTAAACTCAACTTGTCTCCTCAATACCCAGATGCCTCCACTCTGTGTTAAAAAGAAGAGGGGATGCTACACCATGGTAAACAGGCCCCTGTCCCAACTTTTTTGAGACCTGTAGCAGCCATCAAATTCAAAATGAGCTCATTTTGTGAATAAAATTGTAAAATTTCTCAGTTTCAACATTTGCTATGTTATCTCTGTTCTATTGCGAATAAAATACTGGCTGGTGTGATTTGAAAGTCATTGCGTTTTGATTTTATTAACAATTTACACTTTGTCCTAATTATTTCGGAATTGGGGATATATATATATATATATATATATATATATTTCAATATTCAGAAACCTTAATTTAAGAGCCAGAGTCTGTAACTTTGGACTAGCTCATAGAAGGCGGTGATATATCATGTTCCAGTAGGCCACTGAAGTTTTTTGTGGGGGTAGATATATTGCCCAAACTGACAAAAATTACTTTTTTTTTATCAGAAGATCCCTTCAGAGTTGAAATTACAGCCCTTTTTAGGATAGGGGTGAAAAGGGCCAAAATAGTGACATCGTCAAAATCTGGACTTCGACCTTTGAAAATTTTGGCACGCCCTCAGTAAACCTCATTGATCTTATGGTATATGAATGTATGGGTAGAGTTCTTCCATTTAGCATTATAATTTTCAAGGTTTACTGAGGACGCCGCCTATAGGTGGTTCTTCAAATCATGACTTTTTGCATTTTGGACTACATTTGAGACCCTCCCAGGGCCTGCGCCCTCATTAGCCTTGCTTATTTATGTGTATTTGGATACATTGGGACTAGTTCTTTCCAAATTTGCATAAATGGTGGTGGTTTAGTTAGGGCGCCTTTGCATAGGTGGCGCTTTTTATGGAAAGAACGCGATTTTAGGCGATTTTCATTTGGCCATATCTCAGTGCGCCCCCTATGGATTTCCGTGAAACTTGTTTTATTGTGTTTCTCTATATCTCTGCTATTCATGATGAAAATATCAAGAAGGCTTTTTGCCTCGTCAACCCTCTTTGTGCTAAAACGTTCACACCGGATCACACTCCACTTTAATCAAGAAACAAGAGGTTAGTTCTCCAGTGCTCCAATAGGCGGCTCATATGGCAGGTGGCAGCACTGCTGTGACCACATGTTTTGATGGCATGTTCAGAGTCTGAATAGAGCCATGGAAATCCTGCTTTATCTTCTGATTTTAAGACCTGCGAGTGGTACATCGTTCCATCTTATGGGATATTGTGCTAATGATTAGTTTTGCTCCCAAGATATTAGATCATATATTTTCTGATCACATTTTTGAATGGGTGTGGCCTATGTGTATGCATAATGCATGCAGCAATGCAGAATGTAAAGACAAGGTCCTCAACCCCCTCTGAAAAGTACTATGGTTACCGCTATGGTTTGAAGTAATGCAGAATACTTTGCTGCATGACTCATTTGATGAATATGAATACCATAAGGACCCCCAAGGACCATAAAGCTAGCTTTGCCTCTGCTTTGGTGCATACAGAGTTTACTAAGACATCATGTCTCTTCTTTTATTTTAGTGCGCACCTCAAGTACATGCCATGGATTCCAAACAAAATGATCATGACGAGTATGGGAAGTGTAAATTTTTTGAAACATTACATGACTGTGGGGAAAATCAGAAAAGCAGAAAAACGGGGATATACCCTCTCTCTGACTTGACTGGTAATGTGAAAAACCATCTAATGAACTTAAGACTTCAAATAACTGTTGCGGGAGAACAGTTTACAGAAAAAGACCTGATTGAAAACCGGTCAGGTGTCCAAAAGTGTCCAAATCTGTCCAAAAGTTTTAGTCAGTTGTGAACTATGTGCAATTTAAATTGCTGTCCTGAGAACCTCTTGAGGAGCGAGTTCCTCTGTTAGAATGACAGGCAGTCATTTATTTCAGACTATTTCAGTAAATACCAATACAGAAGCCTCTGTTACTGGTACAATTTTTATATAGTTTTTATCCCATGCTAAACAATTCTAGAATTATTGAGTCATTATTCTGTGGTGGTGACACAAACAGAAAGACCCCGTCACCCTGATGAAGACTGTGTCGAAACGCGACGGTGTTATCCCTGTTTTAATAAAGGATTTTTATTTCACATCTGAGTGCCTCGAGGTTACCTCCTTCTGACTGCTTTGACAGTCTTTTTGCATTTTTTGTACAGTTCTCATCCCTCTGAAGAGCACCGGATTTTTATTACCCCGCCCCACCCAAAGGTTGAGGGCAAGGGGTATTATTTTTGGTTCGGTTTGTTTCAGTGTTTGTTTGTGCGTTTGTTTCTGTGTTTGTTGGTTTGTTAACACTCTAGCGGCAAAACTAATGTCCAGATTCACACCAAATTTGGTATAGGGATTGCCACTGACCTAGAATAGATCCCTATTGAATTTTGTACAAGTAGGTGAAAGTATGTGCAAGGGGCGGGGTTTGTTGTGCCTAGCACCACTTGTTTTTATTCATATTTTTATACTTTCTGAAGACCCTGAGCACCCGCCCCCTTTTTTTTTTTTTTTTTTACCTTTTTTCTCATTGTTGACTGGGAGTGCTGTTTGGCTTATTGCATTTGAATATTGTCCACAGTAGAGCAGGTTGTCTTTGTAAATTAAATGTTGAATGCCGTTTTCAATATCATTTTCAAATAGTCAGAAAATAGCATTAACATTTTCATGTTGACCCTAAAAGAGCGTGTTGACATGTAAATATAAATGCAATAGGCTGGGTGTGCTGTTTTGCTTTTTGCATTTGTATATTGTCCACCGTATTATGGGGCACGACTTTGAAAATTAAATGTCAAACAGCTTTTTCATTATCATTTGAATATAGTCATAGATTTCCCATATGAGTATGTGAAAATGAAAGTGATAATTTGATTAATGCATTTTCAATTTAATATTGTCTCCAATAACTTATTCATAAGCAGCAAATTATAATCCAATAGTTAAATTACATTTTCATTTTAATATTGTCCCCTATGGGCTTCCATGGTTTTACATAATGCTCCCATCCAGACAACGTCTCTTTCAGGGTAGGCCTTGCATATTTCAACAAAACAATGCCAAATCACATACTGCATCCATCACAACAGCATGGCTTCGCAGTAGAGGAGTCTGAGTGCTGAACTGGCCTGCCTGCAGTCCAGACAATTCACTAATAGAAAACATTTCGCACATCATAAAACAAAAAATCCGGCAAAGAAGACCCAGGACAGTTTAGCAGCTAGAATCCTACGTCTGACAAGAGTGGGACAACATTCCTCTCCCTAAACTTCAGTAGTTGGTCTCACTTCCCAGACGTTTACAGACTGTTGTTAAAAGTAGAGGGGATACTCAACAATGGTAAACATGGCCCTATCCCAACTTTTTTGAGATATGATGCTGCCATCAAATTCAAAATGAGCTAATATTTTTCATGAAATGGTAAAGTCCCACTTTCTGCTCTATGTTGTTTATGATCTATAATGAATAAAATGTCAGTTTATGAGATTTGAAAATCATTGCATTCTGTTTTTATTTAAATTTTACACTGCATCCCAATTGGGGCTATATATGCCATGGAGACTTGCGGGAGTGGGGAAACACAAATGCACAACGCCTGGTGAGGGAAGCATGCAAAATGTAAACCAATCAAAGAAGACAATACATTTGAAAGACAAGCAAGCTGCTGGGTGGGAGGAGAAACAAAAGGGATTCACCCGAGGGATGTGACAGGTTTATGTGTGAACCTTAAATTTTGGCCATAAATGTAATCACATACCTTTTTCTTCATTTGTATAATCCCATGTCACTTCAAACAATGGCACTACCAATTAGAATGCTAGAATGCCAGGTTTTGTCAGTTTTCATTGCAATCTCTGATGAGCAATAACTTGTCCTGTATTGATTTGTTATATTGCCTCACTGCTTTTTTGTCATCTGTGTTTTCACTTTCTCTTTCCCTGCTCCATTCTATCTTTTACCCTACCCTCTCCTGTCTTCCTCTGGCCTTTAGTTTAGCGGTGTGGAGTGATGGAATCTGTGACGAGGTGACATTTATCATAGACAAGAAGCAGGCTGCCGTGCCACAGTATCTCTGTTATTTTAAACAAAACTACCTCTCTCATTCCTTACCTCCTCAATTTATCTCCTCTGCCATCTATTCCCCTCTCTTGATCCAGGGAGGCCACATAACTTTGGAAAGGGCGGCATGTTATTTAACATACAATCACCTAAGCTGCACATGTTGACAATCTCACAGCACAGGGGCTGACTGTCCTGAGGACTGACTCAAAAATGTTGGCTAATATTCTCGGTGACTACACTGACTTACTTTTTTTGCTTTCACAATCCCAGCTAGACTCTGTTCAAACAAACTGTGTCCTACTGACTTTTTTATGATAGCTAACTCCTGTAACTCAGTGACTCACTGACGGCGGTAGTCACAGTGCCCCTCGTGTTGAGAGACTAATGCTCTCATCCGGTAACTTGATATAACACCCTTTACAGAAGTGGGGTTGATTGACAGGCTGACACTCAAGACCCAGGTATGACTTTCTAAAATGCTGATCGACATTCCCTCATTTCAGCTGAAAGCGCGTCCCTTCAACTTGCGTGAATGACATGAGCTATAGCCCATCCACAGGAGCCTAAACTATTACATGAGTGAGAACTTCATACGTAGCTTATTCAAAGTTTAACTATCACAATCAGCACAGCTGTCACCCCTCCTGTTAAACAACTGGTCGGCCTTGAATATGTGAAAAGTAGGCTACTATATTTCGGCATATTTTCCAGATCCACAAGCTGTATGTCAACGTCATATTGATTCACAGCCTAACAGCCTAAGCGTCAGTTTGAATAGCGTTATTATCAAAAGTATTTATTTAGTTGATCGTTTGTTTGTTTTATAAGTATAATTCTGTTCACTGCTGTAAAAGATAATGCAATCGCCTCACCATTTCAATCTCGCCCTGTCTGTAATTTTGCGGAACCAAAAGACAGCGTAATGCAACCTCGCCCTTTTTTCATTTAGTTGATCGTTTGTTTGTTTTATAAGTATAATTCTGTTCACTGCTGTAAAAGATAATGCAATCGCCTCACCATTTCAATCTCGCCCTGTCTGTAATTTTGCGGAACCAAGAAGACAGCGTATCCCTGTCCTATGTAAGCACCACAACCTCGCCCTTTCCATAACCCGAAGGCGCACCTCCCTCGCACGCCTTTAGTGTTGCAGCATCTCACTCCCGTGTCAAGCGCTTGTACCATGCGCTTGTAGAGAAATGGGAGTGGATGAATAGTTGCCGATGATAAGCCGATTAGTTAGTTCTGTCTCTGATATCCAGATTTCGTTGCGTGACTGCCGTCTGCACACCTGAAGGCTGCCGACATTTAGACCCTCAGTCAGACCCTCTGTTTAATTGCTATTTTACCGCCTGCGTTTCCTGCTATCTGTTTAAAACTGAATTCTGCTTCCCATCGGTTTTTTTTTGTATGGATTATTTTTCATTTTCTGCGCGAGATACCGCTTAATTTAAAGCCAGCACGTTTTGAGCAGGCTAGTCCAAAGCGTGGAAAAGGTTAAAAAGGCCGAGAAACTGTATTCAAATTCTGCTTCAAGATGTCAAACTTCTTTGATATTTCTTGGATGTCAAATGGAATGGATGACGACCTGCTGAGCTCAAGTTAGGTTTTCGTGTATCGTTTGGCGCCTGTATTCATGGACTTCGTGAATCGTGCGTTAAGACAAACTTTTTTTTTTTTCTTCTGTGATTTGACTTCCCTCGCATGTCTGTCTCGCGACAGCGGGGGTTTTGTGCGTGTGCCTGTCATTCCTCGCATGGGTTTTTGAACGTCAGAAGACAATTATAACTCGTGTATCACTGATTATAAAATCAAGATGTCGACTACGGGAGCTCACATGACATGATTCCTTCAAGACTGGCGCTTCAAAGACGGAATAAATCAACAAAAATGCTTTAATTACTCTAGGTGAATAGGACACAATGCTGTAACAATAAACAGTGTTTCTGTATTCACTGAGAAAGGAGTTATATATGCATCAGATGGAGAAGGGTGAACACTTATCAAAAGGGACTGACTTGGGATACCTGCTCTTGTATCCCAGAGGGGAAAAGAAGGAAATCTCACTGGGAAATGATTCATGCAAGTCAACCTAATCATTTTACATCTCAAGTGGTATGAACTAATGTATCTAATATTAATGAATTTACCGCTGCTTTTTTTTTTTTTTTTTGCCTTATCGTTGACGTAGTGTGAGCATGTCATTCATTATTCAAACCTGACTGTTAATTTAGAGATGGCTGGAGTGGAGCAGGGCGCAGGGTCAGAAGGTGTCCAAAACGGAGGCACTGAACGACACGGCAGACATGCATGGCCATTCCGATGGCTCAGTCTATCCCTTAAAGGTAATGGTGGGGACACCAACAGAAGAAGGAAGTCTGCCAGGAGCCCCAATCAGGACGGCTTTCCCCTCATAAAACCTGGAGCCCCCATTCGTGAGGGCTACAGGGCTGGGAGGCTGAATACCATCGCCACCACCGATGTGGACGGCACCCCGGACATGGCCTCAAACATGGAGGACTATGACAACCCTTACGAGCAGACCTTTATTCAGAGCTCATTCAGCAACATGCTGCAGCCCGGGGTTAACAAGTTCTCCCTCCGCATGTTCGGAAGCCACAAGGGCGTGGCTATGGAGCAGGAAAGAGTGAAATCTATGGGAGTGTGGATCATACACCCGTACAGTGATTTCAGGTACCCTGAGGAAGAGGGCCTTGTGAGGTAGAGGGTAAACAGGATTCATGGGTAGTAGTAGAGGCAAGCCCAACATAGAACTAGAAACAAGACAGAAGGATGGAGAGATTTGAGGAGGAATGCAAATAGGCTGGAAAGATCTCTCGGGAGAAAATATGAGGTTGGAGTTTTTTTTATGTAAAAAGGAAAAACAATAGAACTGAACATACAACAAGAATGTGAACAAATTGAAAGCGGGAATAGTTCTTTGTTCAGTACCTAGTACACGATAGCTAGATACGCACATTGTAGCATTACGCTTATAAATGGCACACATCAATTTGTTGTTTCATCAATAGGACATCAAATTCTTTGGCCCCTTGGATGGTTCAGAGATTTTTGACTCTATGTGCTAATGTAAATATGTGGTGGAGGTATCGACAGAGAGGAGAATAGAAAAAAAAATTGTGCATGTGTATGAGAGAGAGAGAGAGAGAGAGGCAGAGGGAATGGGGGAGAGTGAGAGATGGAGAAGATTACACACCAACAGAATATATAGGGATGAAGGGATTGAGATGGAAATATAGGACAAGATGATCTGGATTATTGAATCCCTGACCTGTTATTGTCTCTATATCTTTTCAGTTTGTTTTGCAGGACTCCAAAGCAACATATATTTTTTTAAAAATGTACATTCAAATTTTTCACACTCCAAATTTTCTGAACTACAGGCATTACTTATAAAAGTGCAGATGAAATTTTAAGTTTTTTCAGTGATCGTCTTTTTGTCACCATAGGCTCAGAAACCAGGTCGACACCAGAACAACATAATTAAAGAAACGACAGAGTTATTGTTCTCTGTGTGTACATCTCCATTCCTGTCTTCCTCTGAGTAATGAGGTAGTGGATGGGCTTTTGGCACAGAGCTCAGGTGACAAGGTGTAATTAACTGAAGTGAGGGTTGATTACAAAATGGCATCCTCATAGTCTACATTGGGAGAGGAAGAGCATGCTCAGGTGATGTCAGTTTGGGGGGGGGGAGGACTAACCACGCTATGAAACCCAACCACCATTTATGCACACTGTTATAAAGTGACTGAATTTAACAGTTAAATTAACGCATTGTCTCCTTGTTATTTTAACTGTAAGTAGAGTCCTGCGCGCATTTAACTGTGGTTTACAGTTAACAGACTTGGAACCTCTGTTATAAACTGATTGTGTTACATTTGAAATAACTGGCAAAAAAGGTTCCATTTTATAATGGTGTAATGCAGAATAGTGGACTGTACTGCAATGGTATCACACATTTCTTGGAGAATGCTTCACTATCAATCTGGGAATGGTAAACAGATGTCCATATCTCTGACCTCATATGGGTAATCTGCCGATGAGCAGATGAACCCCCACCCCTCTTTCTAAGTAATATCTGTTGTATCTGTTGTATCTGCAAAATTCATTAACTCATTGATCTGTCTATCCAAGTGATTAGTTGTGGGGACAGTTTTGCAGAGAATGGAAAAGGCCAAAGAAAGCATCATGTTCTGTCTTGTTAAGTCGAATAATCTTGCTCAAGGCTGCCTAATCCTATCCTGGAGATTTTATGTCCAGCAGGATTTCACATTGACCTGGAAGAATTACATCTCATTCAACACCTAGAGGTATCGACTAGATTCAGGTATACCAAATTAGGATTGCCATGAAAACGTACAGGACAGTAGATCTCCAGGAACAAGGCTGGGCAGGGTTAGAAAACATTAAGCCATTGAGCCAACCTTTCTTAAATGAGCCCTGGTGTGGATTATTTACCTGCAGTTCTCATCTTTTCTCCCAATGTTGCCTTGATTCTGTAATTGCCTTCTAAAAACCTATCCCGTCATCCGACCCAATTCTCGACACCACTATACCCTCTATTCTCTTATGTTATATCCTTCCATCTATTTCCTGAAATAATTCCTCTCTTCTTCCTGTTTCCAACACATAATCTGTCCTAAACCAGCACTCTGCAAACAACACATCTCCATTGCTGAAAACATCTGTCCATGTGGCACTGTATGCGTATCCTGCAAAAACCCAATCTTAAACCATGGTTGCTCCTATTCTAACAACATCAACCCCTTTCCCCCCTCCTATTTTGCTCCTTACTCTTCTATTTTCTGACCCTTGCACTCAATCCAATCCCTTCTGCCAAATATTAGGTTCTACTGGGACCTGTTGATGCTGCTTGTGATGATGGGGAACCTGATCATTCTTCCAGTGGGCATCACTTTTTTTGAGAACGAGAACTCCCTCCCGTGGATCATCTTCAATGTGGTGTCTGACACCCTCTTCCTCGCGGACCTGGTGTTCAACTTCCGCACGGGCATCTTGAAGGACGACGCCGAGATCATCCTAGACCCACTGGTCATCCGTCGCCAATACCTCAAGAGCTGGTTCATGGTGGACTTAATCTCGTCCATCCCTGTGGACTACATCTTCCTGGTGGTGGACATGGAGGTGCTGATGGACTCGGAGGTGTATCGCACCGCCCGCGCCCTGAGAATCGTCCGCTTTACCAAGATTCTCAGCCTCCTGAGGCTACTGCGCCTGTCCCGCCTTATTCGCTACATCCACCAATGGGAGGAGGTGAGGGAGGCACCTTAGTGCGTGCCAAGGTGGTGGAAAAGGTAGATGAGTATTTGAATTTGTAAGTCAACAGCTATTCAAACCAGACAGATGATGTGAAGTGTACAGGGGAAATCTGAAGGGTCATCGATGGCAGGGTATATGTACAGAGGGTGACGTGTCAGTTGTATTTGTGGTGTCTTTATTCTTACTCTCCTGACAATATTATACGGGCTGCAGAACTTTTGGGTGGAGTCCACACAAAGAGCAAGGCCCTAGTGGATAAATGGATGGATGCAGCTAAATATGTGAATGCTTCATGCCAGGACCAGACTTGAGTCATAAAAATAAATAAATAAAAAATCATACCACAATACAAGCAAAATGACATTATCCTACAAATATTAACACTGGTAATAATCTCCTTGTCTGGGGGACAGATCTTCCACATGACCTATGACCTGGCCAGTGCGGTGGTGAGAATCGTCAACCTAATTGGCATGATGCTGCTGTTGTGTCACTGGGACGGCTGCCTGCAGTTCCTGGTGCCCATGCTGCAAGACTTTCCCCCAGACTGTTGGGTGGCCAGGAACCACATGGTGGTAAGGATAACTGGGATGGCACTGCTGACAAATGCACATTCGATGCAAACTGGGGGCTCAAACTCAAAACTTGGAGGGTCACTCAGTTAGATGGTCCTTGGTTTGCTTCAAACTTAAATGCTAATTAAAGTTATTAATTTGCTAAGGAATTCACACACCTTGTTTATCAGGCCCTCGAGCATTGGAGTTTGAGACCTCGGGTCTAAAATGTTCTTGTCCGCGGAGGGCGATATTCCAGGATCATAAAATTAAAGTCCTTCAGAGGATTTTGTTTTAATAATGAGTATTTGTTAATTAGCCTGACTTTACTGCCAGCAGAGATAATGAGAGAAATCAGCTAGATGAGTTTATGGGGGGAACAAACTCATGGCAGGATTTCTCACTTCTGCATGTCAGCTGTCATGATTTTATTTTAAATATTCGGCTGATCTGCGAAAATGTATTCTCACGTGGTGCACCCTGAGCTCCCAGAGCTCAAAGGGCAGCAACGGCAGCTCGGTGGGTAGTGCTGTCGCTTCACAACAGGAAGGTGTTGGATTCAAATCTGGGCCTGGGACCTGTCTGAGTGGAATTAGGATCCTCTCCCATAGCGCGCGTGGGTTTCCTCTCACAATACAAAGATGTGCACGTTAGGATAACAGAAGACTCAAAATTTTCCATGAGTATGAATGAAGGGTAATGTTTAAAAGAGTACAGCAGGTGACAAGAGACTGCAGAAAAATTGCTGAAAGTATCATAGACATAAAAAAACAAACTCGCGTTGCTCAATCATCAGGTGTAAACCTGCAACTGGAGCAGCGATCTAATCCTGTGGGGTAGGGATTTTCTGTTCCAGCAGAAATAGGTACATTTCTGTGCGTAATGCCACTTTAAATCTGAGGTCCAAACCCCAGCCAAATACGATTTAATTGACACATACTTAATGATTCTGTCTCAAGTTTGCAATGCTGTATTGGCATAATGACCACGTGAATGAAGCACAGTGCTGGAGCAAGATGATGATAGAAATAACAATAATACACGCTGAAAAATTAATTGGTTTTGTTTTTGTCCTCTACATATTCTCCCCAAAGAACAATACATGGAGTGTGCAGTACACCTATGCCCTATTCAAAGCAATGAGCCACATGCTGTGCATTGGGTACGGTGCTCAAGCCCCGAAGTCCATGACAGATGTGTGGCTTACCATGCTGAGCATGATTGTGGGAGCAACATGCTATGCCATGTTCCTTGGCCACGCCACCACCCTCATCCAGTCGCTCGACTCCTCCCGTCGACAGTATCAGGAAAAGGTGCCTCCTATTTCCACAGGGATTTTTCTTGTGTCAAAATGTTTGAAGTGTTTGAAATGATTATAATGACTGAGGTCTGGTCTTTAACTTCATTTAACAAGAATAAGATTAACATGCTAATATGAAGTTACAACCTTTTTAGGTTTTAGCAGAAACAGTATTTATGAGATGGGTGTGAAAACCCGCTTACAAGCTTTTGTTAAATGATTTTGATGGTGAATTTTATCTTGACGCGTGTACAGTACTTCTGCTAACTCAACCTCAGTGTTAAAAATCATACGCTGTGATTTGGCAAACAATTTTTTTGTCTCACATTTTTCAATGCTGTGTAACTCAGTATAAGCAGGTGGAAGAGTACATGTCGTTCCACAAACTGCCTGCGGACATGCGTCAGAAGATCCATGAGTACTACGAGCACCGCTACCAGGGCAAGATGTTTGACGAGGAGAGCATCTTCGAGGAGCTGAGTGACCCTCTCAAGGAGGTCTTCTTTCCTTTCAATCTCTGAACTTTGTGTTTGCATAATCATAAGGAAGCTTTTGGTAGTTAGCACAGTTGATAGTAGATAGAGACCTGACTTTATTTCTGGCTAAAATACTAGCAAAAGGATAACATTCTGTAAATTTAAGTCAAAATACTGGTGTGTAAACATCTTGCTCATCACTCTTTTCCAATTTCCCTTTTCTTTAGGAAATTGTGAGCTTTAACTGTCGCAACCTGGTGGCCAACATGCCGCTATTTGCCAATGCCGACCCCAACTTTGTGCTTTCGGTGCTGACTAAGCTGCACTTTGAGGTCTTCCAGCCGGGTGACTACATCATCCGAGAGGGAAGTGTAGGATACAAGATGTTCTTCATCCAGCATGGCAGCGTGAGCATCATCACCCGTGAAAACAAAATGATGCGGCTCAGCGATGGATCCTACTTTGGGGGTGAGCCATTTCAAAATCATTTGGACAGAATAATTCTGTGCCTTGAATCATTTCAAAGCAAATAAATTGAGTTAGTATAGCAAGCTTTTTTGTTACCTAATTCTGTCAGAAAGACTTTTAGTAAATGCCAGAAAAAAAAACCTGCTCCAAGCCCCTGAACAGCATTTAAATGAGGAAAAAATACTCCTCGAATTGGAGAAAAAAGTTCAAACCGTGGCAAGAAAACAATTCTCCAGTGGCGAGAAATATTGACAGGAACCGGCTTCTGAGTGGAGTCCATGTTCTACTGGCTGAAATTTGTACTGTAGGGGTAGAATGGATGCTACAGAAATCAAATAATACATCATGCAAGTGCAATGAGCTGGAGAGATTACATATGAGGTGATAAACAAGCTAGAATTTATAACTCCAAATTAAGGGAGGTATAGCATGCAGTTAAAGGTCATGTTGATGCAGTCATACATGTTATAAATACATGTGCTGAACACATGGGGTTGACTCACTGGAATAAACTGGAACTTTACCTGCAACTCAACTTTTGGCTTCTATTCCTCACCTGCTTAGAAATATGCTTGCTGACAAAGGGACGTCGCACAGCAAGTGTCCGGGCTGACACCTACTGCCGCCTCTACTCCCTGTCCGTGGACAGCTTCAACGAAGTTCTAGAGGAGCACCCGCTTATGAGGCAGGCTTTCGAGACCGTGGCCGTGGAGCGACTAGATCGTCTTGGTAATGCGCCTGACAGAACGTCGCACTCGCTTATAGGTGGGAGGGGGGTTTGGTCCATGAACAAGGGGTGTCATGTTTATATTGTTGCGGATACTTGACAGTGCCATGCAATTTAAGGGCCCATTCAACGAGTTGTTACTTTATCAAAAATACACACATGGTAACCAAGTTGATCATTATACCTGTCTAGGTCCAGCATGTTGGATAACATTTTTGTTACTGTTGCAGTGTTGGCATAATGCCACTGTGGCAATGGAAAATACACCTGAGGTGGCAAGGCAAGGTTTATTTGGAAAGAGGTTTACTACATTTAATACCTTAACTGATGGTCAAGTGATTAGTGCAGTGCTCAGTGCTCTCTCTCGCCCTCTCTCTCCCTCCCTCCCTCCCTCCGTCTCTATTGGTCTCTTTTCCTCTCTCAGGAAAAAAGAGCTCTGTCCTGCTAAGGAAGTCATTACACAGGACAGAGGTTGGAGTGGGGTCAAATGATGGAGCGGGAAGCACTGAGGATGGACGGAAGGCAGATGAAGCAGCTTTTGCATGCAGTGACAGTGTCCTTGAGCAGAAGATTGTCAAGCAGGACTCCAGGCGAGGTTCTGACACTGAATCAGGTCATACCTCCACGGTAACGGGCAATGGTAACAGTGTCCGTCCCACCAGCAGCTTCGCCATTGACGTTCCCGCAGTCCATACAGCAGTGGCCCCCATTTCACCACCCAATGCTCAGCAGGACCAAGAACAGAAGCTGGCGCAACATCAGCCCATTTTTTCACCTCTATCCTCTGGCCCGCTGTCACACCCGCAACCAGGACCATTGCCTGAAAGAATGACCCCAAGTCCATTATCCTGTTTTTTAGCAGGTATGGACAGAGAGGCTGCTGACAAAGCCCTGACTGGAGAAATGCAAAACCTACCCGCTTCTAACCCATCCTACCAGCAGCCAGACATAACGCTACCGCAGTGCTCCTCAGGCCTCCACACAGATGACCCAAAGAGTGGAAAAAGCCATTTGGCAGCAATATCATTCTTCTCACAATACGCCACCTCTCTCCCGGATGCCAGCACTATTGGATCGAGCCATCAGACGGTGACAGACCCACAGTTACACAGAAGCCAGCTGTCTCAAGGATCGCCAGCTGCGGGCGGACTTACTCAGGAAATACGGGAGCTGTCATCCTCACAGCCTCTTCTGGCCTATAGAGATTGGGTCGAGTCTCAACCTGATCCTCAAGTGAACAGGAAGGCACCTGGGGAGGGCGCACTCTCTGCCTCATTGCAGGGTCTTTTGTGGCCATCGGTATGGGGAGGATGCGAGAGTAGACAAAGCTCCTCTGGTGAGCCCTCGGGACCTCAGTGGCAGTCCCAGGTGACACAGGGCTTGGCCCCATCTCCTCTCAATCCTTCTACACCCCAGTGCCCCCAACCAAAATTATGACTCTTCCTCTCAACCTACTATACTCTCCCCTCCATAGCCTAGATTAATGACTCCGTCCCCCACTTTTCCATAAACTCAATACATCAGACCACCCTCTCCCATCTCCTTTGCTAACTCAGCTAAGAACAAACTTCACCCCGATTGAGGTCATCACGTGTTTGAGACTTGAGGTTTTAAGAGAAATCACAAGGCTTTTTTCTGGACTCCCCAGCTGTACTTCACCTAAGGCTATGCATTTGCTGTTGTAAATTTGTAATGAAGGCAATAATTTTCCACTACCATGTTTACAATTCCTTGCTATCTTTCGATCATTCACTGTGCAGTATTACAACCCCACATCAGGAAAAGTTGGGAGGTACTGTATGTTAAATTAAAACTCAAAGCAGTGATTTGTAAATTATCTTTGACCTTTACTATGTTGAAAACAATAGAATAGCACATTATTTTATGTTTCACCATTTGAATTTTATTTTTAAAAATACAAAACCCAAAACCAGTGAAGTTGGCACGTTATGTAAATCGTAGATAAAAACAGAATACAATGATTTGCAAATCCTTTTCAACTTATATTCAATTGAATACACTGCAAAGACAAGATGTTTAATGTTCAAACTGAGAAACTTTATTTTTTTTTGCAAATAATCATTAACTTAGAATTTAAAGGCAGCAACACATTGCAAAAAAAGTTGACACAGGGCCTTTTTACCACTGTGTTACATCACCTTTCCTTTTAACGACACTCAGTAAACGTTTGGGAACTGAGGAGACCAATTTTGAAGCTTTTCAGGTGGAACTCTTTCCCATTCTTGCTTGATGTACAGCTTAAGTTGTTCAACAGTCCAGGGTCTCCGTTGTCGATTTTACGCTTCATAATGCGCCACACATTTTCAATGGGAGACAGGTCTGGACTACAGGCAGGCCAGTCTAGTACCCGCACTCTTTTACTACGGAGCCATGCTGTTGTAACACGTGCAGAATGTGGCTTGGCATTGTCTTGCTGAAATAAGCAGGGCGTCCATGAAAAAAGACGTTCCTTGGATGGCAACATATGTTGCTCCAAAACCTGTATGTACCTTTCAGCATTAATGGTGCCTTCACATATGTGTAAGTTGCCCATGCCTTGGGCACTAATACACCCCCATACCATCACAGATGCTGGCTTTTGAACTTTGCGCCTATAACAGTCCGGATGGTTCTTTTCCTCTTTGGTCCGGAGGACCACGGCGTCCACAGTTTCCAAAAACAATTTGAAATGTGGACTCGTCAGACCACAGAACACTTTTCCACTTTGCATCAGTCCATCTTAGATGAGCTTGGGCCCAGCGAAGCCGGGCGGCGTTTCTGGGTGCTGTTGATAAATGGCTTTCGCTTTGCATTGTAGAGTTTTAACTTGCACTTGCAGATGTAGCGACGAACTGTAGTTACTGACAGTGGTTTTCTGAAGTGTTCCTGAGCCCATGTGGTGATGTCCTTTACACACTGATGTCGGTTTTTGATGCAGTACCGCCTGGGGGATCGAAGGTCACGGGCATTCAATGTTGGTTTTCGGCCTTGTCGCCACGTGCAGTGATTTCTCCAGATTCTCTGAACCTTTTGACGATATTACGGACCGTAGATGATGAAATCCCTAAATTTCTTGCAATAGCTCGTTGAGGAATGTTGTTTTTAAACTGTTCGACAATCAGCTCACGCATTTGTTCACTAAGTGGTGACCCTCGCCCCGTCCTTGTTTGTGAATGACTGAGCATTTCAGGGAAGCTGCTTTTATACCCAAGCATGGCACCCACCTGTTCCCAATTAGCCCGTTCACCTGTGGGATGTTCCAAATAAGTGTTTGATGAGCATTCCTCAACTCTCTCAGTCTTTTTTGCCACTTGTGCCAGCTTTTTTGAAACATGTTGCAGGCATCAAATTCCAAATGAGCTAATATTTGCAAAAAATTACAAAGTTTACCTGTTCGAACATTAAGTAACTTGTCTTTGCAGTGTATTCAATTGAATATAGGTTGAAAAGGATTTGCAAATCATTGTATTCTGTTTTTATTTACGATTTACACAACGTGCCAACTTCACTGGTTTTGGGTTTTGTAAATATATTTCAACTTTGATTCAACATATTTTTTAAAAAGGGGACAGTAAGGTGCGCAGCAGTACAGGCTCACATTTTGCAATTCAAAATGCTCCACATTTTCTGTATTGGGGATAAGCTGGGACTGCTGGCAGGCCAGTTCTGCATCCTCTTCTTACACAGCCATGCATTTGTAATGCCTGCAAAATGCGGTTTTGCATTGTCTTGTTGAAATATGCAGAGGTCCCTATGAAAAATTATGTCTTGAAGGCAGAAAATTTTTCTCCAAAATCTCTCAATGTACCTTTCAGCATAGATGGTGCCTTCACAGCAGTCCTAGGTACCCTTGCCAAGAGCACTGACACAACCCCAAACCATGACACGCCATGGCTTTCAGGCTTGTTGCCCGTAACAGTCTGGATGGTCCTTTTCTTCTTTGGTACAGAGCACAAAGTGTCCAATTCTTTGAAAAAATGACCTGAAGTATTAATTTGTTTGGCTACAATACACTGTCCACTATGTGATGGTTGATCACAGATGCCTCCCAGCCCTGAGAAGTTGACTGCACTTCCCATCCCAACTTCTTTTGGCGTGCTATGCAGGCCTGAATGGCAGGAGTTGCGGTATATTTACAAATAAAATTAAGTTGATCAGTCGAAACATCCAATATACTGTATTCCTACAGTCTGCAATGAAATACAAGTCCAAGGAAATTTAGAAATCATTGCTTTCTGTTTTTTTGTGCATTTTCTACACAGCCCCAGCCTTTTCTGAGATCGGGTTTCATAGACCTTCCGTCTACCAATGCCATTGAAATATACATGGATGTTTATACAGACGGTACACAACACCTACATAAAACAGATATTTTGCATATGAAACACATTAATTAATGCAACCATATTAATGTGTTGAAATTATTGACAGTCAGAACTGCAGTTTAAATGTCAATTTTGTCTATACTCCTTGCTCTCTGAGAGATATCTTCAGACTTTTTAAACATGTTATTTTTAATATAGATTTATCCCAACAAATACATAGAATGGGTCATGGCATGTGATTCACATGATGGTAATGCTGTATGGCAATTATGTTTCCTCTGATCTATAAGTATTATTGTTATTTAACATTTACCTTTATTCACTTTAATCATTTATTATTTTTCCGTGCAATGTGTAGTTAGAATGATCCATCCAAATGTAAGACATGGCACTTGCAAAGAACATTGCCCAGCTATTGTTTCAAATCTACCTGTTTATAGAAATCCTCTCTAGCCGTAATGTAATGGACTCATATAAACTCTGTAAGAATTGATTTAACTGAGGTTATTTAATTTTGCACAACTTAAGCCCTAGATTTACACAGAAATTGTAATTACTGTTATGAGAATCCTCCTGTATTAAGTGTTATCAATTTTCCATTGCAAAATAAAATGCTTCCATTAATATTACTGTAATCCTAAAGTACAAGATTTACAACTACAATCCAATATATCTATGAAATAATCCTCTCTCCATCTCTCTATCAATCTCTTGATGAGCACATTTTTGGTTATCTGTTTTCTTATCCATCATAGATTGTAGCATCAGAGTGTGAATTTTATGCATTCACATAAACAAAAATGAAACTTTTACATTCAAAAAGGACAGCACATCTAAAACTATTTGAAACCCAAGGGAAAGCATGTACACTGCCTGTCCAAAAAAAAAAGTCACCATCTGGATTTCACTAAGAAAATAGGTAAGAGCCTGACATTGGATAATTACTGCAGTGGTTAGTATGTTTCAGCTGGCAACAAGATATTTAACCGTAACTGATGCAGTGAATAGTTTCTAATTTCTTAAACGCTTCGCTTGAATTCATTTACATGGCACAAACCATTGTTATAGAGAATTTGGCTGCTCACGACATTCCCCTAGCCTTGTCTTTCCCATGTGATACCATTACATCAGTGCTGCGGTCTCAATTTCCTTCTTGCTGTCCATCTATTTCCACTTGTTAATTATAAGTATGGACATGTGCTGATGGGCTGAGGGAAGTTCAGTATAGAAGGAGAATGACTGAAGGACCTCAGGGTGGTAGATAAAGGAAGGAAGCAAAGCATCAAAGATTTGTTTGAGACAAGGGTCAGATAAGTACATATATTAGTGGATTTATTTTAATGTTTAAATGAAACCAGTTTGATATCCAAGCTAAAACTTCTTCATACACGCTTCATCCAGATTTTTTAATTCATAGCAAATAAAAAAATTGTAGATATGACACAAAACAATTTTTCTTTATCAGCTTATCATTCAAGCTTCATGAAACACCTCAAATAAATTAAATTACCTTCATTAATGGCACTTTTTTCTTCACAATCAAGGAGAGGGAAAAAAATGGAATCACTTAATGACAAGGAAAAAATTATATAATCACCTTGTACTTCTGAAAGAAATACCAACACAAATGTGAATATGCAAATTAGTCAGCAGGTAAAAGAGAGAGCTAGCAGGCCTTTATGAGGTTGGACTAGGTTAACTGAGAGAAACTGTGGCACCACCAAGAGAGCTGGCAATTGATGCCATGGAAAGGAGTATGAAACTGCTCCAAGAAGGATTGTCAACATGGAAAGTGGCAAACAATTTTGGTTGTTTCCAGTCAGCATCGTCTAAAATTTGGTGCAAGTGTAAACAAAATGGGAAGGTTATAAGAGCAAAAAATATCCAAGTAGACCAGGGAGGACGTCAAATCGTCAGGACAGAAAACTTGAAGCAATATGCCTTGAAAATAGAAATGCAAAACAAAACAAATGAAAAACAAATGGGCAGAAACAGGAGTCAATGTTTGTGACAGAACTATAAGAAATCGGCTGAATGAAATGGGATTTAAATAAAAAAGCCAAACGAAAACCAGCAGTAATACCAACACAGTAGAAAGCAAGGTTGGCTAAAGAAGCTATAATGAAGAGTGGATGATTGGATGACACAGATATTCAGTGATCAATCACGAATCCACATTGGCTAAAGTGACGATGCCGGAACTTTTTTCTGGTGTCGTTCCATAGAAAAATATAAAGATGACCGCTTGAAGAAAACAAGCAAATTTCCTCATTCATTTATGATAAGGGTTTGCATGTCAGGTCAAAATTGATGTATTTTGTATCAGAGCTCCAAAACTAAGTAAGATAGAGTTACAATTGAAATGGCTTTGTGTAGGTCTTCCTTAGTACTTCAAAAATCAAAATAGCCAATTTTGTTCATTTGATTTATTTTGGGTGAAAAAGGCAAAAAACTGGTCGGTAACGGAGTTAAAAATTTGTAACTCTGTTACCGCATGACCTGGCCCATTTGTGTCTTAGGCATTGTTATGCTAGTGTGTCAAACTGCGGGGTGGTTTTGCACCTCCCTGAAACTCACAGATGTGGAGACTGATGTTTAACACCCATTAGGTATGCTCGATTTGAAACATTATTTTTCTCAATTCTTTGGAACAAGTGGACCCCCCACTTCTAAAATCTGGCCTAAACCCAGTTTTAAACAAATTCTCAAAGTGATTCATTAGAAAGACAATTTTAATAAAAATGAATTTGAACAGTCTCCCCTCAATTTGGATTTGAATTCTGCTGAACTTCTTTTCCTCACATTTTTGGGGTACTCGCATCAAAAATAATAATAATAATAATAATAATACATTTTATTTATAGAGCACGCTTTAAAATACAAAGAAATCTCAAGGTGCTTTCCAGAGTAAAAATGCACACCAAAACAACTACAGTTGGTCAAAATAACACAATATATGAACACAATATCCTAGAACTGGCCTAAATAAGAACATTGTGAAAACAATCAAGTTATAAGAAGACAATCCTAAGAATAGGCAGATCTAAAAAGGTGAGTCTTAAGATTGGATTTAAAAACCAGAATCGAGCTCGAGGCTCTGACTGTCTCTGGGAGATGGTTCCACAACCGTGGTCCCAGCACAGAAAATGCTCGATCCCCCATAGTCCTCAACTTTGTTCGAGGAACAAAGAGCAAATTTGAGCTCCCTGATCTTAGTGTCCGTGGTGAAGACTGGGGTGAAAGGAGTTGCTGAAGATATATGGGTCAGGTACAGTTGAAGGCCTGATAAACCAGAGGGAGAACTTTGAAAATAATTCTGTGATTGATGGGCAGCCAGTGAAGGGAGTGGAGGACAGGGGTGATATGTTGACACCTCCGAGTTCGGGTGAGGACACGGGCTGCCCTGTTCTGAACATGCTGAAGTCTCTGGATGGTTTTGTTAGGTAGGCAAGCAAGGAAGGAATTACAATAATCAAGACGGGAACTGATGAATGCATGGACAAGTTTTTCGGGGTCGCCTTAGCAGAGGGACAGTCGTAATCCGGAGATGTTCCTCAAATGGAAAAATGAGGTCTGACAGATGGATTTGACATGTGCATCAAAGGACAGTGATGGGTCCAGTTTGACACCCAGGCTTGTTCCCAGTGAGGAGAGTGGGATGGGGTGGCCATTTATAGTGATGTGGGTGATACCGGCTTGTTTTGTCTGGTGGGGGGTGCCTATGAGAATGACTTCAGATTTACTTCCATTCAACTGTAGGGAGTTGTTGCTCATCCAATTGCTGATGTCGGTTAGGCACTTTGTGGCCCGGGATATTGCTAGGTGTGAGTCAGGAGAAGTTTGAAAGTAGAGTTGGGTGTCATCTGCGTATGAATGAAATTTGATCTTGTGATGATGTAGTATTTTTCCCAGGGGCAGCATATAGACGAGGAAAAGCAGTGGGCCAAGAACTGACCTCTGGGGGACACCAGAGGTAACGCTTCTGACACTAGACGAAACTTTTCCAAGGGCAACATATTCCTATCTATCTGTGAAATATGAATAGAAAAATTCCAGGGCAGTACCGCTGATGCCCACCTCCAGGAGGCGTTGACACAGGATGTTGTGATCCACTGTGTCAAACGCAGCACTTAGATCCAATAAGATCAGGAGGCTGGGGGAGCCAGAGTCAACTGCCAGAAGCAGGTCATTTACTACCCTCACAAGAGCAGTTTCTGTACTGTGGGCGGGTCTGAAGCCGGATTGGAAGGTTTCACAGAGTTTGTGTGCATGGAGATGGTCATGAAGCTGGAGGGAGACCACCTTCTCCAGAACTTTTGCCAGGAAGGGGAGGTTCGAGATGGGCCAGTAGTGTGAGAGGACTTCAGGGTCCAAGTTGTGCTTCTTCAGTACAGGTTTAAAGCAGCCCGCTTAAGAGATGGGGTAACCACAGCAGTTGACAGGGAGCTGTTGACAATATGGGTCACAGTAGGAACAACAGCGGCAAAGCAGGCTTTTAAAAGTGCTGTGGGAATGAGATCCAGAGAGCTAGCGGAGTAGTTCATTTTTGCCACAATTTCAGCCACCTCAGTTTGGGTGTTGGCTGCAAAGCAGCTGAGAGTGAGGCCAACATAGGACCAGCATCTGGTCAAATAATGCTTAAATTGAAAAAAAAAGTGCATTCATTCATTCATTCATTCACTCACAACAGCAAAAGTCTTTTACATCCAATCTAACATTGCAAAACCTGTAGACAAACTTTGTAAGAAAGTTTTTTAGTTTCTGCAGTTGAACTGCCCATTTGCACTGTGTTTTGTCTGTAGCATTTTTCTCCTGCAAATCTTTTTGCCAGGGACATTGTTTGTTCTTCAAGAGTGGAACAGGCCACATTGAAATGCACACTCTTTGAGCAAACTACAGAGCCCGGAAAGTGCAATGACATGAAAATATATATTTTGGGGCCACATGATGAAGGTTGTTCCCACAATTTGGCTATCTCGGGGTGATGAGATACATTGCCGGTCCAAAAAAAAAAAAAAAATCGCTGCTTGGAAATACCCCAATTCCGAAATAGTTGGGACGAAGTGCAAATTGTGAATAAAATCAAAATGCAATGACTTTCAGATCACATGAGCCAATATATTATTTACAGTAGAACATAGATAACATTTCAAATGTTGAAACTGAGACATTTTACATTTTTATCCACAAAAAGAGCTTATTTCAAATTTTCTGGTTGTAAAATGGACTGTAGCAAAGTGGCAAAGTGTCCTGTGGTCAGATGAGTCCTAATTTGACATTCTTGTTGGAAATCATGGGCGTCGTGTCCTCCGGGCTACAGAGGAAAAAGACAATCCCTCCTGTAATCAGCATTTAGTTCAAAAGCCAGCATCTCGGTTGGTATGGGGATGCATTAGTGCATATGGTGTGGAACATTTGCATATTTTAAAAAGCACCATGAATGCTGAAAGGTATATAAAGGTTTTAGAGCAGCATATGCTCCCTCCAGACAACATCTATTCCAGGGAAGGCCGTGTGTATTTCAGCAGGACAATGCAAAACCATATACTGCAGCTATTACAACAGCATGGCTTCGTAGTGGAAGAGTCCGTGTGCTGAACTGGCCTGCTTGCAGTCCTGATCTTTCACTGATTGAGAACATTTGGCGCAAAATTAAACAAAAAGTCCATCAAAGGAGACGCAAAACTCTCCAGCAGCTGGAAGCCTGTATTAAACAAGAGTGGGATCAAATTCCAATGGCTAAACTCAAGAAACTTGTCTCCTCAATGCCCAGGCGCCTTCACTCTGTGTTAAAAAAGAAGAGGGGATGCTACACCATGGTAAACAGGCCCCTGTCCCAACTCTTTTGAGACCTGTAGCAGCCATCAAATTTGAAATGAGCAAATTTTGTGGATAAAATTGTAAAATTGATCAGTTTCAACATGTGCTATGTTATCTCTGTTCTATTGTGAATAAAATACTGGCTGGTGTGATTTGAAAGTCATTGCGTTTTGATTTTATTCACAATTTACACTTTGTCCCAACAATTTCAGAATTGAGGTTGTAAATGAACAAATACTATGATTGCATCATTATTGCATCAATTAATATGTTTCAGCTGGCAATAATTATTTTAGCCCTAAGTGATGAAGTGTGTCGCTTTCTCATTTCCTAAAAAATCATGTAGAAAGACATGTCCCTTGATGGCAAAAAAAAAGATCCAACAGAATCTCAGAAATGTCAAGTTTCTGGCCTGCATCAAGCAAAGAAAACAATGAATGAGAAAACAAGCATGACGAATAATTTTCACAGACAAACTGGCTTCTACAAAGTCCTGACCTTAACCACATTGAAAGTTATTAAGACGTGCTCTAGAAGACTACAGAGAGGTTCAACCATCTCGTTGTGAAGACAAAATCTCAAGCCAAAAATTAAGGCAATTCTGATTTAAAATAAATGTTCGGACGTTGCATGCGGTTGTTGAAACAATGACACAACAAATTTGCACTGTAATTAAAGCAACAGGGGTCCCAACTAATTATTTGAGTGTGCGAGTTTTTTTTTTTTTTTTTTTTTGGACGAGCAAGGTACAAGTCTTTCCTGGGATTTAGCTACTCGGTTCCCACGACTTATGCCTCCTACGTATACACTAGAGGACTTCAATAAAACTTAAAGAAGACTTTTAAAACATCTGACACCTTCTCACATCTAAAGACATGTGTCCGCAAATCACTGAGACCGGAAATCTTGCAGGGTCAAGACTTTCAAGACCAGAACTACATTCCTTCTGAGATGATTTCTCATCCTGTAAGTGGTGCTTCCTGTTTAGTGCTGGGAAGAGCACACCTATTGCTTGTTGATAATGGTTACGTCATTGAACAACACAATTTGCATAAGACAAGACTAAAGACCTGCATAATATTAAACATGTTTGATACTGTTATAATGTCAAGAGGGTTAGAAGACTGCTTTAAAACAGCTTGGATTGAGTTTTATGACCACCTTACATTAAACGACTGAGATCATGGGGCACGCTGCAACTCTAGCAAGACTCTAATGATTTTATTCCGACTTTGGAAATTTGTCTGCCACTTTGAAATCGCTTGAAAAGTCATTTGGTGTAGTTATCTCGTGGCCAGGGGAAAGAAGAGCCATCAGGAGATGGCATATCCCCCCTGCCCCACATCATCAACTTCGTATTAGCAAAAGGCACTACGTCATGATTAATGTGCACACCTAGTTTTGTAGGAAAACATTGAACGGTTTTCAAGTTATGCTCCGAAAACGAAATGTTCACAGACAGACGGACGGATCGATAGACAACCGCACCTATATCCCCCAAGTCGTTCCAGCAATTTGCGTTAACAAAATCTTGGGAGCGAGTTAATTAAATTGAAGGAAGGCTTGTTTGGTGGCCACGAGTTAGCCAATTCGTAGTTATATCATGTGGCCACGACTTAGCTAAATCTTGGGAACGAGTTAAATTGAGCGAAAGCGTTGTATCTCGTTGCCTCAAAATATTTTTTCATGTCACTGCACTTCCCTGGATATATGCTTACTCCGACAAATGTATGGATGCTAATCATATACCCACTGAGGACGCTGCCTCGCCAGCACAGTAATAAATAAATAAATAATCTATCTTTGCAAATGTTTCGAGTCGGAAGAACAGCCGCAACACGTCTTTAAGAAAAAAACATTTTTTTCTGCTCGGGGAATGGATTTAAGTCATGCGAACGTTTGTATAGCAGTGACAATACATTTCGACGGATTTGCAGATAAGGCCAATTTCTGTGGATTTCACTCATGAGCTGACCTTCACCAGTCTTTTTTTCACCACTCTTACAGCGCATCCCAGAAAACGTGACGTCATGTTGTATGTCCCAATCAGAAGCTTTCTGGCGGTATTGGTCCATCAAGATGTGTTGACCGACGAGAAAATTCCCAGCAATTACAATTACTTAAATACGTATGTTTCTATTTCCAAGGATGGAGCCCCGGTACTAGTTCTCCACCCAGTAAAGAAATTAATAAAGTTACTGAGAACCATTTACATCGGCGGTCTGTTAATATTTTCAAAAATCGTTCAAATATGCATGGTCAAACAAACTACTGTTTTTCATAAATACTGACATGATTTAAACCAATTGTCCGTATGAGAAAAAGAAAGAGGCCAATCTAATGCAGGTTCCAACAAAGTAGGCGGGATATACTGGAGCAGGGTTAGGTTGCCTTGTCAGCTTGGACTGCCGGGTATTACTTCGCCGTCCTCTGACTGGGAGATAAAACGTGAGTAGAGTCAACACGAGGTTTGAATGAAAATTGTTATGTGACACCAACACTAACTTGACGCTTAGAGTATGGCTTTTTCAGAAAGCGGAAGGTTTCTGAAAGCTTCTATCAAGCGTCGGCGCATGTGTGATTTCACAAGCCAAATTTGTTGCTCCTGTATCACTGCTGTGCCCATAATCAACGCTGCAAGTTAGCAGGCAAACATTAGCCACCAATCCCAACAGCTCTAACATTGCTAACTTGCTGTCACACACTAGCAACCTTGGGTCATTGCGACCAAACACGTTTCTGTTTAGACTTGTGGTCAACTTATCAGTAGGAAACGAGTGAGTAAAACGGTCAAGATAATCCGGTATAAGTGGGCTGACAATTTTGGCGTTTACACTATGGATTGTTGTTTTTTATTTCTCGATAACCATTCGTTGAGGTGTCCTTACGTGCTTGCCTGGGAGACTGATTTCTGAATCATTTTGGGTAGCTATAGCAGCTCGGTCGCTTGTTTAATGATTCTACTGTCCTAATAGCTAACGCTAGATATGACAAGATCGTCTGACGTGGGCTTGGGACTTAACTGTTCATTTAAAAAAGCTGCATTGTATTGATCCAGATACTGTAGGCGAAGGATTGTATACCCATACTGTGCATGCTTATTCAGGAGGGTTGGGCATAGAAGCACGTGCTGTTACGGTAACCTCCTGGCTTGTCGAAGTTGGTTAGCTGGACAGAAAATATGTAGTTAGTTATATAGCTGTAGGTAAGGTAGTTTCATAGCAATTTAATTAACGTATAGCTGCCTAACAATAGAACTATGCTTGCTCATAGCTAACGTTAGTTGCTTTGAAAATCTTGATTGCGTCCTTGCTGTCGAGCGTGCCTGCTTTAGAATACATTTAACTAAAACTAAACCATGTCTGTAGAGCGGGGCTATTCAACATTATCATGCAAGGGCAGGTGTGGGCACAGGTTTTCATTCCAACCAAGCACTTACAGACGTGATACTACTAATCAAGCTCATTAGCAAAGACTCTGAGGGTTGATTAGTGGTGTTAGGTGTGCAAGTGCTTGGCTGGAATGAAAGCCTGCCACACCGGCCCTTTCTGGACACGGTTGAATTATAGCCCTGCTGTAGAGTTAAGCTTACCGGGAGTGCCAGTACCATCATTAAATGATAACTTTACTAACGTTAGTGGAAAACGGAAATGTCGTAAGAGCAGTGTTGGTTCACAGGAAGTCAGGAGGAATGCATCACGTAAAATTAGCGATGCAATTGGTTTACGCTAGATACAAACCTCCATAGCAGGGTCATTCAGTGCATTTCTACGGCACAGACCTTTGAGTAAGCACACCCTAACTCCAACGTGTACACAAGAAGTTGTGACATGAAATTGCAGTGATTTACCCTGCTGCAGAGGTTGGTATTTAGTGCCAACCTTGATAACTGTATTTCCCATACACATAGAAATTGGCAATCATAATTGCGTCTGAGACTCTTGTTCGAATGGATTGCTTCTAATCATCCTTTTCATTTCATTGTTTTCTGGTCTACAATGGCTAAATAACCTGTATTTCATTTATTCATACATTCTCCGATTGGTCATGCCACCATTGGACTCTTCTTCCTAGATTCCGAGAAAGTAAGATTGCTTTTTTTCCCTGTGCCTTTCTCGAAGTTCACCAAGTCTGTACCAATTCCCATTTGATTCTGTGTTACCATTCCGTTCATCTTTTCCATCTGCCATGCACATGTCTTTATTTTGTGTACCCTCCCTTTGTTTTCTCCTGTATTCAGAAAGAAAGGCTACCTGCCTAACTGTCAATACCCTTCATCTCACATCTACCCTTCCCTCCCTCCCTCTCTCACTCTCACTCTCTCGCTTTTTCTTTCTTTCTTGTAGCATGGGCAGTGTATTGGCTGCCAGCTCCCCCAGCCCCCCTCCGGCTGCTGGTGGCAGTGGTCCAGGGTTGGTGTCCGTTCCACCTGGGTTCACGATGCCTCCAGTATCTCCAATCTCCCCTTCTTCTGCCTCAAGTACTGCTCACGGCCAGCAAGGGGAGCCAGAGAGCCCTCTCCCAAACCCTGGCACCTTTGAGGAGTGCCACAGGAAATGCAAAGGTAAATGTGGACACACATTGGATTGCTATAGCCAGGTAATCTAAATGTAGTGTGATTGCAGAGTAATTTTTTTTCTTAGTTTTAAGGCCTACATTGCTAGTGCCTTTTAAATTCACAAAGACTTGGCTTGGAAATCGGAAGTCGGGGTTGGGAACAACGTCATACCCAAGCTGACTGCGTTCCATTAAGTAAGTCGGAAAACTGACTTGGGGTCAGTGGTGTGTCCTCTGACAAGGGTAACCTTTATTAGCTATTGTTAGCTATACTAACAATAGATAACAACGCATTACTCGGTATTTTTTGCTTGCAAACACCGGAGCAACAAGTCCGCCAATAAACTATTTTAAGTACTGCGTTTACGACTGATTTAATGAAACATAAGTGACACTGAATTGCAAGTATACAGTTTATTATCGCAGGTTTTGCTTACTGTTGATGTATGGTGCAGCCATCTTCAACTCGGAAGTCGGAACTCGGGGTAGGTGAAGAATCTCCGACTTTCTGAGTTGAAAATCTGACTTCAGGGGGCGTTCAAATTGAAATTTCCGACTGGAAGCTCGGAAATTCCGACTTCCCAGTACAAATGGAACGCAGCATTATTGCTACAAGGGTTTGATGACTGTGAGGTGTCTGGTTGAGTGCTATAATGGCATTATATAGATTTACATTCTTATGAGTATGGCAGTGAATTGTTTTAGAGTTTGCTTGGAAGTTTAATGGCAAATAAAGGTGATGTCTTCTCGTATTGGCGTGATGCTTTGCTGTCGCAGGCTGCAATAGGTATGGCTGATGTTGCTCAATGGCCTAAGATGTAGCAGTTTCAATTCCCTTTGTATTCCCTTTGTTTTATGTTTAATCTGAACGATATCTCAGTTGTTTAAATAGACTGAACATTTTAGGCAAAGAAAACACTTTTTTTCAGCTCTTACCCTATAAAAGTAAATTGCCCCCTATGTTTGTTGGAATAGGGGTAGCTTGCCACACCACCCGGACACCGGAACTTTTGAGCGCCTGCAGGTTATAAATTAAATAAAACGTGACTACGGTAAGTAAGAGTTCGTTCAATGAATTATTTGTGAATCGGGATAACTACAATGACAAATTATGAGCTGACATAAGATTTGGAAAGCCTACTTGTTCTATCTGTTACTGATGCTGTCATTTCTCCAGCCTATCTGAAGTTGACTGGTGCTTGGGTTGGGTGGCCTGCTGATGTCTGAATTCTGTTGGCACTGTATCATCTTTCAAAATCTTCCGATATTTACTGGGTGATTCAATTCCATACTTTGGGCAAACAAGCTCCTTGAAACAACTGGTAAAAATTGTGCAGAACGTAACTGGTGACTCTTCGTTGAATCGGATATTGTGCAACCACTATCGTAACAAGTCAAGCTTTGCCACGTGAAATCTGTGCAAGCTTATGCCGACGGGTAGGTCTGAGTATGCCATTTTGTTAGAGCAACCAACAGCCGCACACAACAGCATTATGACTAAATCTGTCAATATCGAACCTTGATCATTCTGCACAAAATTAAGCTGCAGCACGAGTGATAATTAAGACTAATTTGTGTACGCTTTATATAGATCAGCTGATTTCCTGGTGTCCAAGCGTGTCATAACGTCTGGGACATTGCCACACAGAGTATTTTTGGTTGGCTAAAATATACAGAATAGCGGCATTCATGAACTTGTGCTAATTAGTTGTATTGAAGAGGTTTGAGGTTTGGTTACGTGATACATAAAAATCGCAAAAATTCGCTAAAAATATTTATGGAATGAGAAGAATGTACTTTTTTTGGGGTAAGAGTTGAAAAACAGTTTTCTTTGCCTTTAAATAGTATAAGTGGAGATGACCGTACAGTAGCATTTAAGGAGTACAGAGTAATTTCAAGTTCATATTGTGAAGGTAATCGCGACCGAATCAGGATAGTAGTTCAGCTCCTGTATGACGAATGAAGCTAGATGCGGGGGAAAGCCTGTGTATTGTGTACTGCTCTCAGTCAGTGTTTGGAATCTGTGAAGCAATATAATCACGCGATCAGTCAGATTTAGCTCAGGGCCTTTCCTCTCTTGGTGAATGTCTGCTTTGGTATTTTCTTTTATTTTGAGTGTAATGGGTAAATTTTGGCATTTGGGGCCAGATTTTATTTTTTCACATTTGTCTGAATGCCTGTGTTTTTATGTTTGTAGTTAGTGATGTAGCTGAGTGCTTTTACATAAACTGGTTCCTGAACTCTCAAACTCGCTGCGACGCTGCATAAAGCAGCCAGTTGATGAAGCACAGTAGGGTGAACTTCATAACTTCTGTTTGACCGTTCTGTCATTAGTGAAGTTTTGGAACCCATAATAAATTATTGTACTGATGGTGCCAAACTCCTCATGAGGTCCGTGGTAATCTCACTCTCTCTGTTGGCACAGCATGGTCGGCCTAGCTAAATTGGCTATCCCGCCAGAGATTATGTGACTAATTCTTTTGAATGTTGCATTGGCTCTTGTATTGCATTTACATTTCTAAAATTATGAAGTAATTAGCCTTTTGGTGTCCGAAATCTGTGTTCATCCAAAATTTGCAACCAATTACAAATCGATTTGTTCTACTGGATTAAAAAAAAAATCACTTGCCAGCACAATGGCCTGTGATTGTATCTTGATTAGATTTTTTAACGTCCAGAATTCTAATAATGATAATTGTTTACTAATTTAGAAATAATTTTTCGGGCCATCCCATTTCTCTTTACACAGTTTGCATTTGTTCTCACTGGTATTTCCATTGAAAGTGGTTGGGAGTTGGGTGTTGTTTCTAAAACTGTAAATCATGTTATCGCTTTTTAACAAGGTAGCATTACTGAAGTAGCTGGATAACTGCCCAAAACTTAGTAGCCCTGCTCTGTGAAAGGCCCTGCCAAAACTGCATATTCCTTTCACTGATTGGACAGGCTGGTGATTGCAGCAGTGTGTTATTACCGTGTCTTTGAGTAAATAAAGCCATTTTCTGAGCAGAAATGCCAGGAGTTCTTTTCATATACATCTGTTTAGCGTGTTGTATTTCTAATTTCAGTGAAGTGATGACAGTTATTGCTGATGACAGTAATGCAATACAGATGTATTAATTTTAAGAAGAATTTAATGCTGGAATTGGCTAGTTGTCTGGACCTCAAGTAATTGGGTGATTTGCCTTCTTATCAGGTTATATTGAAGGTTAACAACAGCAAGCCATAGATTTTTCAAAATGAGCTCTTTATGGGAGCATAGAGCTTGCCTACTGGGGCACTGTGCAAGGAAGAGTACGTATAGCTTTGTATTTTGCTGGTCAAGAGCATGCATTTGTTATCTTACAGTAAAGTTTTCACAAAGATTCATTGATCGTGTTGATATTTAAGTTTTATAAAGTTACATATGAAGTTGCATAGATCCACAAACTGGGAAATATGGTGTCTAGATTTTCATTGCTTTTTTGTGAGTGCAAAACTATTTTTTTTTTGCAAAAGAAACGTGTTTGGAAATGTTCTGAATGGGCTTTGCTGAACCTCTCTTGGACATTTTGGAGTACATCTTTATTATAAATTAATTTACTGTATTATGCCGTTGACTGTGAGTGAACTTTTTTGCTTGTTTCATAAAATTAATACCTGGCCATGCCTGTTAATACAAGCAAGTATCTTGGCATTAAGGGCAGCACGTGCCACTGCAGTTCTTTTTATTCCTCTTACTTTGTGCTTTTTTTTTTTTTTTTTAAGAGGTCTTCCCTATGCAGATGGAAGGAGTGAGGCTGGTGGTAAACAAAGGATTGAGCAATCACTTCCAGGTCAGTGAAGGTCACCACCCTTTCTACGTTATTTTTATCATTTATTTGGGGAGCTGTAATCAAACCAGTGGACTGAATTATGTCTCAGGATCTATTGTTATAGACTGAGTGGAATCTTGTTGGCCCAATTCCAGTCTGACCCCTTACGGACTCGCTGAATTAGAGGCGCATTCACGGGAAGTCCATGAGTGTATGAGGGCTGTTCCATTGTCAGATCATCGAGTCAGTGAGTCCGTGAATGAGCCCTTACTGCCCCCCTACTGTAAGTCAGCACCGATGCTGACTTTTTGTAAGGAAATTACCCACAGTTCATTGCGTTGTGAAGTCAAATACGGGGGATGCCGTCGGAATACTGGAAATGTAAACAAAAAAAAACGGCAAATAAACCAAAGAGCGGTCCGATCGAGGCAATGGAAGGAGCAAGAAAGAAAAAGTTTACGTGTAAGTATTAACGTTGATTGTCACATCTGCGTGTAGTTTGTGATTATTGCAGTCTGGTGATTTGGTCAAATCTAATCGTGAAAGGGGGTAAGCGCTGTTCCATTCCAATTTATAGGATCGGGAGCCCTCTCAGACTCAGTAGCTTACAGCTGACGTCAGCTAAGTCAGTGAGGGTTCAGGGCTTGAGTCTTCAGGGGGCGGATTGGAATTGGGCCGGTGTGAAACGGGACTGGCAGTGTTTCTTCAACCTACCATCATTGTATGCTCAAACAGGCTGGTTTTAGGGGACTAAATTAGTCAGCGATTGTTGACTCTTTGTCTGCTCCCCACAGGTTAATCACACTGTGGCCCTCAGCACAATGGGAGACTCCAGTTACAGATTTGGGGCCACCTACGTGGGCTCCAAGCAGACTGGACCTGCTGAGGTACTCTTAAGGACTCGTATGTAGTGTGTGTTATGAGGCAACAGTTCATGTCATTAAGTAGAGGCCTTCCAAGCATGTGTACTGATTGTGTATTTCAGTGTTGGCCTACTTTTTAAGGGCAGTGATTCTTAACATTCACACCATAGAGATGTAAATATGGAATGCAGCCTGTCCTTTTTGCCGGTATTTTCATCAACATAAAGTGAACTGTATGGGAATTACAGCCCATTAATTTGGGTCACTGTCGCCATAACTACCAACCTCACTGTATATAGGCAGAATCCTGTTCAGGCAGATGTCAGGGTCTGCTGGTAAGGCTTCACGAACTTCTGATTTTCTCTGTTGGTTTCCAGATTGATGTGGTTATTGTCGGTAGGAGTTCCTGGTGTTTGAATGTTTACTGCGAGATTCTGATTTAAATGTGTTTTTCTAGTCTTTTCCAGTCATGGTTGGTGACATGGACAACTGCGGAAGTCTGAATGCCCAGGTTATTCACCAACTGACCAGCAGAGTGCGCTCAAAACTGGCCTTTCAGGTACCGTTAGAAACCAGCTTTTTGTGTCTGTGCGTGTGTGTAGTTCTGTTATTTGAATATTAAGCATATCTACTACCCCATTCATGAGTTATTTCCCTTTTTGGAATTTGTTACAAGGTCATTTATTTCCCGCCAGTCGGCTATAAAGTAGGTATATTTTATTGCAGACGTAGTTGTGAAATTTTGAGAGGAAAGCAGATTTAATATGCTTATCTCCCTCTTGTTAAATTGGATAATTTTATTAAACGCTTTCGTCTCTCGCTTCTCATCATTTTTGCAACTTGCAATGCTTTTTTTTACGCCTAGTCACCCTGTCATTTATTGTTTTAGCAAGTGTAATTAATTATGTTCTGCTGTACTCTAGACGCAGCAGCAGAAGTTTGTGAACTGGCAGGGTGACGCCGAATTTCGGGGCGAAGATTTCACTGCCACCGTCACCTTTGGCAACCCAGACGTCCTTGTTGGCTCTGGTAAATTGCCAGTTTCTTGTTTCATGAATTCTGTTATCAGCATTTTATGACTCTTCAGACGATTTTGTTTAATTATTTTGCATTTATTCATGGGCTTATAATACAAGATGCATGGCAGACAAGAAGCACAAGGGAGATGGGGGGCCCTTCACGACTTTCAAAAACTGGCATTCTTTCCTTTTGCACCCTTTTTCTGAGCTAAGAAAATTAGGAGTTTAGCCTGAAAATGTGGAAATTTTACTACGGACCCCCCTAACACTGACCTGCCCGCCCATTTCAAAAGAGCCAATATAAGCCATTTCAAAATCTGTCTGTTGTGACATCACAAGGGGGAGAGACCTCCCAGAATAATGAAGGAACTTTCTTGATCAGTACCTCCACCCTCAGGGTGGACACTTCCCCGTGTGACATCACAACAGAACCAACTTTGATATGGCTTGTTATGGCGTATTGGCTGTTCACTCGCTAAAGTTTATGGCTTTTCTGCCGTGCAAACACATACTGAACAAGGACTCCATCGCAAAATATATTCTGAACCATGGTTTTTTGTGAAGCTTTACAGCTTGTTTACATCTCTTCTGCTGCACTTGTTCCTGACGATCT